>OX419717.1:2738961-3422452 GCA_948474765.1 Patella depressa
TACTTTAGCCATAATGTTGATTACCCTGATAATGTAATAAAATTTTCACATCAAATACACACTCGGCAGATTCCGGTACCCTACATATTGTACTTCCGGTATTAAGTATTCCGGCATTGAGTATGCTGACTAATCCGATATATTGTATCGATCCCGCACGATGTGGGAATTGACAGAGTCCACTGTATTTGGTACACTCTTCAGACGATATAGACCAGTCAGCTTCACCTAGCCATGCTATGCCACTTGTTAAAGCCATGGCATCCATCCCGAGAGATTATTTAATGTTGATAGTTTGGTTCTGTTTTTTATAAATGAATGTGTTGAACAAATATTAACGTAGATCAAGCAGGGAGTTAAATATCTGATACGACTATTAGTCCGATAAATGACTTAGTTCCGTTCGGTATCAACAAATATAATATGCGGATTTGAAATGGTTTAATTCTTTCAATATTTATATATATAGAAAGAGAGAGAGAAATAGGGTTTAACGTCCACTCGACACAACTAGGTCATTTCGGGACAAACATATGGTTTTTAATTTTATTTAAATAATTCGCTTGCGCGTAGGGGTCTTTAGCAGTGGGAGGAAACCGGAGTGCCCGGAGGAAACCCACGAGGTTGAGAAGGCGCCCCTATATCCATGCCAAATACGCTCACACCAGGGCTCGAAACCACAGCCGCAAGTCAGAGGTGACCGGCCAGCTAGAGGTCGAAGCGCGGCACTCTTGACCATTAGGACATCACAACCCCCCCTTCAATATTTATAAAACTTTGTGTTGGGTCATTATGACTAAGTGGGTAAGACGCTGGCTCGCTAAACCGGAGCTTTTTCAGTGAAGCAGGTCGAAAAATCAAGGTCCGATATAAGAGTAGGTCGTAGTGCCGTTCCGTGATAGCACACTATATGGCGTTGGCCCGCCCACGTTAGCCCTGTTCAGAGAAGAATAGTTGGACTTTAAACCCCATTTCATTTCTTTTCCAAAACTATGCTGAAATTGATGAACACATTTTAGTGAGAATGATGCCGTGGCAAATTAGATATTAAATGATATGATAATCCGATGGTTTTGCGAGGGAACTACATGTATAATTGTCAACAGAGATATCCACCTGAATATTTCATTTTTGAATTGTATTACATTTTGGCTTATTAATTCGTATAGTTTCACCAGTGATCTGAAGCAAGATTTATATCTTTAATGGTTAAGGGGAGATAACAATCTATATTATCAGCTGGCTTTCTAGTTGGTTAAAATATACTGAGCGCCATAGAAAACGCATCACTTAGTTTTTCGTATAAAAAAATGATCCTGTAAACATATCTTATTTACAGGCCAATCTCTGACTATTTTAAATCGTGTTTATATACGGATCAGAATTCTTGGATCCCCTTCAAACTGCATTGCTGTCATTAAGAGTAAACCGTTTTCTAATTCGTCAGCTTAATTCTAAAATTATGTTTTTAAGTTTCATCAGAGGTTGCCACAAACGTACTTCAAGGCATCCATATAATCTGAAATAAAAATAAAAGAAATGTTAATTGGGGTATTCAAGTAGGTCGGCCAAACATGATTTCCGATTTGATGTATACACCTTTTCACTTCTCGAGTTGTACAAATACTTCATGGTTTTCAAGGAATCTTACTTAATCTGTCTAAGCCACGAGATTCGACCACCCTACAGTCATCCGAGGAACATCAACACCAATATTCTACCGCTAGTAGGGGGGTTGGGATGGCCCAGTAGTCTAGAGTGCCGCGCTTCGACCTCTAGCTGGCCGGTCACCATTGGCTTGCGGCTGTTGTTTCGAGCCCTGGTGTAAGCGTATGTGGCATGGAGATAGGGGCGCCTTCTCAACCTCGTGGGTTTCCTCCGGGCACTCCGGTTTCCTCCCACTGCTAAAGACCCCTACGCGCAAGCGAATTATTGAAATAAAATTAAACCATATGTTAGTCCCGAAATGACCTAGTTTGTGTTGAGTGGACGTTAAACCCTATTTCTCTCTCTCTCTCTACCGCTAGTTATGGTGGCTGATTGGTATCATGTCGTATTGTCGTGGTGTCGCCTTTCATAACGCGACATCCCGACATTTCTACCCGACAACACGACAAGCCGACAACCCGACATCACGACATTTTTACCCGACATTACGACACTAAAAATGTCGTGATGTCGGGTAAAAATGTCGTGATGTCGGGTAAAAATGTCGTATTGTCGGGTTGTCGGGTTGTCGTGATGTCGGGTTGGCGGGTTGTCGGGTTGTCGCGTTATGGAACAAAAAACTGGCAATAAAGAAAATGGTTGATCAAGTGGAAGTAGATTCACACTCACATTACAGTTTGAGTTGCATTGGTATCCATTTGTATACGTCCACATTCATAATGTGAACCGTCTTCATTAGCTCACTCGGATCAGAACAGTAGGACGTTAAACCCCATTTTATTTCATAATGTGAACATATTATGCCGCCGCCCATTTTATTTCATAATGTGAACATATTATGCCGCCGCCCTTGTCTGTGTGTCTGTCATTGAGTCAAGTGGTGTGGTTTCCAGCCCAAGCTTGTCCATGACAAAGAGTAGGGTCGCCTGTCTAACCTCGTGGGTTTTCTCCGGGTGCATGCCCTACCCCGCGGGGTGGTGCCAATCCCGCTTTTTTGTTATTATTTTGTCTGTAAATATTCTACAGGTTGCAATTATTAACAGATTTTGTTCAAATTCGGCATGATCAATCATTTCAATAACAGGATGGTACCTATATTTATATTTATTCTGTAAACGCTCTACAGACCGCGATTCTTAATGGATTTTCTTCAAATTTGGCATGAGCATTATTTTTAAAGAGACAATGGCACCTACTGATATAAATGCATGCCCGACCCATAGGGGCGTTGTCACGCCCACTTTTCGTGAATATTTTGTCTGAAAACACCTTTCAGGCTGTAATTCTTATGAGATTTTGTTCAGTTTTAGCTTGATCAAGACAGAATGGTAAACACCCTACAGGTTGCAAATTTCATACGTCCACATTTAAATAAATCGTCGTCGCCCCCGTCTGTCCGTCACACCGCCCGTCGGTCAGATTGTGGACTCTCTGGGGCCTAAAGTTATCATCGGATTGATTTTAAATCTATATACAATGTTTATGGCCATGAGACGTAGAAGCCCATTGATTTTCACTGCCAGATAATTAATGCCAGAGTTTCATGAACATAAACACTTGGTATAAATTTCAAATCAATCGGATAATAACTTTAGTCACAAGGACTGGCATGAGCATTATTTTCAAAGTTATGGCCCATGATCACGTTTCACTTTTTGAAATCTTGTGGACGCTCTAGATGCTAACGTTGTCATCCGATTCGCTTGAAATTGATGCACAGTGTGTAAGGTCATGCGACGAAGACGCCTAATGATTTTCAGCGATGTCCAATAATTACTACCAGAGTTATGGCCCTTGATATATTTCAATGTGGGCGTATAAAATTTACAGCCTGTAGGGTGTTTACCATCCTGTCTTGATCAAGCCAAATCTGATTAAAATCTCATAACAATTACAGTCTGAAAGGTGTTTACAGACAAAATATTCACGAAAAGTGGGCATGACAACGCCCCTATGGGTCGGGCCTGCATTTACATCAGTAGGTGCCATTTTCTCTTTAAAAATAATGCTCATGCCAAATTTGAAGAAAATTCATTAAGAATCGCGGCCTGTAGAGTGTTTACAGACTAAATATTAATATAGGTACCATCCTGTTATTGAAATGATTGATCATGCCGAATTTGAACAAAATGTGTTAATAATTGCAACCTGTAGAATATTTACAGACAAAATAATAACAAAAAAGCGGTATCGGCACCACCCCGCGGGGTAGGGCATGCACCCGGAGAAAACCCACGAGGTTAGACAGACGACCCTACTCTTTGTCATGGACAAGCTTGGGCTGGAAACCACACCACTTGACTCAATGACAGACACACAGACAAGGGCGGCGGCATAATATGTTCACATTATGAAATAAAATGAGCGGCGGCATAATATGTTCACATTATGAACTGAAATGGGGTTTAACGTCCTACTGTTCTGATCCGACTGAGCTAATGAAGACGGTTCACATTATGAATGTGGACGTATACAAATGGATACGAATGCAACTCAAACTGCAATGTGAGTGTGAATCTACTTCCACTTGATCAACCATTTTCTTTATTGCCAGTTTTTTGTTCCATAACGCGACAACCCGACAACCCGACATCACGACAACCCGACAACCCGACATCACGACAACCCGACAACCCGACAATACGACATTTTTACCCGACATTACGACATTTTTACCCGACATCACGACATTTTTAGTGTCGTAATGTCGGGTAAAAATGTCGTGATGTCGGGTAGAAATGTCGGGTTGTCGTGTTGTCGGGTAGAAATGTCGTGATGTCGGGTTGTCGCGTTATGAAAGGCGACATCACGACAATACGACATGATACCAATCAGCCACCATAGCTAGTAGAAGTTGTTGTCTAAAGACTCGACCAAACCGCTTATCTATGTTTAGGCTAAGTCATCATTGACCTCCTAGGTATGACCAGCACTAAATTAGTATCTACCTCAATTAGAAACAGAACTACTGTGTCCTAAACCTCGTGACGGACTGATTCATTTAAGTAGTGTCTTCGAAATGAAGGGTGACAGTACTACTTCTTATAATGCATATTTGGTATGCGATATCATGTACTGCAGAAGTGGCGGTAAATTACCAATCATGCCAAACAAATGGGCATTATAAAATGTGCCCCTCCCTGATGAATGTATGTTTCGAGGAAGATAAGGCGTGTTTTCCAACCACACACAAAAACCAAAAATATTTAAATCTAAATTTCAATCTGATTTAAACACAGATCCTATTTCGTTTCGTTTCTCATAGTTCAAAATTTCACAGCACTAGGATCAGGAAGAGTTGTTATATAACAGGCGTTCTAGTTGATGGGAGGAATTAGTCAATGAAACGGTCTGTTAGGGCGAGTTCTTGGCCTGCTCTGAATGGGGCCGTGGGTAAACCCCTGGCGTCATAGGATCAAAAGTCACTCGTATGACCCCTAGTAGACCAGTTGTATATTCTCACGTAGTGTAGGCCATGGAAAGAAAAAGAAACGAAACGAAATATAAATCTATATTTTAATCAGGTTGTCTAAATTCTAAGATTGCACGACGACAAAATGGTCTCAATAGAAGTTATGTAGGATTCTTTCTTGATCTTAACACAATTGTCATGTCACCAAATCATTAATTTAAAATGAGCATTATATCTGCCGTCAAATTTCGGGTGATATATGCAGTCTGTTTCACAGAAAGTATTACTTACGAATTATCTCTATAACAGATGACTGTCTACAACACGTGCATTGACTTCACGCGGCGTCATTCATTGGCTCAACGGCTCGTGCAATGTTTACATAACACCTAACTGCTTCGGGCAAACTGATGCATTTTACTCATTTTAATACCCATTTACACTAAATAGGAAATACTTTTTAACTACAAATACTTCAAACGTCTTTATTTATTTTTCTTGTACCTCAAAAAAATGTTTGAGAATTTAATTTGTCGGAGTAAAAAAGTTAATATGCCGTACTCATTAAGCCTCGTCGATGTCATGCTTATCAGTGATTGTAGCGACCAAGCGAATATTCATTGCGGGATCAGTTTGTGATATATGACTATGGTTTTCCTATCCAGCAGTATTTTAAATCAGTTGTTATACTCACAAGGCGATTTCTTTTGTTCAGCAGGATTATCTATATCTGACCCAGTTGCGTATCCCCTTTCTTGATGAACACGTTTACATATGTGTATAGACGGTGTATCTCCCGGTAATACATCTGTCGGTGGTTCACCAGGTTCGGTATCATCGGGTGATGTCCGTGGATTTGTCTGTGGCGTAGACGGCGCACGATCTTCTACAACATCACCGGGTGATGGCAGCTGAAGGTCTGGGTCTGGGAAACCCGTCGAAGCAGCACCAACTGGGTCCCCACTAGGGCCAGTGGGATTGGAATTAACGTCGGTTGTAGGTGTGTTGCGTGGCAGTCCCCTTGTAACTCCAACTGGTCGGTAAATACTTGCAGATTCTGCAGTTCCACGTGATGCCCCACTAGGTTTGTTATTGTTGGATACTTCTTGTCCAGTTGCTGGCGCACCACAATGGAGAATTAATGGTCTAGCTGCGCCTTTAATGCCACTACTGACTCCAGAGTTGTTAATGTTGGGTACATCTTGTCTCGTTGCTGGTGCACCATCTTCAGCGAGGGATTTAGTGTCGTGGGTTTCCTCCACTGAAACATAGATAAAAAGAGACGATGGAACAAAACTAAGGAATATTACTTAATTTAGCGGAGACACCCCACCCCCACCCCACAGATGTATTTACAGTGCCAGTAGGGGGACTTGACAAGGAAAATGCTTCTAGGTATACAGGATACCCCCCGCAAGTGTTTCCCACTACTCACTGCTGTTCCAAATTATGACTGATCAATAGTCTAATTACCAATAAAATGAAACCGAGTACGAACAATCCAAACCATTAGACAAAATTCCACGTCCTAAAAAAAAACGTTATAGACAAAATAGTGTAATCAGCAAATAGCTCCAAATCGGACCAAATATGTTTACATAATGTTACTTCATGACTCACGATTTTATTATGCCCAATTAACCAGTGCATAGCAGAATATTGCCGAAAAACTAATTATGTGACAAATGAGACTATAACCATGTATATAATGTAAGCCATACTGTTTTGAGACAAACATACTTTCACCGTTTTTAATACCTTAAAATCACTTTCCAAAGTTTTAGGGAAGGCCCCTTATTAAGAAAAAGGAATGTCATGTTGGCAGTTGCTGTGCTTGTGGATAGATTTGATTGAACGGGAAGAATAGACACACTCCCTCAAAAGCACAAGTATCAGAAGCTAATCCAGCAATGGCCAGAGGGATTTCTGGGGCCATTGCTTCAGGAATATGGGTATACAGGTGGTTTTAAACAACGAGGTTCATGGGTATTATTCAAGTACTGAAGCTTCAGCTGATAGACTTTAGTATGATTGGAAGCCGAGTAATCACGACACAAACACATTATTCTAATTCGTACAGATTTACTGCTATGGATATACGAGGTTGGTGATGAGATTTTACTGCAATCGATTATTCTGCCAATGGGATAGGATCCTGCCCCAGTTATGGCCAATGTCTAATTATATGAAAATAAAAGAAAACCAGTTGATAAAAGTAACCCATAACATCTATCAATGATAACATCATCTCGACCCCATTCACACATCTTAACAACACTGTAGTGATAACTTCACCCAAAATAAGTAATTTGAATAATATTTTCATTATATTCATTGTGCATTACAGCGTGAACGGCTAACTCTTTATTTAAATCTTACATTATTCCTCTTTAATAGTAATATAATGTTGCTCTATAGAATCAATACGATTTGTATGTCGTTCCAGCATTACCTCCCTTTATAGCAATATGTGTTGTATATACCTGCTTTCTGAGGCTGAATACACCAAAATTGGACATTGAAATATTTTTCTTACTGTTAGAAATTAAATAAAAACTGAAAATTGGAAAATTTGCAGTAAAATCACAATTTTTCCCAAAACTTTGATAAATTTTTTTCTAAATTTATTTTTTTTTAGTTTTTCTGTAGTCAAGTCATTTTATACATATTTTCTGACAAATTAGTCATCATATTTTCAAAACTAAGGCATATCAGTAACAGCCTTGTCATACACAGACAATATAGGGGTGAAACTTCGGATTCACCAAAAGGCCTTTTGTATTTGCTTCCCATATGTTCTGGCAACATGCTGGTGAAAGGAAATCAAAATCTCAGAATAACTGCAAAAATGATGGCCCTTTAAGTATACATGCTGCTTTAAGTACAGTGGTGCATCTCAGGTCCCTGGGCCTTTTGTGCTAAAATTTAAAAAATCTTTTTTAATAGAGGCAGTATTTGAGCTCTGTGAAAAAATTAGACAAGTTACAAACTAACTACATAGAAAACACTCATAATTTGAAATTTTTATCAAAAATATATTTTTTTACTGCCATGTCATGAAAAATGTATAAAATTTACATGTAGCATCTGTCAAAAACCCAAGAATTTTCCACTTTTTTAGATAGCCAGACTGGCAAGTAATATATTTTTGGAAACCATGGACAATATGCAAACAGAAAAATCACAAATCAATTGCATTGATTGTAATTATAGAGGTCTGTACTGAAACATGTAACCCCACCCCCTAAAAATGTCAATGACTGAATCAATCTTATCTTTGGTTGCAGAGCTAACATAACCAAAGGAATCTGTCTAACAGATATGTTTTACCATCCCTGGCTAATATATGTACACAGAAGCTAAAATAGGTGCAATTAATATGAATTATGGTTAAAATAGGCCTTGCTGGAAGAATAAAAAAGGTATATTCGGCCTATGTCCACCCCTCTCTAACAAAAGGGTCACAGAATACACAATTTTCACAAATTTGGAAATAGTTTAATGTTTTCAACATCCCAAACCTCAGAAGCATCATACAAATCTTTATTGCAATTATTGTACTGAAGTAAGATGTCTGGACCTTTACATCAATTGCCTTAAAAAATGAAGTCAAAAAGGTAGTTATGAGATAGTTGACAACATAAAAGAGGCCTGAAAAGGAGCAAAATTAACATTTTACTGTTCTATAAGTGACATAAATGCAACAAACACCACAAATCCTAGATTTTGATAAGAAAATATTGACCATTAAGCTGACATTTACACATCTACATCAGTTCTGTATCAGGATGTGGTCTTACTGGCCTGACATGTCTCAAGGTTCTGAGTTTGACTATGAACAAAAAAGGTCAGAAATCCTTGAAATGTACAAAATGACCATTTATTGGCAAAAAATAACATTCCCATCTGTAATTCAACAACAAATTCCAATTATTATCATTTAATTGTCAACACAGGTGCAATTAAATCTCTCAAAACACATTAATAAAAACGGGTGGGGTGGGGCATTATATAGCCCCTCTAAATAGAAAGATGGAGTGAAAAATGTCTACAAAGACTGGGATATTGCTTCCTACATGAAGAAAATGCAAGAATTTAATGCTTTAAAGAAGAAAAAAATGCTTGTTCTGGGTAAAATAGTGGCCAAATTGAGCCTACCCCTGTTTTGACCATTTTGTACAAACCCATCTGCTGAATATCATTAACTCAGTGTTGCCAATTTTCCATTTTCTGTAGGAAAGCTGGAGCTATTTCTAAACATAACAAACTTATAGATCCCATCTAAGTTACATTAGCAATAAAAATAAGGGCATTTTTAGAAATTTTGAGTCATTTGAGTAGGTATGAAAGCATTAATTTTTACATCGAAATGGGAGAATCTGGAGATTTTCTGTTAATATTCCTGACTTTTAGACAAAATTAGGTGAAATTACAATGTTGTTCACTTTATCTGTGCTTTCTGAGGCTGAATACACCAAAATTGGACATTGAAATATTTTTCTTACTGTTAGAAATTAAATAAAAACTGAAAATTGGAAAATTTGCAGTAAAATCACAATTTTTCCCAAAACTTTGATAAATTTTTTTCTAAATTTAATTTTTTTTAGTTTTTCTGTAGTCAAGTCATTTTATACATATTTTCTGACAAATTAGTCATCATATTTTCAAAACTAAGGCATATCAGTAACAGCCTTGTCATACACAGACAGGCCACAGAACACTAATTATTGCCCCATTGACTTTAATGTTAATTCTCGTCTCTTAGACCGGCTGTAACTTTTTCCCAAATATTCGTTGGGAAAAACGCTTTCTGCCACAGATGGAGCAACATGTGGCAGACTCTTGCCCAAAAGCATGTATGAGGTTCTTTATGAAAAACTTGAGATAGACAAGCTGGAAGTAGAGACAGCTAACCTTGCAATTTTCGGCCCTCCCTTTCAACGTAACCAACCTCACAACTCTTGTATCCTTCCGCCTCAAAATCATGAATATTCACCAAAACCTGGCAGAAAATGTATTTTCAAACCCTTTTCTTCGATTCTACACCAAAAATTCAACAAAAATCGCCATGCAAATATTTGGTGATCTGTGTCCTATATACAAGTCTTCAATTATTGTTTACTTAAAGGTCAAGGACATATTTATTACTCACATTATCATCTCGGATTATAAATAAAATCTCGCTAGTGATGAGAGACAGGGAAGTTTATTGTTCACTCGGGGAATTTGATGGCCGAATGGTTAGCGTGCGTGCTGCATCATGAGGTCTGTCATTGCGTCAACTGGCGTGGTTTCAATTACCCGGTTGTACGTGACAAGGCGTAGGGTCGACTGTCCACCCCGTGGGTTTTCTCCGGGTCCACCGGTTTCCTCCAAAACTGGCCATATGTTAGTCCCGAAATGCCCTAGTTTGTGTTGAGTGGACGTTAAACCCCAATTCTCTCTCTCTTATTGTTCATTCTAGTAATAAATTCACTTGCGTGTATGGGGTGGATAGCAGTGGTCGAGTGAACCAGAGGATCCGCAGCAAACCCACGAGGTTAGATACGCAATCCTATACTATATTCCCTGTGAGATGACTATCTTTCATAATGGAAATATAGGGTAAACATTAACATTGCACACCTAGTAGATCGGATTAGATATATCTATTTCCGTCTAAAGCCAGGCGCAGACGGGCAACTTTTTCGAGCAACTTTCAGGCAACCGTGAAATCGCTGGTCGTTGAAAGAAAAAATCGCTCGTCTGCGCCAACGGGCAACAATAGTTGCCTGCTGTTGCTCCGAGTTACTTGTCGTTGCCAAATATCAAACATGTTTGATATTCGACAACAGAAAATCGCTCGTCGCCGAGAAATTGTTCATCTGTTGCTTCCAAATCGCTCGTCTGCGGCGGTAGGCGACAACAGGCAACAACAGGCAACAAGCAACTGGTTAACTGTCCAATCAGCGAGCGCTCTACTGTCATGTGATACTTCAAGATGGCGGCGTCGGAACAGCTAACAACATTAACATGGTCCGTGGAGATGGAAGACATGTTGGTGGAAATGTGGGCTGAGCGGCCAGTATTGTATGATGTAAGCTCAGCCGAGTATTCGGATCGTGCAAAAAAAAAAACATGGCTGTCTCAAACGACCGGTAAAATATATTTTTCTCCGGTACTCGGTAGTGGTCATGAAACTAAAAGTCAAATTCAATTAATTGTTTTGTATATTAATTATGATAATCTGATCAAGTTGATTTATTGTAATATTGTATGTACGGCGCCATTTTGAATGATCACGTGATATCGGCATTCCCGGTACATTCGGGGAAAAAGTTGCTTCTCGTTGCCAGTCAGCGCACACGGGAGACCTCGAGTTGCCAATTGCTCGGAGTTGCCAGTAGTTGCCTATTGCAGCAACAAGCGATGAAAAGTTGACCGTCTGCGCCAGACTTAAGAAGTTTCTCGTCAACGCAGAGATCGAACACTGGACCTCAATGGTAGCTAGGCAACGTCCCACCCATTGTACCACCTGGTCTCACAGGTTATCGAATCAGCGTCTCACACACCGATAATAAAATCCCTACTCTATATTCCAATATACCTCAAAACTGTACGTGTAAGCTCGTCGACACCTTGCATGCTTTCGCTCAAATACAGAAAAAAATATGTTTTTAAATGTTTTATTTATTTGATAATATTATTACTCGTAAATAAATCTATACATTGTCATATATTGTATTAATCTTTTTGACCCACCAAAATAAATTGTCATGTCTTATATGTGTTTTGATGAGAGATCGAAATGTAATTTGGTGGGAGCTAACTTAAATGTTTTATCACTATGGAAGAATTATAGTACATTTATACAAAGGGATAAATCACATTATTGCTAGAATTAAAAGATAAAGAACACAAGAATAAAGAATGGATTAACGGACAAGTAGTTTATAAAAAAAACCTGTATTACACTTACAAAAATATAACTACTGTCATTTCATTGAGCATATAATAACTGGACTGGAATGTACAGGTGACAAAAATTCTATGGAATACAATTAGGACCGGGGAGATAATAGCTACGTCACCCCAGGCAAAAACGAAACATGAAAATGGAAAGGGGCCCACCTCCGACGGGGCTACGGGCATTCATAATTCAGTGCCGGAAAACCACAATGAAATAAAATGGGGTTTAACGTCCTACAGTTCTGATCCTACTGGCTACTGAAGACGGGCATACTGAGCGACGTTTCGACCAGTTATACTCTAGTGTTTATCAAGCAATGGTGAAATATAACGAGACAATATATACATGTCGCAGGGTTAATAATTATATTAATATTGCGCTAGCGTATTTTATTTTTGTGTGTTGAGGTTGTCCATAGTTTGTTCTTCTTTGTCGGTAAGCTTGGGTGTGTCCGTCACGTGTGATTGTTTGAATGATTCGATTGGTTTTTAACTCCACCCGCGAAATGCACGGATATTTAATTGCACTCCACTACTGAACATCGTATAGAGTAGACATATGGAATAAACACATTTACATGTGTATGCCTTTATAGATTGCATATTCCATATGTATTAGCTGTATTAAACCACACGTTGAATGGTAAGATTATATTCAATCTTTATAAATCAATATATTTATTATCGATAGCTTTACAGCTGTAGATTAGTTTTAAGTATGACGTGTTCAATTCGCATACAGTATAGTATGAACGGCTATGATTTAAAGTGGTGCATTCGTGTTAAGTATAATATTATTTTCCGTAATATTGTTTATCTGCATTTGGTGTAATTGTTGTTTTGCAGGTCATTTCATTTAGATTTATTATACTGAGTAATCTGAATAAAGAACCTTACATGTCTTTGGCGTGTTCTTCATAACGACCCCGTGACATTGGCGCCCAACGTGTAAACAACAAGACTTGGTTAATATTGACCAACCAGAGACATGAAATGAATTAAACGAAATGGGGTTTAATGCCCTACTGTTCAGCACCTAAACTGAGGTAATGGAAGACGGGCATACGCCATACAGTGTGCAACGAGGGAAATTTTGCCCGGGCAGCGGCGCTACGGCCTACTCTTATATCGAATTCCAACTGGTAAGGGATCTTTTACGTGCACGCCAATGTACATGGGACCTCGGTTTTTCGTCTCATCCAAACGACTAGACAGATGTTTTTGTCATTCCCTCCTGCATTACATGATAAGTGAAACCACGCCGGCCAACCAGTCACACCCTTGTAATTGTTATACTCGAATTGTTCGTCCATAGTCACAAGGCCGTTGGTATAATACTCCAAATGTGTGTATTGCATCAATACGCCCCTTAAAGATACATTATTGCGGTAATAGCTCAAAAATAGATAATATATAATAAAAATATTGAAAATTTCAGACTATATAAATCAATCAGCGTCACCTTTGCTTATTGTGTCTCTATGTCAAGAGATTAGATCTAACGTTGATTTTTGTTTTCTGATTTTTTAAAAAAAAATTAAATTAAAAAAAAAACCTGTTTGAGTACATTTTATGGTAGATCAAACGGCGAAGGAGGGGTTAAATCTCTGATAGGAATAGATTTACAAAGATTAGATTTATTCAGTATTTACAAATATATGTTGACATTGAAATCGTAAGTAACTCCCACCGATGTTCTCCCTCTCAGTGACTGTAGCGGTCTGGCGGACGGATATTCACTGCTGAAGAGTTTAAGGGGTGCTCGATTCAGAGTCCAGAACGACCCGAATTGACAGAATTACAATCGAGTGACGCGGAATTCAGTCCTGTCACAGTTCTGCCAGTCCCGACAACGGAGATGGAGTGAGTAGAATCGTGACGTATTCTACTCACTCCACCTCGGTTGTCGGGACTAGCAGAACTGTGACAGGACTGAATTCAGCGTCACTCGATTGCAATTCTGTCAATTCGGGTCCAGTAATTCTCCTCTTCTCTCGATTGACTAGTTTTGGATTTGAGAGAATTTAATTCCGGAACTGTGAAGCGAGCATCCCCTTTAACTGTTGCGGTCAATCATAATTATCCTTTTTTTTAATTCATCAGCTTCATCCTAACATGTCTTTTTTTAATTTCCTGACCAATTGCCAACAATGAAATCCCAAACACTTCTACAAACTGAAATACAAAAAAAAAAAAAAAAAAAAAAAAAAAAAAACGAAATGTAAGTAGTGGTCTTGACGGTTGTCCAAACATGATTATCGATTTGGTGTGTTTTGAGCTTGCTGGATTGTATGCAAAATATGAGACGTCTGTCTTGTCATCGCTAACCCTAACCTTTTTCAATTTTCGAGTCATACAAATATTTTCCTAGTTTTCAAAAAGTCTAATGAATAAATACCTTAATCTATCTTGGCAATATGCAGTTACAACCGAAACTTTTGGCCATCCAATATGTCAAACACGCAAAATTATAAACATATCTGATCACTTCCTTAACAAAACATTTGACGCGCAATTCCCAATATTAGACCAACTTTCATGCAGTAGTTCAAACATATTTATCTAATTTCTTGTAGACAATGTGACAATCAATATGTTAGAGAGACACAAAATGCACGCAGGGAAAGAATTAACGGTCATCGATCAGACATAGTCACCAAAATAGACAAACCGGTCTCAATTCACTTTAACCAACCAAATCATGACATTTCTGATCTAATTGTCACGCCAATAGAAAAATCCAAGAGCGATTTTGAAACTTCAGAAGAAATTAAACCGTTTAGGTTAACAAGAGAAAAAATCTGGATTGATAAATTGAAAACAACAGCCTCTCTATGTTTGAATATTCATACGGTTAGCGCAATAACCCCTTTTGCAGTCCCACTTAGCGCAACAGCAGCAAGTACGCCCAAAATAATCAGAAAACACTATACTGATCTCCAAGAAAATCACCAAAAAATCTTCACACAGAAACTTATAATTGCATATTCTAAAAAAAAAAATCTGAACGACATCCTAGTGCACAGTAAATAAGACTATATAGGGCCAGTCCTCACTCTAATCCAAAGCAAATAATATATCAAATCCTAGCTTAGCCTTTAGTTATCATCTAGCTATAAGAATCTCTGTCCCTAACCCTAACCCTAGATAGTGAATATTCTCAATTTTCTGGAAACCCAATCCTCAGTAGGAAACGCACTAATGTGGCTCTCACCCGAGAGCCTTAAATTTATTATTTTCTTCTTCAGAAATCAGAATACCACAAGAAAAATTGAAGGAAGACCATCAGCGCCACCTACGCCAAAAAACAGCGAAACTAACTGTGTAAATTAAACTAATGTATTGCGTGTATTTTTAAGTAAATAAAGAAATATTATCACGAACCAAATTTTCATCATTCTAGGTCATTACTTATGTGGAGATTTGACCCCTTCCTCAAATTAATCTAACCCTTTTCAATTTTCGAGTCACATGTGACCTGTCATTGATGCATTGTTTCCAGTTTGTGTTTCCATAGATTAAGATAATAATTATCTGCTTCCATAGTAATTGTTCAATTCACTCGGATTTAGTTATGTACATGTAACATATTCTGGATAGTCAATTATTTAGTAAAGTTGTATTATGATTTAGTCAGGTTTACATGTATGTTATATTATAATTATATCCATTTATATTTCGCGCATTGTAAACTATACGGTGTCATGTGGCCAGTTTATCCAATGAGCATTTTGTTAGTAGGAAAGCTCAACTAATTAATATTCAGTGGGTCTGAGGAGCTCGAGGGTGGTACGCCATATTTCAACCTCGAAGGTAATTTTACGATCTTATTTTCACGTTGTTACAATCAGTGGTTTCTTATTTAATTTAATATAATGATGCATGATATATCGTAGGATGTGTATGTCAATAACTCGTTTCCATATTTATATACATATACTATTGTAGACTTATAATTCTTTCTGTATGTTTTGTTGCAGACGTGAGCTGATCTCCCTTATGCTAAAATGGATCAGCCCGACTGTGACGTTTATGATTTTGCACGTGCATGATTTTTGGGTATAAAGGCCGGGGTTGGTCCATAATCGGCCCACTTGGATAGAGAAGCTATTCAGATTAACGACTTAAATTGAAGAGGAATGATATATAACATTGACGTGTTAAAGTGTTTTATAAATATATATTAGATTGCTATATATAGTGAGTAGAAACTTTATTTATATCTAGTGGATGTGCATGTTGCATGCTGCTAGTAGAATAGCTTAGTGGCTGGTGTGTAGTGTTTATAATTATAGTAGTATATAGTTACCTGTCTGTCGCCCTGTCATAACCCCTCAACCCATCCCGCCTTCTCATTCGGGCCATCACAGGTTAGGTGGGTAAGCCCCGAGGGCCTAAATCGGAGATAAGTAGCAGAATAATACCCAATTTTAAGGGGTAGTGACACGTAATGTATTGTTATATTCTTACCACGGATATGTCAAGTGTGTTACTTGATATGGTGTTGATCGAATGAACATTTCTTTTTAGGGTTCCACTGGATGGTTTTTACCGTAGTTTGGTTGCTTCTGTGTTCCCTTACTTAAGGTAAGAAGTTTACATTAGTCAATTATGGATATGTATAATGTATGTAGATGAAGGAGATAAGTTGTGCATAAATTGTATTGAGTAAATCTGTATATGCTGTATATGTTTTTAGAACATTTTTATTAAAATGATATATTTGTATTTTTCAGAGATTGTTGTCTCTGTATACTCATAATAAATTAATTAGAACTATTGGTGTTTCTTCTGGTTACACTTACAACAAATATTTTCCTAGTTTTTAAGGAGTCTAATGAAAAAATACCTTAATCTATCTTTCGGGTAATACATTCACCTTAAGAACGTCTAAACAAACTTTTAATCTCAATGGCCCGCATTAAATGGGCATCAAGAATGGAAAGAAATCATCCAAGGTAGAGCCCCGTCTGCATTCCCCAGTCGGACGGGAACAGTAAGACGTTAAATCCCATTTCTTTTCCAAGGTAGAGCTGTCAATATAACTCTGTTACTAGGTAACGGAGTGACCGTCCCTGGCGAATGTAGGATTAAAGGGAGATAAGGCACGTGGTTGAAAATAAATTGTTGTCAACGGGATTCGTCCGTATTCTAAAGACAGTTACCATGTCAACAAATCATAAATTGGATACGGGTACTGTTTATGGTCAATATCAGGTCCCATATACCTGTAGTTTCCATATCGACAATTGCGATAAAAATATAAATATATACTTTTTCCTGTATGGCGATTCCTTTTAAACCGTGGTGATAAATGTTTCTTGCCACAAAGCTTTGATTTCCACGTCGTGGATACACGTTACTGTTTATTGCGATTGGCTGAGGGGTTGGGTCGCCTAATGGTTAGCGGCTGCGCGATGTATCATAAGGTCTTTCATTGATTCAACTGGCGTGCTTTTGATTCCCCGGTTGTACCTGACAAGGAGTAGGGTCGCCTGTCCAACCTCGAAGGTTTTCACCCAATGGGGAAGATCCCTACGCACAAGCGAATTATTGAAATAGAATTAAAACATGTTAGTTCCCAAATCACTTGGTTTGTGTCGAGTGGACGTTAACCCCCACCCGTGTCTATCTACTCACATGACGACTTCTGTTCACTTGATTGGTTAGATGTTGCGTTCATATCCCCTGGGGATTCGAGCCCTTTTTCTTCTCCAACACGTTTCCGGATACTCTGTTCAACCGCCGGTAGTACAATAGTCGGTGATGTAGACGGCGGGCTATCTTCTTCAATATCATCGGGTGATGGCAGCAGATTGTCTGGGAAACCCGTAGCAGCATCACCTGTGTCCCCTCTAGGGCCAGTGGGATTGGAAATAACTTGGGTTGTAGGCAATCCGTCTGGTACCCCACTTGTAACTCCGCCTGACCCTGGAGGTGCAACACCATGAAGACCAAATGGTGTAGCTAGGACTTCAATGCCACTACTGGCACTAAGGTTGTTAATGTCGGGTGCACCATCTTCAGCCAGGATATTAGAATCTTGGGTTTCCTGCACTGAATTGACAAAAAAAGATATAAAGAGATACAATACTCGTTACGAAATACGGCAAAGAAATATTTTAGATTCATTATGAAACGTGTACACTATTCAAAAGAAAAGAAATTTCGGGACTACCAAGATTGGCAGTGTCTTACAAGCGTAGATAATTATATTTTGTACAATGATACAATTGAATAAGACCATTATTTTCACCAATTTAAAACCATTGTAGATATTTTCGAATCATCGCCTTTTATGGTTGTAACTGAACCGTTCTTTCACATCCTGACTAAATGACCAATGACATCCTTTACGTTGATGCTTTCTCTCGACAGAAAAAAAAAGAATTTTGTATCTAATGGACTAACAAAAGTCACCCATACTATTTTGAACCCTATCGATTAGCCCTTAATTTTTGAATAAGTCGCCGTCCTTCTTGTTGTTTGGAACGACGATCTTCGACCCCTCCATGGGCTCCATGGTTCCTGAACCACCGTGTGGCTTTATGTCCCATCTCTAAAAACGTTGTCGGCAATATGCCGATCCTGACTTACACCAGACAAATATCATGTTGGAGAAATAGTCCATTGGTTTTTGTTGTGGAATTGCCTCTCTATACATCGTAGTTGACGCTTACAGCCAGCCCCAAGAACTTTTCGCTTTATTTGGTAGTAATTGTGTTATTAGTAATGTATTTCTCTGTAGGACCTACCTGGAATAGTTGGTGCTGATTTTTGACACACCTCTTGAACTGATTTGTTTTCAAGGAAACATCTTATTAACAGATTCCAATTCTGTTCATCATCTTGCCATTCCTTCTCAAAATATATGATCTGTTCCTTAACTAGTCCAAAATTTTCGGGTATATCCTCTTTAGCTTCACCTATAACAATAGCCAGGAACTCGGCTGTTTTACAATTAAGCAATTTCATAAACGATATTTGTTGCGTGTATTTATGCCAATAATCTTCTCTAAATCCTTTAGTTAAAATGGCAACTACCTTCTCGGATGGTTCAATTAACCCAGCCGTGAACTCTTCAAATAAATTTTTTCCTGGTCGTATTTTCTCAAAATGATACGAATCGGTAAAGCCATTCTCTGCTAATTCATCTTCCATTTTCGCTAGAAATGCTCTTGATAATTTTTGGTCATCATCTCTGCGACTTCTTGGACCCTCGAAATAGTTGTAGAGAACACAATAATGATAGTCCTTTCCTCTTGATTTCGCCTTTGGAATAACCACGGCCATTTCTACTCACTGGTTCGGTTTCTGTTCTGAGAGTTGCTTCCCCTTGCATTAGGTCATTTTGACACAAGTTTAAATATGATAGCTCAATAGGAGGCAGACCACCATAGTGAAAAGCATTTCGCCCAACGAAAATTTGGGGAAAAGTTGGAGGTGGACAAAGAGTCCAGAATTAACATTGAAGTCAATGGGGAAATTAATGGTGGTCTGCATCCCAATCTCCCAAACAGAGTTATCTTCCCTTGCAACCTCATCGTCGAAAACTGCGGTTGACTAAACACTGTGTTTAGCCGTTTATGTGAATGTACGAAGTGAATTACAAATACCCAGTACTATTTAAACCATTGAATACACACAATAATTGTATAAGTCTTTGTCCCCCATTTCTGTGGCACCAAAGATAATTCACGAATATCACCAGAATATTCCGTAAAACAGGTTGAAGTAATTACCGGTATAAACCGCAAAACATCGGAATATACTGATCTCCTTTTCAGATCGATATTCATTTACCAAACCCGAATGTTTCTTTCGTCCTGAGCCACACAATACACGACATGGGGTGATAGGGTATTTATCCATCTTAAATATAGCAACCTAGAATATTACTATAAGTCCTCAAAATAGTCTTAAATCCGTTCCGCAAAAGCATACCCATTCACCCCGCACGATTTTTTTTTGTCAGTTGTTATTTACCAAAAGTCCTCAGCCACCTAATAATTGGTATGGAATAATTTCGGCGTTTAATCCTCTTTCATATAGCACCATACATTATTCCTGAAATACCTCGACATCAGAAATCCGTCCCCAAAAATCATTACCCCCACCAAGTTTTTTTTTTCATTTCATTTCATTTTCTAACGTCCGCTGCCAGTTTATTTATTTGAGCCACCCTATACATGATATGAAACGAAAGGGTGTTTATCCCTCTTTCATGTGGTACCATCAATTTTTCCTGAAATCCCTCGGCATAGTGTGAAATCCATCCCCGATAATCACTACCAACAAGTCTATTTTTTTATGTTTCATTTAATTTTCTAACGTCCGCTGCCATTTTATTTATTTCATCCACCAAATACATGGCATGGTAATGATTTTCGGCGACGGATTTCAGACATGGCATAGAATGAAAGAATGTTTCATTTCATATCATGTATTGGATGGTTCAAAGAAATAAAATGGGTTGCCAGGCAACGAAACATACGCCCACACAGCAGCTAAATCGTCCGGGCAGTCAACAAGAGTTGTCGCATATTAAGTAATTATCAGAAAATCATTAAAATTTGTTTGGTTTTTATAAAATTCTGCCCCATTCTAACGTTTAGTATATGAAACATTTAATATTATTTCTAAAATTGGATAATAATTGAGACCTCTAGAGGGACCACAAGCTATATTCCAGGAAGTTACAATCTGATATTATTCGTTGAATATCAAAAGGAACCAAGATCTTTGGGTTATAAACATGCATTTCGAGTTTCATCAACCTTGATATACCATATTTTTATAGTATTCGTGTACAAGCGGCGGCCATTTTGTCTGTCAGTTTTGGTCCGTTTTTTACGAAATACGAACTCAACATTCATTACATTGTAACGGTGATATAATCAATCTTCATTATGTAACGGTGATGTCGAGGTATTTCAGGAATAATGTATGGTGCTATATGAAAGAGGATTAAACGCCGAAATTATTCCATACCAATTATTAGGTGGCTGAGGACTTTTGGTAAATAACAACTGACAAAAAAAATCGTGCGGGGTGAATGGGTATGCTTTTGCGGAACGGATTTAAGACTATTTTGAGGACTTATAGTAATATTCTAGGTTGCTATATTTAAGATGGATAAATACCCTATCACCCCATGTCGTGTATTGTGTGGCTCAGGACGAAAGAAACATTCGGGTTTGGTAAATGAATATCGACCTGAAAGGGAGATCAGTATATTCCGATGTTTTGCGGTTTATACCGGTAATTACTTCAACCTGTTTTACGGAATATTCTGGTGATATTCGTGAATTATCTTTGGTGCCACAGAAATGGGTGACAAAGACTTATACAATTATTGTGTGTATTCAATGGTTTAAATAGTACTGGGTATTTGTAATTCACTTCGTACATTCACATAAACGGCTAAACACAGTGTTTAGTCAACCGCAGTTTTCGACGATGAGGTTGCAAGGGAAGATAACTCTGTTTGGGATATTGGGAGGCACTATGCTTTTCACTTTGGTGGTCTGCCTCCTATTGAACTACTATATTTAAACTAGTGTCAAAATGACCTAATGCAAGGGGGAGCAACTCTCAGAACAGAAACCGAAACAGTGAGTAGAAATGGCCGCGGTTATTCCAAAGCCGAAATTATTAGGGAAGAAGTATCACTATTGTGTTCTCTACAACTATTTCGAAGGTCCAAGAAGTCGTAGAGATGATGACCAAAAATTGTCAAGAGCATTTCTAGCGAAAATGGAAGATGAATTAGCAGAGAATGGCTTTACCGATTCGTATCATTTTGAGAAAATTCTAGGAGGATATGATTTATTTGAAGAGTTCACGGCTGGGTTGATTGAACCATCCGAGAAGGTAGTTGCCATTTTAACTAAAGGATTTAGAGAAAATTGTTGGCATAAATACACGCAACAAATATCGTTTATGAAATTGCTTAATTGTAAAACGGCCGAGTTCCTGGCTATTGTTATAGGTGAAGCTAAAGAGGATATACCCGAAAATTTTGGGCTAGTTAAGGAACAGATCATATATTTTGAGAAGGAATGGCAAGATGATGAACAGAATTGGAATCTGTTGATAAGATGTTTCCTTGAAAAGAAATCAGTTCAAGAGGTGTATCAAAGATCAACATCAACTATTCCAGGTAGGTCCTACAGAGAAATATATTACTAATAACAAAATTACTACCAAATAAAGCGAAAAGTTCTTGGGGCTGGTTGTAAGCGTCAACTACGATGCATAGAGAGACAATTCCACAACAAAAACCAATGGACTATTTCCCCAACATGATATTTGTCTGGTGTAAGTCAGGATCGGCACGGTTTTTAGAGATGGCACATAACGCCACACGATGGTCCAGGAACCATGGAGCCCATGGAGGGGTCGAAGATCGTCGTTCCAAAGAACAACAAGAAGAACGGCGAATTATTCAAAAATTAAGGGCTAATCGATAGGGTTCAAAATAGTATAGGTGACTTTTGTTAGTCCATGTTATTGCCGACAACGGTTTTTAGAGATGGGACATAAAGCCACACGGTGGTCCAGGAACCATGGAGCCCATGGAGGGGTCGAAGATCGTCGTTCCAAATAACAACAAGAAGAACGGCGACCTATTCAAAAATTAAGGGCTAATCGATAGGGTTCAAAATAGTATAGGTGACTTTTGTTAGTCCATTAGATACAAAATTCTTTTTTCTGTCAAGAGAAAGCATCAACGTAAAGGATGTCATTGGTCATTTAATAGGATGTCAAAGAATGGTTCAGTTACAACCGTAAAAGGCGATGATTCGAAAATATCTACAATGGTTTTAAATTGGTGAAAATAATGGTCTTATTCAATTGTATCATTGTACAAAATATAATCATCTACGCTTGTAAGACATTGCCAATCTTGGTAGTCCCGAAATTTCTTTTCTTTTGAATAGTGTACACGTTTCATAATGAATCTAAAATATTTCTTTGCCGTATTTCGTAACGAGCATTGTATTGTATCTCTTTATATCTTTTTTTTGGTCAATTCAGTGCAGGAAACCCAAGATTCTAATATCCTGGCTGAAGATGGTGCACCCGACATTAACAACCTTAGTGCCAGTAGTGGCATTGAAGGCCTAGCTACACCATTTGGTCTTCATGGTGTTGCACCTCCAGGGTCAGGTGGAGTTACAAGTGGGGTACCAGACGGATTGCCTACAACCCAAGTTATTTCCAATCCCACTGGCCATAGAGGGGACCCAGTTGGTGCTGCTGATACGGGTTTCCCACACCTTCAGCTGCCATCACCCGGTGATATTGTAGAAGATCGTATGCCGTCTACACCACAGATAAAGCCACGGACATCACCCGATGATACCGAACCTGCATCTGGGTCAGATATAGATAATCCTGCTGAACAGAAGAAGTCGCCGTGTGAGTATAAGAATTGATTTAAAATACTGCTGGATAGGAAAACTATAGGCTTATATTACCCGAAATTGACCGCAGATATAATGCTCATTTTAAATTAATGATTTGGTGACATGACAATTGTGTTTAGATTAAGAAAGAATCCTACAGAACTTCTATTGAAACTTCATTTTGTCGTTGTGCAATCTTAGAATTAAGACAATCTGGTTAAAATAGCTGTACTGGGAGGTCGCATCAGAGGTCATGCGAGTGCCTTTTGACCAATGACGTCAGGGGTTTACCCACGGCTCCATTCAGAGCACGTATAGAATTCACCCTAACAGACCGTTTCATTGACTAATTGGTCCCATCAACTAGAACGCCTGTTATATAACAACTCGTCTTGATCCTAGTGGTGTGAAGACAAGCAAAGTGAAATTTTGAACTATGAGAAACGAAACGAAATAGAATCTGTGTTTAAAGCAGATGGAAATTTGGATGATTTAAATATTTTTGGGTTTTTTCCTTGAATCGTACATTCATCAAGGAGGGACACATTTTATAATTTTATAATGCCCATTTGTTTGGCATGGTTGGTAATTAAACGCCGCTTCTACTGTAAGTGATATCGCCTACCAAATATGGCATTATAAGAAATAGTACTGTCACCCTCATTTCGAAGAAACTATTTTTATGAATCAGTCCAACACAATCTTTAGGACATGGTAACTCTGTTTCTAACTGAGGTAGATTCTATTTTAGTTCTGGCCATGCCTATGAGGTCAATGAGATAAGCGGTTTGATCGAGTCTTTAGAAAACAACTTATACTAGTGGTAGAATATTGGTGTTGATGTTCCTCTGATGACTGTCTTGTGCGAGTCCCGTGGCCTAGGTAGATTAAAGCTCCGTTTACACTTGGCTACGATAAGCGTGCCGTTCTGGGCACGATACCATGCCACGAAAGATTTCAAGAAATTGACCCGTTTACACTATACTCTAAAAAACCGATCTCGGAACCGTCAAGCACGCCAAATGTGGAGCTCTTCACCGAAAAGTTAATTTCAGTCCCTATGTAAATTTCCACTATGAAAACAAATATAATGGTAATCCTCGCTGAAATAGTGCTAAGGTTAGACTCAGACGCTTACGGCTGGCCCCCGGATCCATTTACTTGATTTGATATTTTTTTTTTTTTTTTTTTTTTTTTTTGCAATGTTTGTTTGCAGGTTAATCTTGTAAATTTTTGTTTTGCGTGTAGTGCGGTCCTCCTGCACTTACTAATGGAGTGATAAGGTGTATACATCAAATCGAAAATCATGTTTGGCCGATCTTTTTTGAATACCCCAATTAACATTTTGTTTTTTTTTTATTTCAGATTATATGGATGCCTTCAATTTCATTTTTGGCAACTTCTGATGAAACTGAAAAACATAAGTTTAGAATGAAGCTGACGAATTACAAAACGGTTTACTCTGAATGACAGCAACACAGTTTGATCGGGGGATCCAAGAATTCTGATCCGTATATAAACACAATTTAAAATAGTCAGCGATTGGGTCAGTTTCGAGAACCCCCTCCGAACCAAATAAAACGCGGACCAACCCACCACAATGACTTGATAACGGAATCTGTGATATTTTTTTAAAGACACGAAGCAACTCCTAAGATATGGTGTGGTGAAGCAAACTGATAAATAAAACCCGAGTGTGTTGACAGCATCCTTGAACACTGTCATATTCAAATTATAACTTTTAATTCATTTTAGTGTCTATTATGACTAATGCTTTACCGTTATGTCTATTTTCTATTCCTGGACCATTACTGTGCCACTGTACAGGAAATAAATTTTGACATTCTACTTGATGGATCAGGGATCACTATTTTATATCACATTTGTTAAGTGTAAGCCTTCGTGGTCTTCAGGCAACATGTTTCTGTAGAAAGGAAGACATATTAAAGGTTTGATTTTATGGCATAAATGGTGGCAAGGAAAACAACAATCGGCAGCAAATCACTTTCATTGTAAAAATGATATGAGAAAGCCAGCTGATAATATAGATTGTTATCTCCCCTTAACCATTAAGATATGAAACTGTATGAATTAAAGCAGAATGTGATACAATATAAAAATTAAATATTCAGGTGGATATCTGTGTTGACAATTATACATGTAGTTTCCTCGCTAAACCATCGGATTATCATATCATATAATATCTAATTTGCCACGGCTTCATGCTCACTAAAACGTGTTCATCAATTTCAGCATAGTTTTGTAAATGAAATGAAATGGGGTTTAACGTCCTACTATTCTGCTATGAACAGGACTTATGAAGGCGGGCTACACCATACAGTGTGCTATGAGGGGAATTTTACACGGGCAACGGTACTATGGCCTACTCTTATATCGGACCTTGATTTTTCGTTTCGACCTGCATCACTGGTGATCTTTCTCGGCCAATGCAGGGGTTGAACAAGTTCCGGGCTAGCGAGCCAGTGTCTTATCCACTTAGCCACCATTCATGTTATCGGCAATACTTAATTTGGTTCAGTATTAACCCTGCTCAATGAATATACACGTCACAATTCTATGGAATACAATTACTGCTTATCACACCATGCCATTCTTAATGGAGTAAACCAACGGTCTTGTGACTATGGAGGAACAATCAGAGTATACCAATTATTAGAAGTGTGTCTCTGGTTGGTCTACATTAACCAAGAGTTGTTTTTGCATGTATATATTGTCTTGATATATTTTTTCATCGTTTGATAATAACTATTAAATAGCATTTGTTATATTTTTGTAAGTTTAATACAGTTTTTATAAACTAATTGTCTGTTAATCCATTCTTTATTCTTGTGTTCGTTGTCTGGTAATTCTAGCAATAATGTGATTTATCCCTTTGTATAAATGCACTGTAGTTCTTTCATAGTGATGTAGCGATTCGACCCCCTGACCCTGAAAGTTGTAAAGCGCCCTTTCCCCACAGGCTTCCAGGCAAACGTGCTACACAAATATGTGGATCGTTCGTTCCCAGCCTAGCACTATGATCGAAGAATTGACACAAGCCAAGTTTAAAATCTCAAGTAACAATTTATTCAACAATAAGAATTGTAACGATATATATTAATAATTATAAATACGATGCAGTATTATATTATATTTACCAATTAAGCTTGTAAGCTATGTTAATACTTTTACTATATAATGTAATAATTTATAAATAATTATGATATGCAATAAATTATATTCCACAAACTATAATAATATTTATATATATATATATATATATTTATTCGTACTCAAAGTACAATATTATACAATACATTTACAAAAAATAAATACTTGTCTATAAACTTAATTTGTACACAGGTATTCTAATATACAGTTTAGATGTTCGTTATTTTCATTACGTCTATCAATAAGATAAATCATATCAGAAATAGCACCAGCGGTCATAGTAACATCAATGTTTGCATTATTTTCATCACATCGAACAACTTTGGACAGAATGCAATTAATGTTTGTAACAGGAATATCATATTTACAGAGGTTGTATTTAAAACAGATTATATTTAAATTATTACAAGTGCTAGAATAACTACCGTTGAGAGCTAGTAGGCCACTTATTTTGGTACATTCATTAACACTTTTCGAGATATTTTTGAAAAATTTAAGAAATCTTTTGAAGAGTTGAACATCGACGTTAGAGTCATTACATATAAAATGGAGTAGGTTGCTTTGTTCTTTTTTAGCCTGGTCAGTAGCTCATCTATATAGATAGATAATAATATTGGAGAGAGTACTCCACCTTGTTTCACACCATTAGTGGTATAAAACGTGGGACTTATGCAATCCGCCCATTTTACTCTCACTTTGTGATTTATATATGAATTTAGTAGAAATCTAGTTTCTAGCGGACATAAGCCCATTGATAATAGCAATCTAAACAATTTAACATATTGAATCCTGTCAAAAGCCGAAGACGCATCTAAGTACGTGACGTAAACATCAGATTGTTTGGAATTATAATAATTGATAGTTTCATTCAACACAAATGAACAATGTGATGTCGAGTGATTACTTTTAAAACCATATTGTAGGTCAGATGACTTTAACACAGAACAGTTACGTTTAAGCAATATTTTGTCAAATAGTTTGCCCACAAAACTACTGAGGGCGATACCTCTGTAATTTTTAGAACTGTTAAGGAATTTTTTCTTGTTCTTTGGTATTGGAATGATTGTTGAGAGTACAAAATTATGTGGAGTAAACCCATGTCTAAGCAAGGCGGTCAAAACAAAAGCCAAATGGATCAAATAAATATGGGGGGCGTTGCGTAGGTGCTCGGTTGATTGTCCATGATTTCCATCTTTTTTGTTTATCAAACTTAAGCTGTTTTACACTCTCAGCAATCTCATTAGCAGATACAGTATGACAATAGGTACATGTATTGTTTTGACAGTATTCTATCTTGTTATTAATATCACCAATTAACTCTTGCATTTCGTGACTTTGAAATGATACACAATTAAATAAATCTTTATATTTGTTAAAAAATACAGAACTTATTTCTTTAGGACCAATTTTACCATCAATGTTATTACTGAAACAAGATTTTCTGCCTTTAGTCTTTTTAATTTCAGTCCAAAAGTCTCTATTTTTGTTATTAAGAATAGACTCGGCCATTTTATTAGCACTTATTGTGTCTTTTTGTGCTATGGTCGATCTTAGAGCATAATGGTACTTTGCCCTTTTTCGGTTTCAGATACATGCTAACAGCCCATCACGTGGTCGACCATCATCTTTCCATATGGTATGCCATAAGATAGCAGTTTCCCTAGACGACCTAACGTGATCATTCCAACCAGGAATTGTTTTTTTTGGAGGGGGACTTTTGCGAAACGACTCTTAGACTCCAATAACAAGACGTAGACAAAGTGAACTTCTAAGACCGATAATCCGAGTCTAACTTAGCATGTATTTAGGAAGTTCCGCATATATATTTAGTTTGTCATCTATAAAAGAAGAACGTCATATATTTGGAGTTGATCATACATATAAATTTTGAGTTTAGCATCATTTCTAAGCATACATGTCATATATATTTGGAGTTTAGCATCAATTTAAAGTTTACCAAAGAAATAAAACGAAGTTTGTCATATTTATAGAGTTTAGCATATATATTTTGAGTTGACAATAAAGTCGCAGTCGGCGCCCCATAAAAAAACACAATGAAATAAAATTGGGTGTAACGTCCTACAGTCCTGCTCGTACTGGCAACTGAAAACCCGCATACGCCATGCAGTGTGTTGGGGGGGGGGTAGTCATTTTAGGGGACAGATTTCATACTAAGCCGATGGATATCAGGAATAATCAATGGTGCCACATGAAAGAAGAATAAACCCTTTTTCATTCCATACCATGTATTGGGTGGCTCAAAGAAGAAAATTGACAGCTCACGTTAAAAAGAAAATGAAATATAACAAAAAAAAATATACTGAGGAGTAGTGAGGGCTGTCAAGAATAGTTGGTACCACATGAAAGAGGGATAAACACTCTTTCGTTTCATACCATGTGTAGGGTGGCTCAAATAAATAAAATGGCATATAAAAATGAAATATGAAAAAAAGATAGGTTGGGGGGGGGGGGGCTAGTGATTTTTGGGGCTGATTTCAGACTAAGTCGAGGGCTGTCAGGAATAATCAATGGTACCACATGAAAGAGGGATAGCCCCTCTTTCATTCTATGCCATGTATTTGGTAGATCAAAGAAACAAATTGTCAGCCGACGTTAGAAAAGGAATTGAAATATAACAAAAAAATAGACTGGTGGGGGAGGGGTGATCTTCCGGGACGGATTTCATACTAAGCCGAGGAATATCAGAAATATTCGATGGTACTACATGACAGTGGGATAAACACTCTTTCATTTCATACCATGTGTAGGGTGGCTCAAATAAATAAAATGGCAGCGGACGTTAGATAATTAAATGAAATATAAAACAAATAGGTGAGGGGGGGGGGTAGTGTTTTCGGGAACATATTTCATACTAAGCCTCGGGATTTGAGGAATAATCAATGGTACCACATGAAACCCTCTTTCATTTCATATCATGTATTGGGTGGCTCAAATAAATAAAATGGCAGCAGACGTTAGAAAATGAAAGATAAGATAAGATAAGATTTTATTGTATCATTTCATCCACTATAAGGACAACATACATAGTTGAAACAAAAGTTGATCATACAATTATAACATAACATCTGGGGTTATCCTATATGGATGTACAATGTGATTTAATAAGTTTATAAGCATTAAAAGATGGTTGGTAAAATGAAAATCATGTTTGAACTGAAACGAAAATTATCTAAACTAGCTTGGGAAGTAAACAAACTATTTCTACCGTAAGTATTAGTATAATAAACATACTATATTGAACAGGGGTGTTGGTTAACAGGTAACTCTGATGTTCTTTCTTGGAGACGAATGAAATATAACAAATAAATAGACTGGGGGGGGGGGTAGTCATTTTAGGAGATTTCATACTAAGCCGAGGGATTTCAGGAATAATCAATGGTACCACATGCAAGAGGAATAAGCCTTGTTTCATTCTTCCATACCATGTATTGGCTGGCTCAAAGAAAAAAATGGCAGCGGACGTTTAAAAAGGAAGTGAAATATAACAAAAAAATAGACTCGGGGGGGGGGATTTTCGTGGACGGATTTCATACTAAGCCGAGGGATATCAGGAATGTGTAGGGTGGCTAAAATAAATAAAATGGCAACGGACGTTAGAAAATTAAATGCAATATAAAAAAAAAATAGGTTGGGGGAGGGGGTGTATTTTCGGGGACGGATTTCAGACTAAGACAAAGGCTGTCAGGAAGAGCCCTGGGTAGCTCGGGAAGAAAGAAACATTCGTGTTTGGTAAATGAAAATCGATGGGAGATCAGTATATTCCGATGTAATTACTTCAACCTGTTTTACGGAATATTCCGGTGATATTCAGGAATTATCTTTGGTGCCACAGAAATGGGGGATAAAGACTGGTACAATTATTGTGTGTCTTAAATGGTTAAAATACTACGGGGCGTTTGTTATTCATTTCATCCGCTCACATAAACGGGTAAACATTGTGTTTATTAAACACAGCTATCGACGATGAGGGTCAAGGTCATAAATCGAAACGTCCGCTCAGTTCAGCTCAACCACTAGCTGCTTCAAATGTAGCAACCGTTTTCCAAAAGGACAGGCGGATTAGAAAGACAATGAATTGTAGCTGGCGTTCATCTGATCCTATGGATCAGTTCCGATGTATCCTACACGCCTGTTGTATTATAGTTTTGAAATTCTCACTATATATAATACCGATTTAGTATTATTATATCACAATGGTTAACCAACCATACAAGCCACATTCCTTGACGCCTCGTTTTCGATAATATCGCGTGCAGATATCAAAAGATCGTCTGCTTTTCGACCTAGAGTAAAGGGTTACATTTCTGTATCATTTTCTCATAATTTACGTATTATTACAATAAAATGTATGCTGCTCTTAATGGGTGCATTAAAACAATAAAATCATATATTATCTGTAGTTGTTCTTAGGCCTACAGCCAAACTGTCTAGTTTGCTTAAAAACAGAATTCCGCCACCCTAATAAATAAACTATACATTTTTGGAAAGCTTATAACACCAGTAACACAAATCCAGAGAGTTCCAAGCAACATGTTTGCACTAACTCGATTTAAAGCCGTATGAAAATTGTATTAATTGTCAAGAAAATGCTATATATCCTAAAAATTGTGAAATTGACATAAAATTAATTAAATAATGGCGAAAACAGCCCATTTGCCCGAAAATTGTCATAATCACACGAATTTTCTCATTGATCAATCATTAACTAAAACGCACTCTCCACAAAGCTGCGATGGTTGTTTACTTTTAATTAATTATACAATTAATTATACAATTATATTTCCATGATACAAGGCCGCATTCTCCATTCTCTGATGTTTGTACCCGAAAAACCGAAATACATTGCCGACTCCAGAAGGTGTGTGTGTGTGTGTGTGGGGGGGGGGGATATAAGTTCGCATTTCTGCTAAAATATCTGTAAAACTTTAGTTCAGATTAGATTTTAGGCTAAATTCCTAACAAATATTAGAATTGAAACAAAGCATCTATATGTAATTTTCTCACCAAAATATATGTATGGGAAAACCTAAACAATACTGTAAGGGTGTGGCAATTGTAATGAAGAAAACAAAATCAAATGGAGTTAAATGAAGATGTGATATACCAATCTGTATTACAGAGGGAATGCGAAAGCCTTCCTCTAACCATGTGTAAGTTGACTGACTTTTATTATCGTATTCATGGTACTTGACAATCGAGAATATCACACATAATGCGTCTATTGGGTAAACATTAACATTGTACACATTGCGTTATGACCTCGGTGGAAGCGAATGTTAAATAAAGCTGTTTCACATACATTGCACACATATAAGATCGGATTACGTACATGTGTCTACCTCTAAGAACCGGGTAGTTAATGGCTACGTCACTCCAGGAAAGACGAAACATGAAAATAAAAAGCCCCCCCCCCCCTCCTCCGACGGGGCCAATGAAGACGGGCATTCGTAATTCAGTGCCGGAAAACCACAATGAAATAAAATGGGGTGTAACGTCCTACAGTCCTGCTCCTACTGGCCACTGAAAACCCGCATACGCCATACAGTGTGTCGTGTGGGAAATTGTGCCTGGACAGCGGTGCTACGGTCTATTCGTATTTCGAATTCCAACTGCCAGGGGATCTTTTACACGGGACCTCGGATTTTCGTCCCATCCGAATGACTAGATAGCTCTTCGTGTCAAGCCCCACCCCACCCTGACCCACTGACAAGGAGGAACCACGCCGAAAATTCCCGACAAAGTTTCTCGACCAACGCAGAGATTTAACACGGAACCCACAGGTTAGTGTGCCAACGTCCCGCATCGGAACCCCCACCGTGCCACCGGAACTCCCACTGTGCCACCGGAGCCCCCACAGGTTAGCGAATCAACGTCTTACACCAAACTGTTGTCGACAGCCAAATAAACGTGTAAGACTGTCGACAGCTTACATGCTTTCTTTCAAATACGGGGGGATTGGGATGGCCTAGTGGTCTAGAGTGCCGCGCTTCGACCTCTAGCTGGCCGGTCACCTCTGGCTTGCGGCTGTGGTTTCGATCCCTGGTGTGAGCGTATATGGCATGGGGATATGGGCGCCTTCTCAACCTCGTGGGTTTCCTCCGGGCACTCCGGTTTCCTCCCACTGCTAAAGACCCCTATGCGCAAGCGAATTATTGAAATAAAATTGAAACCATATGTTAGTCCCAAAATGGCCTAGTTTGTGTCGATTGGACGTTAAACCTCATTTCTCTCTCTCTCTTTCTTTCAAATACACAAAAAAAATCTTGTTTTTTTAATTGCTTTATTTTTCGATGATATTTTAATTGCCAAATAAATCTATACATTGTCATATTGTATTAATCTTATTGACCCACCAAAATAGATGGCCAGGGCAGTGGTCTTATATGTGTTTTGGTGAGAGATCGAATCCTAATTTGGTGGGAGCTAACGTAAATGTTTTATCACTATGGAAGAAGTATAGTGCACGTATACAAAGGGATAAATCACATTCTTGCTGGAATTACCAGATAACGAACACAAGAATAAAGAATGGATGAACAAACAATTAGTTTATAAAAAAATAAAACTGTATTAAAGCCCCAATAACACTCTTGTTGTAAGTGAATAATATGTCCCAATCTTCATTCTGGTCAACAAATCGTATTATTTTAGAATATTCCAATTAAATGATGATATAAATTTCATCTTAACACACCTAATTTAAAAAGTTGGAAAAATTCAACCAATTGATTTGAAAAGTCTAACGTAAACCTTTTCAAATGTGACTTGGATTTTAAAATATTTTCGAACCCTCTGGACAAGTAAAATAGGTTGTAATGGATAATTTACACAACAGGTAGGACATTTAAACATCTAGTACTTAGAATAAGGGTATTATTTATTTTCTGGAGCTACCAAGCCAGCAAGAATGTTATTGTCCCTTTAATCTTATAAAATATAACAATTAATGTCATTTCATTGAGCATTAATTTAATAAGTGAACTGGAATCTACAGGTGACAATTCTATGGAATACAATTACTGCTTATTTCTGAGTGATGTATCGACTAGCCTTCTCTAATCACTATCAAGCAGTGATAAAATATAACAAGACAATATATACATGAACACAGCAACTCTTGGTTAATGTTGACCAACCAGAGACACACTTCTAATAATTGGTATACTCTGATTGTTCCTCCGTTGGTTTACTCCATTAAGAACGGCATGTTGTGATAAGCAGTAATTGTATTCCATAGAATTGTGACGTGTACATTCATTGAGCAGGGTTAATACTGATCTAATTTAATTATTGCCGATAACATGACTATATAATATATATATACTAACAAACAATTTATTTAAAAGGCATATTTATCGGAAAATATCAAATTTTCCGCGACACTAAAATGTATTTATTTGACACTAGTTTAATCAACATAGACGTTAGATTATATTGTATTAGTTTGAAATATATATCATTTTTACAATAAAAGTCATTTGCTGCCAATTGTTGCCCACCATTTATGCAATAAAATCAAACCTTTAATATGTTCTCCTTTCTACAGAAACATGTTGCCTGAAGACCACGATAAGGCTCAACAAATATGATATAAAATAGTGATCCTTGATTCATCCTATATTTCACCTTTCCGTAGTCAAGTAGACTGTCGAAATTTATTTCCTGTACAGTGGCACAGTAGCGGTCCAGGAATAGAAAATAGACAAAACGATATAGCTTTAGTCATAATAGATACTAAAATGAATTAAACATATAGAATTGAGAGTTATAATTAGACTATGACGGTGTTCAGGGATGCTGTCAACACACCCGGGTTTTATTTCTCAGTTTGCTTCACCACCCCACATCATAGGACTTGCTTCATGTCTTTAAACAAATATCACAGATTCCGTGAGGTGGGTTGGTCCGCGTTTTATTTGGTTCGGAGGGGGTTCTCAAAACTGACCCAATCGCTGACTATTTTAATTCTTGGATTCCCCGATCAAACTGTGTTGCTGTCATTCAGAGTAAACCGTTTAGTAATTCGTCAGCTTCATTCTAAAATGTTGTTTTTTAGTTTCATCAGAAGTTGCCAAACATGAAATTCAAGGCATCCATATAATCTGAAATAAAAATAAACAAAATGTTAATTGGGGTATTCAAGAAGATCGGCCAAACATGATTTTCGATTTGATGTATACACTTTATCACTCCATTAGTAAGTGCAGGAGGACCGCACCACACGCAAAACAAAGATAGGTTGCCAGGCAACGAAACATACGCCCACAGCAGCTAAATCGTCCGGGCAGTCAACAAGGGTTGTCGCATATTTTTACTTTTTTTGGTAATGAAACATTTGTAATACACTGATTAAGAGTATCAACTCATTATGTAATTATCTGGAAATCATTTTAATTTGTTTGCTTTTTATAAAGTTTTGCCCCACGATAACAATTAGTATAGGAAACATTTAACATCATGGATTTAGCTGTTCAGTTATCAAAATTCATTGAAAATCAAAATACTTGTTCGTTTCAACACCTTAAACTCTGTGTATCAATCTGAAGTCAATCGAATGATAAGTTTGGCATCTATAGCGTCACAAGGTATTTTGAAGTGATCAAGGGAGATAACTCTGGAAGTAATTATTTGAAATCGCTGAAAATCAGTAGGCTTCTTCGTCTCATGACCTTAAACACTGTGTATAAATTTGAAGTCAATCAGATATCAACTTTGGCCTCTAGAGCATCCACAAGATTTTTTGAAGTGATCAAGGGCCATAACTCTGGCACTAATTATCGGAAATCGCTGAAAATCAATAGGCTTCTTCATCTTATGACCTTAAACACTGTGTAAGAATTTAAAGTCAATCGGATATTAACTTTGTCTTTTAAAGCGTCCACAAGATTTTTGAAGTGATCAAGGGTCATAACTCTGGCACTAATTATCGGAAATCGCTGAAAATCAATAGACTTCTTCGTCTTATGACCTTAAACACTGTGTATAAATTGAAAGTCAATCGGATATTAACTTTGGCCTCTAGAGCGCCACAAGATTTTTTGAAGTGATCAAGGGCCATAACTCTGACAATAATTATCAGAAATCAATGAAAATCAATAGGCTTCTTCATCTTATGACCTTAAACACTGTGTATAAATTTAAAGTCAATCGGATATTAACTTTGGCTTTTAGAACGTCCACAAGATTTTTTGAAGTGATCAAGGGCCATAACTCTGGCACTAATTATCGGAAATCGCTGAAAATCAATAGGCTTCTTCGTCTTATGACCTTAAACACTGTGTATAAATTTAAAGCCAATCGGGTATTAACACTGGCCTCTAGAGCGTCCACAAGATTTTTTGAAGTGATCAAGGGCCATAACTCTGGTAGTTATTTTCGGAAATCGCTGAAAAACAATAGGCTTCTTCGTCTCATGACCTTAAACACTGTGTATAAATTTAAAGTCAATCGGATATTAACTTTAGCCTCTAGAGCGTCCACAAGCAATTGTGGACGCCGGACGGACGGACGGACGGGGGCGACGACAATATACGACCACATTTCAATGTGGGCGTATAAAAACCTACAAGATTAACCTGCAGACAAGACAGAAAACATACATTGCAAAAAAAAAAAAAAAAAAAATAACAAATATCAAATCAAGTGAATGGATCCGGGGGCCAGCCGTAAGCATAGGAGTCTAACCTGAGCACGATTTCAGCGAAGATTACTGCGCATGCGCGAAACGAACCTTGACCTTTTCCCCTGCAAAGTTTAACACTTCTGTCAAAATCAACCATTATATTTGTTTTCATCCTGGAAATTTACATAGGAACTGAAATTAACTTTTCTGTGAAGAGTTCCACATTTGACGTGCGTGACGGTTCCGAGACCGGTTATTTTAGAGTATAATGTAAAAGGGTCAATTTCTTGAAATCGTCCGTGGCATGGTATCGTGCCCAAAACGGCACGCTTATCGTGGCCAAGTGTAAACGGGGCTTTAATCTACCCAGGCCACGGGTAGTCATCAGAGGAACATCAACACCAATATTCTACCACTGGTATAAGTTGTTTTCTAAAGACTCGATCAAACCGCTTATCTCATTGACCTCATAGGCATGGCCAGAACTAAAATAGAATCTACCTCAGTTAGAAACAGAGTTACCATGTCCTAAAGATTGTGTTGGACTGATTCATTAAAATAGTTTCTTCGAAATGAGGGTGACAGTACTATTTCTTATAATGCCATATTTGGTAGGCGATATCACTTACACTAAAGCGGCGTTTAATTACCAACCATGCCAAACAAATGGGCATTATAAAATGTGTCCCTCCTTGATGAATGTACGATTCAATGAAGATAAGGCGTGTTTTCCACCACACACAAAACCCCCCAAAATATGTAAATCATCTAAATTTCAATCTGCTTTAAACACAGATTCTATTTCGTTTCGTTTCTCATAGTTCAAAATTTCACTTTGCTTGTCTTCACACCACTAGGATCAAGACGAGTTGTTATATACCAGGCGTTCTAGTTGATGGGACGAATTAGTCAATGAAACGGTCGGTTAGGGCGAGTTCTTGGCGTGCTCTGAATGATGCCGTGGGTAAACCCCTGACGCCATAGGGTCAAAAGCCGCTCGTATGACCCCTGACGCGACCTCCCAGTACAGCTGTTTTAACCAGATTGTCTTAATTCTAAGTTTGCACAACGACAAAATGAAGTTTCAATAGAAGTTCTGTAGGATTCCTTCTTAATCTAAACACAATTGTCATGTCACCAAATCATTAATTTAAAATGAGCATTATATCTGCGGTCAATTTCGGGTGATATATGCCTATAGTTTTCCTATCCAGTACTATTTTAAATCAGTTGTTATACTCACAAGGCGACTTCTTCTGTTCAGCAGGATTATCTATATCTGACCCAGATGCGTCTCCTTTTCCTTGATGAACGTGTGGATTTGTCTGTGGTGTATACGGCGCACGATCTTCTACAATATCACCGGGTGATGGCAGCTGAAGGCCTGGGAAACGCGTAGCAGCAGCAGCACCAACTGGGTCCCCTCTATGGCCAGTGGGATTGGAATTAACTTGTGTTGTAGGCAATCCGTCTGGTACCCCACTTGTAACTCCGCCTGACCCTGGAGGTGCAACACCATGAAGACCAAATGGTGTAGCTAGGCCTTCAATGCCACTACTGACACTAAGGTTGTTAATGTCGGGTGCACCATCTTCAGCCAGGATATTAGAATCTTGGGTTTCCTGCACTGAATTGACAAAAAAAGATATACAGAGATACAATACAATGCTCGTTACGAAATGCGGCAAAGAAATATTTTAGATTCATTATGGAACGTGTACACTATTCAAAAGATTGGCAATGTCTTACAAGCGTAGATGATTATATTTTATACAATGGTACAATTGAATAAGACCATTATTTTCACCAATTTAAAACCATTGTAGATATTTTCGAATCGTCGCCTTTTATGGTGTAACTGAACCGTTCTTTGACATCCTGACTAAATGGCCAATGACCAATCCTTTACGTTGATGCTTTCTCTCGACAGAAAAAAGAATTTTGTATCTAATGGACTAACAAAAGTCACCTATACTATTTTGAACCCTATCGATTAGCCCTTAATTTTTGAATAAGTCGACGTTCTTCTTGTCGTTCTTTGGAACGACGATCTTCGACCCCTCCATGGGCTCTATGATTCCTGGACCACCGTGTGGCGTTATGTGCCATCTCTAAAAACCGTGCCGATCCTGACTTACACCAGACAAATATCATATTGGGTAAATAGTCCATTGGTTTTTGTTGTGGAATTGTCTCTCTATGCATCGTAGTTGACGCTTATAACCAACCCCAAGATATTTTCACTTTATTTGGTAGTAATTTTGTTATTAGTAATGTATTTCTCTGTAGGATCTACCTGGAATAGTTGATGCTGATCTTTGATACACCTCTTGAACTGATTTCTTTTCAAGGAAACATCTTATTAACAGATTCCAATTCTGTTCATCATCTTGCCATTCCTTCTCAAAATATATGATCTGTTCCTTAACTAGCCCAAACTTTTCGGGTAAATCCTCTTTAGCTTCACCTATAACAATAGCCAGGAACTCGGCCGTTTTACAATTAACCAATTTCATAAACGATATTTGTTGCGTAAATTTATGCCAATAATTTTCTCTAAATCCTTTAGTTAAAATGGCAACTACCTTCTCGGATGGTTCAATCAACCCAGCCGTGAACTCTTCAAATAAATCATATCCCGGTCGTATTTTCTCAAAATGATACGAATCGGTAAAGCCATTCTCTGCTAGTTCATGTTCCATTTTCGCCAGAAATGCTCTTGACAATTTTTGGTCATCATCTCTGCGACTTCTTGGACCTTCGAAATAGTTGTAGAGAACACAATAGTGATACTTCTTCCCTAATAATTTCGGCTTTGGAATAACCGCGGCCATTTCTCGTCACTGTTTCGGTTTCTGTTCTGAGAGTTGCTCCCCCTTGCATTAGATCATTTTTACACCAGTTAAATATGGTAGTTCAATAGGAGGCAGACCACCATAGTGAAAAGCATAGTATCTCCCAAACAGAGTTATCTCCCCTTGCAACCTCATCGTCGAAAACTGCGGTTATCTAAACACTGTGTTTAGCCGTTTTTGTGAATGTACGAAGTGAATTACAAATACCCAGTACTATTTAAACCATTAAATACACACAATAATTGTATAAGTCTTTGTCCCCCATTTCTGTGGCACCATACATAATTCCTGAAAATCACTATAATATCCCGTAAAACATGTTGAAGTAATTACCGGTATAAACCACAAAACATCGGTTTATACTGATCTCCTTTTCAGGTCGATTTTCATTTACCAAACCCGAATGTTTCTTTCGTCCTGAGCCACACAATACACGACATGGGGTGATAGGGTATTTATCCATCTTATATATAGAATATTACTATAAGTCCTCAAAATAGTCTTAAATCCGTTCCGCAAAAGCATACCCATCCACCCCCGCACGATTTTTTTTTTCAATTGTTATTTACCAAAAGTCCTCAGCCACCTAATAACTGGTATGGAATAATTTGGGCGGCGTTTAATCCTCTTTCATATGGCACCATATATTATTCGTGAAATACCTCGACATCAGAAATCCGTCCCCAAAAATCATTACCCCCACCAAGTTTTTTTTTTTCATTTCATTTCATTTTCTAACGTCCGCTGCCATTTTAATTATTTGAGCCACCTTACACATGATATGAAATGAAAGGGTGTTTATCCCTCTTTCATGTGGTACCATCAATTTTTCCTGAAATCCCTCGGCATAGTATGAAATCCGTCCCCCAAAAATCACTACCAACAAGTCTATTTTTTTTTATATTTCATTTCATTTTCTAAAGTCCGCTGCCATTTTATTTATTTCATCCACCCTATACATGGCATAGAATGAAAGTATGTTTCATTTCATATCATGTATTGGGTGGCTCAAAGAAATAAAAGGGCAGCGGACTTTAGAAAATGAAATGAAATAGAACAAAAAATAGGTTGGGGGAGGGGTGTAGTGATTTTCGGGGACGGATTTCACACTATGCCGAGGGATTTCAGGAAGAGCCCTGGGTGGCTCGGGAAGAAAAAAATATTCGTGTCTGGTAAATGAAAATCGATGGGAGATCAGTATATTCCGATATAATTACTTCAACCTGTTTTACGGAATATTCCGGTGACATTCAGGAATTATCTTTGATGCCACAGAAATGGTGGATAAAGACTGGTACAATTGTGTCTTAAAGGAGCTAAATCGCTAACATTTGGGACCTAGAAATTGACTCAAGTGGATCGCAATGCATATAATACTGTAATATGAATGTATATAAACTGATTTGCATTCAATTGTTTCGGTTTTTTACTCCAATTTCAAATCAGTTATGTTCGGCGAAATAAACCAGAAGTGTCAACCGAAGGCATTTTTTTTAGCGTCTAGTTATTCCAGTCTACATGCGCCGTTTGATTTGGTACAATGTTTTTAGCCTCGTTCCTCGAGTCTCTTGCTAGAACTGGGGCTGAAACGCATTATGGTACACGATTCGTGTACCAATGGTAAAATATTTATTTTGTCTTAAATATTGGATATCAGAAGCCCATCTTTTTCCGGTAAGATCACATCATCAATTTTGATTTAAATTGACAAATAATTCGTGTTTTCTATGTTGAAGATTTTGGAAGATATTGAGTTAAAGACTTAGCTCCTTTAAATAGTGAAAATACTACGGGGCGTTTGTTATTCATTTCATCCGATCACATAAACGGGTAAACATTGTGTTTATTAAACACGGCTATCGACGATGAGGGTCAAGGTCAGCTCAACCACTAGCTGCTTCAAATGTAGCAACCGTTTTCCAAAAGGACAGGCGGATTAGAACGACAATGAATTGTAGCTGGCGTTCATCTGATCCTATGGATCAGTTCCGATGTATCCTACATGCCTGCTGTATTATAGTTTTGAAATTCTCACTATATATAATACCGATTTAGTATTATATTATATCACAATGGTTAACCAACCATACAAGCCACATTCCTTGACGCCTCGTTTTCGATAATATCGCGTGCAGATATCAAAAGATCGTCTGCTTTTCGACCTAGAGTAAAGGGTTACATTTCTGTATCATTTTCTCATAATTTACGTATTGTTACAATAAAATGTATGCTGCTCTTAATGGGTGCATTAAAACAATAAAATCATATATTATCTGTAGTTGTTCTTAGGCCTACAGCCAAACTTTCTAGCTTGCTTAAAAACCAGAATTCCGCTACAGGGACTACCCTAATCAATAAACTATACATTTTTGGAAAGCTTATAACACCAGGATCACAACAAATCCAGAGAGTTCCAAGCAAAAAGTCTGTACTAAATCGATTTAAAGCCGTATGAAAATTGTCAAGAAAATGCTATATATCCTAAAAATTGTGAAATTGACATAAAATTAATTAAATATTGGCGAAAACAGCTCATTTGCCCGAAAATTGTCATAATCACACGAATTTTCTCATTGATCAATCATTAACTAAAACGCACTTTCCACAAAGCTGTGATAGTTGTTTACTTGTAATTAATTACACAATTATACAATTATATTTCCATGATATAAGGTCGCATTATCCATTCTCTGATGTTTGTACCCGAAAAACCGAAATACATTGCCGACTCTGGAAGGGGGCGGGGGCATATATGTTCGCATTTCTGCTAAAATATCTGTAAAACTTTAGTTCAGATTAGATTTTAGGCTATATTTCTAACAAATATTAGAATTGAAACAAAGCATCTATACATATGTAATTTTCTCATCAAAATATATATATGGAAAAACCTAAACAATACTGTAAGGGTGTGGCAATTGTAATGAAGAAAAAAAAGTCAAATGGAGTTAAATGAAGATGTGATATACCAATCTGTATTACAGAGGGAATGCGAAAGCCTTCCTCTAACCATGTAAAGCTGTTTCACACAAATTGCACACATATAAGATGGGATTACGTACATGTATCTACCTTTAAGGACCGGGTAGTTAATAGCTACGTCACCCCAGGCAAAGACGAAACATGAAAAGAAAAAGGGGTTAATGAAGACGGGCATTCGTAATTCAGTGCCGCAAAACCCACAATGAAATAAAATGGGGTGTAACGTCCTACAGTCCTGCTCCTACAGACCACTGAAGACCCGCATACGCCATGCAGTGTGTCGTGTGGGAAATTGTGCCTGGACAGCGGTGCTACGGTCTATTCGTATTTCGAATTCCAACTGCCAGGGGATCTTTTACACGGGACTTCGGATTTTCGTCCCATCCGAATGACTAGATAGCTCTTCTTGTCAAGCCCCACCCCACCCTGACCCACTGACAAGGAGGAACCACGCCGGAAATTCCCGACGAAGTTTCTCGACCAACGCAGAGATTGAACACGGAACCCACGGGTTAGTGTGCCAACGTCCCGCCCACTTTGCCATCGGAACCCCCACCGTGCCACCGGAACTCCCACTGTGCCACCGGAACCTCCACAGGTTAGCGAATCAACGTCTTACACCAAACTGTTGTCGACAGCCAAATAAACGTGTAAGACTGTCGACAGCTTGCATGCTTTCTTTCAAATACGGGGGGATTGGGATGGCCTAGTGGTCTAGAGTGCCGCGATCCGACCTCTAGCTGGACGGTCACCTCTGGCTTGCGGCTGTGGTTTCGATCCCTGGTGTGAGCGTATATGGCATGGAGATATGGGCGCCTTCTCAACCTCGTGGGTTTCCTCCGGGCACTCCGGTTTCCTCTCACTGCTAAAGACCCCTATGCGCAAGCGAATTATTGAAATAAAATTGAAACCATATGTTAGTCCCAAAATGGCCTAGTTTGTGTCGATTGGACGTTAAACCTCATTTCTCTCTCTTTCTTTCTTTCAAATACACAAAAAAAAATCTTGTTTTTTTAATTGCTTTATTTTTCGATGATATTTTGACTGCTAAATAAATCTATACTTTGTCATATTGTATTAATCTTATTGACCCATTAAAATAGATGGCCAAGTCAGTGGTCTTATATGTGTTTTGGTGAGAGATCGAAACCTAATTTGGTGGGAGCTAACGTAAATGTTTTATCACTATGGAAGAAGTATAGTGCACTTATACAAAGGGATAAATCACATTCTTGCTGGAATTACCAGATAAAGAACACAAGAATAAAGAATGGATGAACAAACAATTAGTTTATAAAAAAAAACTGTATTAAAGCCCCAATAACACTCTTGTTGTAAGTGAATAATATGTCCCAATCTTCATTCTGGTCAACAAATCGTATTATTTTAGAATATTCCAATTAAATGATGATATAAATTTCATCTTAACACACCTAATTTAAAAAGTTGGAAAAATTCAACCAATTGATTTGAAAAGTCTAACGTAAACCTTTTCAAATGTGACTTGGATTTTAAAATATTTTCGAACCCTCTGGACAAGTAAAATAGGTTGTAATGGATAATTTACACAACAGGTAGGACATTTAAACATCTAGTACTTAGAATAAGGGTATTATTTATTTTCTGGAGCTACCAAGCCAGCAAGAATGTTATAAAAACTGTATTAAACTTACAAAAATATAACAAATGCTATTTAATAGTTATTATCAAACGATGATAAAATATATCAAGACAATATATACATGCAAAAACAACTCTTGGTTAATGTAGACCAACCAGAGACACACTTCTAATAATTGGTATACTCTGATTGTTCCTCCATAGTCACAAGACCGTTGGTTTACTCCATTAAGAATGGCATGTAGTGATAAGCAGTAATTGTATTCCATAGAATTGTGACGTGTATATTCATTGAGCAGGGTTAATACTGAACCAAATTAAGTATTGCCGATAACATGAATGGTGGCTAAGTGGATAAGACACTGGCTCGCTAGCCCGGAACTTGTTCAACCCCTGCATTGGCCGAGAAAGATCACCAGTGATGCAGGTCGAAACGAAAAATCAAGGTCCGATATAAGAGTAGGCCATAGTACCGTTCCCCTCCTAGCACACTGTATGGTGTAGCCCGCCTTCATAAGTCCTGTTCATAGCAGAATAGTAGGACGTTAAACCCCATTTCATTTCATTTACAAAACTATGCTGAAATTGATGAACACGTTTTAGTGAGCATGAAGCCGTGGCAAATTAGATATTAAATGATATGATAATCCGATGGTTTTGCGAGGGAACTACATGTATAATTGTCAACAGAGATATCCACCTGAATATTTAATTTTTATATTGTATCACATTCTGCTTTAATTCATACAGTTTCATATCTTAATGGTTAAGGGGAGATAACAATCTATATTATCAGCTGGCTTTCTCATATCATTTTTACAATGAAAGTGATTTGCTGCCGATTGTTGTTTTCCTTGCCACCATTTATGCCATAAAATCAAACCTTTAATATGTCTTCCTTTCTACAGAAACATGTTGCCTGAAGACCACGAAGGCTTACACTTAACAAATGTGATATAAAATAGTGTAGCAGCCCCGGCAAGGGTGGTCTCGCCCCTAAAGAAGGAAGACACGACTTTCGGTAACAAAACAATATGAAACTTTATTCCAGGTTCACTTGGTCATCAATTATTGAACATACATTTGGAAATAAAACTTAGTAGATCCTTCCTGGGCTTTCCTTCCGGTTGCTTTAAATTTAGGACTAGCGATCAGAATACTATACAAAAATGATGGCTATTTAATTGGGGGAAATTATGTAATTTATGAAAATATATTTGTGATTTACTTTATATGTAATTTGGGAAAATTTACTTTACTTGAAAAATAATCATGGAATGTGCCCTTTAAGACGAGGTTCTAAGAATTGGGGAGGGAGGAGCTAGTGCTATTGACTCTTACCAGGCAAGCGCCAATGAGTGAGTGAGAATGGAAAGCCTGCGGGCCTTATATAACTTCGCTTTAGGTGTCACGTGATTGTCTCGACCAATCATATGACGTAAAAAGGGGACGTATTTTGCCTAGGAAGGATCTACTTTACAATACTGGTACCTGAAATGTAATCATTATCAATAAACAACTACTCTTTGAGGAGGCAATAAGTTGGCAATACAAATATATAGCTAATCTGACTAATAAACAACTCTTAGAATACTAATTGATGTACAGAATAATAATAAAATTAATGTAATAACAATGCGTCCTAGATTACGTCTCGATTACGTCCCACGACGTTACCATGACCGAACATTACGCCTCAAATACAAAAGACTAATTTTAACAAGGTAGAACTCAATATCGCTATATACAACCGTTACAAATTATGCGAGGAATAACATACTCCATCCAATTCCAATGAAGATGAAAAGGTAAATTAACGGATAATTATATCATTAGCCCCGAAAATATTAGCATAATCGCTGTTGCTAAGATGACCACGGCGTATGAATTTCCTAGTCCTACTCAAACAAGTCAAACAAGTAAACAAGGCCTTGCTTGAACCGAGCGTAATGTTAAATCTAAGCACAATAGACTTAATTGAACCTAGATACGATAATCTAACAACCCTCTATAAGTATCACTTTATTAGCGATCATCTCTTGAACATTTATTTATTATTTGTAATAACTAGAAATAAGAAGTATTTGTGTCCCCGTTATCGACCTCGCTCTAACAACCGTTTTCGAAAATGGCGGCTTCCAAGACCCTCGTAGAAAACGAGAGGAAGTTTAAAGGATTTACTCTTTGAATCAGGATTATAGCAGTTCATGGATATAATAGTGAACATACTATGAAGGTAAGGTAAATTACTGAGATTTAATTGACACGTTTAATGTTACTGAAACGACGATACGCATCAAAATTCATGTAGTAAACGACGTGTCGTTCAGCGGACACAAATACTAGGACCGTCTTCACTCGTTATAGGTATAAACTAACTCTAAATTTAGACAACACATGATGGCATTAAACACGATTAATAGCTTACATCACTCAACAATTAATATTACTCATGCTAATCATTGTTTCTATAAAATTTATCATTACAATTACTGTAAATAATCACCGATTACATACGTTATCATAAAGAAACGAAAGACATCCCCATGTTACTATAATTAGAATAAAGGCTCACGAACGTAAACAAGCGAACGAGTGAAACGTAAACAACAAGAATTTTAGAATGGCCCAGGCCATTTCATCACCCCCCTCCAACTAAAACATCAGATACTCCGGATCTGTTGCGTCATCTGTAGCAGGACCAGTCTTCCCATCACCATACCATACCAATCGGAAGCATCATGTAGATATACCGGATCGTCAATCACCATACCAATACGTTGTCAATTACCATTGCCATTGTCTACCTCTGGAGCATCGAGTCGCATACCAATCTTCGCCTTCTCTATAGCATCAACTACACCATCTGTGTCCAAGGCTCGGACACTCATTGCTGCCCGGTAGCTAGCCACTAGCATTTTGGCTGGAGATCCGGTTACTCTGGAGAGTGCAACGTCTTGTAGAGCCCGGTAACTGTAAATACGGGACTTGCAGGCATTGTGTTGAACGTTCTTCCCTGGTGGTGGTATGGAGGTACCCGGCAATGTCAACATGTTGTACTTGTCCAATAAATAATGACGGGATATTATTGGGGTCCTGGACTGACAACCCTCTTCCAAAATCATGGCTGCATACTCCAACTGAAGTAAACGATCCTCGGGATCCATCTTCTGCCAGTCTCTAGGTGGCCATACAACAGTCCTTCGTCCAATAGCAACAGGAACCCGACTGTCCTTCCAGTCGCGTCTGGCTGGTGGCAATAGTGGCATACATCCGCGACTGAGAAGGTCTGCCGCTTCCTGTGCCGGTGTCATGTCCGGGCAGGGTCTCTTAGGCGTGGGAACTGGTGCTGGACTGAGGCTTCTCTTGACTGGGTTACACATGAGTGGACTTGGTGGGGTAGGCAGCGACACAGGTTGTCTGGCGGCTTCGACCTCTGCTGTTACTTTGGAGACATCTGGTAGCGATAATGTAGTCTTCGGCTTACATATTGGAACAAAAGGCTTATTCCAGACCATTATTCTATCTAGTGATTCAGGGGCTACTCCGAGAAAATCAGCCAAGGTTATCTTCCTTGTTTCCAGCTGCGACCCTTCCAGGGCGATTCCAACGCCAGGCGGTCTCAGGTTGTTGGACTCCGGTAATAGAGATAACTTCCGGCTTAATGAACCAACGGTCCGAGGGTCTTGTACGGCTGTTCTCCTTAGTGTGGCCCTGTACCACACCTTGTCCTCACCAGTTGCGAAAAGGGCAGCTCCGCCATCCTTCTTGATAGTTAGATCCTTGAGTGTAATCAGGTCTGCAGGGTGGAATGACGGTTGGTGAGGGTTGTACTTCTCCGGTGAAGGAGTTGGAGTTGGTGTTGGTGTTATCTCTCCTTCTGCACAGATAGACAAAACATCACTGACACTCTCACTGTCACCTCTGAGGGCTCTCCACTCTTCTGCCCATTCCTCCTCTGACCGGAAAGGATCTGACAGTTTACGGGTCCAGTCTAACACCATCTGCCTAGTAAGGTGCGAAAGCGGCGAAGCCCACTTAGGAACTGTTACGACACGCCTGTAAACTTGGGGGTTGATGGCATACCATATCGAGTTCCCTTCTGACGTAAATTCGGGGTCCAGGCTTCGCAGTTTGTCTTGGTGGCGGTCACAATGCTTCCTAAATTCCGTTATCCGACTGAATGACCGGAAATCTCTGCAAAATACACACACCACTTTCATTCGCTTGTGGGGAGCAGCAGCCAAATGGTTCTTTAGTAACTTCTTGGTTGTTAATGACTCAAGGCAAGATCCAATACCACAATTATATTTAGACATCTTGGAAATCCTAAAATGTATAATAATGTGAAAATCGTAAGTTTTAGGGACTAAAAATGTTATCGAAAAATGCCATCATGTGTATCTGAGAACGGGACTACTTGGACAGAGGTTATATTATAATCAAACAGCCATCATCCACGTATACTATGTCCTTACAGTTTCTCTATAATAGGGGATCATTCCCAGCCTCCATTAATTCTTCCTTTGAGTTCGGTACTCTCAATGCAGCTCCGTATTCATTTGGAAAGATCCTGTGTCAGTAGGTTTCTGGTTGATCAGGCCAAATCGCTACTGACAAAATACTCCAATGGATACTTCCTATCCACACTCTTCGGCGTCAGCCTTTAATTATACTATATCAATTTCCGCAACGGACCCACTGCATCTCAAACTCAAGACTTCTATTAAACTTCTTCGGGGAGGCTGACTTACAGGAATATCATTCTCTCACTTAATAACTTCGAAAATAGGTAACTACATAGCATGACTGGATAACATCTGTTAAACTTCTAATATAGAAAAAATATTGAATCTCTAAAGACTAACATCAACATATATACAGACAGCGAGACATCGACGCAATCTACGAACATTTGACGTTGGAATCTTTAAGTTTTCCCATCCATGTGGGAAGGTTTCTCCCTTTGTATGGTAGAAGCCTATCTAAGTGAAAAACGCGTGGTGGTTTCTTCATGGACTGTTTTACTTGGTACGTTACATCATCAATTTTCCTAACAACGAGATATGGCCCTTTCCATAAAGGAGTGAACTTGCTACATACACCGACTTTTCTCACAGGATTGTGTAACCATACAGCCTGTCCTTCTTTCAGACTCCTCTTCTTGGCCTTTAAGTCATAGTACTTCTTCCTGTAAGACGCATTCTTCTTGAGGAACTTCCGGCTTATCTCATGACATTGTTTAATTTTGTTTTGCAGACATGACAAATAGTCGTCCACATCTAGTTCAGTTACTTCATTTGCTGGCTGACCAATCATTGCCTGCATCGGTAAAGTTACCTCTCTACCAAAAACCATCATATTCGGGGTTTTACCTGTACTTGAATGAACAGATGATCGATAGGCCATCATGACCTGTGATAAATATTCGTCCCACAATTTCTGGTCTTTTTCACAGTACATAGTGAGCATCTGTTGCAAAGTTCGGTTAAATCTCTCTACACTTCCATTCGATTGGGGTCGGAAACTTGTCGTTCTTGTCTTGTGGATGTCTAACAGAGAACAGACATCATGAAATAATTTACTTTGAAAGTTTGTTCCCTGGTCGGTGTGAAGTTGTAACGGCGTTCCAAATCTGCATACAAAATCATTAACGAATGCTATGGCTACAGTCTTCGCTTCTTGGTTTGGTAGCGCTAAAGCTTCTGTCCATTTGGTAAAGCAGTCGGTTATCACCAGTATGTATCGGTTACCTCTATTTGTGAGCGGCAAAGGTCCAAGGATGTCCATCGCGATTCTTTCCATTGGTTCTCCGACCCTATAATCGCCAAGGGGTGTCCTTTGTTTTATCAACTTCTTGGCAGTACACGCATCACACGATTGACAATAGTCGCCGATCTCATTTTTCATATTTGGCCAATAAAAAGTATTTTTGATTTTCTCTACAGTTTTTTCTCGTCCTAGGTGGGCTGCGCTTGGAATGTCGTGGAAATAATGGAGTACGTCAGATTTTAAATCACCAGGAACAATCATTTGAAGCCCCGAATAGCTGTTGTCGCTGTACCATCTGCGGTAAAGTACGCCATGATGAACTTCTAGTCGGCTCCAGTGCCTCCAAAGGACTTTGATGGAACTAGATCTTTCAGATATCTCTCCCCATTCTGGCATCCTGTTCTCCTCTATTGCTGTAAGAATAAGACCTACGCTATCATCTTCAAGTTGTTTCTTTCGAATATCTTCAAGGGACCAACCTTCAAGGATAGGTGCCATTACTTCAGATGCTTGACTTCTAGTTACTGCTCGAACATACTGACTATCCTCTCCATTAATTGCCTTCGATAAGGGTTCCAAGTCTTCATCATCGGTAGACTCTTCGTCATTATTGTGTTGTCTTGCACAAGCTCTGCACGGGTTCCTCGATAAAGCATCGGCGTTACTGTGTTTCTTCCCAGCTCGATGAACGACAGTCAAATTGCAGGTTCCTAGTTCTTGGAGCCATCGTGCCACCTGACCGGTTGGATTTTTCAGATTTCTCATCCAGCTAACAGCTGCATTATCAGTTCGCAACAAGACTTCCTGTCCGTAAAGGTATGAATGAAAATGTTTTATCGATGTTACCACTGCTAGTAATTCTTTACGTGTTATACAGTAACTCCTTTCGTGGCGGTTAAGAGACTTGCTCATATAAGCTATTACTCGTTCGTATCCATTTTGTTCCTGAGATAGCACGGCACCTACAGCTTTCTCACTCGCGTCGGTATCAAGAATGAATTTAAGTCCCGGGATAGGATAAGATAATATAGGAGCGGAGGTTAATTTTCCTTTCAGTTCCTCGAAGGCATCTGTGCACTCACATGTCCAGATGAATTTCTTTCCCTTTTCAATGAGCTGATGCAAAGGTCTGGCAATGTCGGCAAATCCTTGAATAAATTTCCTATAATAAGAACAAAGTCCCAGGAAACTCCTAACCTGCTTCACACTTCTGGGAATCTGCCAGTTTTGTACTGCATCAATTTTCTCTGGATCGGTCTCTATTCCATTTTCTGATACGATGTGTCCGAGGAATTTGACTCGTTTTTGAAAGAAAACACATTTGGATGGTCTGAGTTTCAAGTCTGCGTCTAACAATCTTTGGAAAACATGTTCAAGGCGTTGGAGATTTTCGTCGATACTATAAGATCCTACAATTATGTCATCCATGAAAAGTAAACATTCCTCCCACTGTAACCCCCGGAGAACATCCTCCATCAATCTCTGGAAAGATGATGGCGCGTTGACTAATCCAAAAGGCATAACTGTGAAGTGATACAATCCTAAACTAGTAGCAAAGGCTGTTTTATCTTTGTCCGCGTCCTCCATTCCAAGTTGCCAAAATCCTGAGTTAAGATCCATTGAGCTAAACCATCTAGAGTTGGCAAGGGCATCCAGACAGTCATCCGTTCTTGGTAAAGGATATGCGTCTTTGACTGTGACGTCATTTAGCCTACGGTAATCTACGCAAAAACGTACGGTGTTGTCCTTCTTTCGAACCATTACCACTGGCGAAGCCCATGCACTCTGTGACTCCTCAATTACTCCTCGTTCCATCATCTTATTAATCTCTTCCTTCTCAATCTCCCTCTTCCCAAATGCCTGACGTCTTGGTGGTTGCTTGATTGGTCTAGCGTTGCCAGTATTAATCCGATGCGTCACTCTGTTTGTTTTTCCTAAGTCAGCGGACGATGTTGCGAAAGCCTGTTGGTATTTGACTAAGAGCGCCGCTAGATCCTCTGCTTCATTTTTCTGGAGATGAACGGAGCTCCTCTCCCATAAGTCTATCAAATGTTCTGGTAGCTGCGTTGATGCTTCGGTGGTGGCGTCTAATTGTGTCTCCGTGAGTATTGCTGCACACCTGCCTCCATGTTCCACGGGTTGAATATAAATAGATTCTGCTGATCCTATTACCATGTTGCCGTAAAGCGTTATATCGCGTTCACCACAGTTTAAAAAGTTAATCATTTGAAGTTCTTTGGCTGTGTCTACTATGCAGTTGGGAACGTGAAGTCCTTCAGGTAATTCCTGGATCGCGGTGATTAATCCATCCGGTGCAAGTTTCCCAATTTGTTTTACACGCGTAGGAATCCAAATCCCAGTGTGAGGCTTAAGCGTTGTGGTGTCTCTGATTTCTACTCTGCAAACCATCTCGGCTTCTCCGCCAATCCAGCACTGTATAACTGACTCCTCTATATTTAACCGGAGGCGCTTAAAATCTATTGCAGATACATACTTTAGCAGAAAATCTTGTCCAATGATAGCTTCCGGGATAATGTCGCATACGACAACGCGATGGCTAAATTCCGTTTTATCCAAGGTAAATTCCATAATACCATAACCTCTTATTTGTAGTCCAGATCCATCCACGCTGGATATATTGGTTTCCCAATGCCGAAGTTTCGGTGATACGCTTTCCGGAATCTGATCAAAAATTCTGCTGGATAAAATTGTCATCGTGGATCCACTGTCCACAAGAAAATTTACCACAATACCATATACCTCCCCCCATGTATAAAACCCGTTGTCATATTTCCCTTTAATTTCTCCTATAATCCCCATCCTAACGTCCATGTAGCTAGAAGGCCTCGATGTCCCTTTCTTTTCGCGGCCTATCGAGAATACAGACTGGCGTTTCCCTGCTCGCTTGCCATTAATTCCTGGCATTTCTTGAAAATTGGACAGTCCCTCATAAAATGTCGTCTGTCTTGGCATACAAAACAGCTATAAACCCGAGGAGGTCTTTGAAAAGTATCCCTCGGTCTCTCATTACGTCTCTCTCTTTGGTATCCATTATTATTATTGGCATTCTCTAACCTCTTCACCACATTTCGTATTTCTTCCTGGCTCTCAGTTTTCGATGGTTTCTCGAATCCTCTTGTTCCTCCCTCCCCAACAGCTCGAACTGAAGGCCTCTTCCTTTCCCTGTGGTCTCCAACCAGGGCTTCATATCGCTCAATCACCTCTACTGCCTCGGCTATATTTTCACATCCTCGATCGATACAGTGGAACTTGACTTCGGGCGAAATATTCTTATACAGTTGATTTAAAGAAATAGCTTCACGGGCGTTATTGTCAAGGTTGGAGTATGCTCTTTGGGCTAGCTGTCTGATATCGTCAGCAAACGTGGCTATTATCTCTTGTGGTTGTCTTTGTCTTTGTTCAAAGCGGGCAAGCCATAAACTACGTTGTCGTTCACTCCCAAACCTTTGTCCAAGATTCTTAACTAAGGAAATGAGTGATGATCTATCGCGGAGATTAAGGCCCATGTAAAATGTCCTTGCGTTACCCCTGAGACTAGCTGACAAGACAAGTAATTGTTGGTGTTGTGGCCATTGTCCTAGTTCTGCACAATTCTGGAAATGAGAAAGGTATTGTTCCCAATCTGAGGTACCGTCATAGAAGTCTGGGCGAATAGTAAATAAATGCGATTTAGGCCTAGCTGGTCTGACATTCGCATGTCCATGTATTTCATGATAACTTTCTTCCGATTCATCAACATCGTCCACAATAGCCATGCCTTCAAGAGACAGGTCGCCTTGTCCTTCCTCTTGAATATTAGGTTGGGTTTTGAAAGAAATCTCTACGTCTGGGGTTGACGCGGTTGCCATGGTTATATTTCCTACTGATCCTAGTCCTTGGATTCGTTTCGAGGATATTTAAATGAGCTTAAATATCCCACTTCTGACACCAAGTTTGTAGCAGCCCCGGCAAGGGTGGTCTCGCCCCTAAAGAAGGAAGATACGACTTTCGGTAACAAAACAATATGAAACTTTATTCCAGGTTCACTTGGTCATCAATTATTGAACATACATTTGGAAATAAAACTTAGTAGATCCTTCCTGGGCTTTCCTTCCGGTTGCTTTAAATTTAGGACTAGCGATCAGAATACTATACAAAAATGATGGCTATTTAATTGGGGGAAATTATGTAATTTATGAAAATATATTTGTGATTTACTTTATATGTAATTTGGGAAAATTTACTTTACTTGAAAAATAATCATGGAATGTGCCCTTTAAGACGAGGTTCTAAGAATTGGGGAGGGAGGAGCTAGTGCTATTGACTCTTACCAGGCAAGCGCCAATGAGTGAGTGAGAATGGAAAGCCTGCGGGCCTTATATAACTTCGCTTTAGGTGTCACGTGATTGTCTCGACCAATCATATGACGTAAAAAGGGGACGTATTTTGCCTAGGAAGGATCTACTTTACAATACTGGTACCTGAAATGTAATCATTATCAATAAACAACTACTCTTTGAGGAGGCAATAAGTTGGCAATACAAATATGCGTCCTTGATTACGTCTCGATTACGTCCCACGACGTTACCATGACCGAACATTACGCCTCAAATACAAAAGACTAATTTTAACAAGGTAGAACTCAATATCGCTATATACAACCGTTACAAATTATGCGAGGAATAACATACTCCATCCAATTCCAATGAAGATGAAAAGGTAAATTAACGGATAATTATATCATTAGCCCCGAAAATATTAGCATAATCGCTGTTGCTAAGATGACCACGGCGTATGAATTTCCTAGTCCTACTCAAACAAGTCAAACAAGTAAACAAGGCCTTGCTTGAACCGAGCGTAATGTTAAATCTAAGCACAATAGACTTAATTGAACCTAGATACGATAATCTAACAACCCTCTATAAGTATCACTTTATTAGCGATCATCTCTTGAACATTTATTTATTATTTGTAATAACTAGAAATAAGAAGTATTTGTGTCCCCGTTATCGACCTCGCTCTAACAACCGTTTTCGAAAATGGCGGCTTCCAAGACCCTCGTAGAAAACGAGAGGAAGTTTAAAGGATTTACTCTTTGAATCAGGATTATAGCAGTTCATGGATATAATAGTGAACATACTATGAAGGTAAGGTAAATTACTGAGATTTAATTGACACGTTTAATGTTACTGAAACGACGATACGCATCAAAATTCATGTAGTAAACGACGTGTCGTTCAGCGGACACAAATACTAGGACCGTCTTCACTCGTTATAGGTATAAACTAACTCTAAATTTAGACAACACATGATGGCATTAAACACGATTAATAGCTTACATCACTCAACAATTAATATTACTCATGCTAATCATTGTTTCTATAAAATTTATCATTACAATTACTGTAAATAATCACCGATTACATACGTTATCATAAAGAAACGAAAGACATCCCCATGTTACTATAATTAGAATAAAGGCTCACGAACGTAAACAAGCGAACGAGTGAAACGTAAACAACAAGAATTTTAGAATGGCCCAGGCCATTTCATCAGTGATCCCTGATCCATCAAGTAGAATGTCAAAATTTATTTCCTGTACAGTGGCACAGTAATGGTCCAGGAATAGAAAATAGACATAAAAGTTATAATTTGAATATGACAGTGTTCAAGGATGCTGTCAACACACTCGGGTTTTATTTATCAGTTTGCTTCACCACACCATATCTTAGGAGTTGCTTCGTGTCTTTAAAAAAATATCACAGATTCCGTTATCAAGTCATTGTGGTGGGTTGGTCCGCGTTTTATTTGGTTCGGAGGGGTTCTCGAAACTGACCCAATCGCTGACTATTTTAAATTGTGTTTATATACGGATCAGAATTCTTGGATCCCCCGATCAAACTGTGTTGCTGTCATTCAGAGTAAACCGTTTTGTAATTCGTCAGCTTCATTCTAAACTTATGTTTTTCAGTTTCATCAGAAGTTGCCAAAAATGAAATTGAAGGCATCCATATAATCTGAAATAAAAAAAAACAAAATGTTAATTGGGGTATTCAAAAAAGATCGGCCAAACATGATTTTCGATTTGATGTATACACCTTATCACTCCATTAGTAAGTGCAGGAGGACCGCACTACACGCAAAACAAAAATTTACAAGATTAACCTGCAAACAAACATTGCAAAAAAAAAAAAAAAAAAAAAAAAAAATATCAAATCAAGTAAATGGGTCCGGGGGCCAGCCGTAAGCGTCTGAGTCTAACCTTAGCACTATTTCAGCGAGGATTACCATTATATTTGTTTTCATCGTGGAAATTTACATAGGGACTGAAATTAACTTTTCGGTGAAGAGCTCCACATTTGGCGTGCTTGACGGTTCCGAGATCGGTTTTTTAGAGTATAATGTAAAAGGGTCAATTTCTTGAAATCGTCCGTGGCATGGTATCGTGCCCAAAACGGCACGCTTATCGTGGCCAAGTGTAAACGGAGCTTTAATCTACCCAGGCCACGGGACTCGCACAAGACAGTCATCAGAGGAACATCAACACCAATATTCTACCACTAGCATAAGTTGTTTTCTAAAGACTCGATCAAACCGCTTATCTCATTGACCTCATAGGCATGGCCAGAACTAAATTAGAATCTACCCCAGTTAGAAACAGAGTTACCATGTCCTAAAGATTGTGTTGGACTGATTCATTAAAATAGTTTCTTCGAAATGAGGGTGACAGTACTATTTCTTATAATGCCATATTTGGTAGGCGATATCACTTACAGTAGAAGCGGCGTTTAATTACCAACCATGCCAAACAAATGGGCATTATAAAATGTGTCCCTCCTTGATGAATGTACGATTCAAGGAAGATAAGGCGTGTTTTCCACCACACACACAAAAAAAAAACCAAACAAAAATACTTAATCATCTAAATTTCCATCTGCTTTAAACACAGTTCCTATTTCGTTTCGTTTCTCATAGTTCAAAATTTCACTTTGCTTGTCTTCACAACACTACTCCCGCAATCTGGAAAAACCTAGCAAGTCAAATTTTGGTGAAAATTAAGTTAGACCCATATTTGGACTTAGTACACATGTATATAATAATAGGGTTTTTTCTCCTTCACCGAAAGGGCTTCTAATTATCTTCATCCAAAAACACAAATTCAAATTTGTTATATATTCAGTAGCTTAACAAAATAGTTTTCCTTTGTTCACTCAAAACTACATTCAACAGTGTTACTAGGTTTTCCAGATTACGGGAGACTAGGATCAAGAAGAGTTGTTAAATAACGGGCGTTCTAGTTGATGGGACGAATTAGTCAATCAAACGGTCGGTTAGGGCGAGTTCTTGGCGTGCTCTGAATGATGCCGTGGGTAAACCCCTGACGTCATAGGGTCAAAAGCCGCTCGTATGACCCCTGACACGACCTACCAGTACAGCTGTTTTAACCAGATTGTCTTAATTCTAAGATTGCACAACGACAAAATAAAGTTTCAATAGAAGTTCTGTAGGATTCTTTCTTAATCTAAACACAATTGTCATGTCACCAAATCATTAATTTAAAAGGAGCATTATATCTGCGGTCAATTTCGGGTGATATATGCCTATAATTTTCCTATCCAGCAGTATTTTAAATCAGTTGTTATACTCACAAGGCGACTTCTTCTGTTCAGCAGGATTATCTATATCTGACCCAGATGCGTCTCCTTTTCCTTGAAGAACATGTTTACGTATGTGTATAGACGATGTATCTCCCGGTAATACATCTGTCGGTGGCTCAGCAGGTTCGGTATCATCGGGTGATGTCCGTGGATTTGTCTGTGGTGTAGACGGCATACGATCTTCTACAATATCACCGGGTGATGGCAGCTGAAGGTCTGGGAAACCCGTAGCAGCAGCACCAACTGGGTCTCCTCTAGGGCCAGTGGGATTGGAATTACCGTCGGTTGTAGGTGTGTTGCATGACAGCCCCATTGTAACTCCAACTGGTCGGTAATTACTTGCAGATTCTGCAGTTCCACGTGATGCCCCACTAGGTTTATTAGTGTTGGATACTTCTTGTCCAGTTGCTGGCGCACCACCATGGAGAAGTAATGGTCTAACTGCACCTTTAATGCCACTACTGGCTCCAGAGTTGTTAATGTTGGGTACATCTTGTCTTGTTGCTGGTGCACCATCTTCAGCGAGGGATTTAGCGTCGTGGGTTTCCTCCACTGAAACATAGATAAAAAGAGGCGATGGAACACAACTAAGAAATATTACTTAATTTAGAGGAGACACCCCATCCCCACCCCACAGACGTATTTACAGTGCCAGTATGGGGACTTGACAAGGAAAAGGCTTCTAGGTATACAGGATACTCCTCGCAGTGTTTCACCACTACTCACTGCTGTTCCAAATTATGACTGGTCAATAGTCCAATTACCAATAAAATGAAACCCGAGTACGAACAACCCAAAACATTAGTCCTAAAAAAAACGTTATAGGCAAAATAGTGTAATCGGCAAATAGGCTCCAAATTGGACCAAATATGTTTATATAATGTTACGTCATGACTCACGATTTTATTATGCCCAATTAAAGTTACATTATGGGAGATTTGCATAAGGAGTTAGCCATTCTTGCTACAACAGTTCAAAAATAGATGATGAAACAAGAATATATTGAAAATTTCAGTTAAATTACTTTATTCTGAACAAAGTTATTACCACTATAATGTTTACTACAAATGGCATCGACACCCTTTTTTGATTATGGCCAATCGTTGATTGACAGGCCTTAACTCCACCTACATAGTCTCGATTATCAAGTAATGTTTACAATGACTGTGGTACCGGTAACGTATTCGGTTTGAGACGGGACTGCAATTCAATTCGTATTACATTTATTATTTACTACAAATTAGAATTAAGATTTTTGATATATAAATAACAAGAGAAAGTCTGCGACAGGATTTTAAAGTTTGAAAGGAATGGACCAAAATCAGCGAGGCAGTATTGTAAATAAATTATAATAAATAGCCGACTTCTTGCGTTGCCTGCGTGTACTCTTTTGTACTCCAGACAGGCCTAAGTGACTCCCTAAGCAGGCGAATAGAAAACAGTGATCCGATGGGGTTGCAATTCAACTGGGGTGATGTTAGCTGCGATGTTTATATATCAATTTCCATAATTTTACTGAAACGCAAGTGACGCTGCGTATAATAACGACAATGTGTATTATAGGGAAGGCAGCGCGTGATGAGCTGCAAATTTCCGGAAGTATTATGACATCAACGTCACGAAGAATCTCCGCCCACGACGCCATTGTGATTAAATCAATCAACGAAATCCTGTTTTAATCCGAGCCCAATCCAAGCCATCCGTGAGTATACAGAGTTAATTTTTGGCTTGTTGTTTAAATAAAGATCTAATTTATAATTTCTATGACATCTGAGGCCCAAAGGAAGACCGACAAATGTCAGTTTTTGCTCTCCAATAATTTATCTTTAACCAGTGTCTAGCCGAATATTGCCGAAAAACCAATCATGTGTGTGACAAATGAGACTATAACCATGTATATAATGTAAGCCATACTGTTTTGAGACGAACAAAAATTTCACCGTTTTTAATACCGTAAATCACATTCCAAAGTTTTAGGGAAGGCCCCTAATTAAGAAATGGGCTGTCATGTTGGCAGTTGCTGTGCTTGGAGATAGATTTGAAGGAACAGGAAGAATAGACACACTCCCTCAAAAGCACAAGTATCAGAAGTTAATCCATCAAAGGCCAGAGGGATTTATGGGGCCATTGCTTCAGGAGTATGAGTATACAGGTGGTTTTAAACAACGAGGTTCATGGGTATTATTCACGTACTGAAGCTTCAGCTGATAGACTTTAGTATAATTGGAAGCTGAGTAATGATGACACATGATTCTGATTCGTACAGATTTACTGCTATGGATATACAAGGTTGGTGATCAGATTTGGCGTTAGGGTTATTCCTGCCTCAGTTATGGCTAATGTCTAATTATATGAAAATAAAAGAAAACCAGTTGATACAGTAGCTATAACATCTATCAATGATAACATTATCTCGACCCCATTCACACATCTTATCAACACTACAGCGATAACTTCACCCAAAATAAGTAATTTGAATGATATTTTCAATACATTCATTGTGCATTATAGCGTGAACGGCTAACCCTTTACTTGAATCTTACATTATGTCCCTTTAATAGTATTATAATGTTGCTCTATAGCATTGTGTTGTATATACTATGTAAAGACAAAGAAATATTTCGTTCCAGCATAACAACCTTTTACTTTAAGTGCACTATGGGACACAAACACTATTTAAAAGGTATTTCGAAACTACACGGATTTCCAATTTCTAGCATAACCACCCCCCTCACCTCTTTACTTTAAGTGCATTATGCGATGCAAACACTATTTAAAAGGAATTTCAAAGCTACCAGGATTTTATTTTTTTTTTCTAGCATAGGTGATCATATTTTGTGCAATGATACAGCTGAATAAAACAATTATTTTCACCAATTAATACCCATTATGGGTATTTTCGGAATTTTACCATCGCCTTTTATGGTTGTAACCTAATTGGAATACCTGTATCTTTGAATCCTTTCGATTACTATTTAAAGTACTTAACTTTTGGGCCAGTTATCTTGGGGTGGTCGATGGCCGAATGGTTAGCAAGTCCGCGCTGTACCATAAGGTCTGTCATTACGTCAACTGATGTGGTTTGATTTTCCCCCGTTGTACGTGAAAAAGAGTAGGGTCGCCTGCCCAACCTCGATGGGTTTCTCCGGGTCCTCCCGTTTCCTACCATTGCTAAAGACCCCTACGTGCAAGCGAATTATTGGAATAAAATTGAACCATGCGTTAGTCCCGAAATGACATAGACTGTGTCGAGTGGACATTAAAACCCACTTCTCCCTCTTTCTCTGTTTATTAGTGGTATGGTTCCCTGGAGGACCTACCTGTAATATTGGATGTTAATCTTTCAAAGGCTGGAATTGGTTTGTTTTCAAGGAAACAGTTTCTTAACCGACACCAATTATACTCATCCTCTTCCCATTTCTTCTCAAAATAAAGAATCTGTTCCGTATCTAGCCCCAGATCTTTATTGTGTATATGCTCCCTCTTTTCACCTATAACAATAGGCAGGAAGGTGGCAGTCTCCTTGTTTTTAATCAATTTCATAAACGATGTTTGCTGGGTGTATTTATGCCAACAATTGTCTCTAAATCCCTTTGTTAAAATGACTACTACCTTCTCGCATGATTCGATAAACGTAGCTGAGTATACTTCAAATAAATTACTTCCTGGAAGAATTTTCTCAAAATAATACGAATCTGTAAAGCCACATGCTGCTAGGGTTTGTTCCATTTTCGCTAAAAAAGCTCTGGACATTTTTTGGTCATCATCCCTGTGACTTGCTGGACCATCAACATAGTTGTAGAGAACACAATAGTGATACTTCTTCCCGAATAATTTCGGCTTTGGAATAACCTCGGCCATTTCTCGTCACTGTTTCGGTTTCTGTTGTGAGAGTTGCGCCCCCTTGTATTAGGTCATTTTGACACCAGATTAAATATAGTATCACAAGCTGCAACAAGAACACGTGGACTCACTGGGAATATACCTGGCGATTGGGAATGGAATCTAGCTGGCGTTCATCTGATCCTATGGATCAGTTCCGATTTATCCTACACGCCTGTTGTATTATAGTTTTAAAATTGTCACTAATAATACCGGTAGTGTTATATCACAATGGTTAACTAACGGTACAAGTCACATTCCTTTACGCCTCGTTTTCGATAATATCGCGTGCAGATAATAAAAGTTCGTCTGCTTTGGTTTCATTTTTAATAATACTATTATGTATGCTGTTCTTAATGGATGTAATGGGAAAACGAAATCTGTGACAGTATTGGTGCTTTAAACATTTCTTGGTGACGACACTGGTATAACTTCTAATAATACTTTTATTCTGCTTCTTACATATTAGGTACAAACATCGTAATGTAAACGACCCCAGGGCTATCTTGTATTGAGGGAGTCATGTCTTAGCTTGGCACAAATGTATCAACTCCTAGGCGCTCTCACCTCGGCTCATCCCTTCGAAGGTATTCTCTAGACATGCCCGCCTTTACTCGACAACCGGTATCGTTTCCCTTTTTGGTTTATAAACCCTCATAGACAAGGGAGCTCATTAGACACTTGTCTACGGTATCACATCAGTACAGTTTGCTTATCATGCCAAAGACAGTTAAATAAAACAATTAAAGGTTAGCCTACATAATGACATAAGGAATTCTACCAAGACCTTCATGGGTGTCGATAGCAGGCGAGTTGATATTATGAATTTCACATGTCAAGATGGCAGAAGTGTATATAACATCTGTCATTGTGTAACATATTATCTATAGTTGTTCTGGTTTATCGCTTACAGAAGTGGAACTGGGACTTATATTCAAAGAAGAAGCAATTGCTTACAATATTATGTATTCGCCCCATCTCAGCCGGCTTGTCTCGTGTGGCATCTCCGGTCATTTATTTCCGGTGACATGGGCCATTATTCAAATAGCGAAGGGGGGGGGGTCAAGGTTTACGAATGTCGTAGTTTCGATTCGCCGCACCTACGTTCGCGGCCCAACCCTGCAACCCCCCCCCCCCCTTGACCCAACCACACACTGCTAAATTTGAACTGACAACATCACGATTAGGTGATCAATATATAACAACAATATTAAACTGGCATTGCTTTATCAGTTTATTATAAATCATTTCTCCCCCCCCCTCTCCCTAAAAACTAGTTTGTTCGAGAATAAAAAAATAGATGCCACTATATGAAATTATGTTATACTTTAACCCTTGTTAGCCCCATGGACCCCATGCACATGTTTTATAGTGTTTTGTAATAACTACTGGGCACTGCTTTCTGAATTTAGTGACTTTGTCTCCTATATATTTGCACACGTAGCAAAGAGTTTGGTATTCATCTGCTTCTCACATGCAGAGTTATGTTACATGCAAAAGAGGCCCAACGCTTGACGATACTTACAACTCACAGTAGGAATTTGCTAATGTGTTTGCTGCCTGATTACATTTATGGCAAGGCTTGGAGGCATTTGCATGGAACTTTTCACCACAACAGTTCCACAAGATATTGGGTTTCTGAAAATAAATACATTCCACAAGATTTTCGACTTAAACATTTTTTTCTCAGGCGCCCTATATGCCTGTGTGGTACCACATTCTACAAGATTCTCGACTTAAAATAATTTTGATATGGTGTTTTCGGTCTGTGGTGTTTTTTACCACAAGAGTTCAACAAGATAGAAAATATTAATATCTTGTGGAGCTCTTGTGGTAAAAAAAAAACACCATCAAAAGTCGAAAATCTTGTGGAATGTGGTACCACACAGGCATATAGAGGGTCTGAGAAGAAATTTGGAAAAAAAAAGTCCAATATCTTGTGGAGCTCTTGTGGTAAAAAACACCACAGAACCTTAACACTATCAAAATTATTCTAAGTCGAAAATCTTGTGGAATGTGGTTATACCACACAGGCATATAGAGGGTCTGAGAAGAAATTTTGGAGAATTTTTTTTTTTTGTTTCTAACACTATAAAAACCTTGTGGAATGTGGTACCACACAGGCATATAGAGGGTCTGAGAGAAAATTTTTTGAAAAAAAATGGATTTTTTCTAAGTCCAATATCTTGTGGAACTATTGTGGTAAAAAACACCACAGACCCAAAACACTCTATGAATATTATTCTAAGTCGAAAATCTTGTGGAATGTGGTACCACACAGGAATATAGGGGGCCTGAGAGGAAACTTTTGAAAAAAATTCAGTCCAATATCTTGTGGAACCCCTGTGGTAAAAAACACCGTATCAAAATTATTCTAAGTCGAGAATCTTATGGAATGTGGTACCACACCGGCTTATAGGGGGTCTGAGAAGAAATTTATGATTTTTTTTTTTTTTTTTGATTTTTTTCTAAGTCTAATAGTTTTGGATCTTAGGGGGTCTGAGATGAAATTTTTGAAAGGTCCACTTTTCAAAACGCCCCCAAACCTTGCCTTGTCTACCTGATTCCATATTGCGTATGCCAGAGTATTCTCTCCTTAAACATTTGCATGTTATAAATACCAAAAATTAAATGATGGATTCGAAATATTCAATGGTTTTTGTATCAAGCGCGAATTGCCATTTAACCTCTTTATCACATAGTACACAAAGTAGCAATTTTGTGAGAATTATTAAATGTCAGTCAAATGTTTTTGTATAATAATTTAGTTGTTTTTCAGTTGTCAAATATGAATGCAAATACAAACTAAACTGCTGCCTTTTAATTCAAATATATCTTTTCCTAAAAACTTTGAATTATAACTGGGGTCCTTATGGACTCCCAATACCTGCTATGTGATTCTCACAGCGTGAACCAACAAGGGTTAACGATGGAAAACATGGGTTACGTAACCATACAATACAAAGTATGATATACATTGGCCGCCATCTCATAGACGGAGATTGTACGTGTTTGGAATATTTAAACATATTGCCCTGGGTCCAGCAACTGTGGTAGAAAAATAATGAAATCCACAACCCTGCGAAACCCTGAAATGAGAAGGTTAAAAACGGGTTAAGATGATTGACAGATCAAAAATAAAATCACCTACTAAGGGTTACTCTATGTTCCTCTTGAAATTGCCTGGTTATTGTGGAGTAAAACTTTGAATTAAGTAAAGCAGTCTCAGAACTGGCAAATCATTAAATATAGATAAAAAAAGGAATACACGAATTGAGTAAAGAAATACAAGATATGAACAGATATTGGCGCATTGGTGCCTGGTAATCTAACTCAGTAATTCCCTACCTTGCATTTACTGTGATAGGTAAATTTCCCATAAGAGCATACGCCATAACACCAGTTTTAATAAACTCTTAAGGAAATCCGGTCACGTCAACTCATAGCAAGATGCTGGCTCCTCGCCCCTTATTTAAACTTACTTGATTTGACTGTTCTGTCCGTAGAACCAGCAAGTGAAAGATGGTCCGTTTCTAGATCTTCGGCAATCGCTTCATTGGTCTCTTGAACTATAAATATTAATAAAATCATTATCAAAATAATATCTGTTATTGTATTCAGCTAAGGATAGACCAACGTTTCTGACTCTCCATACCAATGATTTTATGAATTCCTCAAATAAAAAGTGATATAACCATATAGATGGGGCAGTGGGTTGAGTCTCGAGTTCCGAAACCGACGGCGACTTAAATTTGCATTAACATTTGTAGGGAATTGAGTATTATGGGCTATAACGTTTCCCTGGACATGATCCTAAGTGTGATCAATCGCCCATTAGCTTATGGTTCAAATTTAAAATTTAGGAGATGTTCTCGCCCTAATCGTTCTGTTGCCCGTGCTACTACATCATATTGGCTATTCAAGCTCTGCACTTTATTATAATGTTTCTTAATTCAACGGGTGAGTCGGCCAATATATCGAGTGGGACCCATCCTGTATATGCGTACCATATCCTATTCCTGGTATAAAATAATGTGAAGATGCGCAAACTATGTAAGTACAGTTGATCCCTTTTCAAAGGCTATTAACATTTATTACGTCGACTGAGAAGACATCATTTTTATACTGTCAAATTGCCAGTTATGTTAGAAAGCAAAAAAAAAAAAACTTATGGTATTAAAAAGTTTAATTTCAGGGATATGGAATTATCTCTAACATACGGATAAGCTATTTCATTCAACAGAAGTCGGAGTCAAGTAATTACTGGTTGTTCATGGTTTTATTGAATAATTTTAATGTTAAGTATGTGTGTAGTTTTATTGTTGAAACAACAGAATTATTCCACAATTCAAGGCGAATGCAGTTTCTGCAACACTTTGATTGCTATAATTTTACAATGATACCATATTTTCGAAATGAAATGAAATAGGGTTTAACGTCCTCCGAATTGGGCTAATGAAGACGGACATACGCCATGCAGTTTGCTATGTGGTCAGGACAGCGGCACTACGGCCTACTCTTGTATCGATAGTCCCGAAATGACCTAGTTTGTGTTGAGTGGACGTTAAACCCCATTTCTCTCTCTCTCTTGTATCGAATTCCAACTGCAACGCCAATATGTAGGCTACACGGGGCCTCGGTTTTTCGTTCAACACGAACAACAAGGGAGAATCACACCGGAAAATATGGATGAACTTTCTCGGCCAATGCATGGATCGAACACCCAAGACAGCGTCTTACCCACTTAGCCACCGTGCCCCCTCCCCCTCCTCAATATTTTCGAACGCATTAGGCTACAGTAGAAAGTGATATAAGAAAAGCTTTTACCTGGACGGCGGATTGTTGCGAATGACGTGTTTTGACCCAACGCTTTTGTTAACATCCTCCAGGATTTTTCATCATTTTCCCAGTCGGCCTCAAAAAATAAAACATGTAATATGTCTAATCCAAGTTCAGCTTGTATCGACTCTTTACTGGACAAACCTATGGCAACGAGTAGAATAGCAGAATTGCGTACACCTTCGTTCAATGCTGCCCGTAAGTTGGTTTGATGTGCAAAGGAAGTGAGGACGTTTTCCATGTATCCTTCAGTTAAAATCATCACCACACGTTCCGAATCTTTTATCATTTTTAAAAGAGCGGTGAAGATATTACTTCCGGGTCTGAAATTATCGAAATAATTTAATTTCGTCAATTGCAAGCCATTTAATTTCTTTTCAAGCAATTGCACGAAATTATAAGAATTAGTCTGATCTTTGTTACGTTCACTTGCTCGTCCCTCGTGGTGATTGTATAATATAGAAACATGATATATCTTCCCTTCCTGTAAGTTTCGCGGGATACCCGATGCACTCGCCATTTTAGTTACTTTCGTTTAGTTGTGGAGGCAGATCACCATTAATTTCCCCATTGACTTCAATGTTAATTCTCAACTCTTTGCCCTTCTCCAACCATTCCCCAAATTTCTGTTGGGCTGAATGCTTTTCACTATAGACAGAGGAACAATATAGCGATGTCTTTGCACTAAAATTTGTACGATGTTGGCCACTAAAATTTTGAGATACACAAACTTGAAGAGGCATACTATAAACATGTCATTAGTTGCCGTACATATCACCGTAGCCAACCTAATAACACCATTATCCCTCCGCCTCGAAATTATGAATATTTACCAAAATCTGTCAGAAAATATTAATTCAAACCCTCTTCGTCAATTGTAGACTACAGTACAAAATCAACAAAAATGGACATGAAAGGGGTGGGGGAAGAGACAGAGAGAGATTTGCTATATATAAAGGAACCACCATTTGTGGGGTACCGAGATGGTGAAATTAAATGGTGGTCTGCATCCTTGTACACTGTTCAGAATTACCTCCCTTATCTCGGTACTACGATTTTGTAGTGCGTGTATTATAAGGTCCATGGTCTAGTATAACCGTTCGTTCTTTTCCTCTCGTTTAGCGTGACCATCTTTGTTGATTTGTTGGTCTAGAATGAATAAAAAGAGTTTTCATTTTTTGCTAGATTTGGTAAATGTTTAAAATCTAGAGGCGGAGGGATAACACGGTTAAGGGGTTATGCGCTGAGTCGGTGTTTAGATCTATTTATATCACCATTTGCATCTATTAATATAAAAGGGGTTTTCCATTAATTGCTTATGGAATGTTGCGTTAATTGAAATGTACGGAAACTGTATAATATATTTGTAAAGTTAGAATTAACATATTAAATGATTGTGATCTAAACTTTAAATTAAAATTCTACGTGACTTTGTTTATAGATCGTTATGATAAAGGGACATTTCATGAAAACATAACGATTACAACTTTAGGACATTTAGTGAAATTTGCATTTAATTAATAATAAATTAGAGTGATTAATTTTTACAAATGAATTTATTAATCAATGTGTTACTGTCTCCAAGAAATCCAAAATTTCAAGTTAAAGGGAATAGAACATGTTTTGAAATTCTACAGTAGTGTTATTTGAAACAGGGGCGACGACATGAAAATGTAGGCGTATAAAAAAGAGGACCGGTATATATTTGTATGTTGATCGAGTATTCTACTCAACAAATATATATCTTGCAGAAGTAGATTAATGAGGTTTTTGAGACTGGCTCAAAAAACTTTCTTCCTGGCAGGATTCAACTCCTTTTAAGAACTTTTCAGCCAGTCCTCATATCTTAATAATCCCGGCTTGTTTTCTACATGACGATAGACAGCCAATCTGATTAAAACACAGATCCTATTTCGTTTCGTTGTCTATAGTTCTAAATTTCGTTTTACTGTTTTACTTGTCTTTACTACACTAGGATCTAGACGAGTGTTCTGCTTGAAGTGATGGATTAGCCAATAAAACGGCCTGTTACGGAGAGCTTCAGACGTGTAATGTGCGGAACTGTGGGTAATCCACTAATAACATCAATGCTGATTGTTTATTCAAACGTCTCTCTTATGACCTGACGCCATCAAAAGTACAAAAAAGCAATATAGATTTGTGTTTCAATCTTCGATTTAGACCTCGGGGGATAATAATGGTCTACTGAATTGTGGGCGGGCGATATATGCAGGGTTTGCATGGGATTAGGATTTCAATATTCATGTTTGCTGATTACACTACTTTGCCTATACCGTCTTTTAAGACTTCGAATTTTGACTAATGGTTTGGATTGTTCGTACTTGGTTTTATTTTATTATCCATAAAATAGTACGCTAAGGCGTAAAATGGGTACAGGCACCGTTTTTGCCTTGTGTTACTACATCTTACGTCATCCATGCACCCGATATCGACGACGTGTGAAGTGACGTCACACGTAGACCTCTACTTCAGAGATGAAAAAAGGATTTCGCATTACTTCTATGAAACAGGTTGCCTTAAACCATTCGACCGTCCAACCACTCATAGATTCATTCAAGTTATAGGGAATATTGTAGTGTAATGTCGCATAGACTCTTGTTCATTACCGATCCGTGGATTCTTCTTATCTCGTGGCAGGGGGGGGGGCTGGAAAACAGGCTACCGGAAATGCAGCCTGACAGTATTTGAGGTAAAGTGTCAAACGAACGGACTTGCGAACCTCGACGGATCCCACTCTGGAGCGCCAATGTCGCGAGTATTTATGGAGGGTATGGATGACCTCCCCCAGAATATTGTGAAAAATAGACTCTCGGAAATGCTCCCTGACAGCGTATTCAAGCAGGCACCGATCGTCGAGATACATAAATCTGACCACATACCGGCCGTCGCCTGATCACTAGTTTATACGATCAGAGACCAAAATGGCAAACGAACGGACTTGCGAACCTCAACGAAGTACCTTTGTGAGCGCTAAAGTAGCGAGTCCTTGTGGGGGTTTTGGGGACCTCCCCAAGAAAATTTTGAAAAATAGACTGTTGGAAATGCTTCGACAGTATTCAGGCAGCGATCGTAGAGATAAATAGAGCTGATCGGATGTCACCTGTGGCCTGATCACTAGTCTTTCCGACCCCAGAGAGGAAAGTGTCACATGAAACTCAATGAAGTACCCAATAATTTGAAAAGTAGACTGCCCGAAATGCAGTCTGGCAGTATTTCAGGCATTGTCGCCAAATCACTAGTTTATCTGACCAGAGAAGAAAGTGTCGAGCGGGCGGAGTAAGAGTGACTCAAAGTGAATGAATATTTTCGCCACTATATTTTGTAAAATACAATGCAGCCAGGTAGCATTTCAGACATTTTTTTCCGAAAATTATTTGGGGGGGAGGGCAAACAGAGGGCAGGAAAGATTTTTTTTTTTTGGGGGGGGGGGGGTGCACCACTGATCATAAAGCCTGTCACTGAGTCAACTGGCGTGGTTTCGAATCCCTGGTCGTACGTGACATGTGGTAGGGTCGCCTGTCCAGCCTCGTGGGTTTTCTCCGGGTAAACCGGTTTCCCCCCACTGTTAAAGACCCCTACACGCAACGAATTTGAACCATAAATGACATAGTCTGTGTCGAGTAGACGTTAAACCCCATTCCTCTCTCTCTGTCTCTCTCTCTGTCTGTCTCTCTGTGTGTCTCTCTCTCCTAGTAGAGTTACGCCCCCTTTCTGTCACAATGTTCAATGTTTAGCGTTGTATAACACCAAATACACAAGAAAAATTGATAAATTTAGTTGAAAATAGTTTTATTAACATGATTAATACAGACAGATTGTTTAACAGTTGGGTTCAATATATCAAATACTAACAATATAATCATCATCGTCAGCCAGGAATCAACCCTGCTTTAATATCACATCATCGTCAGCCAGGAATCACCCCTGCTTTAATATAGTATACGACTTGATACGACATCATCGTCAGCCAGGAATCAACCCTGTTTCTAAATCTTTATTATTCATTTACAATGTGACATATTTTAACAACCCTCATAAAAATCTAAATTTACACATTTTTGAAATTGATGAACAAATGAACATGGCGAAGTCTAAACTAAATATTTTTCATAGGCAACAGACTAGTGACTGACATCCGCATCTCCAACTAAATTATAAAGATTGAGTCTGGATGATGGTGATTGGATATACGTCTCATTATTGTGTTGACCTTATCGGGTATCGATGTACCGAAAATAAAACAAAAGTACGGCCTAGTTGTAATTTGTACCGAAAATAAAACGAAAGTACGGTCTACTTGTAATTGGTATAAAACGAAAGTACGGCCCGATTGTAAATTGTATAAAACGAAAGTACAGTCTGATTGTAATTGGACTGGATAATTTCGCTATTGAAGATGGTAGTCATTATGCACTGGTGAATCTTATTAAATGCCAGAGATCAACTCTATCTTCACCCAGTCATTATGCTACTTTTCTTTATAATGCATTTTTTGAACTGTTAAATTAAAATAGATCGAAACACCGAGATCATTCCGTTTTGTAGAGGATTAACCCATTCAATATACAAATGGCTGAATAAACCGAGTGGTTCTGATTGTTTATGTATAACAAGGAATCAAGGCTACTATAGAAACTAAATAACGGTTAAGGAATATAGTTGTAGCCTGAAGTCCAAACAAATTAAATTGACCTGATCCAATTTATATAATTTTTATGATGTTTAATGGTTTTAATTTAACAAACCACAATAATTCTTATAAACAGATCATCAGACCGAGTTATTAATTAATGAATATTTTAATGGGCGTGAAAAGATATAAAATCTCCGTGCAGCTTGCAGACGTTCTTATGCTTTAGCTTGAAAAGCGGCTCGGAGTTTCCTGTCTCCTAATGGCAGTGGTGGACGATAATTATCAACGATGGCGTCACTTCCGCATTCACCACAACACAGACGCCTGAATGCTTCAATCTGAAAAGAAACCAGAATAATTTAATGAGTATTGCGCAGTATTTTGAACCGGAAGTAGCCTAAATAACAGATTGAGTGTAGATAAAGGAATTCGGGGATATCTGTATCCCCCATTTCTATGTTAAGCATGATGTCATCCATTTAGTATTATCGGGAATGCTCGATTTGATCGGATCGGGATTGAATCTTGCCGACTGACATGGTAATGTTTGACTATAAGTTGGACATTTCGTTTCTCTTGCAGCGGTCTTGGTTTTACTACGGCAAACCAGTTCCACAAAAGGTCCAGCTTGTCGGGCTGCCTAGGGTCTATAAGATCCGCCTCTGCTCAAACTTGCGGAATGTGTAAATGGAGTAAGCCCAGTGGTTCGAGGCTACGTGCCATGCGTGAAAGTCTGACGATTATTATATTCTCCACCAATAACGTTAGATTACGTCACGATTTCGGTGACGCCACGGCTGATCAGTGAGTGAAACCCTGGCCATGGACATTGTGTAGTAGTTGGGATAGTGCAATAAACCAAGGTTCCGTGAACACAGTGACGTGGACGTAATAGAACCTTTGATAGTTAGAATTCCAAATAACAGTAGAACACAGAGCCGCCGCACGATCCCTCGTGGTATCTTTTATATCAGGTGTTCATTAGCCAGACGGTGTAGGACGTTAAACCCCATTTCCCTTCATTTCATCTTCGGACTCGGCAAAATTTGACACAGTTCACTTTCTTGTCACTCAGTTGAGCAGACTAAATCTATTTGTTAAGTTAAGGCCAGTTCAATTTTCGCCAAGTCCTGGCGCTATAAATAAGGTTAGGGTTAAGGTAAGCATTAGGGCTAGGTCCAGGGTTAGGGATGAGATTGGCCTTTGAACAAACCTGAAGTTGGCGTTATCAAATAGATGTAAGCAAGTTGAGCTACTGACCTGATCCTGTGAAACTGTTATAGGTTCTTCAAACACAATCCACGTGACGCTTTCACAACATGGAGGCGTGGTCAATGATCCCAGATATGTCCAATAATTATTGGTATTAGCTGTAAGGTAAATTTAACATGAATAAAACAAGGTTTACTTTGATTGGATAATATTAGATTGGTTTTGGTGCTGAGCCAATTAAAATTTGAGTATATGATTTTATTTTCATTTAATAAAGAAATTCTTTGATTTAATAAAGAAATACTTTGATTTAATAAAGAAATACTATTTGAAGATGTATTATGGGAGATTAGATAAAGAGCTGGACGTTCTCACTATAATACATGTAGTTAAAAACTAGATAACGTGAAGGCAATTTGCTGAAAAATTTTCCGTCAAATTAATTCACTCTGAACCGAGATTTTAGCGATTGAATTTTCGGCCTAGCCTCGATAATCATTACTAAAGTCGGTATGATAAAAAAACAAAGTCTCGATTATCCATTTCATGATTAAATAATAAATGGATGTCGAACAGCAAATGGGATTTTAATCCAGTAAATATCGCAGGCTAGCGTTGACATCGATAGTTCATTATGGCCGGGATAGGTTAATTAATGTCTAATTAGACATGATTTCAGGCCTAAAGAAAGACGTGCAATAGGCAGATTTAGGTCTTGAATAATATATGTTTAAAAATTTAGACAACATTTCAGGACTAAAGAATGACCCACAATGGGCAGATTTAGCTCTTGCATAATGTATTTTTAATAAAACAAAATACTGTTATGATAATTTACCTGGTAATAAACAGACAGGGTTAAATTCCTGGCTTAAATTAATACTTTTATTTTTATATTGAACTTGATTAAATAAATCTGTTAAGGTTTTTAATCCGGGATGTGGTTTATCCGATATCTGTAAGAATATACCAAATACAGCCAAGCCATCGGGTTTATCTACAGCTTCACCAAAACTAGAATATTTACTGGCATTATAGTGGACTAAATGTAACTGGAAATAAATAAAACACAAGTAGAATTTATCAATTACAGTAAATATTTCACACTTCCGTTCATATATAAAACTAACTTATCAATGATTCCACAAAATATTTTAAGGAGGGTGAATTTTACAGTGCTACACTAAATATTTCCTGCGCAGAATATAAGATGTGATATTTATGTTAAACCGGATGTATTTAGATACACCGGGTTTGATTAAGGATGGCGTGGGGACGGATTAAATAAATTAAACCGGCAGGGTGGGACTGGGATAGGTTAAGTAAATGAAACTTTCTTTGTGGGGAGGGGAAGGGTGTTTTGGGGATGGTTGGGGGTGTGAATAAATAGAGGCTGTTTTGCCTGGATTTGAGGGGGGGGGGGGGAGGGGGCGTTTGTTTTGGTGAGGGTGGGTGGTGGTAAATAAATAAACGCGGTTTTGGGTGGATTTAGATGAAAGGCTGTTGTTTTTGTTGGGGGGGGCTGTTTGTTTTGGATGGCGGGGTGGGTTGTAAATAAATAAAATAACTACCTCAGCAGGGTACATCTGTCCGTTAATAGTATGTTCTGAGCCTTGTTTATTATCGGAACCCCAGTGAAGATGGAATTGTTCCAGTCTGTATTCTCCTTCCAGTGGACCACCTTTAATAACTGTAAATAAAATATAGTTATCTCCCTTTAACAATCAATACGGGTAATGCTCGTTTGTCAGTCGCGAAAGTCTAGAAATGCAATCGAGTGACACTGAATTCAGTCCAATAACAGTTCTGCTAGTCGCGACAAAGGCGGAGTGAGTAAAATCGTGACACCAAGGAAAATGTTTCAACTCAATTATCACTATTTAGGGCATTGAGAGAATTTAATTCCGGAGCGTTCAATCGATTATTCAAATAATTTCTGGCACTGGTGTGCTGGTCAATCCTGTTCTAGACTGTTTAATTATGATGATTTGAAAGCAAACTGTTCTACGAATAAGCTGTGAAAGCCGACTGTTCTACGAGGATGATGTCCAAGCAAACTGTTGTACAACGATGATGTCCAAGCAAACTATTCTACGACGATGATGTCCAAGCAAACTGTTCTACGAGAATGATGTCCAAGCAAACCCTTCCACGAGGATGATGTCAAAGTGGCGTATTATGACGTCCCGATATAAACCAGAAGATGATAAGCATAATTAATGTTTAATTGAGTTGTTAACATGCGGTGGGGGGGGGGGGGGTAACAATTCGTTCATGCGACGGATTGTGGATGTGTCGGATAGTGGATGTAAAACAAAAACTTACCACTCTTTTTTGTGATGTTAGCTTTAACACTTAAACCAGGGTTGCACAGTTCCATGGCGTTTTCTGGCTCGTATTGAATAGAGAATGGTGTTGAAGCCAAGGCAGCGTCATATTCAGCAGCTGTTGGTATGATATCAATAGGTGATTGACGAGCGCCAGCAGCTACAGGAAATGACTTAGCCCAGGTGCAGGGTCCTGAAAATATACAGAATTTAAAGGTTTAAAGTCAATACGACCAGACGTTGTCCAAACCCTTTATACGCCCGACAGACGCTTTTCTGTTGGTCCCGACCATACCAGCAACTACTTGTGCAGCTATCCTTAACAAGCTTCTTGTCCGCAGGCTTCCCCATCCATTATGGTTGCGTTCTGTGCGGTTCTTCCTTACTTACTGTTTTAAAGGACTTTCAAAGAGAGACAAAGAGAGAGAGATGGGTTGGACCCACAGAAAACCCACGAGGTTCAATAGGCGACCCTACTTCTTATCACGTTCAAGTGGGAAATCGAAACCTTGGCACTTGTCTCAATGACAGACCTATTGATACAGCACACATACAATGCTATCCATATTATTACAATAGTTCATGTATACACGGTCGAACATTAAAAACATTTCGATCCTACTGACAACCTACATCTTGTTTATATGACACATGTTGTCAATAAAATTAAACGATTCCCTGATAAATTACGCAATTTAAATCAATTTCCATGTTGGTATAAACTAGAGCATCATATCTTGATGAGTGCTAATGTCTTGTTATTCACAGATATCGATGGATTATTACATGATTAAATATTTACAGTCAGGATGAAATAAATAAAATTTCATCAAGATAATGAACGATTCGTTTATATAACGGAGAACTTCGATAGTGTATTCTAATTCGTATTGCGTAACATTATAATTAATGGAATTTGGGGTTTATTGTCCTCGACAGTGAGAGAGAGAGTGAAATGGGGTTTAATTTCGGGACTAACACATGGTTCAATTTTATTCCAATAAGTTGTTTGCGCGTAGGGGTCTTTAACAGTGGTAGGTAATCGGAGGACCCACAAAAAACCCACGAGGTTGGACAATCGACCCTATTCCTTGTCACGTACAACCGGGGAATCGAAACCACGTCACGTGATGCAATGACAAACCTTATAATACCACGCGCAGGTGTTAACCATTTGACCCTCCCCCAACATAATAAAATGTGGTAATTCATATCAAATAAACAGTGAACGGATACGAATATATATATTCCCTGATCGGGGGATTAACAGAGTGACTTTACCAGTGCATCTTAAATCGCACGGCCTGTCATTAAGTCGTGTGTTTCGGTTCCAGGCCTGTACATGTCGATAAGAATGGTCATCTATCAAACACGATGGCAGCTGTCTGTGTTAATAACTAGTATCAGTTTCACGCAGGTTTCGATCTGGATTGTAAAAAGACAATTAAGGAAATTGTAATCTGCCAATATTAGAATGATTACTATTGATATTTGCTGGAGGTAAAACTGGATGAATTATGTTGTTACCGGTATCTAGGTGTGTTTTAATCAAGTTTATTTACTTACTGGATGTATCTGGGTGTTACCAGACAACTTATTGATTGGTGATTAACATTGATTTTATTATCAACAACCTGCAGTACATTATACTCGTGTATCCATACCATGCCTCTAATAAATTATACTCATGTCTCTCTACCATGCCACTTTATACTCGTGTATCCATACCATGCCACTAATAAAATATACACTTGTATCCCTACCATGCCACTTTATACTCGTGTATCCATACCATGCCACTAATAAATTAAACTCTTTAATGCCACTTTATACTCATGTATCCCTACCATACTACTAATATATTATACTCGTGTATCCCTACCATGCCACTTTATACTCGTGTATCCCTACCATAATACTAATATATTATACTCGTGTATCCATACCACTAATAAATTATACTCGTGTATCCATACCATACTACTAATATATTATACTCGTGTATCCCTACCATACCACTAATATGTCATTGGTTAATCATGAAGGTGTATTCAAACGAGGGATATTTAACGTGCATTACAAGATCACACAGACGTTAGGGTGTAAAGCGGGGGCGGCACATCACTCGGCCATCAAGATATATAAAGTCCAACGTTATTGCAGCTTTAAATAAGCAGGGGCGGAAGATCACTCGCCAACCCGATATATTTGCTGCAATGATATTGTATTTAGTTTTAACTCAGCAGCGCATCATCTTTGTCTTTTAACTGGTTTGTTCTCAGTCAACCGAGTGGACTACAAGATACAAATCATATATATATATTTTTTTGTTCTGCGCGTGTACGATAAACACACAATAGATGTAAAGTTTTTAAATACGGGTATCAAATTCTTGATACGGGTATCAAATTCTAAATTCTAATGGCGATGGTTTATTGAAAACGTAAATAAATAAAGCTGAATGGGGTGGGGTTAGTTTTATGTTTACACATATCAAGTGTCTTCTCTTAATGTCATGTCGTCCAGTATATTAATATACATATTTATACAAGTTGCCCCACAGGACGATATTATTCAATAACCAACAGTGTCAATAATACGCTGGGGCTTGGTTCACTTTATTACTAGACGTGATCTGACAAATTCATTATTCGGAGAAGATCTGAAAACTTGACAACTACAACAAAATGGGGTAGCCTAAAGTGACAACCACTGAGGGGGTTGGTGAGGGGGGGGAGCAGGTGAAACCAAGGACTCCTAGAATCTACAACCAGAATGGGGTTGGAGTATCACGACAGGGGACGAACGATCGATGAACCCCCGTACACCTTTATTTGTTGTAATGAGTCGAATAAAGATCAGCCCCGAGTTCACAAAGCTTTCTCAGCCTTAAGTTGAGAATTTGCTCAACTTTAAATCACAGTTTATGAGAAATATATTTGTTTCAGAAATACATAACTTTGCACATAGTTTCTTATTGGTGTATTGGATACATTAAAACATCAAAAGTATTTTAAAGGGCTATGTTTTAGTCAAAATAAGGCGAACAAATTTGAGTAAATTATCAACTTATGTCTGTGAATGCTTTTTGAACTCAGGGCCTGGTTTATAATATGGCATGTTAACCAGATAAAGAATGTTTCTCTACTTTACATCCAATCTGAAGGTCGTTTCTTTCTATTGTTATAATAAACACATGTTCTCTTGCCACCATTTTAAGACAAAGGTCAGGAGTTGACATATTGTATAGTTTACTGTGGAATACAAACGCCGAGACAATCATGCATATATTTGTAATATATCATGGGTAAAGGTTGTGGCGGGAAGTCATGCTGGTACTAGGTGTTGGGAGGAAATGCGGGTACGGGGCAGAGTGCCCATATCGAATAGCCAGATCAATTAAGTTATAGAGGTTACGAGAGAAACCAGAGGTACGTTGAAAGGGGGTGGATACAGATACAAGGGGTGCACACACATCAATAAGGGTTGGTCACAGACACAGGGAGGGCGCATCGATACTGGAGGAGGGATACAGATACTCAATCGGTTGGGAAAGCGGATACAAAGAGGTTAATAGGCGGTGGGGCTAGCACTGCCTGTGTGCCCCCCCCCCCCCTGTGTCCGCCCATCCAACAAAACGAGGTAAGAAAAGAATGTACAATATCTAAAGAGTCTATTTGCAGGAATCGTTTCTATATAACTGTTAGGCCGATTTGTTGAGTTGAGAAAGTTCAGGGTCGTTACTACAGACATCTGAAGGTCATCAAATACAACTTGCATTACATTCTCCATGGTGGTGATGTAACACAATAATAATATCCCACAAAATATCAGTGCCAATATACAACTTGATGATATCACAGAACAAATCTATTACGACACACATTTACCGTATTGTTATAAATAAACACTTACAACAATATATAGTAAGCATTCCACTTGACTTGCCAAATTCACAGTCAATTTACAGAAATTACAAATGAATACGATGTCCCTGTGAGTACAAACAAATTATATTTCCATGGCGAGGGTAAAAATGAATTCTATCTTTCTGGGAGTACGAATAAATTCTACCTTCCCGAGAGTGCGAATGAATTCTACTTCCCTGATAGTACAAATGAATTCTACCTTTCTGGGGGTACAAATAAATTCTACCTTTCTGCGAGTGTACATGTATTCTACGTCTCTAAAGAGTACAAATCAATTCAGGGAGTACAAAATCTTATGAAAACGCACTTTGCTGATACAAATAGCCGGAAGATAATTGCGACTGCAATCTCCTTATTTTATGAGATGGAAGCGGGGTCTAATTAGTTCCACTACCGGTTTATAATTAAAGGTCAAATATTGGTTTTTACAGAGCAAATGTCAAGGTGAGTGACATTTATACTATCTTTACAGTCCAAACTGCTAATAATCTTTATAATAGACGTTATGTAACGTAAGAATTGATATCAGCTTTACACGATGATATCAGTTTTATAATATAGGATAAATATCAAATTCAAATATTGATATTAATTTTATATCAATTGTTATATAACACTTGACAAACACAAAATAATTTTAATGTTTGATCTCGCGTTACTTTAAAACAATACAGTAAAACCCTGCTATTACACCCAGCTGTGGAACAGATATAAAGTGGTCCTTATAGAAGAGTGGGGTTAATGGAAATGTAGTTCCCATTTAGTTTCCCCATGACACAAGCGATTAAAACAAAATCAAATAATAATATCTTGATGTGGATTGTAGACAGTCTACATTGGCTCTAGAAACGGTCAGCATATACTGCTTGTGCACAACACCTCACACTAATTATAATAGCTCTATATTAAAAATAAACCTCCTGTCAAAACAATAGGTAACACATGTTTTAATATTTATATCTGCCTAACATGTGTTTCAATATTTATAGATATCTATACGAATTGATTGTCTTTAGTTACTTGTGCGTCAGCTGTTATTTTCTCGAGTATAGTCCATAAACATCTGGGACTATAATCATTTCAGATAAATTAAGACATTTATTGCACCCTTATTGTATTTTTAACTAGAAATGTGGACGTCTCTTATGATATATTTTATTCAATACCGTACACATTTGCAACTATGATCCTTTTTCTCATATCTTGCCACGGCCCTGATCAAATTCAATATACCCTGGGTAACGCGTGCCCCAAAACCAAATAGTAACGTTCGTCAACTGATCTTCCTTGTTAATTGTCTAATCTTGTACTAAGCGTCCACTTCTGTAGATCACCGTGTAATGTTGTCTCTCGTGGTATGTATAATGAGAGACAAGAGGCTTAACGCCCTATTTGTCTAATGTCAAACAGTATGTTCAAGTTTGTCCCGACAGCGACGTAACGACCTACTCTTATATCAAACTACAAATGCCAGGGGATCTTTTACGTGCAAGCCAATGTGTACGCGGGGTCCCGGTTGTTCGTTCTATCCGAAATACTATAGCCTACGTTGTTCCTTGTCGGGCCCTCTGTCCGGCTCCAATAAAAAGTGGGGGGGGGGATCCCGGCTGGAAAAAAAACTGATAAACTTCCTCGGCTAGCACAGGGGCGTTTTAAGGTTTATCATGGCGGAGGCAATACTATTATGAGGGGCCTCTTTCGCGGGGGTCCAGGGTGGGGTGGTGTTTTGATTGATGATTTTCATACCAGTAGTGGATTCGACAGTAACAGTGTAAAGAAAACGATTGACTCGGACTCGGGGTCCTTTCCCTTGGCCAGAAGGGCCCTTTTGTAAGCCGAGGGGTCCTTTTGCCTGCCTTTAGGACCCTCCCTAACTAGGGTACATTTCATTTTTCTCATCGGTTTTAGCATTTTTCTCCCGTTTTATTTGTTCAACTTATTTGATTTTTTTCGCGAGGAGGCTGGCGCCTCCAGCGCCTCAGCTATAAAACGCCTTTGGGCTAGCACGGAATCGAACACGGGATCTCCTGGTTAACAAACCAATGTCCTACTCACTGAGTCACCCTGGCTCCTTAGTACATAAAGATCAAGTATTTGTGTATATAAGTAAATACAAAACATTAGCAGGGTAACACATATTCGCTAATTGAAGTTAGGTCAACTGGTAGTATATTATAATATGTTATACATCTGTTCAAGCTGTCCTACCGTTAACAGCCTTACTACTGTAGCCATTATAAGACCATTGGTCAGGTTATAAAGTTGACATTCTTGTCTACAGAAAGTGCGGGAAATTGTATCAAATATCGTAAATAGTAGGGGGGTGTAACGTCCACTCGACACAAACTAGGTAATTTAGGGACTAACATGATGTTTATATTTTATTTTAGTCATTCGCTTGCACATTTTAGTAGTGTGTGTGGGTGGGTGGGGGGGGGCAGGTGGACCCGAGGCAAATCCACGAGGTTGACCAACTCCACGCCTTGTCAGATGCAACTGGGGAATCAACACCACGATCTATAATCCAACCGTTAAACTATTTGTCTCTTTATTCTCTAAAATTCTTTTAATTTTCTTTTTTTTATCAAAAGGTATTTACATTATATTATTGGAATGACATTCTGACGGTTTTTTTTTCCAAATCCTGTTCTTTAAAAGAAAAATGTCTAGGCGTGGCTGAAATTAATTAAATAGAAATATGATACAAAGTTTGAATTAATTTTTACTCCGATAAAATCCAGAAATCTTCAGATTTGTTTTCGGACTAGTGCGCATGACGAAGGTGTCAACAAGCGTTCTATTGGTGACGTTATCGTGCTGGATAAAAAAATGGGTGTATTGCATAAATTAACTGAAAATTGACGCAAAAAAACTGCATAAAAAGATAAAATGGTTCCAATTACGTCTAATCTAATGATCAAATATTGCATGAATAGATTAAACGTTTCTCATTACTAGTAAATTATGAAAAAATGCATAAAAAAACAAAATGTTTGTTATGTAATCTAATCTACTAATGATCAAAATTTGCATAAAAAGACAAAATGTTTCTTATTACATTTAATCTAATGATCTTATTGTAACGATGTGAATAACGCTTATAAAAAATTAGGGGATCACCGGACTAACAAATAATTATTATACAAAATACTAATGTTCAATCTACTAGTGTTAATTGAAATAAACTGTATCAAGTCCTCTACCTGCTCTCGTGTTCCCCATACTGCCGAAACAAAATAAAAGTGAATGACTGAAATAAAACTGAAACTTTTTTTCCCGAAATTGTCTACTATTTACGGTATTTGATTCAATTTGCTACACTTGTTGTACACAAGAATTTCAACTTTTCGGAATGATCAAAGACGATAGGTCAAATAATTTAGGATGACAACCATAGGATTACTTGGCCAGCAGTAGAGGTCATTCGTGAGTTAGTATCTGTTAACGTCCGAGGGTAAACTGTAAGCTAATGTTTCCGACGAAACGTGCCAGCAGAGCCATTTGTCATTGAGAGAGAGCAAAAAAAATGGGGTTTAATGTCCACTCGACACAAACTATGTCATTTCGGGACTAACATATGGTTTTATTTTATTTCAATAATTCGCTTGCGCGTAGGGGTCTTTAGCAGTGGGAGGAAACCGGAGTGCCCGGAGGAAACCCACGAGGTTGTGAAGACGCCCATATTTCATGCCACATACGCTCACACCAGGGATCGAAACCACAGCCGCAATCCAGAGGTGATTTGGCATTGAGAAGCAAGTCAAACCAAGTCCAACTTGGGCGTTGGAATGGGATGCCGAAAAGATAGCATCCTTCCGTCGTGTCACCGTGCGTAAAAGCGCAATCGTACAAGGTACGATATCGTGTACCAACAATCGTTTGGAATAATGTTCATGGCATATCTCAACGAAAACAAACGTTATTCATACAAAAGGGGTTTGGTGGACGAATGGTTAGCACGTGCGCGTTGTATCATAAGGTCTATTGAGTCAATGGTTGCGATTCTCCGGTTGTACGTGACAAGGAGTGGGGTCGCCTTTCCAACCTCGAGGGTTTTCTCCGGTTCCTCCCATATAATATACCTATACGCGTAAGCGGATTTTTTCAAAACAAAATTGAACAATGTCAGTCCCGAAATGACCTAGTTTGTGTCGAGTGGACGTTAAACCCCATTTCTCTCTGTCCCCAACGACTGGAAGTTGGTTGTGTTTTTGTATAAAGTATTTCTACTTGAATGAAGCAATTTTGACTTTCAGTATGTCGGATATAAAATATAATATTAAATATGCGATATAAAAGTCACCACGACTATAATTTATAATATTCTGACATGTTAAATAAAGTTGTAAATTTACAAGTTGAAAGTTTTATTATTACTGACACGTCGTAGGTTGATGTCGGATCAACCAGGACAAGTGGCTTTTATTTAATATCGCTATATTGTTATTAATTCATAAAACAAAAACAGCCACGACCAGCCTTACGCGTGGCCGAGTGAATGGATCCGGGATCCAGCCGTAATCTTTCGCACCGTTGTATAGTAACCTACCGAGGCTGTAGTCACATCACATTTTGGAATGACAGAAGACCCCAATAATAAAGGCTACGATTATCCGTGACGAAAGGGGGTCACATTTTGACAGAAAATAAAATAAATACATGAACTCATTTAATATCAAGTGAGACATCGAATTATTGAAATCCCGCCAATTTGTATAATTTAGTTCTACAAATATAGCAAAATCGTAACACTTTAGGCGTATATATCATACCATACAATTCAGTTATTGAATAAATATACAAGGTGTTTGACGTAGTTTTAAGAGATTATATGATAATATTGTCTTTATTGAAAAGATCTTTACCAGTATACCTGAACAATTTGACCCGTAATACTTTTATCTTTATAGGTTACGTATTTAACATATCTTTTATATAAACAAAATTATTCTAAACGACCTACACAGATTAAGATTCCAGGAAGAGCGGGGTTGATCTACTACAAACAACTTGCAGTACGCTGTCTTCATCCCACAGAGAGAGAGAGAGAGAGAGAGAGAGAGAGAGAGAGAGTTTTATTTCAATAATTGGCTTTCAGAGGAAGTGTCCGGAGGATAGTAATACGACCCACCACTATTCGTCTCGTGTGCAAATCTCGTGTGCAAACCACGCCACTTGACTGACCTTGTGGTTTAGATCGTACGCGTCAGAGGACCAGTGCACCACGCACTCGCTCATACTTATTATATTCCAGAGAATTTTACAACAAAATAAAGTACGGACAAAAAAAAAAAAAAAAAAAAAAAAAAAAAAAAAAAAAAAACATACAGAAAGACAATTAGATACATACTTTCAGAGAACACATACATTTAAAACTGGATTATTTGTTTTTTGTCGGAATACAGAGATACTTTTCCTAATTCTCAACTTTTGTACAGCTATCGAATATAATTACTGATGACATGAATTGTCACCTGTGTATATCCAGTTCTAAACTAAAAGCCATTGAAAGATTATTCCCTACCAAATTCAAGATTTCCGTAATACTAAATTCATTTATTTCCGCTATATTTATTTGTCTTCTGAGAATATATTTATTTCAAAGATTATAATGTGCATCTAAAGTTTGGTTCCGGTAGTTTGTTCCGTCGCAATTTTCATTACTTATAACCTCGTTCAAGATGTTCGCAACATGGAAGCTTGTACATTAAATAACGTCTTATTGGACATTCGTTTCGGAAAAATACATTTCTTATTTTTTTTACAAGAAATAAATCTTAGACCTATGTTCAACTATCGCACCACGGACAATTAGTCGCCACACGGAACGTTGTATTTCAGATCGCATCTATATCGACATTCGTTTCAGAAAAAAATAGATTTCTTTTTTTTTTACACGAACGGTATCTTAGAACTATATGCGTTAAATTAGTACAGTGGGATTTGGTAGCTTAATTCTGACATCAGAAAAAATACATAGTATAACTCGCGTTTATGAGTTTGGACAGAAATAGGAAATGATCTTGTTTCATAAAAATAAATACTTGGTCTTACCGTTATCTTTTCCATATCCCCAAGTAGCCATAGTGATGTAATCTGGTATTCCGGTTCAACTTCTGCTAAACTTTCCTTAAATCTGCTGAGCTCGTGCTACTCAACTATCACTGAATCGTCTGCTGGTGTTTCACGTTCAACCTACAAACATATATACACACATATCACGTGACTTGGTCTTGTATGTCTGTGTCACGTGACTGATAATCTATGTAACGTACAGACATATAGACAATGGATGTGTATGTAATAGTTACACCATATGATTGATGGATGGACTTGTCATATTGTTTAATAATACCGGTGGAAGGGGAATATTTGGATATCGAGGTGTCAATTATGATCCGTGTCGCATATCCACCGCTTTCAACCCTTGGCCTTGACAACAAATATCTTAAATTGACACGTGTGTGATCTACACAGAATAAAAATGTGTTGTTTAGTATACTGTTTTTTTTTTTGGGGGGGGGGGGCTCATACGTACGTAACTAACGTGCGAAAATTAAATGGTAGCTGGCTATTTCTGCAGGTAGGGCGAGTCTGTCGTTAAAGCCCCAATAACACTCTTGTTGTAACTGAAAAATATGTCCCAATCTTCATTCTGGTCAACAAATCGTATTATTTTAGAATATTCCAATTAAATGATGATATAAATTTCATCTTAACACACCTAATTTAAAAAATTGGAAAAATTCAACCAATTGATTTGAAAAGCCTAACGTAAACCTTTTCAAATGTGACTTGGATTTTAAAATATTTTTGAACCCTCTGGACAAATAAAATAGGTTGTAATGGATAATTTACACAACAGGTAGGGCATTTAAACATCTAGTACTTAGAATAAGGGTATTATTTATTTTCTGGAGCTACCAAGCCAGCAAGAATGTTATTGTCCCTTTAAGATTGTAGATCGTAGAGCGTCCATCATGGACCTGCCATTGTTTCGTTACACACCTTCGTAGTACTTTTGAAATATGTCAAATTATAAAGCACTTAATACCCGTATTTTACAATTTTATAAATATGATTTCAGTTGGAAGTGGTAAACTGTCATGAATATATTCAACAGATATATGACCAAGATAAATAAAATATCTAATTAGATTCTATCAAATATATTTATATATACACGTTTATATTCATCAAATATTTCAATCTAAATAACAACATTAATATTTGTTTTGATGAACTAAAAGAAATGGGGTTTAGCGTCCTACTTTTCTGCACCGAAGATGGGTATACGTCACGCAGTGTATGAATATTGTGTACGGACTAAATTAGTGGCGGTTTTGTCTGACCTTCATCAAAACCTCATCACCCGCGTGCTAAACTGGACATTCGACTCATTGAGTAGGCGTGTTAATACTCACAAATACGCCACAACCCCACCTCGGTGGAAGCGGACGTTAAATAAAGCTATTTCACACACACAGATTAAAGTGTTAAGAGCTCTAGAAATAATAGAGTCCACTTGAAATAACCTGTAATTAAATTGTAATTTTAATCTGTTTATTTTATATTTCTAATTAACTGATTTGACTACATGCGTTTATTTGTATGTTTATAATTAATAGACTTGACTACATGCGCATCGGTTTATTTGTATGTACTGTGAAATATACGACCATGGTATAAAGTATATTGACGAGATGTACATTTCATCACCCATGCTGGTCACACGTGCATGATATATTCATTATTATATTGCCCGGTCTATATTTCATATTCCACCACGTGGGTGAGAAATAACCACGTGTGGTGTACGATTTAAATAAGTCTTTATTTCATATACCACAAAGCTTATTAAATATACCCACAGGAGCCGTGGTGGCTCAATAAATAAAATACTGGCTCATTGACGAGAGGGTATGCCCGTCTTTGTTATCCCGGTCGGCTCAGAAAAGTAGGACGTTAAACCACATTTCATTTCAGATATACCCAGGGTATCAATTATTGTTATTATTACAGCATATTTATAGCGCGACCATTCATATAAAATGTTTAGGGTCACTTTACAAAGTGACAATGTAATCATAAATAAACAACAAGATTATGGACAAGTTAACGATTTTATTGCCCGGTTGATATTCTCATATTTATCCACATGTTTATTTCATATATCCAGTGTATTGTCTGGTCTTTATGTCATAATATTAATATATACCACCGGACCTGGGATATCATATTTACTGGTCTTATTCGATATCGCCATGGTATCAATGATATTGCCCAATATCTATGTTATATCATATCTACTACCCCTCTTATTGGATATATCCATGGTATATATCACTCCGCTGGTTAGATATACCAATGTCATGGCATATTTAATCGCCCAGTTGATATGTGTACTCCATATATCGGCATATTCACATATTGTACAAGGTAATTCAGTCTTTATTTCAGAGTGTATATCACCATATACCCTGAGAAATTATTCATCTACGATATGTAGCGTAGGTGACGTTCTCAATGAATGAATAAATGAGGTTTATCCTTCTACTGTCATTCTGTAAGTGGCTAGAAACTGATCGTCTAAAATATATTGTTAGACATAATATCGAGCCCAGAAATATAAATCCTAAAATTAGAAACGCTCTATATATACATGTAATGAAATCGAACATTCGCCAAGTTAAACTGGTTCAAACTTTCTTTAAATAATAAAATGAGAAACTCACCACGGTTATTTATAAACAATAAACTATAAAACTACGACTGCTATAGGAACGATTACATTGATTATGTTAAATCCTGGGAGTTTCTAGAATGATTTAGCAAATTATAAGTTGACTTGTTGTAAGTGTATGGCCATGTGGTGGTAGGACGATGTGTGTGAGTATGTTTGGACTAAGATGTTGAATAGATTTCACGGTAGTAGATGAAACATGTTTTTATAACAACCTCCCCAGTCGTAATATGTTGTTATACTATGAGCAATATAAAATATTTTGGGATGTCATGAAGCTGGATAAATTCTCTTAAAATCAAAAAAACAAAACAATGAAAATGAATTGAAAGGGGTTTAACACTCTGTTCTGCTTCGATCGGTTTAACGAAGCCGGGCATACGCCATACAGTCTGCTGTGGGGGACATTTTGCCCTGACAGCGGCACTATGACCTACTCTGATATCGAATTCCAACTGCCAAAGGATCTTGAACGTGCACGCCAATATGTACAAGGGACCCCCGTTTTTTTCGTATCCATCAGGATGACTAGACAGAAGTGCTTACAAGTGGAAATCACCTAGGAAAATCCCAATGTACTTACTCTGCCAATGCAGGGATCGAACACGCGACCACCGAGTTAGCGAGTAAAAAATGTAACGTAAATTTCACTTTGTACACAAAATATTCTATAATCGAAAATAAATAATAAAACTGACAATTTTATAGAGGTTTAAAAAGACGCGAAATAATTGTCAATAATACACCTATTTGCTTTATTTTCCATCATGCAGCCTTGTCCCCATGAACTGCAAAGACGTACATGTATAGTACCCCTCCTCGCCTATATGTCTACATAAAAAAGCCATTGTTCCACGTATACACACGCCCAAAATTATCGCCCATAACACACGTGTAGCCAGATAGTATATGCAACAAGTGGTACGGGAAAAAAGAAGTCCCGTGCACATATTGGCGTGTACGTAAAAGATCCCTTGTAGGCAGTGGGTCGCTGGTGGAGCAAAAGGTCCCGCATAGCAGCATGTATGACGTTATGGCAGTCTTCATTAGTCCAGTAACCAAAATTTAGAGTGTTTGGTTTTATGTGGACAAATTTGTCAACCTTTTAAATTTCTAGATAAATTTTCAAATTGTGTGACAACAATGTCGTAATTGACGCAGTGGGATGTAGAACAGTCTTATAAATTCATTTTCTTCGTCGACTAGTTTATACAGTTTCTGTTGCATTTTTAGCCATTAATTAAACAAATGGATATATACGCATGGATTCGTCACTAAGTATTTTATTTCAATCGGTTTTATAAATAGACCCAAAATGTGTATGCCTACCAAGTTTAGTCCAATGTTTAACAATAAAAGGGTGTTCTTATTCTTTAGTTCATTCATGAAATGAAATTAAAAACTAAATTTGAGTAACATATTTTTAAAACACGTCTGGTGTGTTTCCTTGTTTTTGACAGCCAGTACAATGGATAAATTGTTTTAAATTTAGTTAAATTATACAAAAATTAAGAAAAGGAAACCATTTTTCTTACCACGACCTACGCAGTTTCCAAATTATTATTATTTGTCTTCACAATTAATTAGATAAAAGTGAATTTGTATTTTTAAAATAATGTATTCAAGTCTATGAATATGCATGACGTCCATTGTGTAAATACGCTTAATCATTCATTCAATAATTTCGCTATATAAAAACAGTGAAAACGTCATCATCGCTATATAAACACAGTGAAAACGTCATCTTCGCTATATACAAACAGTGAAAACGTCATCTTCGCTATATACAAACAGTGAAAACGTCATCATCGCTATATAAAAACAGTTATAACGTCATCTTCGATACATACAAACAGTGAAAACGTCATCATCGCTATATAAAAACAGTGAAAACGCCATCTTCGCTATATACAAAGAGTGAAAACGTCATATAAAAACAGTGAAAACGTCATATAAAAACAGTGAAAACGTCATCATCGCTATATAAAAACACTGAAAACGTCATCTTCGCTATATACAAACAGTGATAACGTCATCTTCGCTATATACAAACAGTGAAAATTAAGCCATCGTCGCTACATAAAAACAGCGAGAAAGCCATTGTTGTTAAACGAACAATCAGAAGGTCATCGTCGTAAAATAAGATATATTTAAGATGAAGGGATGGGAGAAAACTGACTTTGAAATCATGACCGATAAAGTCTGTACAGATTTAGATCATGTTTTTATTTCAGTCTATAAAAGAATGAAACAAACATCGCGATATCCTCTAGAATCACAGGAAATCGCCATCCATTTTAAGATCTCATTTCCACCAGGCCTAATTTGTTATTTTACATGTTATTGATAGTGAGGTGACTGAAAATATAGAACACGATAGAACACTTATAAAACAATGTCATTAGCAGTCTGCATTTTCTGGCTGGAATCCTACTTGGAAGATCGACTCAGACTAAAAAAAAGTCAGTGAGTTAGCGCCGTACTCATGTCTTTTGCGAACATTAGTTATCAGTTTTAAACAAAAGTGGAATTAGACCCGGTTCGTTCGTTCGTTTCTGGAATTTAACATCCACTTTCACGGGGGTGGTATCGTAGACAAGCTTTTAGACTCGATTATATTCTGTATTTTTATAAGTTTTCAAACGGCAGCTAGTTGGTTCATTAGAACTCATTGAAAAGAATGAACAGTCGACAATGTCATTAGCTAGTGACGTAATATGCGATACGAATGATGTCACGTGGTGTCTGGGTATGTAGTTAGATACGGCACCCAGCAACGATTGAAAAATAAACCACACACTAACTACAAATAATAAAGGAAATTAACTAAGTGGTTTTCAGATTTTTAGCATTTGGAAGTAATTAACAGATAAGAAGTGTTTAATTAAAGACCAAAAGGTACAGATAAGGGTTGTACGAGATGGAGTTCAGAGGTTGAACTGACAGGAAGTTACGTCATTAATACCTTCTTACGTCAAGGCGTTATTTGAAGTGAAAGATAATGGCGACTTGTCCATGATACGATGACTATCACTCGAGATCCTGTGTTGGCAATCACACACTTTATTTATTTAACACTCGGGTGGCACCATATACTTATTGGATTTAATACCAGTAATAAAAAAACAAATATATACCTAGTCGAACAAATAGAGTCATGCTTTATTTGAATATAATGTTAGGCCTATTGAAATCAAGCACATGAGAAAATCCGCCAGTGGCTAATATAATTATTGTTTGTTAAATTAACCACTTTAAGATTAACCGATAAGTCGTTATGCAACTTGTCACCAGTTTGCTGTGCGATATTGGGTAACGACGTTAATCCCAACTATTGTTCTTGTTCATTTATTCTATTGTTTGTTCATCTATCGCCATGTTGGATCTAGAAATACAGACCTAGCTGTATTTTAATTAGATTTAGACTGTGCTTTTTGCCAACTGATCAAAGTTTGCCATACGTAGAAGTGTCTAATCTACAGCACTCCAGGCCACATATTTGACAAGTCTCTGGATCACATGTTTATATTTTGTCAAATTTCTGGATCACATGTGTTTGTATGCAACAAGTCTTTTGAAACCAGAAGTTAATCTGTAACGTCCTGCTGTTCTGCACCTAAACTGGGTTAATGAAGACGGGCATACGCCATACAGTGTGCTAAGGGGGGAATTTTTGCTCGGACAGTGGCGCTACGAGCTACTCTTAAATATTGAATTCCAACCGCCAATATGTAGACAGGACCTCGGGCTTTCGTCCCATCCGAATGACTAGACAGCTACCAGGTCCTCCGTCCTGTATCACTGACAAGGCGGAACCACACCTGAAAATCTGGATGAATTTTTCTCGGTCAAGGCAGGAATCGAACACCCGACCTCCAGGTTAGCGAGCCAGCGTCTTACCCACTTAGCCACGTGATCCCCTTGAGGGATCGAACACCCGACCTCTCAGCTAGCTAACCAGCGTCTTTCCCACTTAGTCAACGTGACCCACCGGAGCTATTCATGAATAAAGAAACTTAAGTATTGAATAAACTGTTAAAGACTGTTAGACATGTTTATATAATTATAAATACCGGAGACATGGTAGTCAGCACGTCCATGTAGGAACCAAGACACACTATTAAATCATGTTTATATTAATTAATGAATGTGTCTATAGGCATATTTCTAATAGAACATGCCGTTATTTAATCACATCAAATGAAAGATAACTGATGATCTCATCCACACATTTACTTGTTTCATTATGTACACCAAGATTAACATCAGCACAGGCAACTTGCTGTACTCCTGATGCACTCTTGAAGTACACGTGTACTCTTTAAACTTTAAGTGCACTAACGGGTACAGTATTTAGAGAGAGAGAGAGAGAGCGAGAGAGAGAGAGGGCGATGGGGTTTAACGTCCACTGGATACAAACCAGACATAGAGGTCTGTAACAGTGCAACCGGAGAATCGAAACCACGCCAGTTGACTCAATGAGAGAGAGAGAGAAATGGGGTTTAACGTCCACTCAACACAAACTAGGTCATTTCGGGACTAACATATGGTTTGATTTTTATTTCAATAATTCGCTTGCGTTGGGGTCTTTAGCAGTGGGAGGAAACCGGAGTGCCCGGAGGAAACCCACGAGGTTGAGAAGGCGCCCCTATCTCCATGCCACATACGCTCACACCAGGGCTCGAAACCACAGCCGCAAGCCAGAGGTGACCGGCCAGCTAGAGGTCGAGGCGCGGCACTCTAGACCACTAGGCCATTCCCCCCCCCCCCCGTTGACTCAATGACAGACCTTATGATACAACGCACATACACTAATGTCCGACCAGCCCACCCCACCCAGTGCACGAACCCTCCGGGCATCCAGTGTAGGAATGAAATAAAATGGGGCTCAACGTCCTTGTTATCTTAACCATCCGAGAATATGAAAACGGACACGGTGGATCGTGTCCAAAGAGGTTACGAAAAGCCGAGATCTCGTGTATGGTTATTTTACAGAAGAATTTTGTGCAGATAGCAGCGTTTTGGCTCTATCGATTTCCAACTACATGTATATTAATACGTGCACGCCAATATATGGAACTGGGATTTCCGTCCCATCCAAACCACCAGGGACCCCATTCGTTTCAGCCCAGCAGCCTAAGGCGTTCTCGGTCCACATCCGAGATAAGATGCCACTTCAGACCATTTAACCCTGATAGCTAGAAAGGGACGTTTTAAATTTAAACAAACTGGACGTGTTATGGCCTCGGGCTTGATGTCGAGAATACACAATACTCTATGTATATAATTCTGACAACATCTATCTTCAGACATGTAAACTAATATTAATATAAATCATTACAACGGATGTAAGATGAACGTTAACAATATTTTAATGGCGGCTTTGTATAAAACAATCTTATTTATCTTAAACGATCTTGTGTCGTTTCATATCTGATAATAAAAGATATTATAATCGATTACTTCTAAGATATTATAATCGATTACTTCTAAGAAACATGAATTAATAATCTGTTACTGGGGAATTTGATCCTGCAATCGATCCCTGACTAGGAATATTGTGTTTCACTAGTTTATTGGTGGTCGATTTTCAGTTTTAATTTTTAATACCAGGTCCGCAAAATTCATTGGTTTATCGGCGACCTTATTCTAATTAATGAGGAAATCAATGTTCAGTTTCAATTTATTAATACCAGCCAGACACGCAAAAATCAGACTTTATTAAACAACGTTGAAAATATATTATATTATAGTATATACCCCCCCCCCCCCCCAACACACATATAATATAAGAGAATGAGAAAATTTTCATATTGACTACACACTATGTCTCAGTATAAACAAATTTCTATGTCAAATAAAATTACTAAAAATACAGACGATTTTGACTTATTGTCTTTCAATGAACTATCACAAACAATGAAGGGCCACAAGATGGATGGTGTTGCAAACCGGAAGTAGGTCTATATATCACACAATCCAGATGACACTGATGGCAGATGACGTAATCAAACAATGACGTCTGACATGTATTTTGAATATTTTGACAAGGTTTGCATCTAGACCATGAACATATCATCTCTTGAAGATACACTTGTTGTCATGACAACAAAATGTCACCAATTGACAGTAAACTTGTAGTCATGACAACAACATGATGATAATCACTATCATCATCATTAATCAGTAAAGATGACAGAATAATAATGGACTGATCAACACTGATTTTTCACGACAGCATTAACATTATCTATGTCTAGGGTGGTTCCTTTCAAACTTCAAAAATAAACCGACGAATTGATTTAATCGATAATTAAACTGGAACACACAGACTATAAATTCTATGGTATATAATTAAAATCCAAGGATGACTCTAATGACGACTAGGAAAGGGTAAACTAATTCAACAATCCGCCTGTGTTAAATGAAGTAGGGTTTAACGTCCTTCTAATGAAACCTGGACATCGGTGCTACGGCCTGCTATTTAGTACAATTTCCATGATCTTTTTTGTACTATCCGAGCAACTACACATATTTATTTCACTAAACACCGGGGTCGAACCCCAAACATCTGACCTGTGATTCAACACGTTACTCACTGACTGATCCGCCGTGGGTTAAAATTTAAAGTATGTAAACACCAGTAAATACACAGAATATTTACTACAAACCGGTTAATGAGGAGATTAAATGGCATCTTCATGCGTGATTTGAATGACCTACCAGGAGAGGTGATGGGGGAGGACGACAACTTCCAAAACCTCAAAATTGTTTAATGAGCTTCCTTCCGCGTTTCAGAATTGGTCCAATGTCCACACGACTATGTACAATTGTTTTTGACCCGCGGTGTTCAAAATTAACAGACATGAACCTACCTTTAAGTGGTTTAAGACGAAAGAAATCAGTTGCTCAAATTACTGTGTTTTATAAAATATAAAGGAAAGACCAAACTTCATAATAAAGCATACACTAAATACGTCACAAGCGAATCACGTCATAAGGGTTATAAGCATAGAAATATATAAATTTATATATTTCTATGATTATAAGGCCACGATCGTCCATACGGTTAATAAACTATTTTAGATAGTCGATTTAGTTAATTCGAACGATTAAAACACTGGCGCCGATGTTCATTCTTAGAAATACGTTAATCTTTCGTTGGACTACATAATGTTTAGCACAGATGGCATACTATAATGTTCACTGGAAATTTGATTCTACTTATAAATTAATCTTTGTTGTCTACTTTGGAAAACAAGTCAATCAACCTGTTATAATTATATGTTTAGGAAGGCGGACCTGAGAAGAGACAAGGTATAGATATTCTATTGACACGTTCAATTTTGAAATAAGAGTAGGCTGCAGTGCTTCTACCAAGGAACATTTCCATCATAGCGCCTTAGCAGAACAGTAGGACGTTAAACCGCTTTTCTTTTCAGTTTATAGATGAAGAAGAAAGACGGTTGGGTGAACGAAAAGGGACTTAACGTTATATTTTCCTGCTATGGAGGAAATTTGTCTTGGGCAGCAACTGTATAGCTGTACGTAAACTCGGATTTATGTCCCATTTGAAGGACTAGACAATGTTCCGTAGGTTGGACAGTTACATGGCCAACCACAAACTGTGTATATACTTTTGGACAGATCGTTACCACATGCTGCGTTCAACTTGGCCAACATCTAGGACAAGTTAGAGCGGATCAAAGGCAGAATCAAGGGAGAAATCTATGGTGGTGACCAGTGGTCATATAATGAACACGTCATTGTTATCAAAGATTGTGTGTAGACTCTTTATTTATGTTGTTCAATGAACCAGGTTTGTTTAAGTAAAACTACAAAAGTGATATCCTAAGTCGACGTGGACATCTTTGATAGAATAATATTTTGGTTGAGTGAATCTATTTAGGAGTGGGAACCCCTTATCTAAAAACCCCTAATAAATATTATAAGGAGAATGGTGTAGACAATGACCAACATGCAGTTAATCGTTGTTTTGATATGGATGGATGAGGACGCATATGAGAGAGAGAAAGAGAGAGATAGACAGAGAAAGAGAGAGGGGGGAGAGAGAGAGGGAGAGAGAGAGAGGAGAGAGAAGTGGGGTTTAACGTCCACTCAACACAAACTAGGTCATTTCGGGACTAACATATGGTTTAATTTTATTTCAATAATTCGCTTTCGCGTAGGGGTCTTTAGCAGTGGGAGGAAACCGGAGTGCCCAGAGGAAACCCACGAGGTTGAGAAGGCGCCCCTATCTCCATGCCACATACGCTCACACCAGGGCAAGCCAGAGGTGACCGGCCAGCTAGAGGTCGAAGCGCGGCACTCTAGTCCACTAGGCCACCCCGACCCCCAGAGACAGAGAGGGGGGGGGGGGGTAACGTCCACTCGACACAAATTGGAACATTTCGGGGATAACGTATGGTTCAATTGTTTCAATGGGAGAAATTGTCAGGGCCAGGTGATAAAAAAACATGATGTTGGGTAGGCAACCCTACTACCTGTCATGTACAACCGGGGAATCGACACCACACTACTTGAATCAGAGAGAGGGAGGGGGAGGGGGGTGATCATCTTGGCACAAACCATCAGGATCCTAAAACATGGGATATCTGCTCAGTACCCGCAGCATACCCATGGGGTCAGGCAGGCGAATATACTCTATTCCACGTACAAGCGCGGGTCTTATTTATATAACAATAAATATCATCAATCGGTGTTTGTACGAAATCTATAGTCTGTTCACGAATTTCAAAGTTCAGAGCTTCTATTAAGATTGAAAGCTTTGAGAAATAAAATGTCCATCCCAATGAGTACCATTTACCCTTAGTCTATATAATATTAAATGACCATTGTCCAGCTAATATTGTTTTGATATGGTTGAATGGCGATTTTGACTGGACCTAGTCAATAAATACCATATTCATCTAAATAACACTCCCCGCGATTATTTCCATTTTCTTGGAAATTCGCTAAAATTAGGATGGTCTTAGAAACGGCGCTACCAAAACGACAAGATACAAGGAAATATATCTTAGATAACAAAGACTTTTAAAAAGAAGTGGGGTTTAACGTCCTACTGTTCTGTTCCTACTGGGCTTATGAAGACGGACACACGCCATACAGTGTGCTATGAGGGAAATGTTGCTCGGGATGCGGGCGCTATGGCCTACTCTTATATCTAATTCCAACTGCCAAGGGATCATTTCCGCGCACGCCAATGTATACACGGTACCTCGATTTTTTGTCCTATCCGAACAACTTTAAAGGGGAAACCACGTCGTAAAATCTCGATGTACCTTCTCGGTCAATACAAGGTTCGAACACGCGACCTCCAGGCTAGTAAGCCAGCGCCTTACCCACTTAGCCACCGTGTCTCGCCATAAACTTAATACTGATGAAAAGACATTCATATTTGCACATTTAGTAAAAAATGTTCATATAACTAGGAATGCGGTAGCCTGTACAGCCTCGTATGTTTTCTCCGGGTCCTAGTTCGTGTCAAGTGGACGTTAAACCTCATTTCTCTCTCTGGAATTCATATATAATATCATTACATAAAGAACAATAGAAAACGCCGGACGGTGTACATTTAACAGGCGAGGACATGTCACAATGTTTATCGTCCATCAAAAACGCGTAATGTACATGTACATGCAGCACAAAGAACAGTATGAATAATGTAACACGTATTGTTGCCAATTAGTTAGCTCTTACCATACCCAATTACATATCTCTATTGTATTTATCAAACATATGCTAAAACCATATCCTCAATGTTATCATCAAATATCTACACTGTTATTGGGGAATAATACACAGATTAAAACCCCTATCTCGTATTACTATCAACCACATGCTAAAAACCCCTATCTATATCCTTATTATACACCGACTAAACCCCTATAGCGTGTAATTATCAAATTATAACCCGGCTTAGAGGTAGACAGGTGAGGTTAGCATGTCTCCTTTATAGTTCATTACTGTGATTCTTCTATCAGTATGTTAACATCATTTCGGCGAAATTAACGCACGACGGAGTAGTAATTGTTTACAAATTACGTTTGTCGGAATGGTAATTGTTATCAAATTACGCTTGTCGGAATGGTAATTGAAATAAAGTGAAATTAAATGCTCCTAAACTGGGCTAATGAAGACGGACATACGGCATACAGTGTGCTATGAGGGAAATTTTGCCCGGGCAGTGCCACTACAGCCTACTCTTTTACGGAATGGTAATTGTTAGCAATTAATATAATATATGTGTCGGAGCTTACGTGTGCCGAATTCGTCAGAATCGAATAATTTAATATCTTTATTATTTTTAATACCGTAATCTAACAAAATAAAAGTCAGAATTAAAAAAAAAAAAAAAATCAATATTTTGCCCCTTTTTCAATACATTTACAGTGAAATAACAGTGAATAACATTAAAAGATAATTTGAAACAAGAATACACAAGATACCGTTGGTGTAGCAAGGTGTGGATTATCTTCCCCTGGTTTCGCCAGTCACACGTATTCCCATTTATAAAACTACTTAGCGCAAGTTAATCGTTAAAATGAAACATGTTGTTAGTCAAAAAGGGCATAGCTTGTGTTAAATGAAAGTTACCTCCCCCCCCGTCTCCATTTCTCTAGCCACCCTCCTTTCCCTCGCCTCTGTCTCTCTTTCTATCTTTGTTCTGTTTTTAGCAGTTAAATTGATCATACCATATGTTACTGGTTTCATCAATATAATCCTGTTACAATCTGCGATATATTGGAATAATCAACGGATTACTGGAAGCAGGTTGACGACCTTGGAGAATTATAAAAATCATTCCTTAGCTGACTTTCCCGTCAGGTAGCTTTTATGTCGGATTTTCCATCAGTTACAGTCCAAACATTTCGTTTAAATTTGACATAGAGTTTAAAATATAATTGTATCAATTAAAAAATACAGTAAGGATTGATATAAAATGTAGGAGAGTCTTAACGTACTCAGGGGCGGATCCAGAGAGGGGGTTTGGGGGGTCCACCCCCCCCCGCTCAGGTACATAAAAAAAAATAATGCCTTGCATCAATAAAATTACATCACAAAGTGATCCAACATCAGTATAAAAATGATTTCTCAGTTTAAAAAGCTCAATTTGTATGTATGCCTATGTAATTTAGAGACGATGACAGCAGATTTCCCATACGATTACATCATGTGTACCTATTTCAAGAATACTCATGATGGCAGATAGCCGCCATGTTTAATACTACGCTCGTCTCTCAGAGACGAAAACTTAATTCGCTATAAATTGTAAAAAAAATTACCTTTGTTAGGTTACAATAGTTCTAAACATAAACATTTGCTAAAAATTTGCAAAAGAAACAGTATAAATATTTGAAACTGGGGGGTCAACCAATTTACTCAAAGTTCTACGTTGCAACATCCGCATAACTCCCACGAGTCTATTTATATCTAAAAATAGCACAGACTCTTCACAGAGTGAAATGAAAATAGTAACAAATTCAAGATGGCTGCGCCCATGGAAGAAGGTTTTTTAGCAGCTGTACAGTTTTCTAAAGCTAATTTAGGCGTCACTACGATTAAACTTAAAGATAAACAAATAGAAACATTGAAAGCTTTATATAATGGAGAAGATTGTATAGCTATACTACCTACAGGATATGGAAAAAGCCTCATTTTCCAACTTTTACCGTGGTTAAATAGATCAGTTTAAAAGTAGTGCGACAGTAAACAAGATGGCCGCCATCTGCTATCGTGTTTGATCTCGGAGTAGTCAAGCACTGATGTGTCGTATGCAGATTTCCGTGACAGAAACCTGGCAAACCCCCTCCTACTGTTCGGTTTCGACTGGGATAATAAAGATAAGGTGCTATGGAGAGATTTTGCGAGGAGAGACGTGCCAGGATCTACTGTCATTTCTCTAGCGGTGTTGCTTTTACGCCCTTTCGCGAGCGACTATACGTTTCCTGTCAGCTCCTGCAATACGGACAAATGGGAAACACACAGTCCTAGTCCCTCCCTTACAACAGCACTGTAAAATAAATTACGTAATACCCATTGAGATGACAATTATATTATTTAATAAATAATATGTTGTAATCCACTTGTTACATGAGATAACAACGAGAGGTACAACCATCGTATGACTAAGACCTCATCTTAATGATAAATTATCAATCATAATAAATAAATAAATAAAGAAGAATTACAACCACGATGTGAGTATTCGACCATGTTGTTATCGTAGCCATCTTGGTGGGTTGGCGGGGAGAAGAGGGGGGGGGGGTCTATCATCGGTGTGAGAAGAACCCTGGTCTTCACTCGGTCAGAACGTGTAGGGTCTAGGCCTACAATTGTACACATTGACGTGCACGTTAAAGAATCATCGAATGTTTAAATCAGAGACAAAAAGACAGCATAATCGCTGCCCGGGCACAATACAACGTGTTTGTCTTTTAATGACTGACGTTTGGTGTTGACGGGACGCTAAACCCGATTCTAGTTGAAAGTTTGAAATCCTCTTTAAGATAGAGTCTATCCACTTAAAACGATATAAACAATAACACCTACTAGACAGTCACAGACGTTAATATATCACATTGTGTGTCCAGACAGGAGCTGTCAATCAATGACTGGTCTGTAGATTACTTGGACATGACCAGCCCTGTCAACACCTGTCCAAATGTTCGTCTTGTCCCTTGTGTTGGACTCGCCGACCACAAGAAAAACACGTCTCATCTGATAAAATCCTGATCAAACTTCACAGATGGTTCTGGCTAGTGGATTGTCTAGCGGCTGTTAACGAATTTCTCCCCATTTTGGAATGAATAAATAAAATAGGTTTTAACGTCATGCGTTCCTGCATCAATGGCGATTATTAAGGTAGACAGTGCCGGACTGGGTCCATCTGTCCACCTGTCCGTGACAATTGGTCCTAAGCTCATTAAAAAAGTGGGCCTAAGCCTATAAAGGAAAAAGAGAAAGACAAAAGGTTTTGGTTTTTGACACTCAAGAGAATTCTCAAATTATAGTGCTTTTGAGTCATTCTGTTATCTAATTGTATCAGGAAATCAAAAAATTTGTCTTCTTCTGCTTTGGTCTGAAATGCTTGGAAAATGGGTTTGCGGTTGTCAATTTTCAAAATTTCTCTTGGGGGGAGATCCCGACCGTCCTCGGGGGGCCTTGGTCAATGACCTGACAGGTGGGCATTGAAGGTAGATATGCGATGACTAGGGAAACTTTGCACTAAGAGTTTAGTTTCCAACCCACTTTGCATCGAAACGGGATCTCGCTTTTTCGTCCCATTCAAACGGTGTCTTCCTATATCGCCGACTCACCAGAGTTTGGAAAGTCGACCGCAGCACTCTTTGATGGGTTAAAAACGGATTAAAAGCGTTTATGGGGCAGGGACCAGTCATTATTAATATATTTTTCCCCTAAAAAATCGGTGAGTCGGCGATATAGGACTAAAACATTCAAACGACTAATGTCCGATGTGCTTGTGTGCACGGGTGGGGGGGGGGGGCATATCACGACCGTACAGGTCACTAAAGTTAATATACTGTTCGATGTAGGTGCGTGCAGGTAGAGGGTGGGGGGGGACCAAAGTTGTTAGAGACTGGCCGATGTTTGTGTTTTGTTGATATAAACAATAAATCCAGCAATGTTTGTCTGATAAAATTTTTTATCTGTCTAACTAATCACAAATAATCATTATTCCCATTAGTAAACAAACTCGATTCATCTGACCAAATACTGCCCCTGGACATTTGTTTTGTTTACATTGTTGTACTGACAGAATCAATAAAGCGAATTCACACCCCGACATCTGACAAAGATATTGATGAAAACAATATATGTATCAATAACCCCCGTCCATATCAGATAATTCTGACAGATTGTTTATAAAGATTGATATCATTGGAATGTTTCAAATATGCCACAGGCCAGACGACGAAATGGTATGGAATGAACATGGTAGTCTATGGCGACGTGATTACCCGTCTGATTCCTGGTAGAAAACACCTGAATTAGAGTCGTTCGGTTGGGAAGAAAAACTAAACTCCGCGTACACAAGTGCGTTCACGTAAGAGAACCGTTAATAGTTGAAATTCGATATAACAGTAGGTGTAGTGACACTTTCCGGGCAAATATCTTTAAAACACACCATATGAGAGAGAGAAAAATGCGGTTTAACGTCCACTCGACACATACCAGGTCATTTCGGGACTAACATATGGTTTAATTTTATTTCAATAATTCGCTTGCACTTATGGGACTTATGTAGTGGGAGGAAACCGGGAAACCCGGAGAAAACCCATGAGGTTGGACAGGCGGCCTTACTCTGTCACGTACAGCCGGGGATTAGAAACCACGCTAGCTGAACTTAATGACAGGCTTTATGATACAGCATGCACGTACACTATATGACGTACTCTTGTCTCCATTAGCCCAGTCGGTACGGAGCAGTCAATTATGTGGGTCAGTGTTATGTGAGATAAAAATAGAATTTGATTGACCGATGTAATAGACTGATAGACAGAGAAGGAGACCATTCATCAGTTTTTCATAAACTCAAGGCCGTGTATGAACAAAACTCTTTTTATCTCGCTACAGGGGTTATAACGGGTTCCAAGTGCAAGGGGTTCAAAGTTGATTTTGATGGATACGTGACAGCTGTCCATCACGAGACGTGTAATAAAGATGTGACGTGTCAGACGTGGTAATATAATATAGTATCATGTCAGGGTCAGTGTAAGAAATAAAACACCATTGGTCATTAATCATTCATAATTAATAATGGCGGGAAAACCTGCCAGGGAACAATGTCTAACAAAAGTCCAAAAGAACCCCTGACTGTTAAATTAGCCCGCGCATTCCGAGGCAAAGAGGTACAGTAAATTTCGTTCCATATTTCATGTACCTACTTAAGTGGATTCGTTGCCAACTTGTAAAATTACAGACGCCTCTCGAACATGCCAGATGACTGTGCACTCCTCGTTGTAAATTATATAATAGGCAACAGTAAATTAATTATGTTTATATTACCCGGAAATAAGTATTGTACATCCCTAATAATGAGGATGCTTGGATCGGTTATTGTTGATTTAATTATGTAATTTATTTATTATACAGTGTACTACTTTGTGCCTATTAATTAAATTCTGCACCAACAGAAGCTATAATGTCTTCAATAAATTTGGGCCTATTTACAAATGAAATGAAATGAAATGGGGTTTAGCCTAACCTCCTGCTGTTCTGCTCCTAGCCCGGGCTAATGAAGACGGGTATACGTCATACAGTGTGCTATGAGAGAAAAATAAAATGAAGTGCCGAGCTTTAACGCTCTGTGCCAACCCAACTAATGAAGGTGTCCATACGCCATATATTGCGCTATGAGGGACACTGTACTCGCGCAGCGACTTTACCTCCAACTTTTTGTCGAGTTCCAACTTTAAAGGTTTATTTGACGTTTGACGTGCACGTACGCCACATGGCGTCTCGGTCTGTAGCGTCACCACAGATTCCCGTCGTACACCACTGACAGCAGAATATGCGGAAACATATCACGAGGAACTTTCACAGGGATCGAACCCGGTACGTCTAGTTCGAGGAATAATACATATTACAAAACAAAAACAGTACAACTACGAACCATGCACTATGGTCCCTTTACTGTTCTGGTAAATAATACACAGGAATTCTGAACGTGTTTTTGAAGTAATAGAATCTCATCATTTTATCATAACATAGAGATTGTGTTTATGTTTTGAGAAATACGCAGGAATTCTAAAAGTGTTTATGAAATATCAGAATCTCGCCATTTTATCACAACATAGATATTGCGTTGATACTCACATGAGTTGGCCATGTTGCTACATTTTGCCAGATGTTTATAACACTAGCACACGCCCCCTGTTACTAGAGTGGGTAGAACACGTTCTCTGTTAGATCACACACGGTGTTTATAAATACTCTGTAGATGTACAATAAACAGTTTAATGTTTACTCGTTATGACATTGCTACGATGTACTGAAGGACACGAAGTACTGCGATTGCTTCTCTTCCACTTTAGAATTGAGTACGGAAAAACCGATTGATCGATCTGAATTTCTTCCATGGCCAGTAATAGAATAGTGGGCTGTAGAATATAGCACGCCGTTCTTTCAGTGGGCGATATACGATAACACACAGGCCATATATACTGATATGGTGTTATTATGGTTTAAAATTTATGTCAAATACATTTCTAGGAATGAAGATAATATATTGGGATCGTTTTACGGATTATTCGTGAATAGAAGATTTGTACAATGTGTAGCGTTGGTCATTTTACGCTACGATTTTAACGGTAATAGTGGTGACATGGACGGAAGCCCCCCTCCCCCGTGGGCCTTGTAGAACCTCTAAATGTAGGAGCAGGAAGTGGTCAATTCAGTTCGTAGATCAAAACATTTAAACGTAGTACAATATATTATAATACACGACATTGTAGAATGTATGAGGTTAGACAGAGCGGAGATTTATTGATTATTTTTATTCTGGTCACACAATCAGGTTAATTCGCTCCATAAAACAGGTCAGATGATCAAAACAATATCACTCCCCACGTGTTACATGACCACTAATTAGACGTCATTATGTCACATGGGGGGCTAAAAATGACCCCGATGATTGGACACGGGACTTCCAGGTTAGCGGGCTAGCGTCTTACTCACCGAACCTCCACGACTTCATACAACAGAGAATGGAAGGTGCTATCATTTTATTGACCATACAATAATAAGAATTTACAACACGTAGTAGGTCCCAAATATGAAATGTCATTGCAACAATTTTTAGAAATACACTGCGCTCAAGATATGCTAGGGATATGTTTCACCGATTGCAAATAAGTATGTAACCAATTGTATAAATCACAGGGCGAAATGTAACTCATGCCCATACTCACCAGGGTCGAGTATGCGTGTTTGTTTGGTGGGGGCGGGTGGTCTTATATTTTACAGGGCCCTGTTTCACGAAATGTTAACTTAAGATAAAATCCAATTTTAGTAGATACTTCAATTTTGATTGGCTAAGCACTAAAATCAATCTAATATTATCCAATCAAATTACTAAAATTGGGATCTTATCTTAGTTAAAATTTCGTGAAATAGGCCCCTGGTCGAGGGAGCAATAATAGTGGTCTATCGAATGTTCTTGTTTAGCGGCGAGAAGTTTCTTATAGACTTTCAAATTCGTTTTTCACTTTCAAAATAAAATGAAGTGACGCTGAACTTCCTACTGTTTTACTCCAACTGGGCTAATGAAGACGGAATTCACTTTCAATGAAATTTATTAACAACAACACAAAATATAACACATCCAACAGTACTACAAAACATCGGCGCTGTGGGAAACAATGTACATTAACAAAGTCAAATAATAAATTCAGGCATCACGGATCGCAATAACACGTTGAGGCTTTTCAAAGCAGTCGGATAAATTCCGCACTCGTATTTCATTTTTAAACTGTCAGGGAGTAGTTAATTAACGTATAGGCCCCTACACGGGACCAAGAGCTTTCGAGGGTCCCAAAATATTACTTTTCTGAACCAACTGTGCTAATGAAAATGGACAAAGTTTTTTTTTTCTTCCCAAGTTTTTTTTTCTTATTTCGTGTTTCATCTTCCAAGGCCTCGTTAATGCGTACTAGGAACGTTCTCGGTCAACCATCTTGTTATATTGTCGGCGTCTTACTCACTGAGCCTCGGAGTATAATTGTAAGAAGGGGTAGTAATGTTATCCGAGGAGTGTTGTGATTAATATCTTTTTAAACTACGTTGTTGTTTTTTTTAATGAATAATGTGTTTGAAGGTGGATGGATGTTGAATTTGATTAGTTAAAAGAATTACCCGACAGAATATTAAATTATACTGGTTGCCTTTCAAGACATTCAAACGAGTGTCCCGGACGTTGCAGAATGAAACTGGTTAAAGGTACTGGTCGTCGTAGGAGAGAGAGAGAGGGGGGAGAGACAGAGAGAGGGAGAGAAAGAGAGAGAGCTTTATTTCAATAATAACGTTGTGCACTGTGGTCTTTAGCAGGTAGCTTGTCTATTGTCTAACCTCGTGGAATTTCTCCGGGTCCTCGCCCCCCCCCTCCACTGCTAAAAACCGCAATACGCAAGCGTAATATTGAAACAGAGACTGAACCATATGTTAGTCCCGATATTACCTATTTTATACCAGCCAGGCTAATGAATGCGGTCCCTCACGCATATTATATTATGCTAGTTCCGCGATGTCCTGATGTCGATTGGACGTTACCCCCACCCCACCCTCTCTCTCTCTCTCTCTCTCTCTCTCTTTCTCTTTATCTCTCTTGAAACACAAAATAAAATAAAAAAATCGCACGGAGCTTGCCCCGTCACTAATGGAAATAACCCAATTTCGTCTTTTTAAAGGTTAGAGTGACAATTTGACCTTAACCAAAAGTTTCACTGGTTCGTCTTTAATAGGTCAGAACGAAATGATCTGTCGTCATTAGTCTGGTTGGTGCAACACAGCGGGACGTTAAAGTGGGTATTTCATATTTTCTAAGAAAGTCAAAACATATTTATTTCTATGTTTTTTGCTCAATAGGTTGCCAACTCACTATAATACAATCATGGGCATTATTTTCCACGCTTAAACATCTTTCACATCGGAAATAATAACACAATTACCTCCCTTGTTTTCCCATTCCCACCATACAATAGCTATCTTCAAAAGTTTGAATGTGAAGTTGAAAATGATAGTTTTGCCAATTTCGCAACTGGCAATAGTGAATTATAGGATTATTCTTTAACAAAGCAGGACTGTTTATAGATACCATCTATTTAAGGGTTTATTTCATTATATTTAAAAAAAAAATATCTTAAAAATATGAAATTGCAGCTTTAAACCCTGTTTTAATCAAAATGTGTCTATGATATATTTTGTTAATATAATAAAAGGAACCAGAATCTGATCATATCTGTTATGAGAATATTTGACATGCTAGAGGTTATTGAGTACAAGGTGAAAGGGAGGAATTCGACAAGGCAACGTGTTAGGTTATTCGGTACAGTTTTATATATACATGTACTATGAAGTAAGCAGAGGTTTTGTTCGTTAAAAGTTAAACTAAAATATATGTCAGAATGTGGCCGTTCCGTTTGTATTAAAATCTAAAGTACAAATCGTCTCCACTCCTACTTAAGGCTAGACAGGAGACCCTACTCCTTGTCATTTTAATTGTTTCAGTGGCAAATGAATGACGTTTAAAAAACTAGGCCGCTCAGTAATAAACAGGGGCCTATTTCACGAAATTTTAACTAAGATAAGATCCCAATTTTAGTAATTTGATTGGATAATATTAGATTGATTTTAGTGCTAAGCCAATCAAAATTGAAGTATCTACTAAAATTGGATTTTATCTTAAGTTAAAATTTCGTGAAACAGGGCCCTGTATTTTTGTATTCTATAGAATTGTCACCTGGATATTCTTGTTAGTTATCACATACACCCATGAATGTCAAACAAACGCGATAATCTACAACCTTGGCATTATCCATACCACGGGTGAGAGAGAGAAATGGGGTTTAACGTCCATTCGACACAAACTAGGTCATTTTGGGACTAACATATGGTTTCAATTTTATTTCAATAATTCGCTTGCGCGTAGGGGTCTTTAACAGTGGGAGGAAACCGGAGTGCCTGGGGGAAACCCACGAGGTTGAGAAGGCGCCCCTACCTCCATGCCACATACGCGCACACCAGGGATCGAAACCACAGCCGCAAGCCAGAGGTGACCGGCCAGCTAGAGGTCGAAGCGCGGCACTCTAGAACACTAGGCCATTCCCCCCCCCCCCCCCATACCACGTGGCCATCTAAGAATAGATATTTAAACCGTATGCTTATGTGATTATTTCAAGCAAAGCGTATTCAAAAAGTTCCACGAATGCGAAACTTAAGACACGAGTTCCTACCATTTGCACCTACAGGGCTATGAAGACGAACCACCCACACTTAAGAAAATATGATTCCTGTTTTTAAAATTCAAGAATTGTCTCTTTTATTCATGTGATAATCAATTCTAACTCTTTTCTGGGCGCAAGAAAAGGTGTCTAATGATTCGGATGGGACGACTAACTGGGGTGTCGTTTGCACATGAGCGTATACGTAAGAGAGCTCTTGTCAGTTGAAGGGTTGGCGGAACCACAGCTGTCGGGGCAAATTGTTTCCCATATCACAATGGTCTGTAGGGGGGGGGGGGTAAAATGTGAGCATTGTATCAGAAGTTCTGTCATGTTCTGTCACAGGGGCGGATCCAGGAATTTTTTCAGAAGGGGATTTGCCATCATCGTCTCTATATTACATAAGTACACATACAAATTGAGCTTTTTAAAGAGAGAAATCATTTTTATAATGATGTAGGATCACTTTGTGATGTAATTTCATTGACGCAAGGCATTAAGAGTAGGGTGGGGTTTGGACTCCCCCAAACCCCCTCTAGACCCGCCCCTGTGTCATTGAGTCAAAATTTAATGATCTAGTTTCGATTCCCTGTTGATGTTTGACAAAGATTTTGGTCGTTTGTCCAGCCGCGTCGATTACCCCCCCCCCCTTTTATCCCATAGCTAAAAGACCACCACACGAAAGTGAATTATTGAAATAATTGAACCATAAGTTGTTCTCGACATGACCCAGTTTGTGTTGAGTAGACTTAAAACCCAATTTCAGCCTTCCCCCCCTCTCTCTCTCTCTGCTAAATTGACCAAGTTTGTATTCAGTGATCATTGCCTCTCTATCTCTCTATCTCTTTCTCACCCTCTCTCTCTCTCGCTCCCTCTCTGTCATATCAGAATACGTGGCGTATTACCGTCTTCATTAGCCCGGTTGATACTGGAAAGTAAGACGTTAAAGCTCATTTTTCATTTTTTAGTCCCGAAATGACCTAGTTTGTGTCGAGTGGACGTTAAACCTCATTTTTCTCTCGCTCTCATTTTCATTTTCGAATCCGTAGTTAAAGGGAGATAACTCCAATGGTAAGATTTTAAGTACTTTTATGACTTTGTAACTATGACTTTGTAACTAATAAGCTGAAAGAAAGTGAATGATAAATTTAAACGGCTATCCACAAGGTTGTATTCTAGTATGACGTAGGCCTACACTAGTCATTATATAGTCCTAGTCAGTACTTAAAATGTTTAACATTGTGTATCGTCGTGTACCTATTTATAACCACGTGTAGCAGTGAGAATATGACAACAAAACATTTAAGTAGGTGACTTTATTATGACAGGTGCCCTTCACGAACAACGCTATCGCCCGTATCATCGAATACTAGAAAATATATCAAAGGTGCCCTTCAAATAATAACACTAAAAAGGTGAAACAGCTTTTTTTTGTGAAAACTGACAGAACAGAAAACTGTCAACGTAAATGTCGGTGTGAATTTCCATAATTCGGCTCATTTATGGGGAAGACACACAGCTATAGCTTATAACTATGTATAATTTATATCAACGTCCCAAAACAATTCCTTAAAAGGGTCAACGTGGGCCTTATTCCCAAACCAATTTCAAATAAATATTATTGTTTTAAAAGAAATCCAGAGTTATTATTCATATATGTTAGTCTCAGGATGACGTAATTCGCGTAGTTTAAATCACCATAGCAACAAGACCTAAATAAATAAATACAGCAAGTTGGTCTACGATCATAGAAGACAAAACTTTAGATATAGTCAGATGAATCTGGGAAATATATGTACACAAGGTGGGGAAAAATTTACACGAAGCTCTAACATTGAACAGGCGTTTTACACAGTCCAAACGGTATAATAATTATAAACAACCTACCTGTCCCAGTCACCAAGAGATTACTCTGTATCCTGTTCTAATCCTCACGTTATAGAAATACCCTCGTCTATTAATAGATCGACAACACGTGGCCACACATCCACTAAAATAACATATTACAGCAGCATGTGAAGTAACAAGTTCTACATATATTTTCGTTTAAAGTTTTTACAAGACATATATATTAACCCGATTATTGAAACTATCAACGCCGAGTTTTGTCACTACACAATCAGAACTATTTATAGAGAAGTTTTACAACTGTCAAACATTTGCGTCTTAAAAATTTCAATTTTAAAGGGGGCATTTGGGCTGGCTGAGAATAATTACTATACACTTGTTTTAGCGTGGCATCAGCTATCCCTGTAAGTGATGAAGGGTGGGGTGTTAAAGATCCCTTGGCAGTTGTATTCGATAAAGAATGGGCGGAATCTCCACTGCAATGGCAAATTTTCTTTCCTAGCACACCGAATATGGCTACATCTATTTCATAAGGCCAGTTGCAGATTTATCCAAAATCACGAGATGTAAAGAGGGTTAGGGCACGTGAGTTTTTCCGGGGATTGTGGGTTTGGATTATAGTAAGGCTCAGCGATATATGTCTTGGGTAGCGCTAGCCCTGTTTACATCTCCTGGCCCATGACTATATAAATATACAGGTGGCCTCCCAAATACATATACATCTAACCCACTGCATCTAAATTTGTTAGTGACAAGAAATAGATCGCTAAACCCAATTTTATTTCCTGGTGAGTCTTCAGCCTTTCAGTGTTCCGGTCTGTTAGTGGGCCTTTAAATGAACCATGCAGTCTGCTGTTGGCCCTTTAATTCACCCAGTCTGTTAGTGGGCCTTTAAATTTCCCAGTCTACTGATGGCCCTTTAAACGTTTTACAGTATCAATATCACATTCATTGATAAATCATTCTTTACAATATTATACACCACGATGGGTGGTTGAATAACTAGGTCATACACACGTCATAATACAACCATATTCTGTATATGGTTATCTGTTACAAGTAGAACGAAAATAGGTCACAAGGACAAAGATGAATTAATAGAAATCTTCACAAGGACAAAGTATATAGTTACAAGTGAGACTCAAAATGGAGAGAGGGGGAGGGAGAGAGAGAGCGAGAGAGAGAGAGAGAGAGAGAAGGTGGTGGGTTTAACGCCCAATCGACTCAAAGTAGGTCATTTCAGATTAACACATGGTTCAACTCTACTTCGCTAAATCGCTTGCACATACAGGTCTTTAGCTGTGTGTGTGTGGGGGGGGGGGCGGCTAGAATAAAACCCACGAGGTCGGACATACGAACCTACTCCTTGTCACATACAACCAGCGAATCGAAATCATGCCAGTTGACCCAATGATAGATACAACGCGCACTAACCATCCGCACCCGAGCCCACCCCGGTCAGTGTGGGAATGGATTAAGGTTCAACGTTCTTCTTATCTTAACCAACCGGGAAAATGAAAAGGACATGAGGTGGGGTGGGGTGTCCTGGCAAAAATGGGCCCCCCAAACCCCCCTGCTCAGCTACATAAAAAAAATAATGCCTTGCATCAATGAAATTACGTCACAAAGTGATCCTACATCAGTATAAAAATGATTTCTCTGTTTAAAAAGCTCAATTTGTATGTATGCCTATGTAATTTAGAGACGATGACGGCAGATTTCCGTGACAGAAACCTGGCAAACCCCCTCCTGCAAAAATTCCTGGATCCGCCCCTGGGGTTCTTTCACGCGTACGCCAAAGTGAACACGAGACCTCGGTTTTTTGTCCCATCCTTAGTTTAGAACTAACTAGGGCGTCGAATGCTACACGGACAGTGGCGTTTCCACATCGAATTTCAACTGACAGTGGTTATTGTACGTGCACGCCAATGTGTGCACGGGGTGGGGTTGGGGGGTTGCCGTACCATCCACACTTTACCTATCATTCAACAAGTGCCCATCACCCCCGCCCACCCACACCATTCTACCGTACAGGAAATGAAATTTCAAAATTGGATCAAAAATGAAGGTGAGAGAGAGAGAGAAATGGGGTTTAACGTCCACTCAACACAAACTAGGTCATTTCGGGACTAACATATGGTTTTAATTTCATTTCAATAATTCGCTTGCGCGTAGGGGTCTTTAGCAGTGGGAGGAAACCGGAGTGCCCGGAGGAAACCCACGAGGTTGAAAAAATGAAAGTGACTGATTATACATCAAAATGAAATGAACTGAACACCCCGTCAAGATAATGGCTTTTTATTTAACATTAATCGTCTTCGAATTTTGTTATCGGGAGATTTTACTTTGTTAACACGAGAATTTTAGGTCATTTTCCTAAAGTCACGATTGTTTGTTTAGTTAGGTTCCCAGGATACATTTTAAGGCTAAACGTGTAGATATTTATATGTTTGACCACCGTTAGATGTTAAACACCATTTGATTTACCTTAAAGTTCTTCAAATACAGACAAATATGGACACATTCAGGGCCGTATGTAGGATTTTAAAAGTGGGGGTACAGCACCACATATGGAATAATTAACATAATAAAGGTTTTTTTTATGAACCTCTTTAGTTTTGAAAATAGATTCTAACAACTTGTCTTTCTACCTGAATAACGGGATGATTCATATTGACGTTTTTCATTCATCAGATATGGAATTAGTAATATAAGGCACTTTTATAGGGAGAAGGCCGGGTGTTTTTTTATATGTGGCTATAACGCTTCATGCTTTCTTTCTATACATAATATACATAATTCTTTTCTTATCCAATATAATGCCCAACTTACTGATATTGATCATAATCAAGTGTATTATTTTATAATTGAATGGTTGCTAATTTCATCTTATTTTATTTTATTTTTTTTTGGGGGGGGGGGCTCTGGGCGCCTTATTTCCCCGGGGGTGCTATGTACCCTAGGCACTGCACCCCCGCTTGGTGCGGCCATGGACATATTTTGTTTGTGTAGAAACAACTGCATGCATAACTGGATAAGAAAAGAATTATGTATATTATGTCCACACTCATTTCTAAAATAAGCAGATTTCCAAGCGTTGGCTGTGAACAACATTCGTGACCCGAGTCGATTCTTCAGATATAACTGTGTTGTTATATAGGAGGAAATAAAATGAAATATATAAACTAAATAAATTTACTGGATGTGTTTGTTTACGTCATTTACGGGTATGTAATCGTTGTTCGCATCCTCTTCCGTCTCCTCATTTAGACGTTTGTCACACTATTGAAGATGATAAAATATATAATTTCTTTATCTATCTAATTGTAAAACGTCATTTACTCAAATCTGACCAATGAAATGATCGAATTGACGGAAAAATTATTTAATTGCTGAAAAGAGACAATCCGGTACGTTGTTATATCATTTATCATTCGGTGCATGTCGGTGATTTAGATTTGATATATCATTTTTCAGTGACGTGAAGTTGGCTTGTGGTTCGTTGTTAGTTATTCACCAGATATGGAATAATTAATATAATAAAGGCTTTTAGTTTGGAAAATAGATTCTAACAATCCGTCTTTCTACCTGAATGACGGGGTGATTCATATTGGCGATTTTTATTCATCAGATATGGAATTAGTAATATGATAAGGCATTTTATAGGGAATAGGCCGGGTGTTTTTTTTGTATGTGGCTATAACCCTCAAGCTGTCTTTCTAGTGGAATAACGAACTATTTCTTTAATTTGTTTATGCTCCAATGGAGAAAAGGAGAGAGAAATGGGGTCTAACGTCCACTCGACACAAACTATGTCATTTCTGGACTGACATTATGATTTTAATTTTATTTCAATAATTCGCTTGGGCGTGGGGGTCTTTAGTTGTGGGAAGAAACAGGTAGACCCGGAGAAAACCCACGAGGTTTGACAGGCGACCCTACTCCTTGTCACGTACAGCCGAGGATTCGAAATCACGCCAGTTGACTCAATGAAAGGCTTTATGATACAGCGCGCACGTGCTAACTATTCGGCCATCCACTCCCAACCCAACTCTCTATGTTAAAAGGAGTCCATCTTTTGAACACCTGGCGAAATAGTGTTCTATTGCTTATGGAAATGTCATATTGAAATAATAACTTTCATATATATGCAGTAAGGGTGACATATATCAAAATGATAACAAACTTAGATTAATATAATGAAAACAAAATATATTTAAACAAAATACTATTTTTGTTGGTATGTTAATTAAAGGAGATGCACCCGCGTCTTTCAAAATGTCCGTCAAAGTCATAATACTCTTCTAAGTCAACCATAACCAATGGCTGTTTAACATTTCTTAATTTTTTTAAGTTTTAATTTGATTGTCCACTTCTTTCTCTAACTGACGAATTAATCGATGATTTAGAAATAAAAGATTTCCACTCGGAAGGAATGTATTTAACACGACCCCAACTCGCTCTGATCGCAGGCCAGTCTCTGAGGGTTGGGTCAGCACTCGAACATGTTCTTGCAGGTACCGGATCAATAATCTAAGAACAGACTCTGCGAGCAGACGATTTTCTGATATTTCACAGACAACCGAAAAAGCTGTGTAACCTGCCCCAAGCCACACCACATACCGTTCTCTATTGAAAATATCACCCATTCCCAGTCTGAAAAACCCGACTTCAAATTCGGGTAGTGTATCATCATTGCTCACTCGAAGAACATCCTCTTCAACTGAACGTCCACTAATCGCTCGGCGAAACTGGTATTCCGAATGCACACGTTCTGACACAAGTTGAATCTGGGCTTTCCGAATAGATTTTAAGACATCGCCCGTAATATCACGACTCTCGTCTGCAACTCCGTCTTGTCCGTAAATATCGTAATAGGTAAGTCTAGGCGTCCCTGGAACTATCGTATTTATAAGAAAAGCGTAAACCATTGCTTGATGTAAACTTTACACGCCTTCCCGATTGCGAGCAAGTCACATGATCTGGCTCGATTAACCAGACACAATTTATTTACAGTATATTTCGAGGCAGGTCAGATAATAACGATGGGATCTGATGCACAGGATTTAATTTTTTAATTACACATTTTAATAAGATGTGGATTAATTATGTTAAAACAGTCCAATGCCTTCTTTGATGTTATAATAAGAAGGATAGTGGGGTTTTATTTGTTAGAAGACATTTTTTGAAAGCTTACTAGTGATTTCATGCTGATTATGAGTTACTCGTGTTGATAACTTTGACGCCTGTCTAAACTGGTCAATATTTCTCTGTTGATTGCTAGGGACCGGGCATTTCAACACAGGAAAATCGTGTCATAAGCTTTTAAATAGGAAATATAAGTCGTTACACCCCCTCCCCCGGCCCACCAAAAACAAAGGGGGATTGCTTGATGGACGAGATAACCTTTGAAATTTCATCGGTGAGTTTTGTACAATGAAGATCACTTGACTTAGCCCTGCTGAGTTCACAAAACATTCCCATACTTCAGTTAAGAATTTACTAAAGATGTAGACCTTTATAAAACTTTTGTTTTCAATGTATCAAATAATGTAGCCCGTTATAAAACTTTTGTTGTTTTATTGTATCAAATACATCAATAAGAAACTCTGTGCAAAGTTTTGGGTTTCTGAATCAAAGATTGAAAGTTGAGTAAATTCTTAACTTGCGTCTGAGAATGTTTTGTGAAAGCAGGGCCTTATTGTTGGAATGAAGTCGTCGTTGGTTGATCCAAGTTGGTACAGGGGATACAGTATTGTATACAAGAAGTAAGAAATAAAAGAGAGAGGGGAAGGGGGGGTGGTCAATTCAGGGCCAACGTATGTCACAAATTTATTCTGATAACCGGCTTGTGGGTAGAGGGAAAACTGGAGAACCTGGAGAAAAGCCAGGAGGTTTGAAAGTCGACCCTATTATTGCAATGACAGACCTAATGATCTTAAGCGTTAGATCATTCAGCCACCCAAACCCACATTCAACATGTAACTTGGGATTTAATTCACATCACTAGACTAAAACACACAATAAATGTACACTCAACACAAACTAGGTCATTTCAGGACTAACACATGCTTCAATTTTACTTTAATAATTCGCTTTCGCAGTGGGATGAAACCGGAGGACTTGGAGATAACCCATGGTGTTGGACCGGTGATCCGACTCTTTGCCACATACATCCATGCTTGTTGACTCAATAACAGATGAGACCTTATCATACAGTGCACACGTGCTAACCATTCAACCATCCTCCACCCCACCATAAACAAGTACAAAGATTTCTGATTGATAAGCTTTAATAAAATATATAGAAATATACAAAATCCTATAAATGGTGAATAATTTATTAAAGTTTTTGATCAGACAAGATCTAATTTCTCACGGTCACAGCTCAGTCCACACAAACATGTACTCAAATTTATCATTTAATATTTTATTAGGTAATAAACAGAAAACTTTATGGATAACAAGGTTGAGAAGGCGCCCCTATCTCCATGCCACATACGCTCCCACCAGGGATCGAAACCACAGTCGCAAGCCAGAAGTGACCGGCTAGCTAGAGGTCGAAGCGCGAAACTCTAGACCACTAGGCCATCCCAACACCAGGGATCGAAACCACAGCCGCAAGTCAGAGGTGACTGGCCAGCTAGAGGTCGAAGCGCGAAACTCTAGACAACTAGGCCATCCCAACCCCCCAAGTCACAATATGGACCCTACATAATCTCCTGGCTTGGATTCAATCCATTGAACAGTACGAGGTCCATCAAAAGGCATGCTCCTAGCAGTGTTTCGTATAATTAGACCTAATCCCACTTAACACTGCCGTAATGACATCAAATCTCTGTTCCAAATTATGACTGGTCAACAGTCTGATTAACAACCAATACATACATGTAACTGCGTAATAATATCATTACACTTAAAACAGAGCTCCAAATTGCACCAAATATGTTTACATAACGTTACATAATGACTTACGATTTTATTATTCCCAATTAACCAGAGCAGAATATTACTGAAAAAGTAATTGCATGGTAAACAAGGCTAATAAAACAGATACTATGTACACAATACTGTATGGAGACGATCAAGATTTTCATTATTTTTAATACCTTAAATCACTGTCCAAAGTTTCAGGGAAGACCTCAGATTAAATGAAGGGCTGTCATGTTGATGTACTTAAGATAGATTTGATTAAACTGGAAGAATAGACACACTCCCTCAAAAGCTCAAGTATCAGAAGTCAATCCAGCAATGGCCAGAGAGTCATTCTGCAGGCCATTGCTTCAGGAATATGAAATGTAGGTGGCTCTGGTTTGTTTTGACATATAGAGAGCAATGGGGTTTAATATCCACTTGACACAAACTGTCATTTTTAGACTAACTTATCCTGTCTTTATTACACTGGAGAACCTAAAAAAGAGGGAGAGAAATGGGGTTTCATGTCCACTCGACACAAACTAGGTCATTTTGGGACCAACTTATGGTTTAATTTTATTTAACTAATTCACTTGTGCGTAGGGGTCTTTAGCAGTGGGAGGAAACCGGTGAAAACCCACGAGGTTGGACAGGCGACCATACTCCTTGTCACGTACAACCGGGGATTTGAAACCACGCCAGTTGACTCAATGACAGGCTTTATGATACAGCCATCCAACCCCTCACAGGCGAACCTACTCCTTGACATATACAAGTACAAGTACATCCTTCAAATCATTTAAAGAGAATGCAGAGTTTTGGCAAGTTTTCAATTCGTCCTATCTTTGTAAATACCTGATCTGATATCAATTGAATCATTATTGGAAAAATATTCATTATGGAGATTCACAATCCTTCATATGATATTCTTTTATGAAACATTCAACAATTGAAGCCATTCAGAAAGACAGTCAAATATTTATTTTGTTGTGAAATGAAAATGAAATGGGGTTTAACATCCTACTTTTCTACGCCAACCGGGCTAACTAAGACGCGCATCATGCCATACAGTCTGCTATGAGGGAAATGTTGCCAGGCCAGCAACTATACAGCCTATTGTTACATCGAATTCCAACTGATGAAGTGTTCTGTTACATGCCCACCAACAGGATCTGGGTTTTTCATCCCATCCGAATGACTAGACGCCTGGTTCTTCATCTTGCAACACTGACAAGGGGACACCAAGCTGGAAAATTCAGAGGAATTTTCTTGGCCAATGCTGGGCTCGAACCGGCGACCTTCTGGTTAGAGGGACAGCGTCATATTCAATGAGTGACCCACGTTAAACGCTCCTGCTTCATTCAATGCACGTCTTACTCATTGAGCGACTCCTCCTTCAACCCATGTGTCTTACTCAATAAGCGACCCTCAACGAACCCTTTGCCTTCAATCCATATGTTGCTCTTTGATGTGTTTTTTCAGAGTACTGCTATATTTAAATGTTAAACTACAACCTTCACACTTAAAAGGAGTCTCTCCAATATGGACGTTCATATGTCGGACTAGGTGACTACTTCTAGCAAATAGTTTACTACACACCCCGCACTCAAAATGTTTTTCGCCTGTATGGATCTTGATATGGCGATGAAGGGTCCCACGATCGTTAAATGATTTACCGCATTCTTCACATTTATAGGGTTTCTCTCCGGTATGTATTTTCATGTGAGCAGTCAGACAACTACCTTGCGAAAATGACTTACCACAAACGTTACATTTGTAAGCTTTTTCTCCTGTGTGGATTCTGTTATGTCGTTGCAACGCGTACTTTTCACAAAAGTCTCTATCGCATATATCGCATTTAAACTTCTTTTCCTTCATGTGAAGACGGACATGTCTGAATAAATTACTCTTGTTGGCATACGTATTACTACACAAATGACATTGAAAGGGTTTTTCTTCGTTATGAAGTCGGATATGAGCCTGTAGATAACTATTACTTGTAAAAGATTTATCACAGAATTCACATTTATATATTTTCTCGTCTGAATAATACGCACCAGACATGGACGAATCCGGTTCACAAAAATTATCAGATGCATGCATTATATCTCCCAAATGAACTTCGTTATAATGTATTTCAAATTCGCTGTATTGCTTAAAATCTGTATTACAAACTGTACACTGAATCGAATTACTAGCAGCTGATAAGTCGCTGTCCGTGTGGCTTTCTAAATGTTTCTCTAAATCGGAATATAATTTGAAAAGTTCCAGACAGACTTTACACTCGTAGTATTTTTCAACATCTCCATTTTCTCCTTCAATAAAATGTACAGTGCAATCGTCTACTTCTTTGTTATCAGTTTTTTCATGATCCAAATTTTTATTTCCATCGATATCGGTCCTCTCCTCATTCATTTGATTAGAAATTTTATTAACAGTTGTCTCCTCTTTGGCTTGAATCTTATCACAGTCGTCGTCTTGTGATTCATCGTGACCGCCATCTTGCATTTTATCATTGTTGTCGTCGTCTTCTGTTTTATCACAGTCATCTTGTGTTTTGTTGCGCTCGTTGTCTTGTGTTTTGTTGCAGTCGTCAGCTTGTATTTTGTTGTTGTCATCGCCTTGCATTTTGTTGTGCTTGTCATCTTGTGTTTCATTGCGTTCGCCATCTTCTATTTTGTCGCAGTAATCATATTGTGTGCTGTCATGCTCATCGTCTTGCTTTTTTTCGCTGAGATTTTCTTTTACATGTGCTTTGTTATGGATGTTCAACTTGGTCTGTCGTTGCAAACTCTCCCCAGAATCATCATTATTGATTTCCTGAATAGAAAACAAAATACATCTTTAAATAATCTATCAAAACTTTACATATTACTATTATTACCTTGTATGTGAAGTGATACTGATAATACCTTTTTAACTGAGAGAGAGAGAGGGAGAGGGCGAGAGAGAAAGACAGAGAAACACCACATCTGGGATTTGGCAGACGACCCTATTCCTTGATACATGTACATACAAGCTGTGGATCAATTGGTCTTTTCGTCACTAACATAATATTTTGTGCTGTTTTATTTCAATAATTACATGCATGTACATGTAGCTAGTGCGTAGAAATCTTTAACAGTGGGAGGGAAACAGAGCTCGGTAACAGTGGGAGGGAAACAGGATCGAAACCATGCCACTTGACTCAATGACAGACCTTATTGATCTTAAGCACATGTGCTATACCAACTCGAACACACCATCGCTTTAAGAAAAATAAAATTAACATGTAACTGTTCTGCACTTATTGGGTTGATAAAGCCAGGTAACTATACGCCTACAGTATGCCATGAAAGACGGCCTACTCGTACATCAAATTCCAATGACCAAGGGATCTTTTACGTGCATGCCAATGTGTATATGAGACGTCGTTTTTTTATAACACTTTCCAAACATGTCTGTTGTTGTGAAGCCCTCTGTTTTGCCCAACTGGAATCGAACATGATACGGTACCCAGGTTGTTGAGCCAAAATCTTACTCACTGAAAGCCACTGTGGCTCTCTCCCTCTCTTTAATGGTAGTTTAGAGACAAATAACAATACAAACCTCTTTAACTGGGTCTTTCTCCATACCAGTCATCTTTAACAATATAAATCACTAACAAAATTTATTCCACAATTTTCTGGCACATGATTACTTCAAATCTAGAAAATCAACAATGAAATAGGGTTTAACGACCTACTTTTCTGCTCCTCCTGGGCAAATGACCACAGGCATATGCCATGCAGTGTATTATGAGCGAAGTTTTGCCATATTTGTAATAGTGATACTTCTGTTCACCGTTACAATTGATACAGTCTAGCTGGCTTTACGTAATTAAAAAAAACTTCAAGCGCACAATTATCACAAATAGTGAAAATTGGATCACTAAAATAGTTAATTAACAGTTTTTTTAAAATACATTCTACATTCTCTTATGATGTACAGTATGCCAACATCACCCAGGTCAAAAATCAACAAATATCATTTACCGGTAGCGTTAACCCTAACTATCTCTTTGAAAGTGTTACCACAAACTTGCTACCCCGAGAAAATATGGACATGAATTTCGTAATATAGAAATTGATGGAGTGTGAATGTTTTTTCTGGCTGAGCAGATATTTTAAGTCGGACAGGAGAGAAATATTGTGCAGCAGTTGGATCTTACCAAAAAATCATATTATTATGTATGGAATAATTAAATTTGCCGATTCCCCTATATTTTAATGGGAATTGGTTTACAATTGTTAAGCTATGTGCAGTGCAATTTTAAGGGAGGATAGGCCAGTAACTTTTTTGTAGTCCAATGCTGAAGAGAAGTCAATAAATCCTTGAACTTGAAATAATAGAACTGTGGAATCATTTCTAAAGAGAATTGGTCAATGAAATGCACTCGCATATGATATTTGTATTTCATATTAAGCCGTACAACGAATAGATATTATACGATATCGTACTTAAACAAGCGTGTAACAGTCATGAGAAATGGGAAAGGTAACTGATAATACCGTTACATAGTAAAAAGCATGGGAATTGGTCGATTAAACACACTTACAACTCCTTTTGTTACAGGACCAGGGCACAGCGTTCCCATTCGGAAAATTTACTTCCGTTAAAATCATGGATTCAGACCACAAAATTGTCCTCACGGAAACAGACCACAAAATTCTACTTCTCATTCCATTATCTTTAAAGCAATTCTTTCCACACCTGCCCTCAATTATGAGTGGCAATGCTTGGTTGAAATTTTGGTTGAGAATCGAAATATAACCAGGTTTCGGATATTTATTAAAATTAAAGCGAAAGTAGACTATTCATGTTTAAATATTCGCATGGTTGAACACCTGAGAGGCAGGTTTATTGCCCCATCGCAGTGTTTCTCATTGATTCTATTGGAAAGCAGCTAAAGGGGGTGGGGGGCATTTTAGATTTGGATTATAAGGCATGCCTTTGGTTCAAGCTGTGTGGTTTTTTATGACAAGGAAAATAATTGTCTGCCTTTCCTCGTATATTTACTTCGAGGCCCAATATACACGTACATGTATGCATGCCAATTATTAAAATAAAATTATATCACATGTTAGCCCCGATAGACCCTATATTGTGTTGTGTGAACGTTAACCACGCCCCACACCCTCTCTTATTTACTCTGTTGGTACAAATTGTGAGTTACTCGGATGGCCGGATCCAAATTCTGCATTCAGATACAACTAATATAGTTACCCATAATTCCTCTGTGACAAAAAGATGATAAATGAAAATTAAAGAATTATTGAAATTTATTAATAATTGCGTTTAAAGGAATGGAAACATGACTACATACGAGGTACAGAATATGTCACAGCCATTGTCCGAACAGAGTGAAGCTGATTGGTGTCAAAAACTTTCTCAATTGATGCAAAAAATGTTAAATTATTTTGTTTTTCTGTTTTTCCAACTAAATTGATTTAAATTTAAATTGTAGCGAACCGTATTGAGCAAATTACCATATAATTTTGTTTAAAAAAAAGAACAAAAAAGTGTTAGAATTATTTTCATTGATGTTATATAACATCGATGAGACACGTAATCTTGGTTGGACGAGATAGGGGAGATAACAGATAACATTGTCGTACTGTTCTGCTCTGACTGAGGTTTTGATAATTGAAAGATACACCCAAATCTTGAATCGAATTCCAACTGCCAAGGACTCTTGTTATATGCACACCAATGTATACACATTTGTTGTACCATACAAAATGCTAGACAAATAGACATCACTGAACAAGTACCTGACATTTTAAAGTTGTTGCCATAGAAACCCTGAACAAAAGATAAATGTATTATATCCATTTGTCCTACACTTTGATTAACTTTTATAATACATTAATTTTTATTTTAATTTCAGACAAATGCCGATTTCACCACTTTATATCAGTGTGTTGTTTGTGATGAAATTTTTGATGAGTACACGGATCTAAAAAATCACGAGACAATACATGTTGAAGAAGAGAATACGGAGCAGGGAGATGATGGTGATACTTTCCATCAGTGTGTCGTATGTGATGAGATTTTTGAACAATTCTGTGATCTAGAAAGCCACAGCAGAATTCACATATCAGTAAATGATGCTGAGAAAAAAGAAGTTGTTGATGATGGATTTTTTCAATGTAATTTGTGCGGTGATAAATTTAAGTTTAAAAAATCTGACCTGGAGACACATAGTAACATGCACATCGAAGAAGAGCTGTCGCGAGGCAGTACTTTACATGAATGTACAGTTTTTAAAATGGGCATGGATCCGTTTAGTGACATCGCCTTACAGATATGTGCCTGTAAAAAACAAATAGAAACAGACAACAAAGAAGAAAACCTCTTTAAATGTGATGATTGTAGTAAATCATTTTGTCGGACTGTTCGTTTAAAGAAACACCAGATATGCTATGTCTATAAATGTACAGTTTGTCAGCCTAATATTGATTTTGAACATTTCTGTGATCTAGAGGCACATCGCGAGATACACGGAATATGTCTCCACAATGAAACGTTTTACCAGTGCAACGTATGTGATGAAAAATTTGAACTATATACCGATTTGGAGGAACATTGTAAAATACATATTGAAGAGGAGAGAGATGATATGGATAGTAAAGAAGAGAGTGTGGATGACAGGGAATCTGCACCTATTGGGGGATTAGAGGGGGAACAGAACATCCAATCATATTTCGATTCTGAGGAACACTCATACAGTGTTTCGAGCAAGTACCTTAGCCCCGAGGATATCATGCATATTGGAATGCTTGAACATTCCTACTGTAAAAGAGAGGGTTGGCACAAGTGCACACTTTGCCGAAAAAAGTTTGAGCAATATGGTGAACTTCAAAGACATTGGAAAGACCGTATATGTACTGGTCCAGAAGAAGTCACCCCGAGATTTTCTCACCGTTGTAGATTCTGTGGCATGTGTTTCAAACTGAACATTGATTACAGAAAACATTTGAAAACACATTCTTCCAGAAGCATTAAGTTTAAAACACATTCGTCGGATGTAAAAAAACTTCCCACTAATATACAGTATGTAAAATGGCTTTGAAACAATACTAGTAGATAAACAGTAAAATAATACTAGTAAATGTACAGGGAAATGATACTAGTACAGTGAAACAGTACTAGTACATGTACAGTGAAACAATACTGTTAGATGTACATTGACAACCATTTAAAAATAAAACCGTAGATGTACATGTAATCCATGCAGAGAGAAATTAGGATAATGAACAGGCAATGCCAATATATTTTTCTGAAATGACAATGCTTAACTTATTTCATGAGCGTCGACATCTTGTCTATTAACGCTAGGTATAGAGACAACTCATCCCAAGACAACCCATCCCAAGTTGGAAGATAACTCATCCCAAGTTACTATTGGTTTCCTTGACGACCACACAGACCCATTCAGATTTTGTTATAAACATGTGTTATTTTAGAAAAGTACTGGCTTTACCCTTTCTACCTGCAGAACACATACTACCAACTGCCGATAAATTAGAGGAGAAAACCACCACAGACCCTATAAAAGCTGGCTACATAACATGTACAATGTATTAACAATGGGATGACAAGCAGTATATATTGATCATCTGGACATGGGTGCATTTACGAGAACCATAAAGAGTTAAGACAAATAACGATGTTGAAGGTTGGCATAACTGAATGAATCTGAAGGCAAAAATAGAAACCCTGAATTTTACCTTCTACAAACTAATATGGGATGAGTTGTCTTATCCTGTAATGAGTTGTCTTTGTTAGGTATTCATTATTACACTCTGTTTGAAAAGGGGGGGGTGGGATGGCCTAGTGGTCTAGAGTGCCGCGCTTCGACATCTAGCTGGCCGGTCACCTCTGGCTTGCGGCTGTGGTTTCGAGCCCAGGTGTGAGCGTATGTGGCATGGAGATAGGGGCGCCTTCTTAACCTCGTGGGTTTCCTCCGGGCACTCCAGTTTCCTCCCACTGCTAAAAGACCCCTACGCGCATGCGAATTATTGAAATAAAATTAAAACCATATGTTAGTCCCGAAATGACCTAGTTTGTGTTGAGTGGACGTTAAACCCCATTTCTCTCTCTCTCTCTCTCTGTTTGAAAAGAAAAGTAAAAGGCTGGATAATGTAGCCAATGACCTAGTTATTCTCAAATTAATGATGAAGATTATATATCTGTAACCAACCCCCATGGCCCAATCCCAGAAGACAATATTTGTCTCAATCGTGGAGATTATATACCTGCACCCCACCACCAATCACTGTAGAAGTAATTCTTCTTTTAATTTAACTTTTTAAACATGTACATTGTATGTATATATAAACATGTTTAATATCACTCTTGTTTTTTATCCTTTCGAAGAGTGATTTGTAGTTTTATTGTTTGTAGAAAATCATTTGAAAGTCAGATTGCGATGCGATTCTTGTGAATAGAGAGAGAGATGGGGTTTAACGTCCACTTGACACAAGCTAGATCATTTTGGGACTAACACATAATGTATATTTAATATTGTAAATATGCCTTAGCTGAATTTTGCCTAACTTAGTGAACAGAACTACAAGTACGCTATCATCGCTTGTCAATGAGTTTTACATATTAAAGATACGTTATGGGAGATTAGATAAAGAGTTGGCAGTTCTCACTATAATAGTTAAAAACTACATAGTGTAAAGGGAATTTGCTGAAAATCTCAGTCAAATTAATCCACTATGAGCCGAGAACGGTCATCATTACTAAAATCATTAATATAAACAGCATAGTCTCGATTATCCAAGTTTTAAATTTAATTATCAATTGCCGTTAAGAAGAGTATAGCAATCTCATCCAGCAAACATCGAAGGCTAGCCTTGACATCGAGAGTTATTATGGTCTGGATAAGTTGATTAGTGTCTAATTGATAATTTAGATTTCGAGCCCAAAGAAAGACCTGTAATTGACATATTTAGCTCTTACATAATGCATGCTTAATTGAACTTTGAAGTAAAGGATTATCCCAGAGTAAATTTATTCCCGGTGTTGATTGCATTACATAACAACGGATGGAAGAGGATTTAGAAAGGTCGGTAGTCCTCGGATGACACGAAAAGCTGTGGACGACACGAAAAACCCGTTGAATGCAGTAGCAGTATGCAAAACGAAACAAGCGTAGTAATTGTGCAGAAAAATTGCCCACATTGCACGTCTCATTCCTCCCACTAGGGTCCCGTGTGACAATGCGACGCTGCTGCAGACCGACTAGCTCGAGAGACCAGGGGACGTGAAACTGAGAGCCGCAGAGGGGAACGATCGCTCAAGGTGAACCAAGAGGGGAAGGCTTCCGTGTCGGGTTTCGCTGGTAATCAAGCGTTCGAACGAGATACTAATGCTTTCAAACGAGATGATTAATTCGTCAAACGAGGAATTAATTCGTTCAAACGAGATATTTTTTCGTTCAAACAAGATATTAAAGTTCCAATAGCATTTTTTTAAGTCATATTTTTAAAATTTATTAAATAAAGCCCCAAAAATAGATTGAACCTATAAACAGTCCTACCTTGTTAAAGATTAATCCTATAATTCACTATTGCCAGTTGAGAAATTGGCAAAAATATCATTTTCAACTTCAAATTCAAACGTTTGAAGATGGCCGTCCATGGAGAAGGATGGGAAAACAAGGGAGGTAATTGAGTAACTATTTCCTCAATCAATCAGTGTCGCCCTTTCTAACCCCCCAAAAATTTTGTCCATGATCGTATAATAGTGAGTTGACAACCCTTTGAACAAAAAACATAGAAATTATTATATTTTGACTTTCTTAGAAAAAGTGAAATTGGAACTTTAATTCGTTCAAACGGATTAATATTTATTTTTTTGTTAGCCACTAATGGGCTTTCGTAACAATGAAATGGTCATCACAAAATTATATTTGGTTTTTGTAAGATATGTTAAGAACTCAAAAATTGACCTGTAAACTTTTGAATACATTGCTGCTTGATTTTAAGGGAAAAAAACCCTGATTTTATTTAATGCCATCTCAATAAATAACACAAATTTATTACATCATAATTTCAACTACAAGGATGGGGCCAATATATTGTGTTTTAATATTTTGTTGTAGATATTATTGTTATAACCCCGGAAACTATATACATGCCAACTGCGCGGTTTATTTTAATGTTTGGACAGCTCATGGGCTTTCGATCCCAAAATGTAATCACCGAGTTGGCCAATTCTTACTTCCCTATAATTCTGCAAAACTCTGGAACAATTTACCTGTTACCATTAGACCAGTGGTTCCAGTACCACTAGTGGCCCTCGAGGGCCTTCCGGGTGGTACGCGAGCTTTTTGCGATCATATTCCTGAAGCAATGGCCCGAGAAATGCCTCTCTGACCATTGCTGGAATAGTGTCTGTTTCTTGAACTTATGCGGGAGTGTGTCTATTCTTTCCGTTCAATGAAAGCTATCACTTAAGTACAGCAACATGACAGTCCTTCGTTTAATCTGGGTCTTCCCTAAAACTTTGGACAGTGATTTAAGGTATTAACAACGGTAAAAGTATGTTCGTTTTCTAACAGTATTGTTTACATTTCATTCGACTTGATAGCCTCGTTGGTCACGCAATTAGTTTGACTGCAGTATTCTGCTATGCACGGGTTAATTAGGCATAATAAAATCATGAGTCATGACGTAACGTTATGTAAACATATTTGGTCCAATATTGGCAGCTAGTGATTGGTTGGTAGACGGACTACTGATCAATCAAAATTTAACACAACAATATCCACTCATAATAGCAGTGTGTAGTTGGATTACCCTTATCAAACGCAACACTGCGCGGGAGTATGTTTGCGATGTGCTGTGAGCAAAGCCATGCCCTGCATTGACAAGCTGGTCGCGAAGAAGCAGATGTAGCCCTCGCATTGAGTTGAGTTTTTCTTTTAGTTCATTTGTGTCTAAAATTATGCAAATAAAGTGATACCACGGCGACTTTACGGGACCTCCAAGTTTTACTCTACCACAAAAAGGTTGCGAACCACTGCATTAGACAATCAAATTCATATTATATATTTAAGCGTAAATTGGAAACTCATCTTTTAATTCGGACAGTGTTATAATTAGTCTTGTGAACGCTTAGGAACATTTTGACATGTAATGCAGCGCTATAAAAATGGAAATATAATAACAACAATATAATAACTCGACTGAGGAGCGAAGTAAACGTAAGCACAATTATTTCATTTGTGCTTTATGTTTAAAAGTTCTATAAATAGAATCACATTTCAACATATCATAAATTATGCATTTTAAAAAACTTATTTTACTATACTTACTGAATCGTTCTTTTACTTGAAACCAATTGTACGCCCTTAAGGTAAATAAGTAGAATTATTGGTTTCTTGACATTCGTGTCTTATGACTTAATGTACTTGAGAATGATCGTTTTTCATTTGAAAAAACAATTAACATTTGTGTAAATCAAGTTTTTCATTATATATTTGTGCCAGTCCACGAGAAAACCATGCAGAAATCGGGAAGGTGAGGGGTCGGCTGATTCCATTCATATTCATAGGGTTTGGTCATGCCCATGAGACTACTTGATAGCCAAAACCGCCGATCTCAGAAATTGACCCTAGCTGAGATACGACAACCAGGTGTTTTTTGGGGCTTTTTGCTCATTTTTTTCGTCAATTTTAGGCAACGTTAGCTGCTGTTTTTCAGGTTGTAAATAAGTACTTATGAAACAATTTATGATTCGATATATTAGGCTAGGTAGTAATCTCTCAAAAAAATGAAAGAAGAAAGATCAATCTTTCCACTGAGGGGTGTCATTTGGTTTTTCCTGAAGGGTATAAATCAACCCCCATAAAGTAACCCAACTTTATGCCCCGATATCTCCACTGCCGCGGGGTCCCATGAATTTTTTTTTGTGGTTGTTAGTAACTGGGGATCAGGTCTCTCGATTAAAAAAATAAAATTCCATATATCTTCATACGCATGCGCGATAACATTGTCTAAGTTTTGACAATTGTGATATTGGATCATCTGATATTGATATGTTCTAATCAATATAGTGACAAAATATGGATGCTAAACGACTCGATACCATCGGTAATTGACAGACTAGCGTTTCAAACCCGCTCAGCCTGTCGTAGAACCCGCTCTGTCAAAACTATCAGTTCTGGTATCCAGACTGGATAATCCAGCCCTTCAAGATGGCGGCTGCCATATGTGGTTTTTCGCAGTTTTCTACTTTAACTGTATTTCACTGTATATCCTAAAGAGACTGAACATGTTTTATTGATAATATTGTCTGTAACTACACTCTCAAAAATATTAAGTAATTTTGACAAAAATTGGATAAATTCGACAATTTTACGAAGCTTTATCCCCAATATTATCCAACTGATATTCAAACAAATGTAGTATAATACTGACTCCTTCACAGCTGCTATGTTTTCGCAACATAATGTTTGTATGACAACTCTTACTGCAACTGGAAGTGAAAATTTGCTAAGATTCGCAATATATCACTCTTAAATCTCTTGATATGTACAGAACCAGATCTCATTATAAGCTGCAGTTGAGAGAACTGTCATAGCTCACTGTAGCTTAGTGTTTAAGACGCTGGCTCACTAATCTGGAAGTCGGGTGTTCGATCCTTGACATTGGCCGAGAAAGTTCATTCAGACTTTCCGGAGTGGTTTCCCTTTGTCATTGATGCTGGACGGATGGCCTGGCAAGGACAGCTGTTTAGTCTTTTGAATGGGACGAAAAATGGAGGTCCCCTGTACGCTTTGGCGTGGCACGTAAAATATCCCTTGGCAGTTGGAATTCGATATAAGAGTAGGCCGTAGAGCCGCTGCCCAGGCAAAATTTCCATCATAGCACACTGTATGGCGTATGCCCGTCTACATTAGCCCTTAGGAAGAGAACAGTAGGATGTTAAGATCCATTTCATTTCATTCCTTGGTTATTTTCGATACTGGCATGTATGGGACCGTATCTTCATCGAATATGGCCCCTGACTGTACACACTAGAGGTCACAATTTTCAGCTCATTTCTTTTTTATGAAACTGTACATGTGTGTTTATAACTCAAAGGTCTTGATTCCTTGCGATATTGGCGCATATCGAACCATAACTTCCTGGGTTATTGCCCCTGATTGAACAAAAAAGGGTGTTCTGAGTCGGTGTAACCTATACAGGCCATAATTTTTATCCAATTTTAAAAACCGTTCAAATATATCACCGATACAGTTACACCATATTGAGTTTGAATTTCGTGAATTGGTTTTTGCCTTTGATCCCGTGTCCTGTCACTTTTATCAGACTATATATTCAATTTCAAATCAAAGTTTGGACGGCTAGTTCCCTCCATATTAACCACAGCACAATACTAAAAATATGAACAATATCTAAATCATTTTCGTAAGCATCCTTTCCATCACAACTTTGACTGCTATTATCCCTCATATCAAGACCATCACAAATTTTACATCTATTATCTTCCATATCGAGTACATTACCAAATGTAATCAGTGTCCACATGCTTATCACATTTATTCTCATTATTAATATTTGTTTTCCACTGTGTTATAAACATTATAAACATGTCGTCTCCATATTGAATATTTTGGACTGTCTGTGTAAGCTTGCATTGTTTGACTTGAGTGTTTCTCACATGCATTCCTGAGCATGTGTATGTTGTTTTAAGAATGTGTCCATTATTTTGTGGCTTGTTCTTTTAGAAAACTATCCATTATTTGTATCTCTATGGTGCTATGTTTTAAGTTTGGTAATAGCCTCAGACTGTCCATTATGTAAATACAAAGAAAAACTTCAGGGCTAACGGCCCTCAGTTGTTCTTTCTATTTACATAATGGACAGTCTTCGGCCATTATCCATCACTTATCGCTTTACGGATACCGAATCTCCAGGAATTTTGCAGGTGGTTTGCCAGGTTCCTGTGGAAATGTATCCCTGTTTTGGGTAGTGGTGGGTGGGCGGGGGCAGGGAGGGGTCAGCTGTCATGTAACCATACTATTGTATATGACTTTTAAATAGCTGCGAAGAATAGTCTCTTCAAACAAATGGTTCCTGAAAATATCGACGTTTCTATGTTAATGTTAAAGATACATTGTCTAGAGAAACATTGTGTAAAGATGTATTATATTAAAGATACATTGTATAAAAATATATTATATTAAATAGATTAAAGGGACAATCCCGATAAGAACAGGGTCTCAAAAATTGAAGTCCGAGCATTTATGAAATTTATGGACCAAAACATAGAGGCATGGTGTATTTACCTTGTCTCAAAATTTCAGCTCAAAATATTGAGTCGTTTTGACGTTAACGTCAACACTGCTTATCCGGACACGTAAACCTTTTAAGATTTCGGGTCAAATTTTTCATTGGGTGACCTGCTAATCGATTCTCGTTTCTTGAGAGGTCTATACAGTGAATGACCCATATACTGTACTTAATAACAAAAGGTAAATTTCACCTTCATATTATTTTTATAGAAAAAAGTCTGGTTTTATCCCTATACTGTATAATACAACGGTCTCCATTTCCAGATGAAGACTGTCAGGTTTAAGTTATTTACAAGCATATCACAAATATCGGGTTAGTTGGTCGGCCTTAGGTAATGGGTTTTAAGGGATTTTAATACAAAATTAAGCAGTTTTATTCCCCCAAAAGTTATCGGGATTGGGCCTTTAATATTGTAAGAATACATTGTATAGAATTTATAGTATATTAAAGATACATTGTAGATTGTTAAAGTAATAAGGCTTGACCTGACGTGACGTCACATACCGAAACACGTCAGTACTCCTTCGGAGTTTCTAATTTATCATTATTATTATTATTGAATACCGTGATATAGCACATCTTTCACTGAAGTGTTCAGATACTCTCAACAATAACAAAGTAAAAATACAATTTATGGTAAAAAAGAAAACTTATAACAGATAAACAAAAACATAAAAATCAGAAGAAAAAACAATGCAAAAATGATATACTAAAAAGGAGCCGCAAAAAAAAAAAAAAATAAAATAAATAAAAAATGTTTTTTAAAAAAAAACCCCAAAAAAACGTCAGTACGATTTCAAAATCAGAAAAGCATTTAACTCAAATCATTTTTTTTTTTGTGAACAGTATGTTGACACGTTAGTGATTAATTTATCACAATCCAACTTCCAAGACATTGCGAAGAGGTTTAGAGTCTGTACACAGTCTATACATCAGTATCTGGTGAGTTCACCTCCAGTGTCAATAACAGCAGCGCAGCGTCTGTGCATGGAGTGGATCAGACGATTGATGAACGCAGTTTGCTCCTGGAACCACACTCTCAGAAAAGCCTGGCGCAAAGCACCGACTGTGCTTGGTCTCAGTACGACGTTATTAAGTCTCTTCTGAATTTCATTCCAAATAATGTTCAATCGGGTTTAAGTCCGGATTAAGGGCTGGTCATTGCATAACGCTGACACCGTTCTGCTCTAGAAAGTCCCGAGTGTGCGCACGGGTGTTGTCAAACTGAAAAAAGTTGTTTCGATCACGTGCGAAATGTGGTATGACGTGGTGTCTGAGAGCTTGATCAATGTAGCGCTCTGCTGTGATGCCGCCTCCCCTCTCTGGACCAAGATTTTGGAACATCACAGGACCCACTCTCTGGTTCAGACCGATTCCACCCAAATCTTTATGCTTGCCCCCCCCCCTCCATGATTCTCGTTCCATGACACATTGGTCAGAATAACGCTGGTATCTGCAGTTAATTATATACGCAATACCGACTCTCATTATTGAAAAGAACAGTTCTTCATTGCCCGTGTCGCCAGTTCTGGTGTTCTTAAGCAAACTATGTAGACGTTCTCGTCGATGGCGAGCGGTGCAGATCGGTCCACGGTAAGATCTACGGCAATGTATGTTCTCTCTGGGGAGACGTCGGCGCACTGTATCGGTACTGATTTTGAACTTAACCAGGTATGGTCGTGCATTTTATAGGACTGGTCACTGTGAACAGAGAGAGAGAGAGAAATGGGGTTTAACGTCCACTCAACACAAACTAGGTCATTTCGGGACTAACATATGGTTTAATTTTATTTCAATAATTTGCTTGCGCGTAGGGGTCTTTAGCAGTGGGAGGAAACCGGAGTGCCCGGAGGAAACCCACGAGGTTGAGAAGGCGCCCCTATCTCCATGCCACATACGCTCACACCAGGGTTCGAAACCACAGCCGCAAGCCAGAGGTGACCGGCCAGCTAGAGGTCGAAGCGCGGCACTCTAGTCCACTAGGCCATCCCCCCCCCCCACTGTGAACAGCACGTACAGGATGAGTTACATGAAAATCCTAGAAGGCACATTAACATCTCAGAAGTCAGGTTGCTTTTTTGAGAACATTTCCTGGGTTCAATTCTGTGTTTTTGTGAAAGAACCTTATTGCTCAGGTAAAGTTGGAGATGTGGTCACAAATATACAATAAAAACAATTTCAAAGTTTTATTCAATGCGTCTGTTGTAAGTAACATACCAACCTGACGTTTCTTTTGCTGGGGGTTGGATGTCGAATGGTTAGCGCGTGCACGCTCTATCATAAGGTGTGTCATCAGGTCAAATGGCGTGGTTTTGATTCCCCGCTTGTACGTGACAAGGAGTTGGGTCGCCTGTTCAAGCGAATTATTGAAATAAATTAAACCATATGGCCCCGAAATGACCTAGTTTGTGTCGAGTAGACGTTAACCCCCCCCCCTCTCTCAAATGAGTAAATCAGTACGAAGCCCCCGCCCTCTCTCTCTCTCCCTCTCTCTGTCTGTCTCTCTCTGGGGGAGGTAAACGCTTCACCACATAAACCATTACGACATTTGTATATGTGATTACCAATATTCTAAAATCAATTCCGAATGATACGGGTATAACGAATTTGGGTATGTGTGTGTGTGTGTTTGTGTTATGAGTGAAATTTTTGCTGGGCACGATGCAACTGTATAGGGTAACTTTACGTTCCCGCCCATCTCTATACGTCCACAGCAAAACAGAGAGTGTTATATAAGTGAAGGGTTAATTTACGTCCGGATTTCGTCCACTAATCGAGACACACTCGATTGAAAATTAACGTTGCTACAATAATGAACAATCTACGCTTTATATTGTAAAACCTTTATTAAACTCCGCTCAGCAATTAAAAAATTGAATGACATTTTCACCATAAACAGATTTCATTGTCAATTGTTCTACTGTTGTAACAACGAAGGCTGGACCATTATCCAAGTCCTGCATAATGCATGTTTAAGTTCTCTCATTCGCCGAATTTCAATATGACTTAGTCTCTGTCTCTTGATTTTCTGATTGGCTTTGAATGGACTATATATAAGGAGACCTGTAATAATATCAGTTAACAATAGCAGATGTTTTATTACGTGATTATAAATTGTCCGTTACATATACTGGTAAGTTATACTTATATTAGTCTGTGTATGTAACGTGTGTATGTATGATACATAGGTTGGTTATACTTACATTAGTCGTGTGTATGTCATACTCCGCGCAGTGTTGCGTTTGATTAGAGGTAATCCAACTACACACTGCTATTATGGGTGGATATTGTTGTTTTAAATTTTGATTTGTCAGTAGTCCGTCTACCAACCAATCATTAGCTGCCAATATTGGAGAGAGAGAGAAATAGGGTTTAACGTCCACTCAACACAAACTAGGTCATTTCGGCACTAACATATGGTTTAATTTTATTTCAATAATTCGCTTGCGCGTAGGGGTCTTTAGCAGTGGGAGGAAACCGGAGTGCCCGGAGGAAACCCACGAGGTTGAGAAGGCGCCCCTATCTCCATGCCACATACGCTCACACCAGGGCTCGAAACCACAGCCGCAAGCCAGAGATGACCGGCAAGCTAGAGGTCGAAGCGCGGCACTCTAGTCCACTAGGCCATCCCAACCCCCCTGCCAATATTGGACCAAATATGTTTACATAACGTTACGTCATGACTCACGATTTTATTATGCCTAATTAACCCGTGCATAGCAGAATACTGCAGTAAAACTAATTGCGTGACAAGTCGAACGAAATGTAAACAATACTGTTTGGAAACGAACATACTTTCACCGTTTTTAATACCTTAAATTACTGTCCAAAGTTTAGGGAAGACCCAGATTAAACGGACTGTCATGTTGGTGTACTTAAGTGATAGCTTTCATTGAACGGAAAGAATAGACACACTCCCTCAAAAGTTCAAGTATAAGAAGTCAATCCAGCAATGGTCAGAGAGGGATTTCTCGGGCCATTGCTTCAGGAATATGTGTGTATGTATATTATACACGTGTTGGTAATACTTATATTGCACATGGGTTGGTTATTCTTATATTAGTCGTGTATATGTATGATACACGTGTTGGTAATACTTATATTAGTCGTGTATATGTATGATACACGTGTTGGTAATACTTATATTAGTTGTATGTATGGGACAAGGAAGATGGGCACACGCCATGCAGAGCGCCACTGTAGCTAAGCGGGTAAGACGCTGGTTTGCTAGTCTAGAGGTCGCGTGTTCGATCCCTACATGGCCGAGAAAGTTCATCAGAATTTCCGACGGTTTAACAAGGACAGCTGTCTAGACCAAATACTGAGGTCTGGGTTTGCATTTGCGTGCACGTAAAAGATCCCCTGGTATTTTGAATTTGAGATAAGAGTAGTCCATAGTGCCGACGCTCGGGACAAAATTTAATGTCCCTCATAGCAAACTATATGGTATATACTTGTCCGCATCGCCAAGACGGAGCAAAATAGTAGGATGTTGAACACAATTCCATACGCCATGTGGTGTGGAATAAGCAGCGCTACTGTCTACTCGTATACCGAATTCCAACTGTCAAGGGCAATACGGTGTCTAATGTTATCCCACCGACCCCAGACCACTGACATAGAGGAAGCTTGCCAGAAAATCCCAATGAAATTTCTCGGCGCGGATCCAGGATTTTTTGCAGGGGGGGGGGGTCTAGGTTTGATAATTGCTTAACTAATTGCGTTCAACCAGAAAAAATGGTAAATTAGATTCAATTTGGTTCATTCTGACGTATTTCCGGAAGGTAAATTCCAAAATTACAGGTCTAGATCGCTAATAAAATCGCCTCTGGATCCGCGCCTGATTCGAACACGACCTCCAGGTAAGAGAGCCCATGAGTCACCGTGGCTACTAAAATCTTTATAGAACCAAACAAAACTTTAATTCCTAACAAAGATAGATATTTTAACATATTCAATCCATGTACCATAATAATGTTGTCCTTTATTTTTATATCCAGATGATAAGAGAGATGTCATATTGGGTAATATACACGGTAGTCATATTATTTATTTTACAGACACTTGTTTGTTGTACAATCGGTAAGTTTAAAAGTATTTGTTGTATATAGTTAATAATATATATTCCATTTTATGATGTACCTGGGGTATATATAGTTTTACAGACAAATGTTGAAGGTTAAAATAGTTAATGCGATGGTCAAATGAGAAGATGCCAGAGTTTAAACTTCTAAGTAAATGGACAAACGTAGATGTCAAGTATTTGTTGTGAAATGATAAATGACAAAAAGTAGATGTCAAGTTACACGATGTAAGAATTTTTACATTTTACATTCAACATATGCAACATTGGAGATGTAATAGCACTAACACCATAGCATTGACTTTTGACCTAACCCCCCGTCATACTGCTACATGTGATGTACATCATAGCACAACAAAAGTCCATGCACTTAATCAATTCTGGTTATTGTTTGGTGGTTCGAACCCTCTCTGCGACCTTTCATTCTCGAGTTACCCCCACGAAAAAAAAAGAAAAAAAAGCGAAAGCGAAAACCGCTACATAGCTTTTCAAATTGCGTATGAAGCATTGGGTCCATGGGATGGCGAAACCTATCTAATAAATTATATTTAAAGCGTTTTACGGCCTTCCGTTCTAGAGTAATTTGCTGAAAACCTTGTGAGCGCAATCAACATATCGAGATATGGCCCCTTTTATGTAGTCTATATTTTTTTTTATCTAGCCAGTCCAAATATAACTGGAACAGCACGGTGTCTTAGCATAATGCAATTTTATGCTGATGGCGTTCGATATATACATCGTAATGATGACCGCTGGATGTATTCGTCACACATCAACATTCCACACAGTACTAAAGTTCTTGCAATCAAATGTGAAAGCTGGGGAGGACAGTGTGGTCTCAGTGTTGTCTTGAGTAATGGCGTTAAAACTGATACAAGCTGGAAATGTTCAGATAACGAGGAAGACGGTTGGAACACTGTCGGGTAAGATGATTCGATGTCTGTAACGATTAAAGTTATCAGTTTATATATAAGTAATGTTATTTCTCTCGGCTGGACGTGTGGCATCCTCAAACAAAGTGTCAGTACTACCAGTAAATGTTAAAAACAAATAACAATTTTTGTTTAACCAAATTCTTGTTTGTTCCTAAACTAAGCGACATCTGAACTCAAACAGCGACTGTACTATATAACGAAAAATTCGAAAAAATACCGAAAAGACTCTCAAAGGTACCGGAAAATACCGAAAGAAACGAAAACTATTGAACGTTGTTGCTACTACTTTACTGAAAAATACCTAAATATAAAAGTAGGTCTGACATAAAGACTGGGTACAGCATGGGGGCTATAAGTTTGAGTCTCCCCGTGGTAAAAAAAGTCATGCTCTACATGCACTCCTCGAAAACCTACTTCCGGTTTCTGTAAGTAGAGCTATTATATTTTTTTTTTATGTTGAGTAAGATTGCACCTCTGAAGGCCTGCGTGTCCCAGTCCACCACTGATGATTCATGTGTACCCGTCGGTGTGGGACAGTTCACTTTTGATTGTCTGTTATGTAAAATCTCCCTACTGATGGCCCATGTTCCCAGTCCACCATGGTGTCATTGCTCCAGGCAAAATTGTATATAATCCAATGCACTAAGTTCAAAGCTGATTTTGAAAGTTGATTAAGCCCATACTTCCACAACTGGGTTCTCTATAAAGGTGGAGACGTCCATATATGTGTTGTTTGGTTTGCTCGATAATATTTTGACACTTTCATTGTTCTGATTGGTTTGTAAATAACACTATTAGTAATCTACTCACCTAACTAATCATAGTTGAAAGTGGCATCATCTCTAAAGACATACGACAAATAACCAGCTTTTACCCAGGCCGACAGTAGGTCTTCAATACGTGCACACGTGGAATGATACCAACTTTTTCATTTATTACGGGCACGTTTACGTAGTTGTTTCATAATCTCCTTAACATGATTTAGGACGATTCGGGCACTAATCTCATTTGCCTTATTATAGTTTTGACGACAAGGACTGGCGGAATGCTATACTTTCACCGTCTGGAGGTGATTTGATTTGGACGACTGAGTCTCTTTGGTCGATTGGTGCCATCTACTGTAGAAAGTCCATTAGTGGCCCCAACTGTAAGTATGGTTAAATATTAATCTTTTACCGTAAACAGTAAAATATCTTGATCGCAAACAGTGTAATATCTTATAACGTAAACAGTGTAATATCTTATAACGTAAACAGCACAATATCTTATAACGTGAAGAGTACAGTATCTTATAAACAGTGCAATATCTTATAACGTACACGGTACAATATATTATAACGTGCGCGGTACAATATCTTATAACGTAAAGCACACAGTATATTATAACGCAAACCACACAGTATTTTACACCGTGAGATTGCAATATCTTATAACGTAAACGGTACAATATCTTATAACGTGATCAGTACAATATATTATAACGTAAACGGTACAATATCTTATAACGTACGCGATACAATATCTTATAACGTGATCAGTACAATATCTTATAACGTAAACAGTACAATATCTTATAACGTAAAGAGTACAGTATCTTATAACATAAACAGTACAATATTTTATAACGTAAACAGTACAATATCTTATAATGTAAACAGTACAAAATCTTATAACGTAAACAGTACATATATCTTTTACCGGAAACATAAACAGAACAATATTTGGACATTTTTGCCTCGGTTAAAAAATCGGGATAAAATTATTTCCTCATCGCCGATCATTTTTCCTGGGTTTGACCAAGGCATTATTAACTAAACAGTACAATATCTTATAATTTAAAGAGTTCAGTATCCTATAACAGTAAAATATCTTGTAGGATAAAGACAAACAGTACACTATATTGGCTACTAGCCCATGACCTGGGGATCTTTACACGTCATGATATGAAATAAATGAGGTTTCTGCTCCATATGATCCCTGCTCTATAAAATACACATTTTAGACAAAGGGGTGACAGTTTCAGCTGTAATAATCAACAAAATAGATGATGAATAAAATAAAACCAAGTACGAACAATCCAAACCATTAGACAGAATTCGAAGTCCTAAAAACGTTATTAGGCTAAATAGTGTAATCAGCAAATGGACTGCTCCCCGTGTAGAAAATACACGACAAACAGTGGTAACAGGTGTCCGGAAGAGTAAGCTTACCCTGCCTGGCGCCACACCCGCCATAGCTGCATCCAAACTATTGGACGAAATCTCAATATAATAGCATGTTTGGCCATTGAACTATCGGTATGCAAAATGCACGTGATGAACTGTGTTAACGATGTAGTAGACATAATTAGGGAGTTAGTAATAGTAAACGTGTCAATTAAATATATCTAGAATAATAGCTGAGAGAGACACATTATATTTACTAATCAAGTCAATGTGACGGCCATAAAACTTTTTAAAGGTTTTTATAAGTTTAGTGCGCACGTATCCTTGTAGTTGAAGTTTAGACGACAAATGCCTCGATCTAATTAAAAATTCAGAATAAAAGGAACAAGCTCTCGCGTAATGAATTAGCTGAGACACAAACACTCCATAAGCTGGTGATATTGGAATGTTACTACTAATAAATGGAAAGTTGACAATCGGAAAGTCAAAGTCATCACGTTTATCATACAATTTAACACTCAGTTTATGGCAATTGTCAAATTCGAGACGCAGATCCAAGTAGGAAGCGTAATTGTCACTGTCAGTGGTGTTTTTGATTTCGAGCTCATCAGGATATATGAAATCGACATAATCACTAAATTTAGAATTATTCAGTGATAAAACGTCATCGATATATCGATAAGTGAAATTAAAATGTCTGACCAATCGTTTATTTGTTTTTACGAGCGCTTGTATGTAATCGGCTTCGTACGAATAGAGAAATAAATCAGCAAGCAAAGGTGCACAGTTGGTGCCCATGGGGATACCAAGCACTTGCTGATATATTTCCCCTCCAAATTCAACAGATGTTATCAATTAAAAAATCCAACATCTGAATTATTTTGATGGCGGTGAATTTGTTTCTGGAATCACTGTGATTCTTAACGAAATATGTGGATTTGTAATTAACAACTAAATATTGATATCTAGCTGTTCCCGATTTAGACGAAAAAACACTGTGAATAATGTCTTTCAACCGGGATTTTAATTTACTAAGGGGAATTTTAGTGTACAAAGTAGAAAAGTCAAACGTTTGAATAGATGAGACTGAAGCAAGAGATCTAGATCGCAAACCATCAAGTAATTCTTTGGAATTTTTTAATATCCACATTTGATTTATACCACTACGAGAGTATATTTTGTCACAGTATTTTTGAATACCCTCTTTAACAGCTATAAGTATAGATGTCAATACTTTAGAAAGTGGTTTTGTGGAACAACGGGATGAACCTGCTATAAAACGTTGCTTGTAGGGGTTTTTATGTAGTTTAGGTATCCAATATAACAAGGGCAGATCTGTAAAGGTATCTCCACATGGAGTACCAAATGAAGTGAGTACAGATCTGTGATTGGATATAATTTCATCCTTACTAAGAGTAGAACGTTTATAAGTAGCACTGTCAATTGGTTTCCCCAAATTAAGTTCGTTGAACAGACAGTCATAATAATATCGTTTACATATAAAAACTATGTTATTGGACGCTTTGTCAGCCGGAACAATGACATACTTGTCATACAAGGCCTTGAGATTTTCAACAATGCTAACATCATTGAAAATCGACTTAGGCTTAGTGTCAACTGACAAACGTTGCATGTATATTCTACGTTTCAGTAAACGACTTATAGACTTAGTCCAATCAGAAAGAGTATCAGAAATAACATCTTCCTTCTTGGCCTATGATCTAGCGTAGTCCTCGACGGCATCCATAATAAGTTTGAAATTCTGATCCCATGAAAATGGTTGCGGTTCCCGGTATTTGGGTCCTTTGGACAAAATTTCACGTAGCTTATTATTCTGGACTATGTTCAATTCACCAGTGACCACATGTCCAGTTGGTTTGTAAAGGAAGGACGACGCAGAGCAAGAACATGGTAGAGGGTTGTCATATAAGTCTTTTGCATTAATGTCAGATAATGCGTTTCTGTAATTAAATATTTTTGATGCAATGGGTTTAGTATAAGTATAAGAAATTCTAGAATAGAATATGCAATACTACGACACTTCGGAAAGACAAGATTTTCTTGGTGCCATATAACATTTGATAATTACCCGTTTACGTTACACTAACAATAGTAGAACCACTCTTTTCTTGTTTCATTTTCAGCCGGAAGTAATCGCCGAGTTACTTCATATAGACAATCTAGTGTTGTGATTAATTCATGTGACCCAAGTCGATACCTCGAAACAATTTATACCCCATGGGAAATAGATTGTGCCAGAACTTGTACAAAGAAAGCTGATTGTAAACGATATTTGTATTGTTCACGTAATTCATCCTGTAATTTATATCAAGATGGTAGAGATTGTGTTATGTCTGGTGATACAGCTGGTTGTTCCTGTTACACACAGGTTAGTAATTTAAATTAATAATAAAATGAGTTTGATTCAGTCTCAACTTTTCCACGTCTCTAAATAGACACGCCCAAGCCCCTGCATCATTTCACAGTTTTACGTCAGGATGTAGCAATAGGTGGTTTACACAACGTACTTACAAAGTTTACCAGTTATTCCTCTCTTGGCTGTAGTCTGCACTATATATATACGTATATGCCAATCGCTATTTACTTCTGTGAGAAACTATACAACTCAATTCATCCACAGATGATTCATTGCGAGGGCTCAAGTTGTACCTGTCCTGTAGGCCAATATGGAGAAGGATGTCAAGATACCATTTCAGGTAAAATTAAAGCATAAGATATCTTTAAAATTAACGTATAACGCTTACTTCATGTTTTAAGGTATTAGATTATTTTCAAATATAACATTAATTTACAGATGCTCTAGAATTGATATCATAAAATCATAATTCAGAAAAAAAATATTTGTTAAATCAAATACAGTTTCAGCTACGTTTTATTGTAACGGAGCCTTGTCTGGCTTACCGTGGGTGTGGCGGGGGGGGGGGGGTGCCGATCCCTATGTTCGCCGAAAAAGTTCATCGGTATTTTCCGACTTGGTTCCGCCCCGTCAGTGGTGCAAAGTTCTTAATAATGGAGTTTGCCTGACCCATTTTCTCCTTGAAATCTTAAAGGTAGGAAGGAACTCGATTCCATTTCATTTACAAACTACCAATAAAACAGGCTCCAACAGTGAATTGTTCGTGGCAGTTATTAGTGAACATCATAATGTGTCCAATGCAGTAATTATTCCTGAGCCAATGTCACTACATATTTAAAGCCCCAATAACACTCTTGTTGTAACTGAATAATATGTCCCAATCTTCATTCTGGTCAACAAATCGTATTATTTTAGAATATTCCAATTAAATGATGACATAAATTTCATCTTAACACACCTATTTTAAAAAATTGGAAACATTCAACAAATTGATTTGAAAAGTCTAACGTAAACCTTTTCAAATGTGACTTGGATTCTAAAATATTTTCGAACCTTCTGGATAAGTAAAATAGGTTGTAATGGATAATTTACACAACAGGTAGGATACTTAAACATTTAGTACTTAGAATAAGGGTATTATTTATTTTCTGGAGCTACCAAGCCAGCAAGAATGTTATTGTCCCTTTAATAAGTGTTGTATAAAATATCGTTTTAGAAAAACACTATTATTGATTGTTTTCCAGATTGCAATGAGGGATTTCAGAAAGGTTTGACATCCACTAATGATGTATTGACTAACATAAAGCCCCTGACATCGCCTGATTCTTTTGAGGTACTGTGTACATTTGGTGATGGTGGATGGACTGGAATACTTGGTCGTAATAAGGACTGTTTATATGAGAACTTTAACAGAACTCTGGAAGAATATGAAAAGGGTTTTGGCAATGTTGCGTCTAACAAATGGCTAGGATTTAAATATTTACTATATCTACTTGATAATCCAAACAGTACCTACAGCTTACGGGTAGTCCTGATTAAACCAGATTTGTCAACTTGTATCAGTCAGTACACCAACTTTGCTATTGGTAATCGATCGACATCCTATAGATTATATATTAGTGGCTTTGATGGTAATGGAACAACATGTGGGGACAGTTTAACTGGTACTATTAACTTGAACAACAATACCTTCTCGACATATGATGCTGATAATACAGGAATCTCCGAATGTGCCGTACGATTTGGAGCGGGGTGGTGGTATGATAACCAAGCCGACTGCACCAATAGTCTTTTAACAGGAACAATGGATGACTCAGGAACTGATAATGTTTGGGATGAAGGCCTCCCCAGTACGCCATTGAATCAAATACATTTACTATTACAAAGAAATTGATTAAGTCCATTTAAACATTAAGTCCTCAATGAATGTACATTCTGTCTGTGTAATGAATTTACATGCTAATTGTCAGTAGGACAATGGATGTACATTCTAACTGTCAGTAGGGTAATGAATGTACATTCTAACTTTTAGTAGGGCAGTGGATATACATCCAAACTGTCAGTAGCGTAAAAAATGTACAATCAGTAGGGTAATAAATGTAAAATTTCAATAGGGTATTGAATGTAAAATTTCAATATCAGTAGATAATGAATGTACATTCTTACTGACAGTAGTGTAATAAATGTAAACGTTCAATATCAGTAGATAATGAATGTACATTCTCACTGACAGTAGGGTAATGAATGTACATTCGAACTGTCAGTAGGGTAATGCATGTACACTCGCACTGTCAGTCGGGTAATGATTGTACATTCTAACTGTCAGTATGGTAATCAATATATATAATTGTTTATTACTGATACGAGACAAGGTTATAGTCGACCATGTATCAAACTGTCTACCAATCGGTACCATATAAATTAGGTTGCAATGCCTTTCGTCTCTTCCGATAATTCTTTAAAGTATTCATAAATAATATGAAACCTTGGTAACATGAAATGATATGAAACGATGGATGATTTCAATTCGAAGAGTTTTGTTGATATGTCTTTTTAAATGGTTAAACTTGAAAGTTTTACTGACATATCTATTTAAGCGGTGAAAAAACTGTTAACCGGTTAAAATAATTTCAACGGTTAAAAACATTTAAACGGCTAAAAAAATTTAAACGGTTAAAGTTTGAAAATTTAATAGTTTTACCGATATGTCTATTTAAACAGTAACAACACTCTTAACCAATAAAAGAAATTTCAGATGGTTTTCGACCGTTGCTGGAAATGTATTTCGTATACTATGTAGTGTGTAATTATCTATACCGTGTAATTTGTAATTACATGTATATGTATTTAAACTGCGTGCTTTGTTTTTGCTATCCTATTTATTTCAACACAAATACCTAAAAGTATTTAACCCGGGTTGCATCTTATTTATAGTAAGTCATAAATAGTTCATAAAAAAATTATTATAAGTCTTTTCCGAGGCTGTGTGTCATTCTGTAAGTCATAAATTGTTCATATATTATAACCAAAATTTACTATAAGTTACAAATTGTCTTAAAAACAATTTTTTTTGTCGTATTGTTTAATTATGAGTTATATAGTGTTTTTATCTTATTGTTTTCATTGTTTATATAAAATATAAATTGTTCTGATATTGTTATAACCAATTTGTTTCTGTAATATTGTTTAATATCCTATTTATTATAACCCAATATTTATTATCGCATTGTTTACATCGTAAGAAGTTTCACATTGCTCTTATCGTATTGTTTACATTGTTTATTACGAGTTATAAATTGTTCTTGTCGTATTGTTTTGGGTTATGACTTGTTCTTATTGTATTGTTTACATTGTTTATTATGAGTTATTAAAGCAAGCATGACTCTAGTTATATCTCCTTAAAACTTTGATCGCCATTACTTGGTTCCATTTATGACTACAGTAGAGTTAGGATGTAAAACAAACAGAACACAGTTATTCTGTATTAATCCCGATACTCCTGAATATTTTACTGTAAAGGATAACTGATTGGTTGTATTAAAACCATCCATCTTTAATTTTACACGTGGTGTTGGTACTCAGAAAATAACACAGTACTCGTATCCTACATTTACACTGTATCAATATATGCAAATCGATTTTTACTTGCCTATATGTTTGTTCATGCTCATGGACACCCAGCCTTTATTACGGTGGTTCAGTGAGTAAGACGTTTGATCGCTAACCTGGAGGTTCCATGCTCGAACCCCGTGTTCACCGAGAGAGTTCATTTTTGGCGTGCAGGACTGAGGGTCTGGCAAGGGAAATTTTATAGTCGTTCAAATGGGACCAAAACACGTGTACATATTGGCATGTACATAACAGAACCCTTGGCAGTTGGACATAGGCGTACGAGCTGGGGGGGGGGGGGGGCACCAAATGCTGGGAAATTCTGGGCACATAATTGTACTTTGTAAAAGTTGTATAAAAAAATATTGTGTTCTTGAATGTGTCCAATTTAACAGCGAATTTAAATTCAAAGTGTCTATAGTTAGGCAATTAAATAGAAATCTATTGCTTGGAGTACAGTAAGCCACGAGTTACAGTTACATATTTGGGTCTGGGAAAAGGCACTTTCAGCAGTAAAAAATGGCACTGTCGAAAATTGAATCCGCCTCTGTAGGCCAATGCCTGGACACAATTCCCCTCATAGCACAGTCTATAGTATATGCTCGTTTCCATTAACCCATTTTGAGCAGAAAAGTCACCCTGTCTATATAATATCATGTATATTGCATTTTGAAATCAACCTGTCTCTACTATCATATATATTGTATTAGACTTTAATTTTGTAATAAACAAAAACTTACGTATACACATGCGATTGCACACCTCTGTTTTATACCAGTACTTACAACTGTATGTGGTTTGGTTGGCGTCTGAAAAAAAAATGAAATGAAATAAAATGGGGTTCAATGTTAGTCACAGACGGCACATGCGCAGAACGAGATTTAATAAATTAAAGATACATTATGAGAGATTAGATAAACAACTGGGGCCGGTTGCTCAAAGCTCCGTTATCTTTTAACCATCCGTTAACTCCATGATCTAGATAACTTAATTAATTTAGATAACATTTCAGCCCTAATGAAAGACCTGCAATAGGCAGATTAAGCGCTTGCATAATGTATGTTTATCTTGACTTTCTTGTTTTTAACTCCTATTTTCATTGTATCATCTTAGTGCTGGAGCGAACAGGAGTAACGAGAGTAAAACCAAGACGTTGAGAAGGCGCCCCCTATCCCCAAACACACCAGGGATCGAAAACACGACCACAAGTCAGAGATGACCGGTCAACTAGAGGTCGATACACGACTCGTTAGACCAGTAGGCCACCCATACTCTTCGCAGTGTTCCGTTTGATTAGAGGTAATCCCACTACTCAATGCTGTAATGAGTGGATATTGTTGTTTAACCACCAGACATATTCTTGTTAGCCTAGTTCTTCTTGTCACTGGTACTAGCTAACAACTTCAATACACAAACCAGAATGTATTTTACAAACTAAGGTAACCTCTACAGTCTATGGGGTCTATATATAGTGCACATCATACTAAAAATGTTCCAAAATATTACCATGCATCACTATTCATTGAGATATTACTTCGCATGTTGTCCATAATAACACTCACTCAGTGAATGGTCCAAAGTTATCCCAAGTGAATATTATGAGCAATACCGCGTAAAAAGTCCAACAAATTCCATTTAGATGTTTGTTCCACTGCCAGACAGAAGGAAAGGTTCCCTATTACAATTATCTTTGTATTCGCCTTGTATTTGTTGAATTGGTGGTAGTGGTACCAACTTTCCTTGTAGTAGACTTGAAGCATCTTACATTTGAGGTGTCTAATTGGTGGATTCCGGGAAGTTGGTCCTTCTGGTAGTTTTGAGAATGCAGCAGTGATATTTTGTTCTGGAATCTCTTGAGTTCCAATGGATTGTGTCTTTATGGTATTTTTCACTCCAATAATCATTTGTCGTTTGTTCACCGACCTTTTCTCTCTGGATCTTTACTGTGGTTGACCATGTCTGCGTTTCTCGCATTCCCAGACATCAGCACTATTAGCCAGAACTCTCTCACAGACGTAGATAAGGCCCTGGTTATGTAATTTACATTGTGCTCAATTTTCAATTGTGGTTATGTTTGGTGTGCATTTATCAATTAAACTATATTAAAACAAATAAAATCACTGACAATAAGATTAACAGTTATGGTTTTATAATAATTACATATGATGGTGGTGGTAAACGTCTAGGGTTTCTTAAAACCTAAAGAGTTCCTGTGACTGTTCAGGTATAATTGCAAAACTAGGTGTGGCATTGGTTGGCGCATTTATGAAAAACATTGACTGGACCGCACGGATATACTTGCGGAGACTTCAAAGTACATACCTGCAGCACCTTCGAAACCAGTTTTAGACAATTCAAATGATAAAGTTTTGATAATTTGTTTGTTTCCATCAAGGCTATGTGACCCTATCCCCACCGCCACCTTATGACAACAGTGCTGTTTTACTAATGGAGTCAAATGTTCTCCTTAATATTGGTACAGATACTTTTATTGCTCTCTTTGGCCATACTAAAATGGGCGTGGGAACTTGATTTTTCACGTTATTGCATTATTGCAAATGCTTTGAGTTTGGACTAAAAGTGTATTTGTCAGTCATGGCCTATGTGCCTAATTTGCATATTCTATATCATGAAATACCACTGTGCTGTTCTAATGCTTTTCACCACCCTTGGCCCTGAAATTATGGGCGTAGATACTGCTTTCGTGGAGCTAAGTGAAAGAGTATCAGATTATGCGTGGAAAATAAGTTTTTTATTAATGGCGGCTGTTAATTTGCTTATTGTACATCAAGCAATAAAGTGATTATATTCTAAATGTGTTCATTTGCTTCCCAGGCCACGAAAACGTGGATATAGACACAATTTCCATGAAATTTGAACATTTTATAGCATTAAGTCCATCATTGAAATATGAAATTATGCTAATTAGCATATTGTGCAATTTGACCCTTTTCCTCCAAAAATATTTTGGAACATTTTTGGGGTGTTTATTAGGGGACTATACGGAAATGTATCCCAGTGAAATTTATTCTGTTGCAATTTGTTTTGGGTCTAACCCCAGATTGACTGGACTAAAATTGCTTTTCTTACTCTTCTTAGTCATCCCAGACATCTTGAAATTCTGACGTAATATCAAGTCCGTAAACTGGTGAGGCCTTAGGCCTTTTTCAAAGCGCCAATAACCAGTAAAACACGAATGGGATGAGAAGAGCTTTGGTCTAAACCCTGCACCTGCAGTAATTCTTACCATAGCACTTGTCTCCCCTGTCGCATATACCAAAATACAAATAATTATTGTCATCGAATATACAATAGTTATCTATGCATCGTAGTCCTGTAAATGAAAATCAGATTTATATTGATATTAAACAAGACCCACCTGCATTTTGCAATATATGGACGAAGAACTCGATAATGGTGCGGCATGTGCTAAATTCGATAAAACCTGTAGTCGTTATCGCATTCAAAACACTTTCGGGAAAGGGGATAATTCCGGAACAAATCGTTGCGGAACGCTTAATATCAATAGGTCTTCTTATGAACACAGGTCAACGTAAATCTGAAAAAAATCGTTAAAATATATGGTCATTATCACATTCACCCACTCGGCATTCCTCGGCAGATTCCGAAACCTACATCTAGACTCGGCTGTATGACGAATTCCGCCATATTGGAACTACTTTAAAGGTCCCGGATGAAACATGGTTGCGCCCATACCGAAAACAAATTAGCGACCTATTCGGCTAGCGACCTATTCGACCGATCCAGTTGGCAACTTGGTCGTTGGCAATCTATTCAGAATAAAGACAGCAGTCGCCCAAACTCATCTATTTTTATCAACAAACAACAGTTCAATATGGCCACCCAGCATCCGTGAAAACCGAGGTTCACACGATAATTAGTAATGACGAGACCGTTTTATTTAAGTAGTGGACAATTTCAGCCAAACACTTGATTGTATTTGTACCTACCTTTGTCCATGCAGGCTATAAATGAACATGATCCCCTTGGTCCGTCACATGTCTCATAGTCGTTGCATCGACTCCGGCTCCCCCCGACCGGCACAACTCAAACTGAACTGAAATAGCAATATGAGAATGCTACAAGCTACAAGTACCAGGAACTTGCCTTGATGTTATAGCAACCATCTATACGTTATATCAGATATACCAAGACTGCTACAAGTCGCAGGAACTGGCCTTGATATTATACCAATATATCGAAACCCGTCATATGATGCACAGCTGTCAACAGAAAAATCCAGCCGACATTCAAGTCGATTGTAGTCAAGTTGGATTTTAACCCTAGATTATTTTAAACGCACCATTCTATTTTCTTTCCTTTCATGTATACAGCTGTCTTAGCAACTTACAAGATCACCAACCCAGTGATTTTAATTCGAAGGCATCTACTGCCAATAATACCACATTAAATTTACAAATACCAGGGCCCTGTTTCACGAAATTTTAACTTAAGATAAAATCCAATTTTAGTAGATACTTCAATTTTGATTGGCTAAGCACTAAAATCAATCTAATATTATCCAATCCCTGGCCACGAAAACACGGGCTTAGATACAATTTCCACCAAATTTGAGCATTTGATAGCCAAATTGAAACATGACATTATGCTAATTAGCATAAACGCAATTTGACCCCTTTCCACCAAAAATATTTTGGAACATTTTTAGTATGATGTACAGGAGACCTTACTGAAATGCATACCACCAAAAGAAATTCTGTTGCAATTTGTTTTGGGTTCGGCCCTTTTTTCAGCTAGACTATTTCCTATATTTATTGTTTCTCTGGCATCTAAGAAAGGGATTTGATTTTCCATTTTCTGCCAGGTTTTGGAAAATATCTATGATGTTTAGGAGGAAAGGATTGACAGTAAACATACATAAAGTATTATAATCTCCGACTAAAATAACTTCACTGTTTATTGAATCATCTGACCTAGAAAACAAACGGGTATGTTCCAAATAATCACAATTGCTGTCTTTGAGTGAGGTTGCGTGCTTTCTATTACCCGACTGTGCGTGACAAGGAGTATAGTTGCATAGGCTTTCTCGTGGCACTACTGTTTCTTCACATCTCACGACTCTCATGCCCAAGCGTATTTTTGAAAGACGTAGTTTCTGTCCGGTGGACGTTAAATACTCTCTCTGTCCCTCTCTCTTTACGCCACTGTGCAGTGTAATAATATTATTCTAATTTCAGTCGGTAGTGAAATGACGACTCTGATTGTGGGAATGTTGGTAATTGTATCAACGGATGTTGAGAATGTAACTAAAATTTCATTTTAAATTAATTATCGTTGATCGTTTCTGAATTTCTGAAAACAGAAATCATTTATCTCCCCCCGCCGGCCATCAGTATATAATATACCACAATTTATCATTGACGTTAGCGCATGCGTGTGTCTCATTAACACCGCACTTCTTGGAGTAGGAAAGTGGGTAGCTTGGTGGCCTACATATTCCTGAAGCAATGTCCAGAGAAATCCCTCTCTGTCCATTGCTTGATTGACTTCTGATACTTGAACTTTTCATGGAGTGTTTCTATTCGTCCCGTGATCAACATGACAGTCCTACGTTTAATCTGGGTCAGTTACACTATATATAGACCCCATAGACTGTAGAGGTTACCTTAGTTTGTAAAATACATTCTGGTTTGTGTATTGAAGTTGTTAGCTAGTACCAGTGACAAGAAGAACTAGGCTAACAAGAATATGTCTGGTGGTTAAACAACAATATCCACTCATTACAGCATTGAGTAGTGGGATTACCTCTAATCAAACGGAACACTGCGAAGAGTATGGGTGGCCTACTGGTCTAACGAGTCGTGTATCGACCTCTAGTTGACCGGTCATCTCTGGCTTGTTGTCGTGTTTTCGATCCCTGGTGTGGTTGGGGATAGGGGGCGCCTTCTCAACGCCTTGGTTTTACTCTCGTTACTCCTGTTCGCTCCAGCACTAAGATGATACAATGAAAATAGGAGTTAAAAACAAGAAAGTCAAGATAAACATACATTATGCAAGCGCTTAATCTGCCTATTGTAGGTCTTTCATTAGGGCTGAAATGTTATCTAAATTAATTAAGTTATCTAGATCATGGAGTTAACGGATGGTTAAAAGATAACGGAGCTTTGAGCAACCGGCCCCAGTTGTTTATCTAATCTCTCATAATGTATCTTTAATTTATTAAATCTCGTTCTGCGCATGTGCCGTCTGGTACTAACCTTGAACCCCATTTTATTTCATTTCATTTTTTTTTAGACGCCAACCAAACCATATACAGTTGTAAGTACTGGTATAAAACAGAGGTGTGCAATCGCATGTGTATACGTAAGTTTTTGTTTATTACAAAATGAAAGTCTAATACAATATATATGATAGTAGAGACAGGTTGATTTAAAAATGCAATATACATGATATTATATAGACAGGGTGACTTTTCTGCTCAAACTGGGTTAATGGAAACGAGCATAGACTATAGACTGCTATGAGGGGAATTGTGTCCAGGCATTATGGCCTACAGAGGCGGATTCAATTTTCGACAGTGCCATTTTTTACTGCTGAAAGTGCTTTTTCCCAGACCCAAATATGTAACTGTAACTCGTGGCTTACTGTACTCCAAGCAATATATTTCTATTTAATTGCCTAACTATAGACACTTTGAATTTAAATTCGCTGTTAAATTGGACACATTCGAGAACACAATATTTTTTATACAACTTTTACAAAGTACAATTATGTGCCTAAATTTTCCCAGCATTTGGTGCCCCCCCCCCCCCCAGCTCGTACGCCTATGTCCAACAGCCAAGGGTTCTGTTATGTACATGCCAATATGTACACGTGTTTTGGTCCCATTCGAACAACTATAAGATTTCCCTTGCCAGACCCTCAGTCCTGCACGCCAAAAATGAACTCTCTCGGTGAACACGGGGTTCGAGCATGGAACCTCCAGGTTAGCGATCAAACGTCTTACTCACTGAACCACCGTAATAAAGGGTGGTGTCCATGCGCATGAACAAACATATAGGCAAGTAAAAATCGATTTGCATATATTGATAAACAGTGTAAATGTAGGATACGAGTACTGTGTTATTTTCTGAGTACCTATCACCACGTGTAAAATTAAAGATGGATGGTTTTAATACTACAACCAATCAGTTATCCTTTACAGTAAAATATTCAGGAGTATCGGGATTAATACAGAATAACTGTGTTCTGTTTGCTTTTACATCCTAACTCTACTGTAGTCATAAAGGGAACCAAGTAATGGCGATCAAAGTTTTAAGGAGATATAACTAGAGTCATGCTTGCTTTAATAACTCATAGTAAACAATGTAAACAATACAACAAGAACAAGTCATAACCCAAAACAATACGACAAGAACAATTTATAACTCGTAATAAACAATGTAAACAATACGATAAGAGCAATGCATAACTTTTTAAAATGTAAACAATGCGATAATAAATATTGGGTTATAATAAATAGGATATTAAACAATATTACAGAAACAAATTGGTTATAATAATATCAGAACAATTTATATTTTATATAAACAATGAAAACAATAAGATAAAAACACTATATAACTCATAATTAAACAATACGACAAAAAAAAAAACCCAAATTTGTTTTTAAGACAATTTGTAACTTATAGTAAATTTTGGTTATAATATATGAACAATTTATGACTTAAATAATGACACACAGCCCCGGAAAAGACTTATAATAATTTTTTTATGAACTATTTATGACTTACTATAAATAAGATGCAACCCCGGTTAAATACTTTTAGGTATTTGTGTTGAAATAAATAGGATAGCAAAAACAAAGCACGCAGTTTAAATACATATACATGTAATTACAAATTACACAGTATAGATAATTACACACTACATAGTATACGAAATACATTTCCAGCAACGGTCGAAAAACATCTGAAATTTCTTTTATTTGTTAAGAGTGTCGTTACTGTTTAAATAGACATATCGGTAAAACTATTAAATTTTTAAACTTTAACCGTTTAATTTTTTTCAGCCGTTTAAATGTTTTTAACCGTTGAAATTATTTTAACCGGTTAACAGTTTTTTCACTGCTTAAATAGATATGTCAGTAAAACATATCAACAAAACTCTTCGAATTGAAATCATCCATCGTTTCATATTATTTCATGTTATTAAGGTTTCATATTATTTATGAATACTTTAAAGAATTATCGGAAGAGACGAAAAGCATTGCTACCTAATTTATATGGTACCGATTGGTAGATAGTTTAATACATGGTCCACTAAATCCTTGTCTCGTATCAGTAATAAACAATTATATATATTCATTACCCTACTGACAGTTAGAATGTACATGCATTACCCTACTGACAGTTAGAATGTACATTCATTACCCTACTGGCAGTGAGAATGTACATTCATTACACTACTGACAGTTAGAATGTACATTCATTACCCTACTGACAGTTAGAATGTACATTCATTACCCTACTGACAGTGAGCATGTACATTCATTATCTACTGATAGTGAAATTTTATATTCATTACTCTACTGACAGTGAGATTGTTCATTCATTAAGCTACTGACAGTTTGAATGCATATCCACTGCCCTACTGACAGTTAGAATGTACATTCATTACGCTACTGACAGTGAGTATGTACATTCATTACCCTGCTATTGAGAATGTACATTCATTACCCTACTGACAGTGAGAATGTATATTCATTGAGAACTTAATGGTTGAAATGGACTTAATCAATTCCTTTGTAATAGTAAATGTATTTGATTCAATGGCGTACTGGAGAGGCCTTCATCCCAAACATTATCAGTTCCTGAGTCATCCATTGTTCCTGTTAAAAGACTATTGGTGCAGTCGGCTTGGCTATCATACCACCATCCCGCTCCAAATCGTACGGCACATTCGGAGATTCCTGTATTATCAGCATCATATGTGGAGAAGGTATTGTTGTTCAAGTTAATAGTACCAGTTAAACTGTCCCCACATGTTGTTCCATTACCATCAAAGCCACTAATGTATAATTTGTAGGATGTCGATTTATTACCAATAGCAAAGTTGGTGTACTGACTGACGCAAGTGGACGAATCTGGTTTGATCAGGACTACCCGTAAGCTGTAGGTACTGTTCGGATTATCCAGTAGATATAGTATATGTTTCAATCCTAGCCATTTGTTAGACGCAACATTGCCAAAACCGTCTTCATATTCTTCCAGAGTTCTATTAAAGTTCTCATATAAACAGTCCTTATTACGACCAAGTATTCCAGTCCATCCACTATCACCAAATGTACAAAGTACTTCAAAAGAATCAGGAGATGTCGGGGGCTTTATGTTAGTCAATACATCATTAGTGGATGCCAAATCTTTCTGCAAACCCTCATTGCAATCTGGAAAACAATCAATTTCTATACAACACTAATTAAATATGTAGTGACATTGGCTCGGGAATAATTACTACATTGGACATATTATGATGTTCACAAATAACTGCCATGAACATTCCACTGTTGAAGCCTGTTATATTGGTTGTTTGTAAATGAAATGAAATCGAGTTCCGTCCTACCTTTATGATTTCAAGGAGAAACTCCACACGATGTGCTATTAAGAAATTTGCACCACTGACGGGGCGGAACCAAGTCGGAAAATACCGATGAACTTTCTCGGCCAACATAGGGATCGACAACGCCCCCCGCCACACCCACGGTAAGCCAGCCAAGGGCTCCGTTACAATAAAACATTGAAACTGTATTTGATTTAACAAATATTTTTTTTCTGAATTATGATTTTATGATATCAGTTCCAGAGCATCTGTAAATTAATGTTATATTTGAAAACATGAAGTAAGCAGTGTACGTTAATTTTAAGATATCTTATGCTTTAATTTTACCTGAAATGGTATCTTGACATCCTTCTCCATATTGGCCTACAGGACAGGTACAATTGGAACCCTCGCAACGAATCATCTGTGGATGAATTGAGTTGTATAATTTCTGACAGCAGTAAATAGCGATTGACATATACATATATATAGTACAGACTAAAGCCAAGAGAGGAATAACTGGTAAAATTTGTAAGTAGGTTGTGTAAATCACCTATGGCTACATCCTGACGTAAAACTGTGAAATGATGGATAAGTTGAGACTAAATCAAACTCATTTTATTATTGATTTAAACTACTAACCTGTGTGTAACAGGAACAACCAGTTGTGTCACCAGACATAACACAATCTCTACCATCTTGATATAAATTACAGGATGAATTACTTGAACAATATAAATATCGCTTACAATCAGCTTTCTTTGTACAGCCTCGGGCACAATCCATTATTCGTGATGTAGAAATTGTTTCGAGGTATCGACTTGGGTCACATGTATTAATCATAACACTAGATTTTCTATATGAAGCAATTCGATGATTTCTTCCGGCTGAAAACGAAACAAGAAAAGAGTGCAACTACTACTATTAGTGAAACGCAAACGGGTAATTATCAAATGTTATATGGCATCAAGAAAATCTTGTCTTTCCGAAGTGTCGAAGTATTGCATATTCTATTCATCATCTATTTTGTTGATTATTACAGCTGCAACTGTCACCTTTGTCTAAATCTTAAATAATGTAACTTTAAGAAGAAAATGTGTATGTTATAGATCAGGGGTCGGATGGAGGAGAAACCTCATTTATTTCATATCATGGCGTGTAAAGATCCCCAAGTCATGGGCTAGTAGCCAATATAGTGTACTGTTCGTCTTTATCCTACAAGATATTTTACTGTTTAGGTTTACGTTATAGGATACTGAACTCTTTAAGTTGTAAGATATTGTACTGTTTAGTTTATAAGGCCTAGGTCAAACCCAGGAAAAATGATCGGCGATGAGGAAATAATTTTATCCCGGTTTTTTAACCGAGGCAAACATGTCCAAATATTGTTCTGTTTGCGTTTCCGGTAAAAGATATATGTACTGTTTACGTTATAAGATTTTGTACTGTTTACGTTATAAGATATTGTACTGTTTACGTTATAAGATACTGTACTCTTTACGTTATAAGATATTGTACTGATTACGTTATAAATATTGTACCACGTACGTTATAAGATATTGTACCGTTTACGTTATAAGATATTGTACTGGTTACGTTATAAGATATTGTACCGTTTACGTTATAAGATATTGCAATCTTCACGTTGTAATATACTGTGTGGTTTGCGTTATAAGATATTGTACGTTATAAGATATTGCACGGTTTATAAGATACTGTACTTTTCACGTTATAAGATATTGTACTGTTTGCGTTATAAGATATTACACTGTTTACGTTATAAGATATTACACTGTTTGCGTTCAAGATATTTTACTGTTTACGGTAAACAATTAATATTTAACCATACTTACAGTTGGGGCCACTAATTGACTTTCTACAGTAGATGGCACCAATCGACCAAATAGACTCAGTCGTCCAAATCAAATCACCTCCACCCGGTAACAGTTTAGCATTCCGCCAGTCCTTGTCGTCAAAACTATAATATGGCAAATGAGATTAGTGCCCGAATCGTCCTAAATCATGTTAAGGAGATTATGAAACAACTAGGTAAACGTGCCCGTAATAAATGAAAGATAGGCTGGCACTGCCAGGCAGGATACGCCCACATTTTTGAGAGATGGATAGAGAACAAGCAATACCGAAAGTGATTTTTACTCATTAAGTCCTGTATTTCATTCTGTATTGGGAGCAGCCATTTTGTTGGTCAGTTCCAGTCTGATATTAATGAAATTCGAAGCCGACAATGATTACGGTGTGACGTTACACAACCTAGAAATGTTACTTTTCGTCAAAATCGGATAAGAATTGTGACCTGTAGAGAGTCCACAACCATGATATACCATATTTTTACACTATTCGTGTACAAACGGCGACCATTTCGTCAGGCAATTTTGGTACGATTTTCACGAAATTCGAACTCAACCTTCCTTACGGTGCAACAGTAATATAATCAGAGGTTTTTTTTAAATCAGATAATAATTGTTCGAGAGATAGACAGAGAACAAGCAATACCGAAAGTGATTTTTCCTACAATCAAAGGCCATAATTCATTAAGTTACAATTTGATATGCGCAAATATCGAAAAGAATAAAGATCTTTAGGTTATAAACAAGCATTTCAGGTTTCATCAAAATCGAATTAAAATTGTGACCCTACATGGTCCACAACTTTGATATACCATACTTTTACACTGCTCGCGTACAAACGGCGGCCATTTTTTCTGGCAATTATGGTCCGGTTTTCTCGAAATTCGAACTCAACCTTCCGTAGGGTGTAACGGTGATAGAGTCAAACGTTTTTTTAAATCGGATAATAATTGTGACCTCCAAAGGGACCATAGGCGATTTTTCGGACAATCAGGGGCCATAATTCAGGAAGTTACGATCGGGTATCTGCAAATAACGAAAGGAACCAAGATCTTTGGGTTATAACCATGCATTTCAAGTTTCATCAAAATCGAATTAAAATTGTAACCTCTACAGGGGCCACAACCATGATATACAATTTTTTAATAGTATTCGCATACAAACGGCGGCCATTTTGTCTATCAATTTTGGTCCGTTTTTCCCGAAATTCGAACTCAACCTTCCTTACAGTGTAACGGTAATACTATCAACCGTTTTATTAAATAGGATAATAATTGTGACCACCAGAGGGACCACAAGCTAAAAAGGGTGATTTTTCGGACAATCAGGGGCCATAATTCAGGAAATTACATTCCGATAGGCGCAAATATCGAAAGGAACCAAGATCTTTGGGTTATAAACATGCATGTCAAGTTTCATCAAAATCGGTTCAAAATTGTAACCTCGATAGGGTCCACACGCTAAAAAACGTGATTTTTCGTACAATCAGGGGCCATAATCCATGAAGTTTTCATCCGATACATGCCAATATCGAAAGCAGCGGAGATCTTTTGGGGATAAACCTATATTTTAAGTTTCGTCAAAATCGGATAAGAATTGTGACCTGTAGAGAGTCCATAAACAAATTGTGGACGGACGTCCGGACGGACAGGGGCGACGACAATATACGTCCACATAAAAATGTGGGCGTATAAAAAGTTGGTATCATTCCACGTGTGCACGTATTGAAGACCTACTGTGGGCCTGGGTAAAAGCTGGTTATTTACCGTATGTTTTTAGAGATGATGCCACTTTCAACTATGATTAGTTAGGTGAGTAGATTACTAATAGTGTTATTTACAAACCAATCAGAGCCATGAAAGTGTCAAAATATTATAGAGCAAACCAAACAACACATATATGGACGTCACCACCCTTATAGAGAACCAAGTTGTGGAAGTATGGACTTAATCAACTTTCAAAATCAGCTTTGAACTGAGTGCATTGGATTATATACAATTTTGCCTGGAGCGATGACACCATGGTGGACAGGGAACACGGGCCATCAGTAGGGAGATTTTACATAACAGATAATCAAAAGTGAACTGTCCCACACCGATGGGGACACATAGATCATCAGTGGTGGACTGGGACACGCAGGCCTTCAGAGGTGCAATCTTACTCAACATTAAAAAATATATATAATAGCTCTACTTACAGAAACCGGAAGTAGGTTTTCGAGGAGTGCATGGAGAGCATGACTTTTTTTTACCACGTGGAGACTCAAACTTATTTGATAAACTTTTATGCCTAACCCATAGCCCACATGCTGTACCCAGTCTTTATGTCAGACCTACTTTTATATTTAGGTATTTTTCAGTAAAATAGTAGCAACAACGTTCAATAGTTTTCGTTTCTTTCGGTATTTTGAGAGTCTTTTCGGTATTTTTTCGAATTTTTCGTTATATAGTACAGTCGCTGTTTGAGTTCAGATGTCGCTTAGTTTAGGAACAAACAAGAATTTGGTTAAACAAAAATTGTTATTTGTTTTTAACATTTACTGGTAGTACTGACACTTTGTTTGAGGACGCCACACGTGCAGCCGAGAGAAATAATATTACTTATATGTAAACTTTAATCGTTCCCGTCTTCGAATCATCTTACCCGACTGTGTTCCAACCGTCTTCCTCGTCATCTGAACATTTCCAGCTTGTATCAGTTTTAATCCCGTTACTCAAGACAACGCTGAGACCACACTGCCCTCCCCAGCTCTCACATTTGATGGCAAGAACTTTAGTACTGCGTGGAATGTTGATGTATGTCATATACAGCCAGAGGTCATCATTACGATGTATATATCGAACACCATCAGCATAAAATTTCATTTTGCTAAGACACCGTGCTATTCCAGTTATATTTGGACTGGCTAGATAAAAAAAATATAGACTATATAAGAAGGGGCCATCTGGCAGCTATAGCTCGATATGTTCATCATATTCATAAATCGTAACTCTATCGTGTTCACTAGCTTGAACAAATCTGTTACCATCGGTTGCCATGTAAGATAGACGATGTTTTGCAAAAGATGGTCGGCGAACTAGGATCGCTGGTAATGCTCATCCTCTTATTGCTCCAATGCTTCACATCGAATTTTTAAGCAATCTATAAACTAGTAACCTGTATTGCGCGCACAAGGTTTTCGGCAAATTTCTCTAGAAATTTATTAGATAGGGTTCGCCATCCCACGAATCCAGTGCTTCACACGCAATTTGAAAAGCTATGTAGCAGTTTTCGCTTTCTTTCTTTTTGTTGGGGTGGGGGTAACTCTAGAATGAAAGGTCGCAGAGGGGGTTCAAACGACTAGACAATAACCAGAATTGACTTTTGTTGTGCTATGATGGGGGGCTTAGGTCAAAAGTCAATGCCATGTTGTTAATGCTATTACATCTTCAATGTTGCATATATTGAATGTAAAATGTAAAAATTCTTACATCTTGTAACTTGACATCTACTTTTTGTCATTTATCATTTCACATTTTTAGATTTTACACAACAAACCTAAGTCCATCTATACCCAGAATTTTAAACTGTCCTCACATTTGACCCTCGCATTAACTATATTAACCTCCAACATTTGTCTGTAAAACTATATATAACCCAGGTACATCATAGAATGGAATATATATTATAAACTATATACAACAAACACTTTTAAACTTACCAATTGCAGAACCAACAAGTCTCTGTAAAACAAATAATATGACTACCGTGTATATTATCCAATATGACATCTCTCTTATCACCTGAATATAAAAATATAGGAAAACATTATTATGGTACATGGATATAAATGATTAAAATATCTATCTTTGTTAGGAATTAAAGTTTTGTTTGGTTCTATAAAGATTTTAGACCCCCCCCCCTGCAAAAAATCCTGGATCCGCGCCGAGAAATTTCATTGGGATTTTCTGGCAAGTTTCCTCTATGTCAGTGGTCTGGGGTCGGTGGGCTAACATTAGACACCGTATTGCACTTGACAGTTGGAATTCGGTATACGAGTAGACCCACTGATCTATATAATAACTGGATAGCTCATTGGCTGAGAAGTGTGAAGTCACCGGAAGTACCGATTCCGCCATGTTTAACCTCGCAAAACATTTGTTTCTACCGTTGACGTAATGTTAACATGAAATTACTGTTTAACGTGGGCATACCTTGGTCTTTCTTTACATTCATCATAATCATGGTTGGATGGTAAATAGACGTAAATCAAGCATATTATTTTAATGAAACCTTTCACATTATAAAGGAAGGGATGTGGTGAATTCACGGTTGAAAAGAAAAGCAAATAAATACAGATTGGATTTATAGATTAAGCATTAAAGGCCAAACACATGCAGCTATGTATAGGCCTATCATAAGGCTAACTACAAGAGTCATAATCATATTTATGTATTTTAATATAGTCTAGTTCTTCAAGTTTTCTTTTCTTTTTTTTCCTTCCCTTGGTTTTTTTTTTGTTATATATATTTTATCCTTTTTATATTTATTCATTTGCTATTAACTTTGATTTAAAGAGTGAGAGCAAAAAAGAAATTGGATACATATTTATGTCTATATATGAATAGCTTTTTTTAAAAAAAACAAAATAATAATAATCACTACATCCGGGCTGTGATTTTTTCCTCTAGAATTAACTGTGAAATTACAGAATAGTCTATAATAATATAGGCCTATTTGTATTTTTAAAGAATAAATTTGGACAGTGATGAGTGAATAAACAGTGAAAATACAAAATTGTAAAGTGTAGAAAAGAAAATGTGATATAGGTAGGACTATGAAATAAGTAAGATTCTTTTTTAAGAAGAAAATAGGATGTAGGCCTGCTAAAGCTATGGAAGTTTTTTTTATCATACAATTACCTCATGTAGGCTATCCTTATTAAACTTTAAAAAATATTAGAGAATACAAAATAGAAAAAAAATTCTTTCTTGTTATATGTATGTATATTGAATATATTTCGTTCATTTTTATTTTTTTCCCTTTTTGTTTCTTTAAACATCAGCGAAAAAAAGAAGTAATAAAATAAGATCGACACATATCATAAACACATGGGCCTATAATTCTTTTATTATGTGAATAGCCTATAATTTTTAAAATAAAGACTTTAAAATTACAAATTATTCTGTCCAAAATGCCAATGAAATTAATAACTAACTAACGTCAAATCTTAGTTTTGCCCCCTCTAAAATTATCTGTGAAATTACAGAAAAGTAAAGACGAAAATGGTATATAATGTGGGCCTGTATATTGATAAAAATATAAATTTTGAATATTGGTGTTTTTTTTTTAATAAACAGTAAAAATACTGAATTTAAAATTTTGATATACACGTAGGTCCAAAACATATAGTGATATAATGTAATCCTATTGTTTATTGCAAATAAATTTGTGCTTTTATTCTCTCTGAAATTACCATTGAAAAACAACATTATAAATAGAAAAGGCGAGAATGTGAATGTGATATAGGCCTATAATATAAGTATTTATTTGTTTTAAAAATAGGATATAGGTCAAAACTCTTAAGTATTTTTTTTTAAAAATGATATAGGCCTATAATGTATAATATGAGTAATTTTTTTAAAAAAATGACATAGGCCTATAATATAAGTAATTTATTTTTAAAGAAAAAAGATGGTGTTTATTCATATATAGACCAAATAAAGAAAAATAACTTATTACAGGCCTATATTATATCTTTGAACGTTTCTAAAATTACTAGAAATCAGACGCAAATATAGGCCTATATATGAATAGCCCAGGGTTTTTTTTTTTTAAAATAAAGACTCTAAAATTACAGATTATACTGACCACAAAACGAAAGAAAAAAAAATAACTGGACAATACATGAGTTTTTTTCCCTCCAAAATTAACTGTGAAATTACAGAAAAGTAAAAGAAAAAATGGTGTAAGGCCTATATACATGTATTTCTAAGTCCTTAGATGGATTCATAACTTAATTAATCTACATCTTTGGTGTCCACTATGTAAGGTTATGATTGTTCGTTTTATTAGCCCTTTGATGGTCCATATCAGTTATTGTTTTTGTTACCTTGTTAATTTGATTTCTTGTCATTATACGGTCATTACTCACTGACTATTATCCATATTAATTTGTGTTATTTATCATATTTTCAGTTACTAAATGCCCTATAAGGATTTTATCTATTTCTAAAGAACAAATTTGGACTGTTTTGTATTTAATTAACATTGAAATACAGAATTTTAAATTGTGTAGAAGAATATGGGATACAGGCTTGTAAAATAAAGTTATGTAATGTAATCCTATATTTAAAAAAAAGACGAATTTGTGCTATTCTCTTTGGAATTAACACTGAAAACACAGAATTGTAAATTGTAAAGGAGAAAACGGGATATAGGCCTATAATATAAATAATGTTTTTAAGGAGAGCGAAATGGGGTTTAACGTCCATTGACACAAACTAGGTCATTTTGGGACTAACATATGGTTTCATTTTTATTTCAATAATTCACTTGCGCGTAGGGGTCTTTAGCAGTGGGAGGAAACCGGAGTGCCCAGAGGAAACCCATAATGCTGAGAAAGCGCCCCTATCTCCATGCGACATATGCTCACACCAGGGCTCGAAACCACAGCCGCAAGCCAGAGGTGACCGGCCAGCTAGAGGTCGAAGCGCGGCTCTCTAGACCACTAGGCACCCCCCCCCAGTGTTTTTAAGGACTATGATATCTGTAATTCTAGATCCTCTATATTGTAATAATATTATATAATACAACATAAAATAACTGTTCTTTATTATACAAAGATCCTAAAAGGTAAAAAAGAAAGTAGAATAGAGGTTTAGATGTATGTATATATGTAGAAAAAAGCTATAAAATATCAAAAGGATAGAGATGTGCACACACACAAAAAATAGCTGAACAGTATTTAAATTTGAATATTGTAATGCGCCATTGCAAAGACAACGGTAGTGTAAATACGGCTCATTCTTACATGTCAGTAGATATTATGCCCCTTTTTTTACCACAGGACATGATACAATCTTGGTATTCATAAATATTTAAAATATAGTATAGTAGAAAATTCTGGATGAATGCAACTGGCTGATTTCCATAATCAAAACAATAATTTTAAAAAAAACAAGGGGTGGCATCTTAAATTTTTTTTTTCTTAGTCAGATGATTTTATTTTTTCCAAACCTTACTCTATCATTTATTATTTTCAATTGTGTAAGCCTATAGAAATTGATAAATTCAACGGTATATAATCTGATTTACGGCAAATGTGTGGTTCGCTTCAAAACATTTTATAATGAGAATGTTGTGAATTTATTTTATATAAAGTACCAACAATGTCGTCAACAAAATATAATGTTCTGTTGTTAATGTTTTCGTCGAATTTACTAGTAAACAAAGCGCGTACTTATATTGGAGACAAAGGACAACGAGTGCTTCTGGCAGGAGCAAGATGCCGGACGGTGGCTTCAAGCAACGTCATTTGTTGATTGCGTCATGAGCTATCCAGTTATTATATAGATCAGTGAGTAGACCGTAGCGCTGCTTATTCCACACCACATGGCGTATGGAATTGTGTTCAACATCCTACTATTCTGCTCCGTCTTGGCGATGCGGACAAGTATATACCACATAGTGTGCTAGAAGGGACATTTGTCCCGAGCGTCGGCACTATGGACTACTCTTATCTCAAATTCAAAATACCAGGGGATCTTTTACGTGCACGCAAATGCATACCCACACCTCGGTATTTGGTCCCATCCGAACGAATAGACAGTTGACCTTGTTAAACCGTCGGAAATTCTGATGAACTTTCTCGGCCAATGTAGGGATCGAACACGCGACCTCCAGAACCAGCGTCTTACCCGCTTAGCTACAGTGGCGCTCTGCATGGCCTGTGCCCTTCTTCCTTATTCATGTATCACACACACGACTAATATCAGCATTACCAACACGTGTATCATACATACACACGACTAATATAAGTATTACCAACCCGTGTGTAATATAAGTATTACCAACCTATGTATCATACATACACACGACTAATATAAGTATTACCAACCCGTGTATAATATACACATGTTACATACACAGACTAATATAAGTATAACTTACCAGTATATGTAACAGACAATTTATAATCACGTAATAAAATATCTGCTACTGTTAACTGATATTACTAGAGATCTGCTTATATATAGTCCATTCAAGGCCAATCAGAAAATCAAGAGACTAAGTCATATTGAAATTCGGCGAATGATAGAACTTAAACATGCATGATGCAGGACTTCGATAATGGTCCAGCCTTCGTTGTATAAACAATTGACAATGAAATCTGTTTATGGTGAAAATGTCATTCAATTTTTTAATTGCTGAGCGGAGTTTAATAAAGGTTTTACAATATAAAGCGTATTGTTCATAATTATAGTGTGTCTCGATTAGTGGACGAAATCCGGACGTAAATTAACCCTTCACTTATATCACACTCTCTGTTTTGCTGTGGACGAAACCCCGGACGTATGGAGATGGGCGGGAACGTAAAGTTACTTTATACAGTTACATCGTGCCCAGCAAAAATTTCACTCATAACACAAACACACACACACATACTCCAATTCGTTATACCCGTATCATTCGGAATTGATTTTAGAATATTGGTTATCACATATACAAATGTCGTAATGGTTTATGTGGTGAAGCGTTTACCTCCCCCAGAGAGAGACAGACAGAGAGAGAGAGAGGGAGAGAGAGAGAGGGCGGGGGCTTCGTACTGATTTACTTATTTGAGAGAGGGGGGTTTAACGTCTACTCGACACAAACTAGGTCATTTCGGGGCCATATGGTTTAATTTATTTCAATAATTCGCTTGAACAGGCGACCCGACTCCTTGTCACGTACAAGCGGGGAATCAAAACCACGTCATTTGACTCTATGACAGACCTTATGATGGAGCGTGCACGCGCTAACCATTCGACATCCAACCCCCAGCAAAAGAAACGCCAGGTTGGTATGTTACTTTCAACAGACGCATTGAATAAAACTTTGAAATTATTTTTATTGTATATTTGTGACCACATCTCCAACTTTACCTGAGCAATAAGGCTCTTTCACAAAAACACAGAATTGAACCCAGTAAATGTTCTCAAAAAAGCAACCTGACTTCTGAGATGTTAATGTGCCTTCTAGGTTGTTCATGTAACTCATCCTACACGTGCCGTTCACGGGGACCAGCCCTATAAAAGGCACGACCATACCTGGTTAAGTTGAAGACGAATCGGTACCGATACAGTGCGCCGACGTCTCACCAGAGAGAACATCCATTGCCGTAGACTTTACCGTGCACCGATCTGCACCCCTCGCCATCGACGTGAACGTCTACATAGTTTGCTCAACAACACCAGAACTGGCGACACGGGCAATCAAGAACTGTTCTGTTCACAGAATGAGAGTTGGTATTGCATATTAACTGCAGATGGCAGGACCAAAATATGGCATCGACTTGGCCAGCGTTATTCTGACCAATGTGTCATGGAACGAGAATAATGGGGGGGGGGGGGCAAGCATAAAGATTTGGGTGGAATCGGCCTGAACCAGAGAGTGGATCCTGTGCGCTACATTGATCAAGCTCTCAGACCTCGCGTCTTACCACATTTCGCACGTCATCGAAGCAACTTTTTCCAGTATGACAACACCCATGCCCGCACTCGGGACTTTCTACAGCAGAACGGTGTCAACGTTATGCACTGACCAGCCCTTAATCCGAACTTAAACCCGATTGAACATATTTGGAATATAATTCAGAAGAGACTTAAAAACGTCGTACCGAGACCAAACACAGTCGGTGCATTGCGCCAGGCTTTTCTGAGAGTGTGGTTCCAGGAGCAAATGCCGTTCCTCAATCGTCTAGTCGACTCCATATACAGACGCTGCGCTACTGTTATTGATACTCGTGATTGACACACCAGATACTGATGTATAGACTGTGTACAAACTCTAAACCTCTTCGCAATGTCTTAGATTGTGATAAATAAAACACTAATGTGTCAACATACTGTTCACAAAAAATTGCTATGATCCATTAAATAAGTCGTTTTCTAGAATGATTTTTTTTTTTTTTTTGCTGTTTAGTATATCATTTTTGCATTGTCTTTTTATTTGCTGTTTATGTTTTTTGTAATCTTTATAAGTTTTCTTTTTTTACCATAAATTGTATGTTTTCTTTGTTATTGTTGATAATAAATCAGAAACTCCGAAGGAGTACTGACATGTTTCGGTATGTGACGTCACGTCAGGTCACGCCTTGTCAATCTACAATGTATCTTTGATATACGATATATTTAATACAATGTATTCTTTATACTTAATATAATGTATCTTTAATATAATGTATCTTTATACAATGTATCTTTATACAATGTATCTTTATACAACGTTTCTTTATACAATGTTTCTCTAGACAATGTATCTTTAACATTAACATAGAAACGTCTATATTTTCAGGAACCATTTGTTTGAAGAGACTATTCTTCGCAGCTATTTAACAGTCATATACAGTAGTATGGTTACATGACAGCTGACCCCCCTCCCTGCCCCGCCCACCCATCCCTACCAAAAAAGAGATCCATTGTCTCGGGAACCTGGCAAACCACCTGCAAAAATCCTGGAGATTCGGTATCCGTAACGCGATAAATATATAATGAAAGACTTGAATTACACAAATGTTAATTGTTTTTTCAAGTGAAAAACGATCTTTCACAAGTACATTAAGCATTGCGTAATACGTTTTTAAACATGCATAATTTATGACATAATGAAATGTGATTCTATTTTAAGAACTGTTAAACATTAAGCACAAATGTAGAGTACCTTAACAAGTTATAAGACACCAAGGTCATGAAATAATTGTGCTTACGGTTACTTCGCTCCTCAGTCCAGTTATTATATTGTTGTTATTACGGTTACTTCGCTCCTCAGTCGAGTTATTATATTGTTGTTATTACGGTTACTTCGCTCCTCAGTCGAGTTATTATTTTGTTGTTATTATCGTTTCATTTCTATAGCGCTGCATTCCTAAGCCTTCACAAGACTAATTATAACACTGTCCTAATTATTACGCATTAATATATAATATAATGATTGTCTAATGCAGTGGCTCCCAACCTTTTTGTGGTAGAGTACAACTTGGAGGTCGCCGTGTACCACCTGATCCCAGAGAAACTCAATTTGATAAAATATCACTTTATTTGCATACTTTTCAAACAAATGAACTAAAAAAAACTCAACTCAGTGCGAGGGCTGAATCTCCTTCTTCTCGACCAGCTTGTCAATGCAGGGCATGGCTTTGCTCACAGCACATCGTACCACCCGGAAGGCCCTCGAGGGCCACTAGTGGTACTGGAACCACTGGTCTACTGGTTACAGGTAAGTTTTGCAGAATTATAGGGAAGTAAGAATTGGCCAACTCGGTGATTATATTTTGGGATCGAAAGCCCAAGAGCTGTCCAAACATTAAAATAAACCGCGCAGTTGTCATGTATTTGCCGGGGTTATCACAATAATATCAACAACAAAATATTAAAACATATGATCCCCATCCTTGTAGTTATAATTATCATATTTTCAAAATAAATTTGTCTTGCTTATTGAATTGGCAGTAAATAAAACCAGGGTTGTTTTTGTTTTTTTTCGCTTAAAGCGGGTATTTCATATTTTCTAAGAAAGTCAAAACATATTTATTTCTATGTCTTTTGCTCAATAGGTTGTCAACTCACTGTTATATAATCATAGGCATTATTTTCCACACTTAAACATCTTTCACATCGGAAATAATAACACAATTACCTCCCTTGTTTTCCCATTCCACCATGCAATAGCTATCTTCAAACGTTTGAATTCGAAGTTGAAATGATATTTTTGCCAATTTCTCAATTGGCAATAGTGAATTATAGGATTAATAGGATTATTCTTTAACAGGGGTACATGTAGGACTGTTTATAGATACCATCTATTTTATGGCTTTATTTTAATATATTTTTAAAATGTCACTTAAAAATATAAAAATTGCAAATTTAAAATCAAACAATGTATTCTAAAGTTTACAAGTCAATTTTTTAGATCTTAACATATCTTACAAAAACCAAATATAATTTTGTGATGACCATTTCATTGTTACGAAAGCCCGTTAGTGGCAAACAACAACTAAATAATTATTAATCCGTTTGAACGAATTAGTATCTCGTTTGAGGAATTAATTATCTTGTTTGAACGAATTAATTATCTCGTTTGAACGAATTAATATTTCGATTGTACAGAAGCACGGAAGTGCCATGCATACATTGTGTTTCATGTAAAGATAATATGATTTAAAACGCTTAGATTCTTTACTGTTTCTAGCGTTACCGTCAGTAGAAGAAACTACACTTATGAAAAAGGGAATTAGTATAGAATACCTTGGAAATTTCAATTTGTTTATTTAGTGTTGTTTCGGCACAATCACTACTGATTACGAGGTAATTAATTCGTTCAAACAAGACACCAATTTGTTCAAACGAGATACTTATTCGTTCAAATCGATTTATTTTTTGTTGTTTCTTTTTCGTTTGTTTTGTTTGGCACTAATGGGCCTTCGTACAAAACTGCTATTTATAATCTGCGTAACTAATTAAGGGTTCCCGTGAAAAAATTGTCAACCATTAAAATAGATATACATTATCTTTAAGTGGCATTTAGCGATCGGGAAAACACATTAACAGAGCACAGTTTTGGTGGGGTACAATCACTAGTTTTATTCTAAAAGCACGACGTTTCGACAAGTATCCTCTTATCGTTATCTAGCACAAATGACAATTTAGTTCGTTCGTTCGTTCGTTCGTGGGGTTTAACGTCCACTTCCACCTAAGGTGATATCGTAGACAAAACAATTTAGTAAACTTGAGGTCAATATATATGAAATTAATAAGAAACCATTTACATGGATTAGATAACAGTAATAAAAGTAATATAAGGAGTAAAGGATATTTAACAAAAACAACAAACATAACAAGGTAATTAGCTACAAGTAGACACTAATACTGCATGAGTAGGGAGTTATTAACAGTTAGGCATACCCAATTTAGCCTTATGGATATGACCTCACTCCTAGTTTACACAAGTCACCCTTCGAAGGGCCTCACAATATGGAAATGGCCTCACTTCTTGTTCATACATGGCACCCTTTAAAGGGCCTCTAACTGTTAATAACTCCCTACTCATGCAGTATTAGTGTCTACTTGTAGCTAATTACCTTGTTATGTTTGTTGTTTTTGTTAAATATCCTTTACTCCTTATATTACTTCTATTACTGTTATTTAATCCATGTAAATGGTTTCTTATCAGGCCCGTATCAAGACACCATTAAGCGGGGGGGGGGGGGCTATCTAATCAACTTGTTAAAGCTATTCAAAACAGATATTTTAATATATTATTGCAACGCTTCTATTATTAGATGCACACGCTAGGCCACCGATAGGACTCTGAGTAAAAAATGTTTAAGAAAAATCGTAGACGTCGTTTTCGAGAAAAAGGCGTCTCAGAATGCTCCAAAACGGAAAATACTTGGTTTTCGGCGTACCATAATTTATTTCCTAAGAATCAAATTCGCGTTATTTAGATGTTATACGATCGTCTATTAATGGAACTATCCAACGCCACTTTAATTGTTTTGGACCGCTAATATGTGACGGAGAATTTCAGTTTTTGGCAAGAGCGCCAATTTTGTTTATCATTTTTACGCTTTTTCGCCGTTTTTTGAACTACTTCCGATAGACGAATCATTGTCGACTAGCTTTAACATCCGGTTTTGGAGTTTGAAAGGGAACAGGACTCTATAATGATATACTACACTATCCGATCAGATAAAACCTTTCTGGGAAATCCTATGTTCAAAAGAGTCAAAAATGTCAATATTAAAAATTAAATTTCAATAACTGCATACATATTATACATCGTTAGAACGGTAATTAGGTCAGCTATCTGAATTTATATCTTTTTTTTGAAAATCTCTTCAAATAAAAAAGTAGTAGAGCATTTTCCAATTTCACGATTTTTCGATTTTCAGTCCCTTTTTTGTCCTATTCCAATTATTTGAAGGTCTTAATGGGTGGATCCATGCTAAAGACTATCGGAAGGACCATCGATAGATAAAGTTTAAGAAAAATCGTTGAAGCAGTTTTCGCGATAAAGGCGTCCAAAAACGCTCCAAATTAGAAAATACTTGATTTTCAGCGTGCCATATTTTACTTTCCGGTCATCGTATGTTTATGAAATGGGTACCATACGATACTTCAATTCCAGTGCAACTCAGTGATACCCTAATCTTTTTAATCCGTTGATATCGGACGAAATAATCACTTTTTTTCCCAAAGCACCCATTTTTGCATTTTTTTCCAAAAATCAGAAATTATTTCGACTACTTCCGGTTTACGGATCGTTGTTGAAATTGCTTTATCCAACTGTCTGACTATATGGCTTTATGTTCCAGAGGTTTCAGAAATATCGATTTATCCTTTCACAAAAATATAAGGGTTTGAAAATGGGTAGAACATTCGAAAAAAATCGAAAAATAAAGGGAGATAACTCTAAATGAACCTTATATTACTGGAATTGGATGGACTCCAGGAATCCAAAAATGTAGGTCAAATTTAAAATTTTGAAAAATAACAAAAAATGTCTCCAAAAGAACATGTTTTCAATTTTCGAACGATAAAAGTCATCGACGAATGTTCGAAATTGAAAAATGGGAGATAGCCATTGTGTCGGAAAAGATTTAAGGATTCCAAAAATTTAATTTGTTTGAAAATGGATAAAGAATTGAAACTATGGCCGATTTTCAATTTCAGACCAACGTACAAAGTTCGACCACTTCCGGTATGCGCAGACGTTTCAAAAATAGTTTATCAAGTACATAGTTTCCCAATAGAAAATTTGGTTTCAGATCGATATCTGTTTTCGATCATGGAGAAATAGTCTCCGGTAGTAAAGAATAATAACAATAAACTAGATCTTCTACTGTCCCATGCAGATATGAAAGCTTTCATATTCACAGTCACTTCCTGTCACATGTCATGGGTCATATAAATGATGCGAACAAGAAAAAATAAATCATTAAAATTGGTCACAATCTAGCGAAATTAATGTGATTTTTCACTCGTAAACAATTTTGTCGGCATGAAAAACATCAAAGGTGAAATTTGAATTTTTGAAATATTTAAATACCAAAATTTCGACCCGTATCCCGGCTATCTTGAAATGTATTAAATTTTAGACATAGGAGACGCATTGAACATACTATGTACCATTGTGTTTGTATACAAGTCCGTAAATGTCGATTTTTCACTGTTTTATATTCACTTCAAAATGGCGACCATCAGCTGACCTGAATCAAAATTCTGCTCTGAACATTTTTTAGGTTTTCCTTCAAGGATTCAGAAAATGTAATTCCCATGTCTGTAAGTGCAATATCGCAAAAGTTCTATTGTCTTTTTACGTTTCAAGATGGTGACACTTCCGGTTCGATCGACAAACTCCATGTTTTGTGTACGAATCAGTAATTACTTGTCTAGTATCAAATTTTTTTTTAGGTCATTCTGACCTTTATTTCGACGATTTTTTTTAAAACTTTTATTCTAAATTTCACCAAGGTTAGATTATTTAGAAAATTTTAAAAAGTCATTTTTCAAGTCGCATCAGTAATGTCGACTTATATACTAAATTTCATGAAAATCGTACAACTATTAAAGACGTTGTCAAGTTGGTCTCAACTTCCGGTTCGAAATCACAGCTACGAATTTTCGAATATTACAAAACTTTTAAAAATAAGCTCCCCCTGACCAGCTTAACCGTTCGCAATAAACGTTTGCCCCCTTAAAATCGGCAAGTTGCTGACTTTAAAGTGAGAAACATTACAACCGTGCGAAATTTTCTGTTTTATCACTTTAACGGTACCTCTGATTACCAACCGATTATAACAAAACTTTAAAAATAAAAGAGAAAGAGAGAAATGCGGCTTAACGTCCATTCCACACAAACTAGGTCATTTCGGGGCTAACATGTTTTTTAATTTAATTTAAAAACTTCCCTAACGTGTACGGGTCCTTTGCCGCGGGAGGAAACCGAAGGACACGGAGAAAACCCACGAGGTTGGACATCATACTCCATGTCACGTGCAACCTGGAAATCGAAACGACGCCGGTTGACTCAATGACAGACGTTACGATACAGCGCGCACATGCTAACCATTCAGCCATTCAGCCTCCCTAAAATCGGGAAATTGCTGATTTATAGCAAGAAACATTTCAACCGGGCGAAATTTTCTGTTTTAACAGTTTAATTTGCACGGTACTTTAATTACCAACCGATTATTACAAATCTTTTGAAAATAAGCTGACCAGCTTAATCGTATGCAATAAACGTTTGGCCTGAATTGAAAGTTCTGCACCGAGAAAGTTCATCTCGATTTTCCGGCGTGGTTCCCCCTTGTCAGTGAGGCAGAACGGAGGGCCTTACAAGGACAGCTGTCTAGTCGTTCGGATGGGACGAAAAACCAAGGTCCCGTGTACACATTGGAGTGCACGTAAAATATCCATAAGCAGTTGGAATTCGATACTGTTGAATAAGCTCTATACGATGACTATGCAAACCATTATTAATTGATGAATGTGTTAAAATGTACAAAATATACACAGTATTAATCTAAATCAATAACATAAATGATTACAATTTTTTTTTAGATAGTTTTAAAATAGAAAACAAATAATTATATCAAATCAAACCTATTCAATTTCAATTAATATGAGGACTGGCTGCAAAGTTCTAAGCCTATTTGTGCAAAACCTATATAATGTTGATGTTTCCTTTTATTTTTCTATATAGTTTCCATCCAAGCTCAATTTTGTCATCAGTTATTTTCGGTGATTTTGGATTCACAAAACGTTTTGAAAATATATTGATTCCAAGGCCACCACCCATGTTTGAAAGAAGGCTAACCAGAAAAGTAAAATAGATCACAAAATCACGAAGTAACACAGCCGTCAAGGTCAATTTTTTCATCAGTTGTTTTCTGTGATTTTGGATTCGCAAAACGTTTTGAAAATATATTGATTCCAAGGCCACCACCCATTTTTGAAAGAGGCTAACCAGAAATGTATTGATTTCCCAGATTTGAGACGAAATCGCGAAACTGCGATCTATTTGATTATTTTCAAGCTGTTAATCGGAGTTATTCACGCGAAAACAACTTTGTCGGCACGGAAAACATCAAAGTCGAAATTTGAAATTTTGCAATTATCAAATACCAAAAATTCGACAATGAGCCAGGCTATCCCCAAATGTATTAATTTCAAAGATAGGAAAGGAATTCAACAAACTACGGCCTATTCTGGTAATTTACATGCCCGATAATGTCCATTTTTCACTATTTCTGATATTCAATTCAATATGGTGACTATCCATTGACTTAAATCAAAATTCCACTGCCAACATTTTATAGCCATCCCTTCAAGTATTCAGAAAATATAGCCCCCGTGTCTATATGTAAAATAGCAAAATGGCGTTTGAGGTTTTTACATTTCAAGATGGTGGCACTTCCGGATTAAGCTACAAACTCCATTTTTTGTGTACGAATCAGTGGTCTCGTAGCTAGTACCTAAAAAAAATTCAAGATGAGCTGACCTATATTTCGTCGATTTTTTTGAAAATTTCGATCCTCAATTTGTTCAAGGGGAGATAATTTAGAAAATATTTAAAGTCATTTTTAAAGTCGCATCGGGAAGATCTACTTACATTCCAAATTTCATAACAATCGTGTATCTATTAAAGAAGTTGCCAAATTGGAACGAAATCACAGCAACGAATTTTCAAAATTCGAAAATTTGAAATTGCAGGTGAAATTGGTTTTCGTCAAGGTTTTCAGAGAATTTTTTTTTAATAAAATAAGTCTATCAATAACAAAGTTACGACTATGCATTGTTAATTTTTTCGTTCGTAAAATTCATTGATTTCGAATTCGCAAAACGTTTTGAAAATATATTTAATCAACAGGCACCACCCATATTTGGGGGGGGGGGGGTAGGTCAAAGTTTCAGAAACATCCTATGGTTAGATTCTGTGAAATCCGATTTGCAGGAGAAACACACACAAAAAAAAATAATAATAATCTTAACAGAAACAATAAGCTTTGAAGCTTAAAAATAATAATTTTAGTAAAAACGATAGACTTTCAGACGAAAGCAGCGCTGAACCGGCTTTCAGGAATCATACAGGAAGTTTATTATACCATAACCGATCCATTGAGCTACCAAACTATACTTTAGTTGTTTTGCTTCAGTGACACCCTCTATCATATGTAAAAGTAATATTTGTTGGCGAAAAGACCGGCCAAAACTGTAAATTATGGCAAAATTACGTCACTTCCGATGCCGAAAGAAATTTTTATAAGTGAAAAATACAAACTTTGTTTTATACATATCGGGCAATAAATAATTAACCTATAACCCATAAACTGAAATTAAGAAGGTAAAAAACTTAAAAGTGTCAATGGGAAAATTGGCTATTATTCGACAAGGGACCATGCTAGAAGCCTTTTCTCGATATCAATATGATGGTATTGATTACATCTTACTGCCCATTAGAGTCAGCCGTTATAAAGTTAAACGAATAATAAATATAACGTGAAAAGTGATGCATGCAAAATTGCATATTTCTCGGCAACTGCTCATATTACAAACTAATTTTCGCATACATTCTCTTCGTCTGGATTATTGTTACGAGTTTATGAAAATTACAAATAAATATTTCAAAATATGAAGACGCTGAATGAATTGTAAATAACTGAATTTTACACTTTATTTTACATTTTATTCGAAATTGCCCGAAAATGAAATTGAAATGAAAAAATCTGAGCTAAGGATTTTGTGCACCTGTGCAGGGTGCATCCTTTTAGTTATATCAGTTTTGAAAAAAAATAATATTTGCTTTCAAAAAGTGGTACCGAACTGTCAAAATTGTAGTTTTTGTTAATATTACGTCACTTCCGTTGCCGACAGAAAAATTTCACAGTAACAAAAAAAATTACAATTGGGACCACGGAGCATATGAACTTTGTTTTATACAAATCGAACAATAAATAATTTTTCTGGGTACGAAAAACTAAATTAGCCGATGGCGGCTAACGCAAATTACCGAGACATTTTTTTTCCTCATTTCTGCCCAAGTACATGTAGGATGATATTTTAACCCTGTGTAAAATATCATAAAAAAAATATTTATAAATAAAAAAGGTTTTCGTAAAAAAAATATTTTTTTTCAAAATATCGGACATTTTTTCGACTACTTCCGGTTTTACGAAGTTCTTTGCATACTTAACTTTCGGTACCAGAAGTGTCAGAAACATCCATTGTGTAGTTTTAACGATTTTTCAATTTTTTTCAAAGTTTGAGGCCATTTTTGGACCACTTATATTATTTCAATGCTTTTCATTTTGGATTCACTATATCGACAACCGATAGGAATTTGAGTAAGAAATGTTTCAGAAAAATCTGCACCGTCGTTTTCGAGAAAAGGGCGTCTCAGAATGTTAAAAAATCGGAAAATACTAGATTTTTGGCATACAATAATTTATTTCCTTACCATCGAAATATCGGACATTTTTTCGACTACTTCCGGTTTTACGATCGTTGTCGTGATAGCTTTACGAAGTTCTTTGGATACTTAACTTTCTGTACCAGAAGTGTCAGAAACATACATTGAGTAGTTTTGGAAAAAAAGATAAATGAAAGAGTGTTTCCAAAAATTTCAAAGTTTGAGGCCATTTTTGGACCACTTATATTATTTCAATGCTTTTCATTTTGGATTCACTATATCGACAACCGATAGGACTTTGAGTAAGAAATGTTTCAGAAAAATCTGCGGCGTCGTTTTCGAGGAAAGGGCGTCTCAGAATGTTAAAAAATCGGAAAATACTAGATTTTTGGCATACAATAATTTATTTCCTTACCATCGAAAGCGTATTATTTAGATACCATATGATGGTCCATTAATAGGGCTATCCAGCGACACTTTAGTTCTTTTGGTCCGCTAGTATCTAAGGGAGAAATCATGTTTTTCGCAAGTGCGACAATGTTTTTAACTTTGTTTTTCATTTTTTGAACACTTCATTGTCGGAATAGTTTTAATAGCCGGTTTGGGCACTAAAATAGCCACAGGGCTCTGTAATGATATATTACATTATCTGATCAGATAAAATGCCCCTGTGAAATCCTATGTTCAACAGTGCCAAAAATGCAAAATATTTAAAATATCGAAAATTAAATTTCAATAACTACATACATATTATACATCGTTAGAATCGTAATTAGGTCAGCTATCTGAATATACAATCTTTTTTTGAAAATCTCTTAAAATAAAAAAATAACATAGCATTTTCCAAAATTTCACGATTTTTCGATTTTCAGTCCGTTATTTCACCTATTCCAGATATTTCAAAGTCTTATTGGATGTCTTCATGCAAAATACCTCCGAAAGGACTCTCGACAGAAAAAATTTAAAATATCGAAAATTAAATTTCAATAACTACATACATATTATACATCGTTAGAATCGTAATTAAGTCAGCTATCTGAACATACAATCGTTTTTTGAAAATCTCTTAAAATAAAAAAATAACAGAGCATTTTCCAAAATTTCACGATTGTTCAACTTTTTTCGATTTTCAGTCAGTTATTTCACCTATTCCAGATATTTCAAAGTCTTATTGGATGTCTTCATGCAAAATACCTCCGAAAGGACTCTCGATAGAAAAAATAAAAAAAGTTGCTGTTAAGTTTTCGAGATACAGGCATCCGAAAATGCTAAAAATCAGAAAATACTTGATTTTCAGCGTGCCATATTTTACTGCCTGTTCATAATATCCGTATGAATTGGGTATCATATGATAGTCCAATCCTTGTGCCATCCAATGGTACCTTAATTTGATTAATCCGTTGATATCGGACGGAGAAATCACGTTTTCCCCCGAAAACATCCATTTTCTGCACACTATTTCGACCACTTCCGGTTTAAGGATCCGTGTCGAAATTGATTTATCAGTTGGTATTGGACTATAACTTCGTGTTCCATAAGTTTCAGAAACATCATTTTGGCTGTAAAACGACACCACAGCTCACAAAATGTGAAAAAAATCGAAAAATAAAGGGCGATAACTCTGAATGAAACTTATATTACTGGAATCGGATTGACGTCAGGTAACCAAAAATCTAGGTCAAATTTGCAAATTTTGAAAAATAACAAAAATTGTCTCGTAGGGGACGTGTTTTGAACTTTCAAACGATAGAAGTCAACGACGAAGTTTCGAAATTGCAAAATGTGAGATTGCTATTTTCTCGGAAAAGTCCCAGGCTTTCCAAAAATTTGATTTGTTTGAATATAGGTAGAGAATTGACGAAACCACGGCCGATTTTTAATTTTTTACCAACGTTCAAAATTCGGCCACTTCCGGTCTGCGCAGAAGTTCAACAATTGTTTTATTGAGTAACCACCACATGGTTTCCCGATAGAAAGATGAACCGCAGATCGGTATCTCTTTTCTATCATAGAGAAATAGGCTCCGGCGGAAAAGAATAATAATAAAAAAATAATAACTAGACCTGCATGCAGGAATGACGGGTTTCACTGGTGCCACGTTACCTTTAAACATGTCACTTCCGGTGCCAGGTTACCCTTGAACACATGTCACTTCCGGTACAAACGAAACCACTAAACAGGTTTCCAAATTAACATTGCACACAAATAAAATGGACGCAGAATCAACCAAATCCAGTAATATCAATTCATTTTATACATTTGTTACTTGTAAATGATCTTGACAAAATTAAATTACTTCCGGTGTTAATGAAAATGTTCAATTAATCTTATGAAATCAGAATTGGCATACGATATCATATAGTGAAAATTTTATGTAAATCGAAAAATAATTGCCACTTTTAAAGACCAAAAAACTTGAAAAGTGACTTGTAGAAAATCGGCTATTTCTCTGCAACCGTACAAGTTAGAAACCATTTTGTGGTATCTGTATGATCGTATGGGTTCATTCTATTTGTTGATTGGCATCAAATACCATAATTTGAAAAAGATTTCAAAACAGACTCATTTGAATAAAATATCTGTTTTGAAGGCTAAAATACAGTTTTTGCCAAAATGATGTTACTTCTGGTGATAATGAAAATCTTAAATTACCTGTATGAAAGCCCGAATGGCATTAGGTATAACATGGTGTAACGTTTATAAAAATCGAATAATAATTGACACTTTTATGGCCCCAAAACTTTCAAAAGTGACCTGTAGAAAACAGTCTATTTCTCGGCAACCGAACAAGTTAGAAACAATTTTATGATATCTATATGACCATATGAGTTGTGTTTATATGTGAATTTAAACCAAAAGTTAAAATTATTAATACATATTAAGTAATTCTTGGTTGAATAAAACATTGATTTAAAAAATTTAAAATGCAGTTTTTGACAAAATGACGTCACTTCCGGTGTCAATTTTAAATTGTAATCAACTTGATATGACGCTACATGCTTTTTGAATCAAATGATGTCACTTTTATAAAAATCCAATAATAATTGACTATTTAACACGCAAAATAACGAAAACAGTGACTTATGCAGAACTGCCCATTTCTTGTCAACTGCTTATATTACAAACTAATTTTAACATACATTTTCTTCGTATGGATTATAGCTACATGTTTATAAAAGTTACGAAGAAATATTTTAAAATCTGAAAAGCCTGAATGGGTTGTAAATAGGTCAAATTTACTCCATTTTTAGCCTCTTAATCGAATTTGCTCGAAAATGAAATCGAAATTAAAAAAATTTTTTGTGCATTTATAGGACACACTCTTTGAGTCATATAATTTTTCAAAAAAATAATATTTGTTTTCGAAAAATGGTACCTAACTGTCAAAATTGTAGTTTTTGGTAAAATTATGCCATTTCCGGTGCCGACAGATAACACTTTCGGTAACAAAAAAAATGACAATTGAGACAACGAAGCATATAAACTTTGTTTTATAAAAATCGAACAATAAAAAAATTAATCTAGGACTGAAAAACTGAATTAACCAATGGCGGCCAAGGAAAATTACTGAGACAAATTTTGTTAACATTTTTGCGCTAGTCAGATGACTCTTTAATCCTGTGCACAACACGACTAAAAAATATTTATAAATAAAAAAGTTTTTTGTAAAATTTTAAATTTTCGAAATTTGGCGCCTAATATCTTCGAAGATTTGCCAAAAATCAAAAATCGAAAGTAGCTTAGCTATGTGCCATGTCTCCGGCTATGCTAAAATGTATCGAAAGTTAAAATCCAATGATTATTGTTAAAATTACTGCAATATTTTTCAAAACGATAACTTCGGTGATTTCGGACATTTCGCATTGTCGCAGAACGTTCAAAACCGAAGAAATGGTAACGATGCGACACGTAGTTGCTGAGATCTATTCAAATTGGAATCTGAATAATAATAATAAGATTAATAATTTTAACAAAAACAATAGTGTTTCACACAAGCTACGCAGTGTGAAACCCTAATAATTTTAACATCTCTTGACATTAGTGTCTTATAACTTGTTAAGGTACTCTACATTTGTGCTTAATGTTTAACAGTTTTATAAAATAGAATCACATTTCATTATGTCATAAATTATGCATGTTTTAAAACTTATTTTGCTGTACTTACGTAATCATTTTACTTGAGACCAATTGTACGCTCTTTATATTTATGTAAATGAAGCTATTCATTATATATTTATCATGTTATGGATATCGAATGGACTCTTCAAACAAAACCTACTTAGACATATCGATTTGTCTATGATACATTTTGTAAGATTTAGATAAAGATCTGACTGTTCTTCCATTTTGTTTTGTCACTTCCGTTTCTTGAAATCGTCGTTACGCATCTATTGTAGGAATGATTTCTGTGTTAAAATTATATTTGGAACGTGTTTAACCAGTTCTATCACATATGTAACTTTGGCTGACACCAATATAGTAGGGGTCGAACTCCCAGATCCGTGACCAATTTCCGGGGAGGAAGGTTTGACGATTGATTCTGGTAGGGGGGAACTGTTCTGAGGATTTGTGCAGTTTGCAACCCCTGGAAAGTGTGGGCAACTCTCAGGAGAGGCAAAAATCCAAGATGGCGGCCGAAATAGCACAGAGACGTATAGTTGGGTGCTAATGTCATCAAAGCGTCCTTGTAGTATGTCATTTTTATAGTTTTCAGGGTCGCTGAATCCACTAAGATCACTCGCAAGTCATTTTGATGCACCCATATCCCAATATGGCGGAAATCTGGCTGAGATGGTGGAAAAAACGAAAAATAATGTTATATATTCTAATAAGGCAAATATGGGCTTGTAATATATCGTTTTTAAGGGTTTTCATGGATGCTTAGTTCATTTTTGATGGTCAATTAATGAAATATACATTAAATGTTAAATATGAAACAAATATGAGAGCACAGAAGATACAAAAATACGGAAAATATCATTATATACGCAATACGTCATTCATATAACACCTACTAATATCATAATTTCTATTCATAGGCATATACGTTTCACACAAATCTTTCAAGACGACAGCCTTCAATCAGAGTCCGTGTCTAATGCACTGTCAGGCTCAGACGTGTCACTAACAGAGGTATCATTATCCTCATCATCATTACCATCCTCAATATCTACCGATGATCTGAATTTAAATGGTATATACCCTACAGGAACACACACATTCCCTCTTTCAACTCCCATCCATGTTCGAGTGGACCAGCTACGTTACTGACATTGTAACTTAGCATGATATATGCTTGATAGTTCACTCTTTTTATGTGCTGTTCCAGACTATCTTCATCAGGTGTGATACGGCGTGTGCATTGCTTTTCATCTTTAGCCATTTGCTAGCTCTACCACAAGCTACAGTTGTGGATTATTTGTCATTATAGATACATCTCAGCACAAATTGTTCCATGGAAGCTACCGGGTTGTCGGATAAAGTTAATGCGACACCTAAACCATCTAACAATGATGCATCTGCACTAAATGTGGACTTATGTAGAAATGAAATGAAATGAAATGTTGTTTTATGGCACATCTGCTCCAACCGGGCTATATTGCGCCAAACATGATGAAATATACGAGACAAGCTAAATGATATCACAAAATTTTACATATGCATAAATAAAAACAATATCACAGTACATCAAATTTAAAAATAAAAATCAAACTTTTATGCATACAAAAATTTAAAATACTAAAACACTAGATAATTATATATATATAATTATATACATATTGCGAAATGCTAAATTTTTTAAAAGAGACAGGTTTTTATTATAAATTTTAATTTGTATTAAAAAATTTAGCATTTCGCAATATAACCCAAGTTGGGCAAACAAATGGTGTAGTGACCGGCAACGGTAATATCTTGATCTTATATGTTTGAGATGCTTGCACTCGATCAAAATGTGTTTAACTATCAAAGGAACATGACAGTGTTCACATTCTGGTTGAGGCTCTCGCTTTAAGATGAAAATATGCGTTAAAAAAGTGTGACCTATGCGAGAGCGACACAAAATAACTTCATCCCTCCTGTTTGTTCTGTAGGAATTAGGCCAATCTCCTAAGAGAGGCTTAATGTGATGAAGTTTATTTGTGTCTGCAAGATCCCAAGACCGTTGCCAGCGGCCATAAATAACCTGATTTATACAAGTTTTAAAATCTGTATATGGTATTAAAATGTTTGATAGGGGAAGATCCAAAGCAGCTTTGGCAGCAAAATCTGCTAGATCATTCCCCTTTATATCGACGTGACTGGGGAGCCAGCAGAAGACAACGTCTTTACTGCTGAGCTCATAAGATAGTAGCAGACGATAGACATCTGCCACTAATGGGTGTTCAAGCTGTTTATTGTTAATTGCTTGAAGCGAGGACAGAGAATCAGTAAAGATGATATGCTTTAATGATGAAGAGGACTGTATGAACTCCAAGGCTTGAAGAATCGCCTGGAGCTCAGCTGTAAATATTGAAGCAACAGGTGGAAGACACACAGAAATGGTCTCAGATGGCGTCACAGTAGCCGAAGCTACCCGATCACCGTCTGTAGAACCATCCGTGTAAATAGGAGCATAATCACCATATTTAGACCTTAACTCTCTAAAGAGAGATTGGAACACCGTAGAGCTAGTATCTCTCTTTTTATGTTGAGTAAGATCGAAATCGATCTTTGGGGGAGATATAGCCCATGGTGGAGTCGTAAAGAGAGGGGTATTCGCAATACTGTCTAGGCTGATACCAGCCTCAGACAAAAGGGGCTGTATGCGAATACCAAATGATGGAATGACTTTAGTCTTTAACAGATATAAATGCTCATGTAATGGTCTAAATATGGTGTTAAATGAAATATGATTTGGAAGAGATGCAATTTTCGTAGCATACTGCAGGGCCAGTTTATCACGCCTGTTGTGCAGTGAGGGCTCATGCGCCTCGACGTATAAACTGTCCACTGGAGATGTACGAAATGCTCCTAAACTGATTCTAAGTCCTTGGTTGTGTATGGTGTCGAGCTCTTTGAGATACGACTCGCGAGCAGACCCATACACAATACACCCATAATCGAGTTTTGATTGAATTAATGCTCGATATAATCTGAGCAAGGCCTTACGGTCTGCTCCCCAGTCAGTATTTGACAAGACTCTCAACATGTTGAGGGCTTTCAGACATTTCTTTTTTAGGTTTTTGATGTAGGGGATAAATGATAATTTCTTATCAAATATCAGCCCAAGAAATGTGGTTTCATCCACAACTGGAAGGCGGTTGCCATCCAAGAAAAGTTCTGGATCAGGATGTAAACCTCGTTTCTGACAGAAATGCATGCAGACAGTCTTGGATTTCGAAAAACGAAATCCATTTTCGGTTGCCCATTGTTGAAGTGAATTCAAACAAAGCTGCAACTTACGTTCGATTATCCGCATGTCTGTAGAACCATAGCACATCTGAAAGTCATCAACATAAAGAGCGCCGTTTGTACCTGGTTTAAGGCACGCTGGGATAGTATTAATTTTTATTGCAAATAATGTTGGAGATAAAATACTTCCCTGAGGAACTCCCATTTCCTGAGGAAATGGGTCAGAGAATATTGATCCCAGTCGTACCTTAAATGACCTATCTTCCAGGAAATTTTTAATGAAGATAGGAAAGCAACCTCGTAGGCCGAGGTTATGGAGGTCGCGCATGATACCATGTTTCCATGTAGTATCATAAGCTTTCTCCAGATCAAAAAATACTGCAACTAAATGTTGCTTCTGGATGAAAGCGTCCCTGACAAACGTTTCAAATCTAACGAGATGATCAAGAGTACTCCTTTGGGACCGAAATCCACATTGGAGGTCAGTAATGGGGTTGTTGGACTCTAGGTACCAAACAAGCCTTCGATTGATCAATCTCTCCATGGTTTTGCAAATACAGCTAGTTAAAGCGATCGGACGATAGTTGGTAGGATTCGTATGATCTTTAACCGGTTTAGGGATGGGAACTATTGTGGCTTCATGCCACGAAGGAGGGAAATTCCCATCTACCCAAATCCGGTTGAAAAGATCCAGTAAAATTAGAAGTGTTGGATAAGGTAAATGTTTTAAAATTTGGTAGTGTATTTCATCTGGACCAGTTGCAGTGTCCCGAGCTCGCTTTAACGAATCACGGAGCTCTGCAATGGAAAAACGATCATTATAACATTCATCATTGCGGGACTTGAAATTAAGTCGCCTTTTCTCCTGTTGTTGTCTAATGCCTCGAAAGGCATCAGAGGAGAAATTGGATGATGAATTGAATGAAAAGGTACTGGCCAGAGAATTAGCAATATCAGGAAATGTTGTCAGGGTGTTATTATCAACATTGAGATGGTTAACTGATAAAGCACTACTTTTACCTTTAATCCTAAGAATCCTATCCCATACCGACTTAGATGTGGTACGGGAATTGATCCTAGAGACATATTCTTGCCATGAAGACTTCTTTGCTTGGCGTATGGTTCTACGGGCCTTCGCCCGGACCATTTAGTATGCCGCAATATTCTCCATGGAAGGATGGTTCTTTAGTCGTCTCAGGATACGATCACGCTCTTTAAGAGCGGATTTGCAATCGTCATTAAACCATGGTTTATTGAAACGTTTTGGTTCAGTCGTGGTTTTTGGAATCGCCTGCTCAGCTACATCTTGAAGAATTGAAGTGAATAAGGCCATGGGCTCGTCTGCATCTTCTAACTCCTTTGCATCAAAAGAGAAGAGACACAAAGATTCAAACAGAGCCCAATCAGCCTTATGTAACTTCCACCTCTGGGGTCTTTCGACCGGAGAGGGACCATTATTATCAATCAAGATAGGAAAGTGGTCACTACCACATAGATCTTCATTTACTCTCCATGAAAAATCCTGAAACAGGACCGGAGAGCAAATGGTTAGATCCAGGGAAGATAAAGAAGCTGTGGCAGGATGTAGATAAGTAGGCGAGTCATCATTTAATAAACACAAATTATTAATGTTAATGAAGTCCGCTATTTGTTTACCTCTGTTGTTATCATCTGGACTACCCCAGAGTGAATGATGACCATTGAAATCTCCCGTAATAATAAACGGGAGAGGAAGTTGTGCAACAAGGTCATCAAGATCTCTGGGATTAAGATGTAAACTTGATGGAAGATATACAGAGCAGAGTGTTATAGGAATATGCAAAGTCACCCGAACTGCAACTGCCTGTAAGGGCGAGTTGAGAGTGACTTTACTTTGAGGGATATCCCCATTAAGAATAATAGACACACCCCCATGAGCTCTACCATCACCAATTGCATGATGATGGTAACCAACAAAATTTCTAAAAGACAAAGTGACAGAATTCCGTAAAAAAGTTTCCTGTAAACAAATAGCTAAAGGATTATATTTTTGAATTAAAAGTTGGACTTCATTAAAATTTGGTTTTAAACCACGACAGTTCCATTGAATAATTGAATTTAACATTGTCAAGGATAATTTATTTTTGGCGGTTTACCGCCGACGGGGTCATTATTGGCCCCCTCTACGGTAATACCGTCCATCAGATCAACCCCATAGTTCGTGAAATGGACAATAGGGTCTTGTGAACCCTTTTTACCCTTCTCACGCAATTTTGCTAATTTCCATTGTCTTGATGATACATAAACTTTTTCCTGTGAGGGTGGGATAACCGATGACTGCGATCCTGACCCAGTCGACCTGGGATCAGGTGTTGCAGCTTTCGGTTTATCCAATGGATGTGATTCCTTGCCATTCTGGGAGGAAGTATTGGGAATGGTCCCAATATCTTCAGTTAGGGGCAAGGAAGATGAACCCTCACCAGGCAAGGGCAAAGTTGCTTGAATCGAGCTCTCTCGTGACTGAGAAGAGCTCGAGACCCCTTTTATTTGATCTGATGTAGGCAAAGTCCTCATTTTTTGTTTATCTGGCCAGGTTATGTCTGTCTGAACAGATATTGATTTAGTAGAAACTTTAACTACACTCGAAAAAGATTTCCCTTGTTGTGCAATGGGAATGAGTGAAGTTAGTTCTACTTGCTTTTTAGCATCAAAATATGGAATCTTCCGTTCAGACATTACCTGTTGAAATCTTTTCTCTTTCTGCCATATTGGACATTCGCGAGAGTAAGCGAAATGCTTACCCTTGCAATTAACGCAGCAAAACTCAGCCTGGCAGGCAACGCTCTCGTGGCCATCATGACCACAACGAGCACAGGTATCTTTGCCTCTGCAGACGGTCTTGCTGTGTCCAAATTTCTGACATTTATAGCAGCGAAGAGGGTTGGAAATATAAGAATCAACAGGTATATCTAAATAACCTGCCTTGATTGATTTCGGTATGTCGGGACGATTAAAAGTGAGGATATAGGTGCTTGTGGGGATCACCTTATCTCCTCGGCGTACACTAATGCGTTTAACTTGTTGGACGCCTTGAGAAGAAAGGTATTCAACCATTTCGTCCTCACTGCTGCCTTCAAGGTCTCGACATCGAATAACGTCTACTAGTATTTAATGATCTATGTGGAGACACCTTGATAGGAATGTCTGCCAAAGTGGATGATTTGAGAAGCATAGTAGCATGCTGCTCCTTGACACATTCTATCAAGAGTGTTCCATTTTTCAATTTCTTAATAGCTTTGGGCTCACCGGCCAAACCGGCAATGCCCTTAGCTATTAAAAAAGGTGAGACTTTAGATAAGTCAGTAGAGGGGCTCTCAATCAAGAGAAACCTCGGCCATGACTTTGCCATTTTATTTTTTAATATATTAGAAACGTCCTCTGAATTAGGACGTTTCTGTTTTTGTCGTTCATTTGATGGTGTGGGGGGGGGGGGGAATAGGGAATCCATGAACGTATTTTTTTTAATTCACCCCTCGTCGTCCCCCAGGTTACTTCCCTGCCTACTACGGGGAGGACTAGCACGGATAACCAGCGCGTGGCCTCAGGGCTCAACGAGGGGTATACTCAAGCCAAAAAGTACAGAATACATATCCATCCTGATTGACCCAAGCCGTCGCTCTGTAGAATGTATCAAGGACACAAAGGTAAATTTGCTGAGTATAAAACAACAAAGCATTAAATTGGGATAGGGTACATTCTACAGAACTATAACGACTGAAGCCGATTGATCAGAGTGGGCCACTCTGACCTCCCGTCTAGGTGAACCATGGGCCAAAGTAATGTGTTGCAGAAAAAGGGCTCGCAAGCCAATCCCCACTCAATTACCAGGATTCCACTCTCCACCGACACGGGTCGCAACGTACGGCAAACACGTTGCCCCATTACAGGGATCCTTTTAGTCGCCTCTTACGACACGCAGGACATACGAAGGGTATATTCTTATCACCCCCTACACCCCAGGGGGGACTTATGTAGAGTCTTTTTGGAATGACCAAAAAATCCGGACACTGTATATCACTACCGGTTATCGAGTGGAACTGAATGATACGTAGCGCCACATCACATGGCAGTAATCTGTGTGCATCAAAAGACTGCCCCTTTCGTCTAACTGCTAGAGACCCTGGCTTCATCTGAGAAACATAGCTTGATAAAACCAAAACATCAGTATCTTCTGCGTCTAGAAAAAACTACAAATTCGTCGGTTCCAATCGATCTCAGTTGTGCATAAATGTAAAACAAAGTGGTCACATTCGAAAAGTTGGAACCTACAGTTTTTCGGCTGTTAGATCATAACAGTTCTTTTGGATAGAGTAAATTAACTGAACACCTGGGTATTTTTTTACTAATTTATCGAACTCTTTATGTAGAAACACTTGTTGATGGTAGTGTATACACATGGTAGGATTATGTAGTGAAAATTTTCAATCTAGCTTTGAAACGACACCCAAAAGCGAAAACGATCGTATTTGTGAATGACCCATACGATCTTCCGATCTGCGTTCAGAACTGTACCAAGGTGGTACCAAGAACATTTATATCAAGGCCGATAGTAAATTTCTGAACGCTCGAGAATTCTCCAATTTCCTTTCAAACGATGCTTATAAAGTGAGACTACAAGTGTTTCTACATAAAGAGTTCGATAAATAAGTAAAACACACCCAGGTATTCAGTTCATTAACTCTATCCGAAAGAACTATTATTATCTAACAGCCGACATCTGTAGGTTCTAACTTTTCGAATGTAACCAATTCGAGGCGGACACCATCAAACCTTCCTCCCCGGAAATTGGTTACGGATCTGGGAGTTCGACCCCTACTAATATTGTCCTTTAAGAATTATAAGCATGATAAAGAGCGGGAAAAATATGAGCTTTACCATCTCCTCGTCCAATGCATTAAATATGATATTTTGGACAGATTGATTTAATTAAATTATTTTCACTTAATGGGCTGAAAATTGGTAATAACACATAGTAACCGTATACACTATCATGGCTAATAGTGAAAACAGGTTTGAGCTAGCTACGCTCGGCTACAATGTCTTTGTTATCAGTCCCCTAACTTTTAAAATCGCCTCGACGGCCTTCCTAGGATATTGTGTAATCGGGTTATACGAAGCCATTTAATCTTCGTTAACTTAATGTACCCATATACATGTAAGACTGTTAATGTTAAGTTGATTTTATCACTTCAACTAGGGTAGGGTAAATACACTTTTTTCTTCACTACAAGTGTTTCTAGAGGCGAAATTCGACGCTGAATCCGAATCTGTTAAAATTTTCGACCCAATTTAAGTCTTTCGGTCAGTACAGCTGCCATGTTTGAAAATGGCGACCAAAATATGACTTTTTGGCCGTTAAACTCCTATTATGTGAGATATGGCCTACAATATGTCTTTTCTATGATTTTCTGGGTTGCTGAGTACGATGTCATGTTCACAACTGCAATTAAAAGCGTCATAGTTGAAATATAATCAAGTATCGGTGTAAAAATCTAATATTTGTTTCGCATTTACGGCCACTGAAGCACAAAAGCAGCAGAGAAGTCTTGACGAAAATCTTGGCTAGAAGTTCATCACCAAATCTTTAAGGAAAAACAAAACCAGTATAATAATGCTATCGCCTATGCCAACACCCAATTTTTAAAAGAGAAGATTAAAAATGCTGCCGGTAGTAAAGTATTATTCAATATCTGCAAAAGTCTCACGAAGAATTCGTTTTCAGACGCTATGCCATCATGCTATAAAGCAAACCAGATACTTTACAGAGAAGATTGAGAAAATAAGACACAGCTTTCAAATTGAAAACGATTTTATTGACCATAATGACCAGAAGGATGATTACATTCCACCGTTTGAGGTAAAAGTGATATCTGCAGACTACCTCACAAAGTTAATCAAGAAAGCTCCAACAAATCATGTGAATTGGATGTATTACCTACATGGCGAATAAAACATATTTCTTTGGCCTTATCAGTGGTACAATAACAGCTCAGAATTTCCCGAACTATTTAAGACAGCTTATGTGAAACCACTCCTGAAAAAACCGAACCATGACCAAGATATACTGACAAATTACAGACCAGTTTCAAATCTATCTTTCATTTCTAAGGTTATTGAAAAAATCATTGCGGATCAACTAAAAGACCGCATGAATCAATATAATCTACTAGAAACTTACAGAAATCTGCATAGTACAGAGACGGCCTTAACAAGGGTTCACAATGATATTCTCCGAGCGATGGACAAAAAACATGTTATTCTATTCGTATTATTGGACTTATCAGTCGCATTTGACACCATAGATCGCCAACGTCTCCTGCAGCGCCTAAAGCAAAGAATAAAGCTATCTGATTCGTCATTGGGGCTTATTCAACATGCAGATCGCAATTAGTGTGTGTTGGGGGTGCAAAATCACAACCAACAGTACTACAGTACGGGGTTCCCCAAGGATCAGTCCTCGGCCTCTTGGCGATGTTATCAGGGAATGTGATGCAAATTTTCACCTCTTCGCTGATGGTACCCAGTTGTATCTGCATTGAACAAATCAGTGTGTGGATGCATGAAAATTACTTGAAACTTGTTCAGATCAAACAAAATTTCTTTCGATCTATAGACCGACCATACAAAAGATTCATGTGGACGTATATTGTCGTCGCCCCTGTTCGTCCGTCCGTCCGTCCACAATTGTTTGTGAACAGTCTACAGGTCACAATTTTTATCCGATTTCAATGAAACTTAAAACATAGGTTTATCACCCTAAGATCTCGGTTTCTTTCGATATTGGCATGTTTCGGATAGTAACTTCATGGGTTATGGCCCCTGATTGTACGAAAAATCGCGTTTTTTAGCTTGTGAACAGTGTAGAGTTCACAATTTTGAACCGATTTGGATGAAACTTGAAATGCATGTTTATAACCCAAAGATCTTGGTTCCTTTCGATATTTGCGCCAATCGAATCGTAACTTCCTGAATTATGGCCCCTGATTGTCCGAAAAATCGCCCTTTTTAGCTTGTGGTCCCTCTGGAGGTCAAAATTGTTATCCGATTTAAAAAAACGTTTGATTATATCACCGTTCCATGGTTATGAAGGTTTGAGTTCGAATTTCGTGAAAATCGGACCAAAATTGACGGACAAAATGGCCGCCATTTGTACGCGAATAATGTGAAAATATGTTATATCAAGGTTGTGAACAGTGTAGAGGACACAATTTTGAACCGATTTGGATGAAACTTGAAATGCATGTTTATAACCCAAAGATCTTGGTTCCTTTCGATATTTGCGCCAATCGGATCGTAACGTCCTGAATTATGGCCCCTGATTGTCCGAAAAATTGCCCTTTTTAGCTTGTGGTTCCTCTGGAGGTCAAAATTGTTATCCGATGTAAAAAACCGTTTGATTATATCACCGTTCCATGGTTATGAAGGTTGAGTATGAATTTTGTGAAAATCGGACCAAAATTGACGGACAAAATGGCCGCCGTTTGTACGCGAATATTGTGAAAATATGTTATATAAAAAGGTTGTGGACCTTATAGAGGTCACAATTTTGAACCGATTTTGATGAAATTTGACATGTATGTTTATAACCCAAAGATCTTGGTCCCTTTCGATATTTGCGCCCATTGGGTCATAACTTCCTGAATTATGTCCCCGGATTGTCCGAAAAATCGCTTTTGTTCGCTTTTGGTCCCTCTGGAGGTCAAAATTATTATCCGATTTAAAAAAACGTTTGACTATATCACCGTTACATGGTAATGAAGAGAGAGTTTGAATTACGTGAAAACCGGACTAGCATTGACGGACAAAATGGCCGCCGTTTGTACACGAATAGTGTGAAAATATGTTATATCAAGGTTGTGGACCCTATAGAGGTCACAATTTTGAATCGATTTTGATGAAACTTGACAGGTATGTTTATAACCCAAAGATCTTGGTTCCTCTGGAGGTCACAATTATTATCTGATTTAAAAAAAAACGTTTGATTATAAAAACCAAACAAATTCTAATGATTTTCTGATAATTCCTTAATATGTGACAACTCTTGTTGACTGCCCGGACGATTTGGCTGCCGTGTGGGCGTATGTTTCGTTGCCTGGCAACCTATTTTTTAACACGGCATCATACTCAGCGACCCAGAAAAACATAGAAAACATATATTACACACCATATTTCGCATCATTCTAGAGCATAACAGCAAAAAAGACATATTTTGACCACCATTAGAAAAAATGCGATTGTACTGACCTAGGCACATGTTTTAGGTCATAAATCTCTTCAGATTTGGATTCAGTGTCGAATTTCGCCTTAAGAAACACTTATAGTTTCAGTGTTTTGTGAAAAAGTGTTGTATTTACCCTACCCTACTTCAACTGATCTGTTAATACTACTAACAGGGTATAATAGCTAAGGCCACTTGACTTTAAGATAAAATTGATACTGATACTTAACATTACCCATGATTATCGCATAGCCTTAACACACTGGAAGCTATGCATATTCAAAATACAGATGTGACGTCGTCCGCCGATGTTGGTGTACCATGATTTCACGTAATGATACGGGCAATGTGCCAAGCGTACACCATCTATACTACATGAAATATATGACTCGCGTGACGTATTTCATTGAAAAGCACGTGCGGGATAGTCTGTATTTTAATTTGTTAAATTGTCTATCTGAAGACATGGGTAATATATTGAAACTACATTCTGTTGTCGCCTCGTGCAGTATCAATATAGTGCTTAATGTCTCGCTCTCGACCATTAACCCATACTTACGTGAAGTCTTGAAATAATCCCCTGTGCAATACAAGCAAAAGACCGCAAGTGATGCAATGGGTTGAATACGCTCGATGTTCTTATTAGTAACCATACAGTAGTGGCGAATTGTTAGCGGGCGCTCTAATATCTTTAAACGGTTTTGAATGACAATGAACTTTTTGTCACCGAGTCTATATTTTGGACTACAAACTGGGATAGCAGGAAAACGCCCTTATGCCTCCATCAAAGTTTCTAATGATAAGCGTCGCGTTTACCGTGGGCATTTGTGCGGGCAATTTTAGTGCTTAACCAATAACACCCATCGGGTCTGTATGTCTATTGGTATGTGCGGGGGGGGGGGGGTGTACCACACATAATTTACTCAAACACACATACACGGACAAGACATCATAAAATCATAAACAAACAAACAATTCAAATAAAGTCAATGGATCCGGGAGCAAGTCGTAAGCGTCCACTGCACTGGCTGTACAGCCCCGGTCCTATAGTGACACAGACTTCAATCAAATTTGAAAATAATTAGTTATATAACCACGAGAAACGACTGTGTAATGCCAGCATGAGACCTGATCTGATATATGAATGTAAACATGTTGTAGCAAAAGTTAACTATAGAACTAACCACATTGGTGACATGTATATAAAAGAAAAAAAATAGGTCGATCAAAACTAAAAGATCAATTAAGAAACGTTTTAGTATTCAATAGAATCGAGGCATACAGTTAGGGCACATGTTCCACCCATCACAAAAACAGAAAAAAAAACGATCAAATGAGAAAATGTAGACCGTCTCAAATGTAAGCAGACCTTAACAATCTGTGAAACTCGGGGTATATCTTCATGACATCAATATGGTAACTAACTCAAATAATGATTATTTATCTGCTAAGCTTAAGTTCTATAAGTCCGTCCGCCTACCGATCTTTTTCAAATTTGGTGTGTAAACATTGTTGTGGTGGGATGACAGGCCCTATCGATAATATTTACTATTTACGGGAAATATGAATAAAGCATGAGCTGAATATTAACCTGCTTGATTAAACCTTTCAGTCAAATGAACCCAATCTTTGAACCGAAATCTCAGACCCTGTTTTCATTTTAACGTTTCCCAATCCTGTTAACACCGTCTGTTATTTCAGGTAGAAATACTAGTAGGAAATATGTAATATAAACCTCACGAAAACCATAAAAACAGACCAGGTCGTTCAGAAGCTACGGTTATTAATCAAAAACCTAATACTTACGGCTTCGCTACGCGACGGAAAATGGTCTTAGAGCGCATCAAGATCGCCATGTGGTGAAAGTGTAGCGGAAACGCCAGATATCCTGCTGCGGTCTCCATAGTCGCAAATGATCGCCGAGTCGCGTCGTTTGCGTTGGACATGTTTAAAACAAATGCCAAGGTTCTGCGATCTGGCCTGGAAAATTTGTAATGGTTTGGGGACATTTTGTAGCGCTGTATTCACATTTGCCTGCGACCGTGTGTATTTTCTGGTCGGTGTACGGTCGCAGCAGTGCAGTAAGGACGATACCCAGATCTGACGGGGCATTACTGTTATATGTGTCTGGATCATTATTGGTCCTAAACAAGGCCCTAAGCACTTTAAAAAAGATATTGGTGCCCCCATATTGTATTTCAGAAAGAAATCACAGACAGCCGCCCCTAACACCTGATTAGAGTTTATTCTCGAATTGTATACACGTCATTATTAAAGAGGCAGCCATTGGGTAAGGACTTGACAGTTCTCCCTGTAATAGTTAAAAGGAATGAAATGAAATGAAATGTGGTTTTATGGCACTTCGGCACCAACCGGGCTATATTGCGCCAAACCTACAATGATTTATGCGAGACAAGTTAAATAAATATCACAGTAAACGCTTTATATGCGTAACTAAAAGCAATATCACAGTAAATAAAATAAAAAATCAAATAAATCTTTCAGCATATAAATATTTAAAATATAAAAAATCAAATGATAAATATACAATTAAAATTTATAATAAAAGCTTGTCTCTTTTAAAAAGTCTTAACAATTCACAATATAAGCCCGGTTGGGCAAATAATTGATACAGAGACTGGCAACGGTAATATTTCGATCTTAGGTTCTTGAGATGCTTGCACTCAATCAAAATGTGGTTCACTGCCAAAGGAACATGACAGTGTTCACATTCTGGTTGAGGCTCTCGTTTCAAAATGAAAAAGTGTGTTAAAAAAGTATGACCTATACGAGAGCGACACAGAACAACTTCATCTCTCCTGTTGGTTCTATATGAGTTTGGCCAATCTCCTAAGAGAGGCTTAATGTGATGAAGTTTGTTTGTGCCTGCAAGATCCCAAGACCGTTGCCAGCGGTCATAAATAAAATGATTTATTGCCGATTTAAAATCTTTAAATGGTAATAAAAATGGTGATTGGGGAAGATCTAAAGCAGCTTTGGCAGCAAAATCTGATTTATCATTCCCCCTTATATCAACGTGACTTGGAAGCCAGCAGAAGACGACGTCTTTGCTGCTGAGCTCGTACGATAGTAGCAGACGATAAACATCTGCTACTAATGGGTGTTCAAGCTGTTTATTGTTAATTGCTTGAAGCGAGGACAAAGAATCAGTAAAAATGATTTGCTTTAAAGCTGAAGAGGACTGGATGAACTCCAAGGCCTGAAGAATGGCATGGAGTTCAGCTGTAAATATGGAAGCAGCAGGTGGGAGATACACAGAAATGGTCTCAGATGGCGTCAGTGTAGCCGAAGCTACCCGATCACCATCCTTAGAACCATCTGTGTAAATAGCAGCATAATCACCATATTTAGACCTTACTTCTCTGGAGAGAGTTTGAAACACTGTGGAACTAGTATCTTTCTTTCTGTTTTTTGTAAGATCTAGATCGATCTTAGGGGGAGATATAGTCCATGTTGGTGTCTCAAAGAAAGGGGTATTCGCAATACTGTCAAGGCTGATACCAGCCTCAGACAGAAGGGGTTGTATGCGAATACCAAATGGTGGAATGACTTTAGTCTTGAGCAGATATAAATGCTCATGATAGGGCCTAAATATGGTGTTAAATGAAATATGATTTGGTAAAGATGCTATTTTCGTAGCATACTGCAGGGCCAGCTTATCACGTCTGTTGTGCAGTGAGGGCTCATGCGCCTCGACGTATAAACTGTTCACTGGAGATGTACGAAAGGCTCCTAAACTGATTCTAAGTCCTTGGTTGTGTATGGTGTCGAGCTCTTTGAGATAAGACTCGCGGGCAGACCCATACACTATACACCCATAATCGAGTTTTGATCTTATTAACGCTCGATATAATCTGAGCTAGACCTTACGGTCTGCTCCCCAGTCAGTATTTAATAAGACTCTCAATATGTTGAGGACTTTCAGACATTTCTTCTTTAAGTTTTTAATGTGGGGGATAAATGATAATTTCTTATCAAATATCAGCCCCAGAAATTTGGTTTCATCCACAACTGGAAGGCGATTGCCATCCAAATAAAGTTCTGGATCTGGATGCAAACCTCGTTTCTGACAGAAATGCATGCAGACAGTCTTGGATTTCGAAAACCGAAATCAATTTTCGGTTGCCCATTGTTGAAGTGAATTCAAGCTGCAACTTGCGTTCGATTATCCGCATGTCTGTAGAACCATAGCACATCTGAAAGTCATCAACATAAAGAGCGCCGTTTGTACCTGGTTTAAGGCACGCTGGGATAGTATTAATTTTTATTGCAAATAATGTTGGAGATAAAATACTTCCCTGAGGAAATGGGTCAGAGAATATTGATCCCAGTCGTACCTTAAATGACCTATCCGCATGTCTGTAGAACCATAGCACATCTGAAAGTCATCAACATAAAGAGCGCCGTTTGTACCTGGTTTAAGGCACGCTGGGATAGTATTAATTTTTATTGCAAATAATGTTGGAGATAAAATGGGTCAGAGAATATTGATCTCAGTCGTACCTTAAATGACCTATCTTAGAGGAAATTAGAGGAAATTTTTAATGAAGATAGGTAAGCGACCTCGTAGGCCGAGGTTATGGAGGTCGCGCATGATACCAGTGATAGTTAAAAGATAAATAAGATAAATAACGAAAACAGGATATGCTGAAAGTTTCAGCCAAATTGCTTCAATCTGAACCGTGATATCAGTCATTCAAATACACCAATAAGAAGATATGCGCAAAGTTATGTGTATCTGGATAAGAGATATTTATCATAAACAGTGATTGAAAGTTGAGTAGAATCTCAACATAAATCTGAGAATCCTTAGTGAACTCGAGCGAATATCTTCATCTAAATCTGTGTAAGTTTTATCATTCGCTGATTTCGTAAGTTGAATTGCTGTATTGATTTTCTCATTGGCCATTCAGCTATCATTGAACGATCTATATAAAGTCCAGACGTCTACTGGTATTAACTGACAATAGCGGATGTTTTCTGTAGTATATAAAAAACCAGATATATGAAGTGAGTATGCAATTGTCTCTAACATATACGGTTAGGTAAAAATAAACTTGGTTATATTGATAACAATATTAAAAAAGCAAATGTTGTAGGTATTAATAGAAATAAAATAAAATTTAATTAAATCATTAAATTTAATATTAATATAAATCGGACAAATAATTTAGTCAAAAGTATAATATAAATAGGGCAGAATTTAATGTAAATATAAATAGGACAGAATTTAATATACATGTAAATAGGACATAATTTAATATAAATAGTACATAATTTAATATAAATAGGATAGAATTTAATATAAATATAATTAGGACATTATTTAATAAATATAAATAGGACATTATTTAATATAAAAATGATAAAATTTAATATAAAAGATGACAGAATATAAGATAAATAGGATATTATTTAATATAAAAAATATATTTTCATTAATATAAATAGGATATCATTTAATATAAATAAGATATTATTTAATATAAATATAAATATGATATTACCTAATATAAATAGGATATTATCTAATATAAATAGGATATTATTTAATATAAATTATTTAATATAAATATGATATTATTTAATATAAATATGATTTTATTAAATATATAAAGAATACAATTTGATATTATTATAACAGGGCATAACTGAATATAAATATGATAAAATTTAATATATTTAAAGTATAATAATAATAATAATAATGGACATTTATAGAGCGCCAACATCCAGCTAGATTAGCTGCTCTGTTACAATAAATAATAATAATATTAATAAAACTGCTCTGGTGCGCTGTTACAATAATAATAATAAAAGTTTAATGATCGCACCGGGGAACCACGAAAGCTTTGTTAAACAAATGAGTTTTTAGTTTCTTTTTGAACAAGTTTATGTTGTCTACAATTTTCAGTTCAAGTGGAAGCTGATTCCATAGTGTTGGGGCAGCCGCTTTGAAGCTTCGGAGACCAAGAGTACTTTTGACTTTTGGTACAACTAATAGGTTCTGGTTCTCTGAGCGAAGGCTTCTGGTCGGTTGGTATTGTTGTAGCAGTGTGGATATGTATTCAGGGAATTCAGCAGAGTAAATGGAATGAATGAATGAAATGTTGTTTAATGGCACGTCAGCTCCAACCGGGCCATATTGCGCCAAACATGATGAAATTATCGAGACAAATTAAAACAATATCACAGGGATGTATTTATATATGTAAATAAAAACAAATATCACAGAAAATATAACTAAAAATAAATATATCAATTACATTACATATATAAATATTTAAAAGGCAGTATACGATAAATATATACAATTAAAATTTTGAATAAAAATTTGTCTCTCTTAAAAATGCTAGTATTTTATCATAAAGCTCCGGTTGTGCAAATAGCTGACGTGCTGACTGGCAACGGTAGTACTTAGCTCTAATATTCTTGAGATGCTTGCACTCAATCAAAATGTGCTTCACTGTCAAAGGAACATGACAGTGTTGACATTCTGGTTGAGGCTCTCGCTTTAAGATGAAAATATGTGTTAAAAAAGTATGACCTATGCGAGAGCGACACAAGACAACTTCATCTCTCCTGCTCGTACGGTAGGAGCTTGGCCAATCTCCTAAGAGAGGCTTGATGTGATGAAGTTTGTTTGTGCCTGCAAGATCCCAAGACCGTTGCCAGCGGTCATAAATAAAATGATTTATTGAAGATTTAAAAAAATCTTGATAAGGAATTAAAACGTGTGATTGGGGAAGATCTAAAGCAGCTTTGGCAGCAAAATCTGCTAGATCATTCCCCCTTATATCGACGTGACTGGGGAGCCAGCAGAAGACGACGTCTTTGCTGCTGAGCTCGTACAATAGTAGCAGACGATAGACATCTGCTACTGATGGGTGTTCAAGCTGTTTATTGCTTATTGCTTGTAAAGAGGACAGAGAATCAGTAAAGATGATATGCTTTAAAGCTGAAGAGGACTGAATGAACTCCAAGGCCTGAAGAATGGCCTGGAGTTAGGCTGTAAATATGGAAGCAGGAGGTGGGAGACACACAGAAATGGTCTCAGATGGCGTCACAGTAGCCGAAGCTACCCGATCACCATCCTTAGAACCATCTGTGTATATAGGAGCATAATCACCATACTTAGTCCTTAACTCTCTAAAGAGAGATTGGAACACCGTAAGGCTAGTATCTCTCTTTTTATGTTGAGTAAGATCGAAATCAATCTTTGGCGGAGATATAGCCCACGGGGGAGTCCTAAAGACAGGGGTATTCGCAATACTGTCGAGGCTGATACCAGCCTCAGACAAAAGGGGTTGTATGCGAATACCGAATGATGGAACAACATTAGTCTTTATCAGATACAAATGCTCATGACGAGGTCTAAATATGGTGTTAAATGAAATATGATTCGGAAGTGATGCAATTTTCGTAGCATACTGCAGGGCCAATTTATCACGTCTGTTGTGCAATGAGGGCTCGTGCGCCTCGACGTATAAACTGTCCACTGGAGATGTACGAAAGGCTCCTAAACTGATTCTAAGTCCTTGGTTGTGTACGGTGTCGAGCTCTTTGAGATAAGACTCGCGGGCAGACCCATACACAATACACCCATAATCGAGTTTTGATCTAATTAACGCTCGATATAATCTGAGCAAGACCTTACGGTCTGCTCCCCAGTCGGTATTTGATAAGACTCTCAATATGTTGAGGGCTTTCAGACATTTCTTTTTTAGGTTTTTAATATGGGGGATAAATGATAATTTCTTATCAAATATCAACCCAAGAAATTTGGTTTCATCCACAACTGGAAGGCGGTTGCCATCCAAGAAAAGTTCTGGATCAGGATGTAAACCTCGTTTCTGACAGTCTTGGATTTCGAAAAACGAAATCAATTTTCGGTTGCCCATTGTTGAAGTGAATTCAAACAAAGCTGCAACTTACGTTCGATTATCCGCATGTCTGTAGAACCATAGCACATCTGAAAGTCATCAACATAAAGAGCGCCGTTTGTACCTGGTTTAAGGCACGCTGGGATCGTATTAGTTTTTATAGCAAAAAGAGTAGGAGATAAAATGCTTCCCTGTGGAATATTGATCCCAGTCGTACCTTAAATGACCTATCTTCGAGGAAATTTTTAATGAAGATAGGTAAGCGACCTCGTAGGCCGAGGTTATGGAGGTCGCGCATGATACCGTGTTTCCACGTGGTATCATGTTTTCTCCAGATCGAAAAATATTGCAACTAAATGTTGCTTCTGGATGAAAGCGTCCCTGACGAACGTTTCAAATCTAACGAGATGATCAAGAGTGCTCCTTTGGCACCGAAATCCACATTGGAGGTCAGTAATGAGGTTGTTGGACTCGAGGTACCAAACAAGCCTTCGATTGATCAATCTCTCCATGGTTTTGCAAATACAGCTAGTTAAAGCGACCGGACGATAATTGGTAGGATTCGTATGATCTTTTCCCGGTTTAGGGATGGGAATTATTGTGGCTTCATGCCACGAAGGAGGGAAATTCCCATCAACCCAAATCCGGTTGAAAAGATCTAGTAAGATTAAGAGTGTGGGAAAAGGTAAATGTTTTAAAATTTGGTAGTGTATTTCATCTGGACCAGTTGCAGTGTCCCGAGCTCGCTTTAACGAATCACGGAGCTCTGCAATGGAAAAACGATCATTATAACATTCATCATTGCGGGACTTGAAATTAAGTCGCCTTTTCTCCTGTTGTTGTCTTATGCCTCGAAAGGCATCAGAGGAGAAATTGGATGATGAATTGAATGAAAAGGTACTGGCCAGAGAATTAGCAATATCAGGAAATGTTGTCAGGGTGTTATTATCAACATTGAGATGGTAAACTGATAACGCACTACTTTTACCTTTAATCCTACGAATCCTATCCCATACCGACTTAGATGTGGTACGGGAATTGATCCTGGAGACATATCCCTGCCATGAAGACTTCTTTGCTTGGCGTATGGTTCTACGGGCCTTCGCCCGGACCATTTGGTATGCTGCAATATTCTCCATGGAAGGATGGTTCTTTAGTCGTCTCAGGATACGATCACGCTCTTTAAGAGCGGATTTGCAATCGTCATTAAACCATGGCTTATTGAGACGTTTTGGTTCAGTCGTGGTTCTTGGAATCGCCTGCTCAGCTACATCTTGAAGAATGGAAGTGAATAAGGCCATTGGCTCATCTGCATCTTCTAACTCCTTTGCATCAAAAGAGAAGAGACACAACGATTCAAACAGAGCCCAATCAGCCTTGTGCAACTTCCACCTCTGGGATCTTTCGACCGGAGAGGGACCATTATTATCAATTATGATAGGAAAGTGGTCACTACCACAAAGATCCTCATTTACTCTCCATGTAAAATCCTGAAACAGGACCGGAGAGCAAATGGTGAGATCGAGGGAGGAAAAAGAAGCTGTGGCAGGATGTAGATAAGTAGGCGAGTCATCATTTAATAAACACAAATTATTAATGTTAATGAAGTCTTCTATTTGTTTACCTCTGTTGTTATCATCTGGACTACCCCAGAGAGAATGATGACCATTGAAATCTCTCGTAATAATAAATGGGAGAGGAAGTTGTGCAACAAGGTCATCCAGATCTCGGGGATTAAGATGTAAACTTGGTGGAAGATATACAGAGCAGAGTGTTATAGGAATATGCAACGTCACCCTAACTGCAACTGCTTGTAAAGGCGAGTTGAGGGTTACTTGACTCTGCTTTGTCCAAATTTTTGGCATTTGTAACAGCGAAGGGGGTTAGAAATATACGAATCAACAGGTATATTAAGATAACCTGCCTTGAGAGTTTTGGGTATTTCGGGACGATTGAAAGTGAGGATGTAGGTTCTTGTAGCAATCACCTTATCTCCCCGACGTACGCTAATTCTTTTAACATGCGAGACGCCTTGGGATGAAATGTATTCTACCATTTCATCCTCACTGCTGCCTTCAAGATCCCGACAGCGAATAACTCCTCTACTTGAATTTAACGACCTATGTGGCGACACCTTGATCGGAATGTCTGCTAAGGATGTGGATTTAAGCAGCATGGTAGCATGCTGTTCCTTAGCACATTCGATCAGAAGTGTTCCATTTTTCAGTTTTTTGATAGCCTTGGGCTATCCGGCCAAGTTTGCTATGCCCTTGGATATCAAAAAAGGTGAAATTTTTGAGAGGTCGGTAGAGGGACTCTCAATCAAGAGAAACCTCGGCCATGCCTTTGACATTTTATTTGTTGATTTAAATAGAGTAGAAACGTCCTCTGTACTAGGACGTTTCTGTTTTTTATTTTATTCTTTATTAATATGGATTGGGGGGGGGGGGAATCCATGAATAAATATTTTTTTAAATTCACCCCTCGTCGTCCCCCAGGTTACTTCCCTGCCTACCAGGTTAGGACTAGCACGGATCGCCAGTGCATGGCCTCAGGGCTCGACGAGGGGTATACTCAAGCCAGAAGTAAAAAATACTTTCCAACCTGATTGACCCAAGCCGCCGCTCTGTAGAATGTACTTAGGACACAAAGGTAGATATTATGCTGAGTGAATAAACAACAGAGCATTAAACTGGAAAGAGTACATTCTACAGAGCTAAAACGACCAAAGCCGATTGATCAGAGTGGGCCACTCTGACCTCCCGTCTAGGTGAACCATGGGCCAAAGCAATGTGTTGCAGAGAAAGGGCTCGCAAGCCAAATCCCCACTCAATTACCAGGATTCCACTCTCCACCGACACGGGTCGCAACGCACGGCAAACACGTTGCCCCATTACAAGGATCCTTTTAGTCGCCTTTTACGACACGCAGGACATACGAAGGGTATATTCTTATCACCCCCTACACCCCAGGGGGGGGCAGAGTAAATGGAACAGTATGTGAAACATAAGATTTTGAATTTAATGCGATACTCTAAAGGCAACCAGTGCAGTTCTTGGAGTACAGGTGTAATACTAGTGAAAGGCTTTGATCGGGAAACAATTCTTGCTGCTTTGTGCTGAATAAGTTTTAATGGTCGAAGAGATTTTGCCGGAAGATTGATCAGAAGTGAGTTACAGTAATCTAATTTTGAGGTGATCAGTGCATTTACTAAGAGTTTCGTTGTTTCGAGGTTTAGGTATTTTCTGATTTTGCCAATTTGGTAGATATGAAAGTTACAGGATTTGGTTACGGCTGATATATGATCTTGCATTGAAAGAGTGCTGTCAAATGTGACTCCAAGGTTTTTAACAGTTTTACTGGCGGGTATAGCACAGTCTTATCATCATTTAGTTTCAAGAGGTTTGATTTCATCCAGTGACGAATTTCAGCTACACAGTTTTCCAGTTTGGCCTTTTCAAATGTTTCGGTAGGTGGTTTAAGTGCGATGTACAGCTGCGTATCATCAGCATACAGATGGAAGTCAAGTCCATGATGTGAAATAATGTCGCTTAAGGGAGAAGTATATGTGGTGAACAATAATGGCCCAAGAACGGAGCCTTGTGGCACTCCATATTTTAGGATAGTGGCGTTTGATTGAATTCCGTTGACAGATATAGTTTATGTTCGTGGGGTCAAGTAAGATCTGAACCAGCGCAGAGAGAGAAATGGGGTTTAATATGGCGGACGTGGAAAGTCGTGTTGAATTCCACTGTGAGTAAAACTTGGATTATCCTTGCTACCAGCTATAATATTATGAAATTAATGAGCTAACATGTTCCTTAGTCTCAGCTTAGTGGTATAGTAATATTTTTCATAAAAAAAATAACGAGATACGTGGCTAAAATACTTATAAAATCGTGTTTATCTGTGTATACTGAGTAGTGACTAGTGAGTACTGAGCATAGTTCACAAACATGGCGGATGGACAAAAACTGATTGATAACTCTCAACTTACTGGCCAAGCGAAACCTAGAATATCAACTAGAACTAATGACTATGGGAAAAACTATCGCCATAGTACTTCCAGTTTATCAAGTCAAGATTCGCCTTCTCAAACCAACTCTAAAACAGCCAGAATGCAAGAGCACACAGTACAGGAGGAAAATAAATTTCCAGGTATAGTTGAAAATTCACTTTTTGATGCTGATCAATTCCATAAAGTAATCGAAGACGCAATTTCTGTAGCAGTGGCGGGTATCGAGAATAAACTAGTAACGTATATTCAGGACCAGTTTTCAGCATACGAGGAGAGAATGACCGAAGTAGAACTAACACAAAGAAATATGGGCCTCGATATTGATGATTTTCATGAGCGATTTGCGTCACTAGAGTCTAAATTCAAACAGAAGGAGAGTGAATGCCAATTGTTAGCCTCGAAATTGAACAATCTTGAACAGTATACTCGCAAGTCACATCTGCGAATTTTTGGCGTTAAGGAATCTCCAAACGAAGACTGTGTGTGTATCGTCTCAAATCTCATTAGAGAAAAACTAAAAATTGAACGACCCATAGAGATCGAAGTAGCACATCGTGTTGGAAAAAATACAAGTGAAGACATGTCCAGGGATGACGGCAAACCACGAGGCATCATTGTCCGTTTCCTACGACGAGACGAGAGACAACTGGTACTCTCTAACAGAAAAAAATTGAGAAAAAACAGGCATATCCATAGCTGAAGATATGACAGTTGAAAATGTCAAACTCCTCCGTTGCCTTCATAAACATCCATTGGTAAAATCTTCTTGGTTCACAAACGGGAAAATTCGTGCCCAAGGACATAATGACATAATATCTAAGATTGATCTCAGTCCGGATCTAGAGGATCAACTAGTGAAAAAACTTAGTACCGATACATAGACTGTTAAGTATTTTGTATACCATATTATGTGGCCCAGATCCCACCACTGTATTCTTAATAAAGTCCTGATATGACTATTTTTACTAATAATATTATAACTCTATAATTTTATAATAATATGTTCCTACTCCATCATTCTATTATTGCCAATATAATGTTGCAACACTTTCTAAAGTTGGCCTAAATTCTATTAACTTATGAGTTTAATAAGTTCATCATCTCCATCATTTCAATACTGTCAATGCCAAGGCGAAATCACCTTGTGGTGTTGGCTTATGTTACTATCCTACCTCATTATTCTGTTATTATCAATATCATGATAAACTATGTCTTACTTATTTATAAAAAAAATCTCCCCAACCCCATCATTCTAATATTGTCATCCTTTTATTTATGCTTACAGTGAGTTCCCCACCCCATCAATTTATTATTATCAATATAGTGATGCATCAATCATAAGGCAGTGGACCTTATTCTATTTATTTATGACAAAAGTGAATTCCCCACCCCCATCAACCTAATATTATCAATGTAATGATGTGTTATCATAAGGTGGTGGACTCTATTCTATTTATTTATGATTATATTGGGTTCCCCACCCCTATCATTCTATTATTATCAATACAGTGATGTGTTAATCATAGGGCGGTTGGCTTTATTCTATTTATTTATGCTTAGAGTGAGTTCCCCACCGCAATCAATCTAGTACTATCCATATAATGATGTGTTATCATTAGGCGGTGAACCTTGTTATATTTATTGATGATAATAATAAGATCCCCACCACCACCAATCTAATATTATCAATACAATGTTGTGTTAATCATAAGGCGGTGGACTTTATTTTATTTATTTATGATTAAAATAGGTTCCCCACCCCCATCATTCTAATATTACCAATAGAATGATGTGTTAAGCATAGGGCGATGGACTCTATTCTAATTATTTATGATTAAGGTGAGTTCCCCACCCCCATCATTCTAATATTATCAATATAATGATGTTTTAAGCATAGGGCGATGGACTCTGTTCTAATTATTTATGATTAAGGTGAGTTCCCCACCCCCATCATTCTAATATTATTGATATAATGATGTGTTAATCATAGGGCGGTGGACTTTATTCTATTTATTTATGATTAAAATAAGTTCCCCACCCCCATCATTCTAATATTATCAATATAATGATGTGTTAAGCATAGGGCGATGGACTCTATTCTAATTATTTATGATTAAAGTGAGTTCCCCACCCCCATCATTCTAATACTATTGATATAATGATGTGTTAATCATAAGGCGGTGGACTTTATTCTATTTATTTATGATTAAAATAAGTTCCCCACCCTCATCAATCTAATATTATCAATATAATGATGTGTCAATCATAGGTCGGTGGACTTTATTCTATTTATTTATACTTAGAGTGAGTTCCCCCCCCACCACCATCAATCTATTATTATCAATAGAATGATGTGTTAAGCATAGGGCGATGGACTCTATTCTAATTATTTATGATTAAAGTGAGTTCCCCACCCCCATCATTCTAATATTATCAATATAATGATGTGTTAAGCATAGGGCGATGGACTCTATTTTAATTATTTATGATTAAAGTGAGTTCCCCACCTCCATCATTCTAATATTATCAGTACAATGTTGTGTTAATCATAAGGTGGTGGACTTCATTCTATTGATTTATGTCTAGAGTGAGTTCTCCACCCCCATCAATTTATTATTATAAATATAGTGATGTATCAATCATAAGGCGGTGGACCTTATTATATTGATGTATGACAAAAGTAAATTCCCCACCCCCATCAACCTAATATTATCAATATAATGATGTGTTATCATAAGGTGGTGGACTCTATTCTATTTATTTATGATTATAATGGGTTCCCCACCCCTATCATTCTATTATTATCAATACAGTGATGTGTTAATCATAAGGCGGTTGGCTTTATTCTATTTATTTATGCTTAGAGTGAGTTCCCCACCGCCATCAATCTAGTACTATCCATATAATGATGTGTTATCATTAGGCGGTGAACCTTGTTATATTTATTGATGATAATAATAAGATCCCCACCACCACCAATCTATATTATCAATACAATGTTGTGTTAATCATAAGGAGGTGGACTTTATTTTATTTATTTATGATTAAAATAGGTTCCCCACCCCCATCATTCTAATATTATCAATAGAATGATGTGTTAAGCATAGGGCGATGGACTCTATTCTAATTATTTATGATTAAGGTGAGTTCCCCACCCCCATCATTCTAATATTATCAATATAATGACGTGTTAAGCATAGGGCGGTGGACTTTATTCTATTTATTTATGATTAAAATAAGTTCCCCACCCCCATCATTCTAATATTATCAATATAATGATGTGTTAAGCATAGGGCGATGGACTCTATTCTAATTATTTATGATTAAAGTGAGTTCCCCACCCCCATCATTCTAATACTATTGATATAATGATGTGTTAATCATAAGGCGGTGGACTTTATTCTATTTATTTATGATTAAAATAAGTTCCCCACCCCCATCAATCTAATATTATCAATATAATGATGTGTCAATCATAGGTCGGTGGACTTTATTCTATTTATTTATACTTAGAGTGAGTTCCCCCACCACCATCAATCTATTATTATCAATAGAATGATGTGTTAAGCATAGGGCAATGGACTCTATTTTAATTATTTATGATTAAGGTGAGTTCCCCACCCCCATCATTCTAATATTATCAGTACAATGTTGTGTTAATCATAAGGTGGTGGACTTCATTCTATTGATTTATGTTTAGAGTGAGTTCTCCACCCCCATCAATTTATTATTATAAATATAGTGATGTATCAATCATAAGGCGGTGGACCTTATTATATTTATGTATGACAAAAGTAAATTCCCCACCCCCATCAATCTATTATTATCAATATAATGATGTGTTATCATAAGGTGGTGGACTCTATTCTATTTATTTATGATTATAATGGGTTCCCCACCCCCATCATTCAAATATTATCAAAAATGTGCTGTATTGATGTCAATACGTAAGACAAACTGGCCCAATCAAGATTTAGTATAAAGAGTACATAGATCCATAATAATTGTTATTGAAGCTAGGTTTTCTCACGAAACATGAACAAATTAATATATAATAAACATAGATCAAAAACTATACAGATCTTGCCTAGAGTGAATTATGAATTCAACTTTATGTGTAATTCTCCCTTACCGGCTTAGAGAAAACCTTACTTTATAAGCAATATAAAGTCTACAACTCGTTTGGGTTGTAACATGTCCTATATCACGATGTCTTCTGAAAAGCCTATCACCTTTCGCTAGGCTTTTTTCGACCATCAGTATTATTATCATAGTTATAATATACGCACAGTTTTATTAAACAAGATGGTATCCGATAGACTTTCACTTGAAGAACGTCTGACTACCGTTAACTGTACTCTGTATTCTAAATAAAACAGAATTGCAGCTCATGCTAATATAAACTTACTTACTCAAAATATTAGCCTGATTATAATATTATGTAATAGTCACTGTTAAACCCTTAAAATACTCCGAATAGGTATGACACTTAATATTATATTGATTATATTGATTATAATTATAATTACACTTAGCCTTATCAGCGTGATACTCCTCCATATAAACATTACTTTATCATTTAAAACATCAACTAATGCTTAAATTCAACCGAGGTCATAGTTAGCTAACAAATAAGCAGTAGCTGGTTTTTTTTAGCAAGGAAAACACTCTCATTATCGTTTAATGTATTGTATATATTTTTTGTCGTTTATTGTATGTCATTGTATATATGTTTTGTCCTTACGTATTTATTTAATGTTGCACTCACAATTCGCGTCATCAATACTGGTAACTTTAACACATACATGTATCCTAACAACGTACTATTATTAAGCATAGGCAAGGCAAATAATAATGGTGTATCGAACCAGTACATAAAAAAATACTAATTGCTTTTAAGTCTAAAACTTTTCACTCAACCGATACACCACAAAAACGTAGGCTACCATATAATATAGTTATAAGATTGTCGCTAGTACTATGTGGAGACATTCATCCAAACCCTGGTCCATCAATGTTGTCATTACTCCACCTAAACGTTAGAAGTATTTTAAAAAAATTAGATGAAATTAGTTTAGAATTAAATAACTATGATATCATATCATTTTCAGAAACATGGCTAAACGACTCAACTCCTACTGACCAACTCTGTATTGAAGGCTACCACAGACCTTTCTTGCGTAATCGCGAAAATGGTAGGGGAGGTGGGGTTGCGGTCTACGTAAAAAACAATTTATATTTTAAAATACGACCTGATCTTTCAGTTAAATCACTCGAGGCAATCTGGATAGAAGTTAGGCACAAACTTAACAAATTTTTAATAGGTATCTTTTATCGACCACCGTCTGCGAAAACATCATATTGGTCACTAATAGAAGAAAGTTTTTATAGCGCGAAAGATTACACAGATTTTAATATTATTATACTCGGAGACTTTAATATTGATTTCTCTAAAAATAGTAAATCAAAACTCCACGACATTATCCTTACCTCAAATTTTACCCAAGTAATCAAATCTCCTACTCGAGTACAAGGTAATTCACACTCGCTTTTAGATTTATGTATAGTTAATTGTCCTAATTTTGTGTATGAAACCAAAGTGTTAGACTGTAGTATAAGCGATCATAGTCCTATTGTTATTTTTATGAATACCGCTAAACCCAAAATTCATTGTTATACCAGAACAATCTGGAAATACGACCAAGTAGATACTGAAGGTTTAAACAACTACATTTCAAACTTTGATTGGAATACTTTTTTTAATATAAATCTTAATCCTCAAGTATGCGCAATCGAACTATCTAATGTTATCGTGAAGGGCATAGAGAAGTTTGTACCAAATAAGACTGTTACAATTAGACCAAATGATCCAAAATGGTTAAATAATCATATAAGAAGAATGCTAAGAAAGAAAAATCGAATCCACAAAAAAGCTAAAAAGACTAACAATCCTAATCATTGGCAAGATTTTCGGTCCTTCCGAAATACTGTAACAGATGAAATCCGCAAGTGTAAAAAATCATATTTTGATAAAATTGATAATGCAGTAAATACTAACAAATTTAATGAATCACGTTGGTGGTCATTAATTAAGGATATCTCTCTTAAACGAGGAAGACCATCTAATACCATCCCACCTTTAATTCATAAAGATACTATCTACTGTGAAAACCACGAAAAGGCTGACGCATTAAACGATTTTTTCATTTCTCAATGTTCAGTTTCCGATAAACGTGAGAAACTACAAGATATTCCTTGTGATGACATTTCAATCTCGGATCTCTCCACAAGCGAAATACAAATAGAAAATTTGTTATCGTCCCTTAAGTCAAAAAAGTCAAGCGGTCCGGACAATGTCAATAACTTTATTCTTAAAATTATATCGCGACCACTTAGCCAACCACTCAAACGACTTTTCGACCTACTCATAGCTCAAAACGTCTTCCCAAATTATTGGAAAACTGCTAATGTTGTCCCAGTTTATAAAAAGGGAGACCCTCACTTATGTTCAAACTACCGTCCTATCTCTCTCCTGTCCTCATTAGGCAAAGTTTTTGAAAGGCTCGTCTACAATCACATATACAATTTTTTATTAACTCAAAAGCATATAACTCCGTATCAGGCTGGTTTCCAGAGGGGTAACGGCGCTACTTACCAACTTATTGAAATGTACGACTATATCTGCAAGAGTCTTGATAGTGGAAACGAGATAAAGGCTATATTTTTTGATATAAGCAAGGCATTTGACAAGGTCTGGCACGACGGTCTAATAATCAAATTAAACGCGGCTGGAATTCGTGGAAACGTTCTTGAACTTTTAGAGAATTATCTGTCTGATCGACAACAGAGAGTCATTGTTGGTGGTAGCACTTCCACTGAAAAAGATATTATTTCTGGCGTTCCACAGGGTTCAATTTTAGGACCCCTTTTGTTTTTAATTTTTATTAACGATATCATCACTGACCTAGAAAGTAACGTTCGATTATTTGCGGATGATACCTCCCTCTTTATGATTATTGACACTCCTAAAACTACACAAAATATCTTAAATAATGACTTAGATAGGATTTTTAACTGGTCATCAAAATGGAAGGTACTTTTTAATCCGGCAAAGACAATCAGCTTAACATTTTCCAGGAAAAAAAATCCGACATGTTTTAACCTTGTCTTTAATAGCACAACGATTTTAGATTCTGAAACACATAAACACCTTGGTGTCATTTTTAATCCTAGAGGAACTTGGGGTGCACATATAGATTATGTCATCTCCAAAACGAGTAAGATGGTTAATTGCCTTCGCTCTCTTAAATACAGACTAAATCGCAAAACCCTAGAAATTATTTATAAATCTTTTATCCTTTCAATATTTGACTACGCTGACATTATTTGGGATAATTGCACATCAGAACAAGCTAGTAAACTTGAATATCTGCACCTTGACGCCTTGCGATCAATTACTGGTCTTCCAAGAGGCACGTCACATGCGATTCTGTATAGCGAAACAGGAATTTGTTCACTACAATTACGTCGCACTCAGCATAAGCTGAATAACTTTTACAAAATTATTAGAAATGAAGCCCCTAAAGCTCTTAATGATTTAAAACCACCACAAGTTTCAAATGACCAACCCTACCAACTTCGCAACTCAAACTCCTTTATTGGTGTTAGATGTAGAACAAACCTATATCAAAGATCTTTTTTACCTTCAACGATCCAACTTTGGAATAAACTAGAACCTGAAATAAAAAATTCGCCAACGCTTTCTATCTTTAGGTCAAAACTAAAAACAAAATTCAGTACAAAATGTAACGACTTATATTATCTTGGTAATAGAAATCTCCAAATAATTCATTGCAAACTCCGCAACGGAAAAAGTGACCTAAATTATCACAAATTATTAATGCATATTAGTAATGACCCAACTTGCAGCTGTGGCAACTCTTTTGAAAATGTCGATCACTTCTTCTTTTATTGCCCCCACTATAAATCTCAAAGATCAAGTACGATTGACCTATTAGATGCAAGATACAAAACATCTTTTACATTACTTTTCGGATTAAACAATGATATTCCAATTTCTACTAATATCTTTCAAACAGTACAATCATATATAATAGCTACTAAACGTTTTAAATCTCATTGATAATAAAAAAACCCGTACACTTTTAAAATGATAATAGCAAATAATTCATCAGTACTCTGATGATGATCATCAGTTTTATTCTTACCTACTTTGGTAAATAAATATGTATCTATGTTTATCATAGATCTAAATTCAATCTAGTCCTTGGAACTCACAGAATGGGCCAATACCTCTCAATATCTTGCATTGGTAAAGTATAAAACGAACTAGTTGTACTTATATCTTAAACTTGAACCCTAAATGTTAGCCTACCAAACTTTTCAAACGCTATATTGCCTTTTGCTAATCAAAATCAAATGTTTGTTTTAACTAGTAAATCCATCTCTCAGTTATGTTATGTTTTCAGTACTGATGACTCACCTTGTATATACCAACCACGTACTTTACATACTCTTACACTATCCCTTAAGGAAGCGGTGTTTATAAGCTTAGCTTGTTATCGTATCCTTGTATTCTTTGTATATTAACCTACTGTACTTTACAAGTAATAAAATATTGTTTAAATCAACCAGCGCAGCGCTGTGTCTGAGACTCCGAAGCGGAGCTGGAGTCGCTCAAAAGGATTTCGTGATCGACCGTGTCAAATGTCGCACTCAAGTCAAGTAAGAGAAGATATACGCTGTTTTTATTGTCTACATGACACAAGACGTCATTGTATACTCGAAGTAAAGCTGTTTCTGTACTATGGTATGACTTGTAGGCAGATTGGAATTTGTTGTCGATGCTTTGAGATTTGATGTGTGATTTCAATCTATATGAGACTATCTTCTCAATGAGTTTTGATAAAAAGGATAAGTTGGAAATGGGTCTATAGTTTTTCAGAATTTCTTGGTCGAGTGTGGGCTTCTTTAAAAGGGGTGTGACAACGGCTTGTTTAACAATTGGAGGAAAGTCAGCTGTTTTCATAGATGTGTTAATAATAGTGGTAATAAAAGGAAGCAGTTCATCAAGGCATTTTTTCAGAAGCCACGTTGGGATTGGATCGAGGCAGCAAGATTTGGTAGCTGATGAGCAAATGACCTTCTTTATATCTTCCGTGGATGTCGGAGCAAAGGACCCCAAGCAAACACCACTGAAAATGGGAGCGTCACGTACTCGATCATGTGTTACATTATCATCTAAGGTTTTACGTATGGTTTCTACTTTATTGGTAAAGAATGAAGAAAAGTTCTCTGCAAGTTCTTTAGTATTCTGAAAAGATGGGAGATCCCGCTTGTTTTGTCGTTTAAGCAATTTATTCACAATATTAAATGTTTTAGTATTACCAGCACTGTTCTGTATTGATTCCCGAATGAAATAATATTTAGCAGTTTTTATAAGTTTACTTGTTTCATTCCTAAGATTCTGATAAATTTGTCTATGGACTTCTAGTCTTGACTTTCGCCATCTTTTTTCAGCTTTCTGACGTTGTTTTTTTTTTTTTGATTTGGAAATATCCTCAGTGAACCTTTTAGTGTTTGGTCGAATAACTACTGACTTTATTTTTTGAGGGGCGTGTTTATTCAATAGATCTTCTAGTGCTTGGTTGTATAGATTCACTTGAGCATTAACATCTGTTTCGTGTTCTATTTTGTTTAGTTTTTCAGATGATAGGATGGCAGTCTTAAACAGATCTAACTTTTAAGCTGTCTGAATTGTCGGTATTGCACAGTTTCCCGTAAAGGTCCTGGCTTTTGAAGAGTAAGGTTAGCAGTAATACAGTAATGATCAGAGATGCAATAATTAAAAATATCAATGGATTTGATTATATTATCGGCCTCTCGGGTAATGAGAACGTCAAGTGTATGTCCCTTTTTATAGGTAGAGACAGAAACTTGCTGTGTTAGGTTAGGAGTCTAGTAGATTTTTGAAACGCACTGTTTGTGGCTTTAAATTGTTTTCAAAGTGCATGTTGAAATCGCCAGAGATAACCAGTCTGCATGTTGATGAGCTCAGGTTATGTAGGAGGTCACTGAAATCATTTATAAACATTTCGAAAAAGAGTTTGTTGACAGCTGATGGTGGAGGACGATAGATGGTAATAAAACGGACAGATTCACAATTCCCCTTTAAAAAAGTTATTTATTATTATATTTATGTATGACAAAAGTAAATTCCCCACCCCCATCAATCTATTATTATCAATATAATGATGTGTTATCATAAGGTGGTGGACTCTATTCTATTTATTTATGATTATAATGGGTTCCCCACCCCCATCATTCAAATATTATCAAAAATGTGCTGTATTGATGTCAATACGTAAGACAAACTGGCCCCATCAAGATTTAGTATAAAGAGTACATAGATCCATAATAATTGTTATTGAAGCTAGGTTTTCTCACGAAACATGAACAAATTAATATATAATAAACATAGATCAAAAACTATACAGATCTTGCCTAGAGTGAATTATGAATTCAACTTTATGTGTAATTCTCCCTTACCGGCTTAGAGAAAACCTTACTTTATAAGCAATATAAAGTCTACAACTCGTTTGGGTTGTAACATGTCCTATATCACGATGTCTTCTGAAAAGCCTATCACCTTTCGCTAGGCTTTTTTCGACCATCAGTATTATCATAGTTATAATATACGCACAGTTTTATTAAACAAGATGGTATCCGATAGACTTTCACTTGAAGAACGTCTGACTACCGTTAACTGTACTCTGTATTCTAAATAAAACAGAATTGCAGCTCATGCTAATATAAACTTACTTACTCAAAATATTAGCCTGATTATAATATTATGTAATAGTCACTGTTAAACCCTTAAAATACTCCGAATAGGTATGACACTTAATATTATATTGATTATATTGATTATAATTATAATTACACTTAGCCTTATCAGCGTGATACTCCTCCATATAAACATTACTTTATCATTTAAAACATCAACTAATGCTTAAATTCAACCGAGGTCATAGTTAGCTAACAAATAAGCAGTAGCTGGTTTTTTTAGCAAGGAAAACACTCTCATTATCGTTTAATGTATTGTATATATTTTTTGTCGTTTATTGTATGTCATTGTATATATGTTTTGTCCTTACGTATTTATTTAATGTTGCACTCACAATTCGCGTCATCAATACTGGTAACTTTAACACATACATGTATCCTAACAACGTACTATTATTAAGCATAGGCAAGGCAAATAATAATGGTGTATCGAACCAGTACATAAAAAAATACTAATTGCTTTTAAGTCTAAAACTTTTCACTCAACCGATACACCACAAAAACGTAGGCTACCATATAATATAGTTATAAGATTGTCGCTAGTACTATGTGGAGACATTCATCCAAACCCTGGTCCATCAATGTTGTCATTACTCCACCTAAACGTTAGAAGTATTTTAAAAAAATTAGATGAAATTAGTTTAGAATTAAATAACTATGATATCATATCATTTTCAGAAACATGGCTAAACGGACAGATTCACAATTCCCCTTTAAAAAAGTTGTAAGCATTTCAAAACTATTGTATTGTTCACATTTAACATTTTGTATGTCAAGTGATTTTTTGTGGATAAGAGAAATCCCCCCCCCCTGTCCTATCAAGTCTAGTAAGATTTATGGATGAATATATACAAGGGATTAATTCCCTAAGAACGAAATCATCGTTCGATTTAAGCCATGTTTCGGTCACAGCGAATTTGTCAAGATCGTTATCGAGTATGAATTCGTTTAATTCCAATTGTTTATTTCGCACAGATCGGGCATTTGTCAAACAAAAAGTGAAACATTCATTTTCAACATTTATCTCAGCAGATTTGGGTTTTGGGTAAACTTGAATTAAGTTAGATTTAGATATTCCTCTATTATGGTTACAGGCATTTCTATTGAATATATTTTCAATCACATTTATCGAGTATGACATAATTTAATAAATATTGGATAAAATTTAATCTCATTATAATAAGTCATAATTTAATATAAATATGACATTACTGAATATAATTTAAAATAGGACATAATTTAAGATAAAAATGATATAATTAAAATAGGACATAATTTAATATAATATGATATAATTGAATATAATTGACATAAGGAAAAATTTAATATAGATATAAATAGGATACGATTTAATATAAATAGGATACGCATATGAACGAATTAATATGATGAGCTAAAGTCGAACTCACTTAGATTCTTGATACGGATAAATATCGGCAAATATTGATATTTTAACATATTCAATCCATGTACCATAATAATGTTTTCCTTTTTAGTTTTTTATTCAGGTGATAAGAGAGATGTCATTTTGGATAATATACACGGTAGTCATATTTTTTGTTTTACAGAAACTCGTTGGTTCTGCAATCGGTAAGTTTAAATGTATCTATTGTATATTGTTTATAAAGTTTATTTCGTGTTTTGATGTACTTGAATTTTACAGAGTTTACGTTCGTTGTTCGGTAAGCTTAAATATATTTATATATTTAAGGTTCGATTATGTTGGTTATCAAGAAAGTTTCTCGGGATTTTCCGGGGATTAGTGGGCCGGGCCCTGAGGCAGCCTGGTTGCCAGACCCAAATTATAATTTACTGTTCATACTGACAATAAAAAAACAAAATGAAGGAGAAATACCGTCGGCTCGCTATTCTTGAGATCCCTTGCTGGCTCAGAAAGTTGTTCGAGAAATTCTGGCGTGGTTCCCCCGTGGCAGTGGTGCATATGCCTGTCTTTGTTAGTTCAGAAACGTAGAATGTTTAACCCACATGGCATTCCATGTACTGTTCAGGAATCCTTCATAAAAGTCAATTAAAGGAAAAACAGTGTACTGAACAAATAGAAACAAATGATATGAAATTTATAAGGGAAAACATGGAATTCCAAATAATGAAACACGTTCTGTTTGCTTTTCGTTCGTTATTCGCCAATAACGAATAGTGAGATATGATTTAACGTCACACAGTCTGTCGTACTTCATTTGTCGTATCGTGTCGTGTATATTTCCGATAGAATTACCATACTCAACTTAAAGGTTTATACCACGACAAAGGTCATCGTGTTTTCCACAAAATGTGTAACATAGATTGTGATCGTTCTTGTGTGATTAACGGGAACTTCAAGGCATGGATCCTATCGATTTTTATCGTCCTCTGGTGGTACGTAGGTCAATCAGGCATTTCTGGTGGTCCATCGGAGATGAAGCCGGTCGAAAACCAGCCTTCTGCCAACTTGAATTCTTGAGTTTTACAAATTCCATGTGAAGCAGTGGGATCTTGGGACCGCGAACCCTATTGATATTCCGCGCTTTGTTATGCAGAAACTAACAGATGCTTAATAGATTGCTTTGAAATTCGATGTGAAGCATTTGGACACTGAGAGCATGAGCATTACCGATTTTTCCAGTTTTCCATCAATCGTTTGCAAAATATCTTGCATGACAACCGCTTGATAACAATTATTTTTCAAAGTTTGTCAACACCACACAGTTTATATTTCTGGGAGGCACAAAGGGTCCTGATCGAATTTAATCAACATTTTCGGATAAGCTGTTATTGAGATACAGCTGCCACATGACTCCTTCTTATGACGTTTTTATTGTATTTATCTAGCCAGTGCAAATATAACTGGGAAAGCACATTGTTATGATTTTATGGATTTCTACGCTGATGGTGTTCGATATCATCATGCTGCTGATAACAAATGGAACTATTATTCACCCATCAACATACCAAGCCGTACAAAAGTCATCGCAGTCAGATGTGAGAGTCGAGGAGGACAGTGTGGCCTTAAAGTTAACTTGGATAATGGAGTTAAAAGTGATACCAGCTGGAAATGTTCAAATGATGAGGAAGACGGTTGGACCAATGTTAGGTAAGTTGATTGGAACGATAAAAGTTATCAGTGTATTGTAGTAAAGTTATCACCTTTCACAGACCGCGCGGCGTCCTCTGACAAGAGTTCAACCACCACTCAACGAATTATACAAAGGGTAACACAATGTTTTTTCCAAAAACCAAATTACTATTTATTAGTAAACTAAGCTAATGAGAGCCTTGTTGTATATTATACATGATTTTGTGTGGCTAATTTGATGGTGGTCTGATTCCTTACTATAAGAGTACTCTCCTCGGACTAAATCCAAATTATCCAGTATTACCGGAAGTCACACGTTTTTGAAACGGGTTTAACGTCCTCTGTTCTGCTCCTAAACTGAACTAATGATGACGGGCCTAAGCCATACAGTGTGTGGCGATGGGAATTTCGCCCTAGCAGCGGCAGTACTGTCTACTCTTAAATGGAATTCCAATGTGTACACGAGACCTCGATTTTGCGTCCCTTTCGCACGACTAGACAGCTGTCCTTGTCTGGCCCTCTGTCCTCCAGCATCTCAGACAAGGGGAAACCACGCAGGCTCCCGAGCCAACGTCTTACCCACTATGATCCCATTTTTAATAAAAGGAACAATATTTGTTCTAAAGGTTTTTATTTTCTACTTTTTACTAATAAACCAGTAAATCTAGGGAACCGATCCACTACGACCTGGAATAAATTTGCAGAAAGCTGAATTGAACTGTTTTTGTATCTAGGATACTTGCTTATCAAAATACCAAAATTCTTCCAAAATCTGATTTGCGGGTCTACGCGAAAATCGATAATCAATCCAAGATGGCGGACGACTGCGTGAAATGGCTTAAATATCATATATCTCTGAAAGGAAGCGTTTTAGACTATATAAATGTATTTGGATTGATTATCGATTTTGGAAGACTTTTGGTATTTTGATAAGTAAGTACCCTAGATACAAAAATAGTGGAAATAAGCTTTCTGCAAATTTATTCCAGGTATAAATCTAGATTTACTGGGCTATAATACTCTTCACTAACGTCATTTAACTAATATATACGACCATGTTAATATCCTAAAATAATATTTTACTTTATCCTTTGTGGTTTCGAGCCTTGGTGTGAGCGTATGTGACATGGAGATAGGGGCGCCTTCTCAACCTCGCGGGTTTCCTCAGGGCACTCCCGTTTCCTCCCACTGCTAAAGGCCCCTACGCGCAAGCGAATTATTGAAATAAAATGAAAAAATATGTTTGTCCCAAAATGACCTAGTTGGAGTCGAGTGGACGTTAAACTCTCTCTCTCTCTCTCTCTCTCTCTCTCTCTTTCGCCTGTTGGAATCTCGTTAAACCGTATCATTATCGCGGGAAGTGACGTCCGCTAAACTCGTCATTGCAGTTCAAGTTTTCGATTTGTTTCAAAGCTGATTCTAAATGCAAAATAAATATATTATGTATGTTTACAACAGCATTATTTTTTGGTTAACAGTATTTTAATATTCCTCGTTGTTCATTACATCATGGGTGTGCATAGTATTGCATTGCTGCGAACATATTCCTCACTTATTTTCAGCAGCAGATGGAATGGTAACCTTTGAGATAATTGGTGTTAAGTTTTTTGTAAGATACCTAATAATTGTTTGTATTTACAATAGTTTCGCATGCCGCTTATTCCGCATAGTTGATTGAAATTTGCATGTAGCTTATATCGATATCGGGCGGAGGGCAATTAAGTATTCAAGTCAGTGGGACAAACAGCCCTGCTCTGGGATCCAGTAAATAACTCTTTCAAAGGTGCTTATTATTATACTGGACTGAAACAACCACCTACACATCCAAGTAGGGTGAAACAACTTAAAGCCAACCCAGCACCCCTTGTCCAATTAGGCTATTCCAGATAACTAGGCCAAACACAGCCGTTTTCAATACCAGAATGTCAACTAACAACGAGTGTTCAAGGGAGATCAGCTACGTAGCTACGTAGGCTATTCCGGATAACTAGGCCAAACATAGCTATTTTCAATACCAGAATGTCAACTAACAACGAGTGTTCAAGGGAGAACAGCTACGTAGCTTGATCTGAGCTTAGTTCTCACAAAACAAAGCAATGGGATGAAAATTCTACGTATTTCACAAAGTTTTAGTTATATTCATTAAAACTTGAAGAAATGACAAGAAATTTTCGAGCAGACAGTTAGTAGAGTGTTTATAATCGAAGTAATCCGTATAAATGTAGGATAGTTTAGACAGTAATCCACATAACATTGTTGTAGATTTGACGACAGTAATTGGAAGAATGCCAAACTCTTACAGCGTGCATCTAATTTGATTTGGACGTCTACTAACAAGTGGGCAGTGGGTGTCATGTACTGTAGAAAGACAATCCTCTGTAAGTATCTATTGAAATATTAATCTTTCACCGGATACAATATCTGATAACGTGAACTGTCACTATCTTATAACCTAAATTGTACAATATATTACAACGCAACCAGTAAGTATCTATTGAAATATTAATCTTTCACCGGATACAATATCTGAACTTGAACTGTCACTATCTTATAACCTAAATTGTACAATATATTACAACGCAACCAGTACAATACCCGATAACGTAAACTGTCAAAATATTATAACGTAAAGAGTACAATAAATTATACAATATCTTATAATGCACAATAACTTATAATGCACAATATCTTATGGCGTTAACAGTAGAGTATATTCCCTGTAATGCCCACACCATGAACCGTGTTTAGGAATATTATGATAGTTTGGATCGTTGAAGGTTTACATGCAGTAAAAAATATCCCAGTGAAACATTTAGGATCGGACGACCTTGTCCTTGATTTTCAATGTGTATCATATATGATACAGTGGGCTAATCACAAGAAAACAAATTCTAACCCAATATTCAAAATCGTATTAAAACAAAGTTAATTTGCATTAATAATGAATATATCCAATTGCATTTAATTTCATTTCAATATTTAATCATTTTAAAACAAAAGGCGTAATAAAGGCGTATGCCCGTGTTTATTAGCCAAGTGCGGAGTAGAATATTAGGACGCTAAACCCCATTTCATTTCATATATACTATAAAAATGCCCTGTGTTTTTTACACACCATGATATGAAATGGGATGGGTTTAATGTCCTAAATTTTTGCTCCCTGCGACTACGATCATATGGAATACGATTTGTCTCCCCTTAAAGATGCAAAAAAGAATAAAGAGCCGGCAGCTCGCGAATAATAGTTCAAAACAAAATATTGAAAAGCGAAATTTATTTTCGATGACAATTACCTTGTTCAGAGAGGATCTATCAAAAGGGTTGTTTCGATTGTCATTGTTATCGTTATTATGAAGATCAACAAAGGGTCAATTATTCATCTTTAATTCACATCGTTAACTGCCAATCGTATTTAAATCAGTTGGAAATCAAAGCCATCCGAAGCTATCAAACATCTTTCACTTCTTGTGTGTCTCCTCCTGATCCGCCGATTTCATCCCACTGCTAAAAGCCACTATCCTCTTGATCCAACCCTTAGTCCTGAAATGTGGAGTCGGCTTTATACATAAAGTGAAGGCTTCATTACCAATGACACCAACAATATTATGCGACCTTACTAAAGGAGACAACACTGTTTCCCAAATTAGCGAAGTGTCGCCTTCACTACTTATTCGATTACCACAGTTCGGATAGCGTAATCACAAGGGTATTCAGAAACTAACACCGCTTGTATTTCGTCACGAACAACTACAGTTGTATTTTCCAGCCAAACGCACACATGATAATTAACAGTTTACGTTTCTACTGGCGGCGGGAAAGGTAGTCTGATGCATATAAGTATTAAATACAATATATGACCACATTAAAATCCATTCTATTCTGTTTTTGTTTCCAGTCGGAAGTTATCATCGAAATGCTTCATATATTAAATCTAATATTGTGATTAATACCTGTGACCCAAGTCGATTCCTCGAAAGGATTTATACCCCATGGGCAATGGACTGTCCCCGAGCCTGTACTCGTAAAGTAGACTGCAGACGATATTTGTATTGTTCCGGGGATGCCTCTTGTAAACTATATCGAGATGGTAGAGATTGTGTTATGACTGGTGATACAACTGGTTGTTCCTGTTACAAACAGGTTAGTAGCTTACACTAATCACGAATAATGGATTGTGTCAGGGCCTGTACAAAGAAAGCTGATTGTAAGCGATATTTATATTGTAAGTAATTCATCCTGTAATTTATATCAAGATGGTAGAGATTGTGTTATGTCTGGTGATACAACTGGTTGTTCCTGTTACACACAGGTTAGTAATTTATATTAATACAAATAAATTGGACCCAGTCTTTACAGTTTCAGGCCAGAATGTAGCAATGCGTGGCGAATGGACCCTAATTTCACCAATATTCCCCGGTCGGTATTAGTCTGTAATATATTTATATAAGGTCTGTGATATCATGTACAATTCGGTTGTTTTGTTTGTTTTAACAGATGATTCGTTGTGAGGACTCGGATTGTACCTGTCCTTTAGGTAAATATGGAAAAAGATGTCAAGATACAATTTCAGGTAAATATGGAGAAGGGTGTCAAGATACCATATCAGGTAAAATTGGTAAATTTTCATTATTTGCGTCATAATGCAACATCTTAATACATTTGAATATTTTTAATACAGAAAACTGACCACATTGTATTATATTATTGTTAGCATTTTCCTAGATGCTATCCGGATTTCACCCTTATTGCCGGCATTCAAGAGATGACCACCGTCAAGATTGGTCATATTATTTCTGTTGCGTCTTTATTGTAAATCATATATTTTTTCATATTGAGTAAAGTCCATACCCTTTATTGTAAATCATATATTTTTTTCATATTGAGTAAAGTCCATACCAGGGTCTTTATGGTACAGTGGGCGCTTTCGACTGGCCCCCCGGTCCATTCACTTGATATGTGACATGTGTTGTCTATCTCTTGCAATGTTGTTGGTTTTGTTTTGCATGCAGTCGAGCCCGTAGCTTTATTTTGAGATTCTAAATCATTTACGCTTAAGGTGTAGGTACAATTATTTCCAGGATACATTAAACATATATTGAAACAATGGAAATTATACTTCCTGGGACTACTATATTGACCAACATGTTACTGTCTTTATGTATAACAATTTGACTTTCAACACCTGGTTTGATGTGTCTGAATAGCGGGTTTAATGGTAATTGTTGATTGTTTCCAGTTGTATTCTTTTTGATTATATTCCAGATTGCACTGATGGTTCCAAGAAAGGTTTGAATTCAACTAATGGCGTATTGACGAACATAAAGCCACTTGCAGCTCCTGATTCTGTTGAAGTACTGTGTACATTTGACGACGGTGGATGGACTGGAATACTCGGCCGTAATAAGGACTGTTTGCATGAGAACTTTAATAGAACTTTGGAAGAATATGAAGAGGGTTTTGGCAAAGTTGCGTCTAACAAATGGTTAGGCTTTAAACGTGTACTATATCTACTTGATAATCCAAACAGTACCTTCAGCTTACGGGTAGTCCTGATTAAACCAGATTCGTCTACTTGTATCAGTCAGTACACAAACTTTGCTATTGGTAATCGATCGACATCCTATAGATTATATATTAGTGGCTTTGATGGTAATGGAACAACATGTGGGGACAGTTTAACTGGTACTATTAACTTGAACAACAATACCTTCTCCACATATGATGCTGATAATACAGGAACCTTTGAATGTACCAAGAGATTTGGAGCAGGGTGGTGGTATGACAGCCAGGAAAACTGCACTAGTAGTCTATTAACAGGAACAATGGATGGCTCCAGAATAGATAATTTTTGGGATGAAAGCATGTCCCCCTCTCCTTTGAATCAAATACATTTACTAGTACAAAGGAATTGATCAAGTCCATTTAATCCATTAAGTTATCCGTGAATGTACATTCTAACTGTCGGTAGGGTAATAAATGTACATTCTAACTGTCGGTAGGGTAATGATTGTACATTCTTACTGTCGGTAGGGTAATAAATGTACATTCTTAATGTCGGTAGGGTAATAAATGTACATTCTTAATGTCGGTAGGGTAATAAATGTTCATGATAACTGTCAGTAGGATAATGAATATTGAATCTTACTGTCGGTACGGTAATGCATGTACATTCTAACTGTCAGTAGGGTAATAAATGTACATTCTAATTGTCAGTATCGTAATGAATGTAATTTTAACTGTCAGTGGTGTAATAAATGTACATCCTCACTGTCTGTAGGGTAATAAATGTACATTCTAACTGCTAGTAACGCAATGAATTACATCCTCACTGTCAGTAGGGTAATGAATGTATATATCTGTTTACTACTGATACGAGACGAAACAAGAATTTAGTGGACCATGTATTAAACTGTCTGCCAAACGGCACCATACAAAAGTATAATATGAAACCTTGATAATATGAAATAACATGAAACGATTGATGATTTCAATTCGAAACTTTTTGTTGATATGTCTGTTTAAGTGGTTAAACTTAAAGTTTTACCGATATGTCTATTTAAACGGTCAAAAGAGTTTAACTGTAAACGGTTAAAAAATGTAGACGGTTAAAATCGTTTTTAAACGTTTAAAGTTTAAAATTTAATAGGTTATTAGGTTACCAACATGCACTAAAAATATGGTTATATGTTTTCATAAACACTTTTTAAAAGAAGTGTGCATGCTGATTATTGAGCGACTATTGACTCGGCTTCTCTAGATCTAATAAAAACTAAAATAGAATACCAATAGACAGTAGCATAAATTGTAGATCATTTTGTCAATGTTGAAAATTGTATATTAAGTTTATGTGACGTATAATTTGGATCAGCTGTTTTTTAAACGTTACTGGAAATGTATTTCGTATACTATGTAGTGTGTAATTATATATTCTTCAAATATTGTGTAATTTGTAATTGTTTATTGTTTACATTGTTTATCGTGTTGTTTATTATGAGTTATAAATTGTTCTTATCGCATTGTTTACTTTGTTTATCATAAATTGTTCTTATCGAATAGTTTACTTTGTTTATTATAAATTGTTCTTATCGTATTGTTTATTATGAGTTATAAATTGTTCTTATCGTATTGTTTACTTTGTTTGTTATAAAATGTTCTTATCGTATAGTTTATAATAAGTTATTAAAAGCATTAAACTAGTTATATCTCCTTCAAACTTTGATAGTTATTAATTTGTTACCTTGACTACAGAAGAGTTAGGGTGTGAAAGCAAACAGAACACAATTATTCTGTATTAACTCCGACACTCTTGAATTGTGTACTTTAAATGCTAAGGATGAGTGATTAGTTGTAGTATTAAAACCATCGATCGTTAGTTTTACACATGCTAGCAGGTACTGGGAAAACAACACATTACTCGTGTCCTACAATTACATTGTTTACAGATATATGCAAATCTATTTTTACTTGCCAATATGTTTGTTCATGCGCATGGACACCCACCCTTTATTACTGTGGTTCAGCGAGTAAGGTGTTTGCTCGCTAACCTGGAGATCACATGCTCGGTTTGTGTGTTGACCGAGAGGGTCCATCGTGATTTTGCGAGCCGGAGGGTCTGGCAAGGGAAGACTTATAGTCGTTCGGATGGTACCAAAAGTACATAAAATAACCCTTGACAGTTGGAATACAATATAAGAGTAGGCCATTGTGCCACTGTCTGGACAACATTCCCTTCATATCCCAGTATATAGTGTATGTTGGTATTCATTGCACAGTCGGAGCAGAAAATTGGACGTTAAACCCCATTTCATTTCTTTTTTCCTTTTAAGCATTTCTTGATAATTCTAATTAGATACACAGCTTGTTAGTACAGGTTTGAGATGGATGTTGACAACAACCATATACCATTTGTATATACGATTGAATTCGACCAGGGCACCAGGTCATCTCAGTGTGTGTGAGAGAGAGAGAGGGAGAGAGAGAGAGAGATAAATGGGGTTTAAAGTCCACTCGACACAAACTAGGTCATTTCGGGACTAACACATGGTTTGATTTTATTTCAATAATTCGCTTGCGCGTAAGGGTCTTTAGCAGTGGGAAGAAACCGGAGTGCCCGGAGGAAACCCACGAGGTTCAGAAGGCGCCCCTATCGCCATGACACATACGCTCACACCAGGGCTCGAAACCACAGCCCCAAGTCAGAGGTGGCCGGCCAGCTAGAGGTTGAACCGCGGCACTCAAGCCCACTAGGCCATCCCATTCCCCCGTCGTCTCAGTGAGTGATGAACTTTCTCATAAACCAGGGGATGAGTTGTTCAATGCAGGTGTTAGCCGAGAACAATAACCCGTATGGTTTTGTGGGCTCCCGTTGTTAGTTGTGAAGGTCGGAAAGCCTAGCAAGGAACAGCGTCTACTCTATCCATGAGGACGAAAAACCGGACGTATAGACATGGTCGGGCACGCAAAATAACCCTTTACATTTGCATCGTGCCCAGCAAAAATTCCAATCATAACACACTACATGATGACATTATACCCGATCGGTTCCGAAAAGTGGGACAATAAAGACCACTCTCTTAGCCCCCCCCCCTCTCTATATCACAGCTTCAAGAAGTACATAAGACACAGTATATGATGCCATTAACAAATGCATTTATATAATTTTCATTACCAGTAAGATTAATTAGTTTAAATTACAACTCATGTGTCCACTCGACACAAACTAGCTCATTTTTGGACTAACATGTGTTTTAATTTTATTTCAATAATTCACGTGCGTAGGGGTCTTTAGCAGTGGGAGGAAACAGGGGGACACAGTAAGATAGAGACCTGGTTCCAGAAAGAAGATGCGCAAACGACTGAAATAAAAAACAAGATTAATTAGTTTAAATTACAACTCATGACTCGTCGTTTGTGTCCACTCGACACACACTAGGTCATTCCTGGACTAACATATGGTTTAATTTTATTTCAATAATTCACGTGCGTAGGGGTCTTTAGCAGTGGGAGGAAACATGAGGACCTGGAGAAAGCCCACGAGGCTGGACAGGCGACCCTACTCCTTGTCACGACATTAAATGAGACACACTTTAGATGTTGTTGGGCTTGGTGGAAGAGCAGGAGCAATGGTTCAGACAGTATGATCTGAACGATACAGGAATTTTCTACACACTACACTATGGTAAAAGCGAAATTTGTAAAAGTAATATCATTAGTAAAATGGTTCATTTCCGCTCCGTTCCACAATTGCAAAAAAACCCCCAGATCTTGTTAGTCTTTCAGGCTTTTCCATTGCCAGGAGGGGGTACCTAACCCTACCCTGTTCAGCTACATAAAATGTTCTGTAAAACCACACTTTATGAGAAAGATGTAACGACCGTGGGATGGGATGGGCAGAAGGGGGTTTCACTTTTCACTTTTTTTCGTAATTTCTAAGGTTTCTACCAGTCACTGAAGTCCACTCGGGGTCAAACTTTCACCGTAATATTTTCAGAAATTTCTCGCCAAAAGTTATTTGCGATATTGGTTGATTTGATGGGTGGAGCACGTCTCTATTAGCAAATTACAATCCGCTGATTTTACATACCTTGTAAGGATACACTCGGGTTGATTAAAAAATTGTGCTGAAAAAAGAGAAACACACAACGTGAAGATAACTTATAAAAATATCTATAAAATAGAACCAATCTGATTAAAACACAGATCTTATTTCGTTTCGTCTTTCTGATTCGAAAGTATAAAAAAACGAAACGAAATATAAAAATCTGTTTTTTAATTAGATTGAGATAGAACGTAATATTGATAGAGCGAGGTAGAGCTGGAATTCCTTCCGAAATGAAATGAAATGAGGCTTAACGTACTTCTATTCTGACGTTTGTATTTGTCGCTTGATTAACATAGTTTCGCCGGTGTCTTCCTAATTTTAAAGATGGGTTCCCAGGAAAGTGTTAAATAGGGTGGTTATTGTCAATAAAAGTATGGCAATTGTGGTATATTATGGAAAGTAGAGATATCCAATCTTACTAGAAAAATACTGGATTCCTTGAAAAACACGCACGAAGCGTATACAGGACAACAATGTAAGGGTTCTCCTAATCAACAGCCCGACGATTAGGACTACCCTCACGCGTGACACCGAAGGCTGCAGAAGTACATTGAGCCCTTTTTGTACATGTTGATAAACTTTATGAAGAGTTAGGCGTACAACATTTTCAGAAATAAAAATCACGTAATAAGACCCGGACAGTGGATAATTCGAGAATTTAATTAGGATTCGATTCGATATTTGTAATAGATAGTCAGCGATTACAGACAACATCGTCTTGTGTATGCAATGAATTCCCACCCGTCTCCACCCGCCTTTGCCATATAGGGACGGAGAGGGGTAATCCCCTAACGCAAACATGATTTAAGGTATTAAACACGGTGAAAGTCTGTTCGTCTCCACTCAGTATTGTTTACATTATGGCATTGTTGATAGCCTCGTTTGTCACGCAATTAGTTTTACTTTAATATTCAACCATGCACTGGTTAATTGGGCACAAAAAAATCGTGATCCATGATGTTAAGTTATGTAAACATATTTGGTTCAGCTTGACGCTCTGTGTTAAGGGTAACACCTTTGCAACGCGGCTAGCGATTGGTAGTTAATCGGACTATTGACCAATTGTAATTTAAAACAGGAATATTCTCTCTTTCCAGCAGTGAGTAGTGGGATTAGCTCTAATCAAACGGAACACTGCGAGGGCTATGGTGTATATACCGTTATTTAAGATGTCATTTTTATATACCGTTCATATGTAAATAATCTTAGAGATGCATTATGCAGATTTAGATACAAAGCTGAGCGCCCTTTCTATAATAGTTCAAAAATACATAATGAAAAGTTTATATATTGAAAAATCATTTAAATTACTTTATTATGACAGTTTAAAGATTTGGCATAGATCGTCCATTATTGTAACAACGTTACTTGACAACCGCGACTTAGCGTCGATTGTCAAATTTTTTGTGTTAAATCTCTCAGATTTTTAAATCCATGAAATCTCGATTATCCGATGATCTAGAGAGTTGATTATAGGTTTGTCATGTTAATTTTACATAATAATTTATATAACATTTGAAGCCAAATCGATAGATTAGCTTTTACATAATACAGGTTTGAAGTAAGAATTCCAAAACATAATTATTTCTATGTCTTTTGTTCAATAGGTTGTCAACTCACTATTATACGATCATAGTTATCATTCTCACACTTAAAAATGATTCACACCGGAAATAATAACACAATTACACCCATCGTTCTTCTTTGCCCCCCATGCAATTATATATTTGCCAATTTCTCAACTAGCAATAGTGAATAATAGGATTAATAGTATTATTCTATAACAAGTTAGGGCTATTTATAGATACCATCGATTTTAAGGCTTTATTTTAAAACATTTTAAAAATATGAAATGTTCGCTTTAAATCACCCTGTTAATAATATCATGTACAAGGGCGGATCCAGGAATTTTTGCAGGAGGGGGTTTGCCAGGTTTTTGTCACGGGAATCTGCCGTCATGGTCCCTGAATTACATAGGCATACATACAAATTGATCTTTTTAGACAGAGAAATCATTTTTTATACCGATGTAGGATCACTTTGTGATGTAATTTCATTTTTATGTAGCTGAGCAGGGGGGGGGGGGATGAACCTCCCACCCCCACCCCCTCTGGATCCGCCCCTGATGTATTACAGTTTTATTTTGTAATAAACATAATCTATATTACATTACCATCACAGCGATGATCACACGCCTGTTTTGAATACAAAGTGTTACAACGGTCTAGTGGTTCGTTGCCATCTCAATTAAAATGAAATAGAGTTCATGGTTAGTCCAATGGAGAACGCTAGATCGGAGACGGTCCTACGCATATTATGACGTCATATGTAGATTAAAGAGACATTGTAGAACCTGTCATTATTATTATGTAACATACTAAGAACCTAACTACATTTTTGGGGTAGTTAGGTTCTTAGTATGGAGTGAACCGGAGTAACGAGAGTCAAACCAAGACGTTGAGAAGGCGCCCCCTATCCCCAAACACACCAGGGATCGAAAACACGACCACAAGTCAGAGATGACCGGTCAACTAGAGGTCGATACACGACTCGTTAGACCAGTAGGCCACCCATACTCTTCGCAGTGTTCCGTTTGATTAGCGGTAATCCCACTACTCAATGCTGTAATAAGTGGATATTGTTGTTTTAAATTTTGATTGGTCAGTAGTCCGACTAACAACCAATGACTAGCTGCTCTACAAAAGCTTTACATTTAAAACGAGTGCCAATATTGGACCAAATATGTTTACATAACGTTACGTCATGGCTCACGATTTTATTATGCCCAATTAACCCGCGCATAGTAGAATACTGCAGTAAAACTAATTGCGTGACAAAGGAGGCTATCAAATCGAATGAAATGCAGGGGCGTAAATGTGGGGAGGTGTGTGGGGCGGGGTACACCCCCACCCAGCAAAAAAAAAAAAAAAAAAAAAATAGTCGGTCGCAAAATCAGTGCAGTCGGTCGCAAAATAGGAGTTGTCGGTATCACAAAATAAGTTCTCACTGTATACGTCACGCTTCTCACGCCAAACTTCAGTTTAAAAATAGTCGGTCGCAAAATCAGTGCAGTCGGTCGCAAAGTAGGCGCAGTCTTTAGTATAAAATAACCTTGTCAACTTCTCATGATTAAAAAGGGAGAAAAATAGTCGGTCTCAAAATAAGTGCAGTCACTACAGTCGGTCTCAAACACAATGTCAGAATAGATCCCAAATACTATATATTATTTGCGTGAATCCGTGAGCCTAAATTGCATACGTCACTCTTACTCTGTTGTGAGTATGTTGGTCTAACAACAAAATTTCGGATCAAGGGAGAAAAATAGTTGGTCACAAAATAAGTGCAATCACTGCCGGAATAGATCCCAATGCCAGAATAGATCCCAAATACTATGTATTTGCGTGAATCCGTGTGCCTAAATTGCATTCGTCACACAGAACTATAGTATAAAATAACCATGTCTGCTTGTCACTCTTATTCTGTTGTGAGTATGTTGTTCTATGAAATGTTTTCTACCATGGCAAAAAATAGTCGGTCTCAAAAAACAGTACTCACCGCAGTCGGTCTCCGACTGAGATAAACATACAATCACAAAACAGGCGAAATTGACAGATAAGGGTCAAGATTATGTCCATTACTTATCAACCCCAGTTCCAAAAATTTAAAAGCTCTGTTACATATCTGAAATTTGTTCGCGCCTGAGGCGCGATTCCATTATGGGGATGCTCGATTCACAGTCCAGAACGTCCCGAATTGACAGAATTGCAATCGAGTGACACGGAATTGAGTCCTGTCACAGTTCTCCCAGCCCTGAAAGCTGAGGTGGTGTGAGTGGAATCGTGACGTATTTTAAGCAACAAATATGTTTCAGCTGCCATGATTGGTTGAGATATTTTTTATGCAGTCGGTACATGCGTTGTACTCCGAAATTTTCTCCTTTTCACTCGACTGAAACTATTTTTGGAATTGAGAGGATTTAATTCCGGAATGTTCAATCGAGTACGCCCTATAACATCATTCTTCTGCTCGTCAGTTGTCTTATACTATACTCCTCAGTTGTCTCAGCACTATCATATTTACGATTATTGTGAACTGCCCAGCTTTTAGTACCACTGGAGTGTGGGTCGGGGGCGTCAGATTGTGCAGATGTTAAGCCAACTCTTGCGAAACACATCTGGAGATTTTCTCCATTTGACTGACATTTCTGGTCCACTCGTCACCAAGAATTTATCCAAGCAATGACCTCAAATGCCAGGATATTGAATCAATTTTTCAAAATTTTCTCAAATTACTTAGTGTTATAGGCACAATCATTAATATGACATAAACTATATGTGAACTAAAATAAAACTACTTTCCGACGAGACAACAATCGGTGAACAACTATATAATTCTACAATACTATCTATGATCTACCGGGACGCTTAATGTTGTAGCCAGTATTTTGTTTACTTTCATTGTGAGGTGGGATTTGAAACCGCCTCTTTCCCACCCCCATATTCCCTAGAAAACTCGCACGTGGTGCTCGGCTCCTGATTGAGTCACACTTGCACTGGAGGGGGGTGGGGTATGTGCGCCAGTCGGTCGCATTTTGGCTAAACACGCCCCTAAACGAAATCGTCATGTACGCCCCTGATGAAATGTAAACAATACTGTTTGGAAACGAACACCTTTGCACCGTTTTTAATACCTTAAATCACTGTCCTAAGTTTTAGGGAAGACCTGTGACACTACAGGTAGGATAATGTCGTGACTATCCTGGTCATGGACTCCAAAAAGACGGCTGTGACACTATCCTGTGTCTCTTTGTGACTGTCGTCTAGGGATTTCGTCGGACTTCACGTTGTTATAAAATTATATCCAATGATCAATTAAGTCTCAAACACCGTTTATGTCGTTATTATGTTTATATATGGAAAACAGCAAACTACAAATGTCACATAGAGGAAACTACAATATAGTTACTTGAGCAGTTATTAAAATATCCACGGTCTGAGTTTAATATCCTTTCTAATTTAGACCTATCGGCTTAAACGGGGCAAGAGCCACGTACATCTTGATAGTTCTACATAACGTTTGCGCTAGGATGACGTGTTCACCGTAACCGCTAAGGCCAGAAGGCTACCACGCTCCCCTTTCGGAATCTCTATTTCCTACGGTCTCGCCATGATATCTAAAGAAACTTAAAACCCCAATACCACTCTTGTTGTAACTGAATAATATGCCCCAATCTTCATTCTGGTCAACAAATTGTATTATTTTACAATATTCCAATTAATTAATGATATAAATTTCATTTTAACACGCCTAATTTGAAATATTGGGAAAATTCAACCAATTGATTTGAAAAGTCTAACGTAAACCTTTTCAAATGTGACTTGGATTTTAAAATATTTTCGAACCCTCTGGAAAAGTAAAATAGGATGTAATGGATAAATTACACAACAGGTAAGACACTTAAACATCTAGTACTTAGAATAAGGCTATTATTTATTTTCTGGAGCTACCAAGCCAGCAAGGGTGTTATTGTCCCTTTAAACTGCGAATGTTCTTATAAAGAGGTTACGTGTATGAGTCAGTATCGAGCCCCAGGGAATTGACCAAGTGCTTCCATTATCAGATTGGTCAACGGCACAGATGCTACCCTGGATTTCAAGACAGTGTACTTATATGGGCATCAAAGGGAGCGACTAACCACGTTTTTAACTCTTGGGATTATCAGACAATGATGCCATTAAGCGGCAGACATATTCGTGTTAGCCTAGTTCTTCCTGTCACTGGTATTAGCTAACAATTTCAATACATAAAACAGAAGGTATTTTACAAACTAAGGTAACCCCAAAAGTGTATGGGTCTATAGTGTAACAGTCCAAGATTAAACGTAGGACTGTCATACTGATTGAACGGGAAGAACAGAAACACTACCTCAAAAGTTCAAGAATCAGAAGTCAATCAAGCAATGGACAGAGAGGGATTTCGCTGGCCATTGCTTCAGGAATATGATAATAATAATAGTAATAATAATTTTTATTAAGGTGTCACAAATCATTCTATACAGTTAAAACATACAAGTTTAATGTTAAAAAAAAAGGATAACCAAGTAAAATTAGAATGATTTCCGGCCATAATTGAACTACGAGACACGGCGACATAAAACATTTAATTCTTTTAGTTCAATAAAATATATTTTTCACTTAAAATATGTAGGCCACCCAGCTACCCACTTTCCTACTCCACGAAGAAGTGCGGTGTTAATGAGACACACACATGCGCTGACGTCAATCATATATTGTGGTATTTTATATACTAATGGCCGGCGGGGGGGGGGATAAATGATTTCTGTTTTCAGAAATTTAGAAACGATCAACGATAATTAATTTTAAATGAAATTTTAGTTAGATTCACAACATCCGTTGATACAATTACCAACATTCCCACAATCAGAGTCGTGATTACACACATATTCACTACCAACTAAAATTAGAATAATATTATTACACTGCACTGAGGCAAAGAGAGAGAGAGAGAGAGAGAGAGAGAGAGAGTATTTAGCTTCCACCGGGCAGAAACTAAGTCATTTCAAAAATACGCTTGGGCATGAGAGTCGTGAGATGTGAAGAAACAGTAGTGCCACGAGAAAGCCTATGCAACTATACTCCTTGTCACGCACAGTCGGGTAATAGAAAGAACACAACCTCACTCAAAGACAGCAATTGTGATTATTTGGAACATACCCGTTTGTTTTCTAGGTCAGATGATTCAATAAACAGTGAAGTTATTTTAGTCGGAGATTATAATACTTTATGTATGTTTACTGTCAATCCTTTCCTCCTAAACATCATAGATATTTTCCAAAACCTGGCAGAAAATGGAAAATCAAATCCCTTTCTTAGATGCCAGAGAAACAATAAATATAGGAAATTGCTTTTCGTACTCTTCTTAGTTCATAACTTAAACTCAGTTACCTCCCTTTTACCACGAAAGTTAATTAAATATAAATACACACTAGTAAAACAACTAGCGTTATATGACGTCATCCCAGACATCTTGAAATTCTGACGTAATATCAAGTCCGTAAACTAGCGAGGCCTTAGACTTTTTTCAAAGCGCCAATAACAAGTATAATAAAACACGAATGAGATGAGAAGAGCTTTGGTCTAGGACCTGCACGTGCAGTAATTCTTACCATAGCACTTGTCCACTTGTCTCCCCTGTCGCATGTACCAAAATACAAATAATTATTGTCATCGAATATACAATAGTTATCTATGCATCGTTTGCCTGTAAATGAAAATCAGATTTATATTGATATTAAACAAGACGCACATTTTGCAATATATGGATGAAAAACTCGATAATGGTGCCAATGTGCTAAATTCGATGGGGATGCTCGATTCACTGTCCAGAACGTCCCGAATCAACAGAATTACAATCGAGTGACGCAGAATTCAGTCCTGTCACAGGTTTGCCAGTCCCGACAGCTGAGGTGGAGTAGTAGAATCGTGACGTATTCCTAGGTAAAAAATATGTTTCAACTGTCATGATTGGCTGAGATATTTTTCATACAGTCGACACATGCGTTGTACTCCGAAATTCTCCTTTTCACTCGATTGACACCAGATTTGGAATTCAATTCCGGAATTGTGAATCGAGCATCCCCGAGGTGGAGTGAGTAGAATCGTGACGTATTCCTAGGTAAAAATATGTTTCAGCTGTCATGATTGGTTGAGATATTTTTTATACAGTCAACATATGCGTTATACTCTGAAATTTTCCTTTTCACTCGATTGACACTAGTTTTGGAATTCAATTCCGAAACTGTGAACCGAGCATCCTCGATAAAACCTGTAGTCGTTATCGCATTCAAAATACCTTCTAGAAAGGGGGGGAATTCCGGAACGAATCGTTGCGGAACGCTTAATATCGATAGGGTTTGTCTCCTTATGAACGCAGGTCAAAGTAAATCTGAAAAAAAAATCGTTAAAATCTATGGTCATTATCACATTCACCATACTTTGGGGATGCTCGATTCGCAGTCCAGAACGTCTCGAATTGACAGAATTGCAATCGAGTGACGCGGATTGCAGTCCTGTCACAGTTCTGCCAGTCCCGACAGCTGAGGTGGAGTGAGTATAATAGTGACATATTCCAAGTAAAAAATATTATGTTTCAGCTGTCATGATTGGTGGAGATATTTTTTATGCAGTCAGCACATGCGTTGTACTCCGAAATTCCCCTTTTCACTCGATTGACACCGGTTTGAGAATTCAATTCCGGAACTGTGAATCGACCATCCCCAAAGTGTTCGAGTAAAGGGGCATAACTCTGGAAGAATTCACTAATTATTGCCCCATTGACGTAAAGTAAAGTAAAGTAATCGTTATTTAACGTCGGTACATATATACACGATAACAAGATAACGCGAGCTCTAAGAAGCTCTTAAAGCGACAGACATGAAAACAGTGTATACAGACATAGACATAATAACAAGCACCATGGATAAGTATATAAAACACATATAAGCCATACATGAAATAACAAGCAGCACTACATCAATATATTAAACGTTAAAATATGTAAAACCAAGAGAGAAGGAAGTCATTTCAGCTGTGAGGCAGCACAGGATGGGTGCGACAGGCGCTACATTTGCATTTTTGACCCCCGTATCAGCTATTTATATAACTTTTGAACTGGTTAAATGAGTTCATACCTCTGGCTTCATTTGGGAGAGAGAGAGAGTTCCATACTTGTGCAGCCTCATATCCGAAGAATTTTTTGCTGTATGATGAGGTGTTAGAGGTCTCGGTACCTCAGCAGTATTTACATACCTGAAAATATAGGAATTTTCTTTAATTACATCCAGATCTTGTATAAATACAGGGCTTTTCTTATTTATTATCTTGAAGGTCTCCAAGGCAATAGTGCGCATTCGACGGGTCTTGAGAGATGGAAATTTTGACTTTTCCAAAAAAACAATCATATGAGTTTTGATAATTTGATTAACTTTAATGTTAATTCTCGTCTCTTAGACCGGTTGTAACTTTACCATATATTCGTTGGGAAAAACGCTTTCTGCCACAGATGGAGCAACATGTGGCAAACTCTTGCCCAAAAGCATGTATGAGGTTCTTCATGAAAAACTCGAGATAGACAAACTAAAAGTAGAGACAGCTAACCTTGCAATTTTCGGTCCTCCCTTTCAACGTAACCAACCTCACAACCCTTTGAACGTCCGGTCTCAAAATCATGACTATTCACCAAAACCTGGCAGAAAATGTATTTTCAAACCCTTTTATTCTATTCTACACCAAAAACCCAACAAAAATCGCCATGCAAAAGTGGGGAAAAGGGAAAGGGAGAGAAAGACTAAAAATAACTTTCGCCCTTGTTGAATTTTTGGTGATCTTTGTCCTATATAGTGGTGAAACTTCGGATATCACCAAAAGGCCTTTTGTATTTGCTTCCCATATGTTCTGGCAACATGCTGGTGAAAGGAAATCAAAAGCAAAAAATAACTGCAAAAATGATGGCCCTTTAAGTATACACGCTGCTTTAAGTACAGTGGTGCACCTTGCAAACAAACTACATTGAAAACACTCATAATTTGGATTTGTTATCAAAAATATATTTTTTTACTGTCATGAAAAATGTAAAAAATTTACATGTAGCATCTTAAAAAAAACACAATAATTTTCCACTTTGTTAGATAGCCAGACTGGCAAGTAATATATTTTTGGAAACCCTGGACAATATGCAAACAGAAAAATCACAAATCAGTTGCATTGATTGTAATTATAGAGGTCTGTACTGAAACATGTAACCCCACCCCCTAAAAATGTCAATGACTGAATTAATCTTATCTTTGGTTGCAGTGCTAACATTACCATAGGAATCTGTCTAACAGATACGTTTTACCATCCCTGGCTAATATGTGTACATAGAAACTAAAATAGGTGCAATAAATATGAATTATGGTTAAATAGGCCTTGCTGAAAGAAAAAAATGCCATACTCGGCCTATGTCCACCCCTCTCTAACAAAAGGGTCACAGAATACACAAATGTGGAAATAGTTTAATGTTTTCAATATCTCAAAGCCCAGACGTATCATACAAATCTTTATAGCAATTATTGTACTGAAGCAAGATGTCTGGAACTTTACATCAATTGCCTGCAAAAATGACGTCAAAAAGTTAGTTATGACATAGTTGACAACATAAAAGAGGCCTGAAAAGGAGCAAAATTAACATTTTACTGTTCTATAAGTTATTAGTGACATAAATGCACCAACACCACAAATCCTAGATTTTGATAAGAAAATATTGACCATTATAATACACATCTACACCAGTTCTGTATCAGGGTGTGGTCTTAATGGCCTGACATGTTCTCAAGGTTCTAAGTTTGACTTTAAACAAATTCCAATTATTATCATTTAATTATCAACACAGGTGCAATTAAATCTCTCAAAATACATTAATAAAAACGGGTGGGGTCATTTATAGCCAATCTAAATAGAAAGATGGGATGGAAAATGTCTTTAAAGACTGGGATATTGCTTCCAACATGAAGGAAATGCAAGAATTAAATGTTTCAAAGAAGGAAAAAAAATGCTTGTTCTGGGTAAAAGAGTGGCCGTATTGAGCCTACCTCGACAAACTTATAGATCCCATCTAAGTTACATTCGCAATGAAAATAAGGGCATTTTTAGAAATTTTGAGTAGGTATGAAAGCATTAATTTTTACATCGAAATGGGAGAATCTGGTGATTTTCTGTGAATATTCGTGATTTTTAGACAAAATTAGGTGAAATTACAATGTTGTTCACTTTATCTGTGCTTTCTGAGGCTGAATACGCCAAAATTGGACATTGAAATATTTTTCTTACTATTAGAAATTAGATAAAAACTGAAAATTGGAGAATTTGCAGTAATTTTTCCTCAAACTTTGATAAAAATTGTTTTTAAACTTAACTTTTTTAACCATATTTTCTGACGTATTTGTCATCAAATTTTCAAAACTAAGGCATATCAGTCACAGCCTTGTCATACACAGACAGGCCACTAATTATTGCCCCATTGACTTTAATGTTAATTCTCGTATCTTAGACCGGTTGTAACTTTTTCCCAAATGATCGTCGGGAAAAAAACGCTTTCTGCCACTGATGGAGCAACCTGTGGCAAACTCTTGCCCAAAAGCATGTATGAAGTTCTTCATGAAAAACTTGAGATAGACAAGCTGGAAGTAGAGACAACTAACCTTGCAATTTTCGGCCCTCCCTTTCAACGTAACCAACCTCACAACCCTTGTATCCTTCCACCGCAAAATCATGAATATTCACCACAACCTGGCAGAAAATGTATTTTCAAACCATATTCTTCGATTCTACACCAAAAACTCAACAAAAATCGCCATGCAAAAGGGGGAAAAGGGAAAGGAAGAGAAAGACTAAAAGTAAGTTTAGCCCTTGTTTCGTGGGTGTGGGTGACGGCCTATGAATATTTGGTGATCTGTGTCTATTATGGATAATGTTTTGGTCCGTCAACTAGCTAAGTGTCTATTCTCAAGCCAAGTTAATTGTAGACAGACTAAGTTTAGCTTAGTCCCACCGTTTCACTGCATCATAATGTTCTAATGGGAGAGAGAGCGAAAAGGGGTTTAACGTTCACTCGACACAAACTAGGTCATATCAGGACTAACTATAGTTTAATTACTTTAAGCAGTGGAAGGAAACCAGAGGACCCAGAGAAAACCCACGAGGTTGGGCAGGCGACCCTAATCTTTGTTATGTACAACCGGGGATTCGAAACCACACCAGTTGACTTAATTACAGGTTTTACGATACAGCACGCACGTGCTAAACATTCGGCTATGTTGAGAAGGCGCCCCTATCGTCATGCCACATATGCTCACAGAAGGGATTGCAACCACAGCCGCAAGCCAGAGGTGACCGGTCAGCTAGAGGTCGAAACGCGGCACTCTAACCCACTAGGCCATCCCAACCCCCCTAAGGAAGACGGGCATCATATCCGTTATTCTGTTTGGTGTGTCGGGTTCATTACCTCCAAACGATCGACAATTCATGGTTCCGAGATTTGGAGTAAGCTCCGCCCCCTTAGATACTGTTAGTATGTCTCAAGTTTGACCACAGCAACGGTTCAATATGGCCACCCAGCATCCGAGAAAACCGAGTTTCACACAATAATTAGAAATGACGAAACCTCATTCCGTTTTATTTAAGTAGTGAAAAAGTTCTGGAATTCAGCCCAACACTTGATTGTATTTGTACCCACCTTTTTCCATGCAGGCTATAAATGGACAGGATCCTCTTGGTCCGTCACATGTCACATAGTCGTTGCACCGACTCCCCCCGACCGGCACAACTAAACATAGACACACAATTAGATCGACGATTGTAGCATACATATAGACACTGGCGTTCCTCTATAAAGACCAGCTTCCGAGCTGAGATACAGGACGTCACAATACATCGACAATGGTAAAATATAAAATGACAGTGACATCCGTTTATAACGACTAAACAAATATAATTTAAATAAATATCAATTCCTTTTCATATATAAATATTTAAAATGCAATATATATTATGATAGATATATCCAATTAAAAATTTAAATAAAAGTTTGTCTCTTTTAAATATGCTAGCTATTGATCATATAGCTCCAGTTGAGCAAATAACTGACGTGCTAACTGGCAACGGTAATTCTTAGTTCTAATATACTTGAGATGATTGCACTCAATCAAAATGTGTTTTACTGTCACAGGAATATGAGTTAAAAAGGTATGACCAATGCGAGAGCGACATAAAACAACTTCATCCCTCCTGTTGGTTCAGTAGGAGCTTGACCAGTCTCCTAAGAGAGGCTTAATGTGATGAAGTTTGTTTGTGTCTTTACCATCGCTAGTCCGTTGCCAGCGGTCGTATATAAAGAAGTTAATGGATGACTTAAAATCGGTGTAAGGTAAATTGTGATATGGGAAGATCTAAAGCAGACTTGGCAGCTGAGTCTGCTTGATCGTTCCCTTTAATATCAACATGACTGGGGAGTCAGCAAAGGACAGTGTCCTTGCCGTTAATCTCGTGTGATAGTTGCAGGCGATACATGTCTGCTACTATAAGGTGTAAAAGCTGCATATTGTTTATTGCCTGTAAAGGGGACAAAGAATCAGTAAATATAATGTATTTCAAAAATTAAGAGGATTTAATGAATTCCAGGGCCTGAAAGATAGCCTGGAGTTCAGCAGTAAATATTGAAGCAGCAGGAGGAAGACGAACAGAAAGTCTCAGATGGCGTGACAGTAGCCGAAGCTACCCGATCATTATCTTGGGAACCATCTGTATAAATTGGAGCAAGTCACCATATTTAGACCATAACTGTGGAACTAGTATCTTTCTTTTTATTTTTGGTAAGATCTAGATCGACCTTGAGAGGAGATATAGACCATGGTGGTGTCTCAAAGAAAGAGGTATTCGCAATACGGTCATGACTGATACCAGCCTGAGATAAAAGGGTTAAATCCGAATACCGAATGATGGAACAACATTAGTTTCAGTGAAGATAGATGTTCATGATAGGGTCTAAATATGGTGTTAAATGAAATATGATGAAGCAGAGATCCGATTTTTGTAGCATACTGTAGCGCAAGTTTATCACGTCTGTTGTGCAATGAGGGCTCGTGCGCCTCGACGTATAAACTCTACACGGGAGATTTTCGGAATGCTCCTAAACTGATCTTAAGTCCTTGGCTGTGTATGGTGTCAAGCTCTTTGAGATAAGACTCACCGACAGACCCAAACACAATACACCCATAATGGAGTTTAGATCTTATCAGTGCTCGATATAATCTGAGGAAGACCTATAGGTTTGCTCCCCAGTCAGTGTTTGATAAGACTCTCAATATGTTCAGGGAGTTTAGACATTTCTTCGTCAGGGCTTTGATATGGGGGACAAATGATAATTTCTTATCAAATATCAAACCCAAGAATTTCGTTTCGTCTACAACTGGAATGGGATTACCATCCAGCGTAAGTTCCGGTTCAGGATGCAAACCTCTTCGTCGAAAATCGAAATCCATTGTCAGTTGTCCATTCTTCAACATAAAGAGAGCCGTCGACCCCGCGTTTAAGGCACATCGGTATGGTATTTATTGTGATAGAAAAAAGTGTGGGAGTTAATATACTTCCCTGGGGAACCCCCATTTCCTGAGGAAAGGGGTCAGAGAATATTGATCCCAAACGTACCCTAAAAGACCTATCTTCTAAGAAGTTTTTAATGAAGCCATAAGTCCATAAGAACGGACCAAACATTTATTACAATATATGAAAACTACATTAATATTGTTTAAATCTTATGGTAAATAAAAGCGGCTTCCGGCAAATTATTACTGTACTGTGTCAATATAAATTATATTATCATGATTGATCAATATCGGCGATTACTTTTTTTTATTTTTGTACTGATTTTATAGATATTTAGTTTTTTACTGCTTTTGGTTTTATAATTATTATTTTCTTCTGATTTTATACATCCTATACATTTATCTATCTATTGTAAAGCGGACCTGAACACGTATGTGGAAGATAGTGCTATATAAGTGATGTATAATAATAATAATAATAGTACATAATATGTTACATTGTTTCCAGAAAGGTATGTGTAGAAATTCTCAGAACATGTCCTTGACATGAACAGATTCCTTGATAGATATATTTATCAGTCTATAGCAGTATTAACCAGGGTTGTGACATTTCCCCTACTTTATTATCTACTCATATCAACGGTGTAGTTGACGCCACAGGGCAGTGACGACATACAGTTAAAACTTATAGGGAGGGGAATGTCGCTAGCGATATGAAGTTAGCATGCGATTCGTAGTTCGTTATTCGGAAATAACGACCCTCGGACTAGTTTTTTGTTCGTTATTTACGAAGTATTGAATAAGTTCTATAACAAAGGGCGTGTGTATTTTTATGATCCTAATTGGTTTATTCTAACAAGTAGTATGTCTAACTGGTTTATTCTAACAAGTAGTATTTCTACCACGAACGTTTTAATATTATTGTTGGTATCTGTTTATCCAATACTTATTACTCATAAGACTGTGGAGGCTGACGGTTTCACATAAGACTGTGGAGGCTGACGGTTTCTAATATTACTTATTATTTATTCAATATTTAAATAGGGAATTTCAATTATTTTGTAAATTATAACTCTTCTATTCCAGCTATCACATGTATAATGTATCAATGGGTATTATTTGAACAAATATTATCACAAGCGAATTATTGGTAAAAATTAGCTACAAAATTAGAATTTGAACTGTTGGAAGTAAAATGGTTGTCATGGTGTTCTGGTTTTATTGTAAAGTTGTATAAAACCAACTTAAATATTTATCTGATTTTATGTTATAGATTGTTCTTATTGTTTTTCATTAACAAAATCTGCCCCTAATGTAGATCTATCTTTAGGGCTGAAACGTTTTCTAATAGTAAGTGACGGAGGACCGCACTACACGCAAACAAAAATCTACAAGATAAACCTGCGTACACGATAGAAAAAATGACATTCCATAAAACAAATATCAAATCAAGTGAATGGATCAGGGGGGCGGGGGGCAGCCGTCAGTGACCACTGCGCTGTACAGTCCCGGGCCTATTATGGTACAGGCTTCACTAAAAATGATTTACCCCAAAAAAAGAAAAAAAAAGAAGACGTAACAGAAATAATGCGACCAATTTTGACAGTGGCCGTTTCTTCAATGTCGATATTTTACATTAGTTAACCTATCCAGATCATAATCAACTCTCGATGTCAAGGCTAGCCTGTGACATTATTTTGATTATAGTTAGATTTGCTGCAAAATTATCCCTCGTGATTTAACTATTAAATGGATAATCGAGACTACTAGTTTTGTTTTACCGACTTTAGTAATGATGATCGAGGCTTAGTGGAACTTTCATTCGCCTAGTTATCGGTTCATAGGGAATCAATTTGACTGAAATTTTCAGCAAATTGCCATTATATTATCTAGTTTTTAACTATCATAATGATAACTCCCAACTCGTTTTCTAATCTCCCATAATGTATTTTTATTTATCACAAGTAATAAATCCTTCTTATTGCTTACATTAGCATGGGTTTTAAATTGTTTTTATCGTTTTGTTTACATTATCTACAAATTATCAATTCATCTTTCATTTTTGAATTTTAGGACCGATATTCTTGTTGTGAATTCAGCTTTTACCATATTGTAATTTGAAAGGGACAAAGAAAAATCACCGAAATGATAATCGGAATCTATAAGGATAACCAACCATAATTCGCTGGATTAGGATTAGTATATATTATTATTGCCGTGTGGCCATTGGCCCAAGATATAAGTCTGAGAATCATTAACTGCGCATATCAAGCTGGTACTGCAAAATGTTTGATTATCACAAGTATTTGTACATTAATAATGTTTTTGGTTAACGGGCTGGAATAGCATGAACACGCGTTTATCTTTTTTTTTATTACTTTCGTTTTTTTAAAGTTGGGTTAATTATTGACTAAAATTCATAATATACTTTAACAAACAAATGAAAGCGATTATAAACGACTGATCAAACACTACCATCATTCACAGCGTTTATAATTTTTAATGTCTTAACGATTTAAATGGAATTCCCATTTTTAACAATTGTTCTTTTTTATTTATGGGTCTATCTTTGCATTTGAAAATAGAAGCGCTTTTATGCTGGAGCTCATCCCCTCATGCACTTTATACCGAATATATAAAATAAACGTGAGTGGAATGTTCACACGCTTGATGAAACCTCTTTGATTAAAATAAGAAAAATACACGTGTTTACAGTTACTGGGGTTTACGGTGACCAAGTGGGTAGGACGCTGGAGTATTCGATCATCCAGATTCTCCGGCGTGGTTCCCCTTGTCAGTGATACAGGAGGGAGAGCCTTACAAGGACATCTGTCTAATCGGTTCGGATGGGACGACAAACTGAGGTCATGTTTACACATTGGCGTGCACGTAAAAGATCCCTTGACAGATGGAATTCGATGTAAGCCCGGGCTGTATAGCGTATGCCCGTCATCATTAGACCAAGTTAGGAGCAGAACAGTAGGACGTTAAACCCTATTTTATTTCATTATGTTTACAGTTACCCTTCTGACCCTGTTTCTACTAGACAGAATGGCTGACGCTAAATATACCGGCGTATAAAAACGCTCCTTTGTTCCAGAAGGAAGTACAATTATTGGTTTCGGTGTCATATAACTTGTTAAGGTACTCAATGTTTAACAGTTCTAAAAAAATAGAATCACATTTCATTATGTCATAAATTATGCATGTTTAAAAACTTATTTTACTATACTTACTGAATCGTTTGAACACCAATTGTACGCTCTTTATATTTGTGTAAATGAAGCTATTCATTATATATTTATCACGTTGTGGATATCGAATGGACTCTTCAAACAAAACCTACTTAGACATATCGATTTGTCTATGATACATTTTGTAAGATTTAAATAAAGATCTGACTGTTCTAACTATAATATGTATTTTAAAGATACATTATATAAGCTGGTTGCTCTTGTTATAATAGTTATATTAAAGATACACTATGTAAGATTTAGATAAAGAGCTGACCAGTAACAGTCAATTCTTTTCATTAATTTTCATATATCCTCGACAGTCTTAAAAAACAGCTTTTGGTCTTCGAAAGAGTTACTAGCGAGCAGTCAGTCAGTAGGATCACTTGAGTTTTCCTTTTGCTTTTGTCACTTCCGTTTCTTCAAGTCTTCGTTGCGCATATATCGTAGCAATGATCTGTGCGTTAAAATTATATTTGCAACGTGTTTAACCAGTTCTATCACATATGTAATAATGACTGACACCAATATTGACCTTTAAGAATTATAAGCATGATAAAAGAGCGGGGAAAATATAAGCTTTACCATCTCCTCGTCCAATACATTAAATATGATATTTTGGACAGGTTGATTTAATTAAATTATTTTCACTTAATGGGCTGAAAATTGGTAATAACACATAGTAACCTAATACACTATCATGGCTAATAGTGAAAACAGGTTTAAGCTAGCTACGCTCGGCTACAATGTCTTTGTTATCAGTCCCCTAACTTTTAAAATCGCCTTGACGGGCATGGTAAGACATTGTGTACTCGGGTTATAAGAAGCCATTTAATCTTCGTTAACTTTAATGTACCCATATGAGACGGTTAATGTTAAGTTGACTGTCTCACTTCAACTGATCTATTAATACCACTAACAGGCTAATCTATTATAGATAAGGCCACTTGCCTTTAAGATAACATTGATACTGATACTTAACATTGTTCATGATTACCCCATGCCCTTAACACACCGGAAGCTATATTCAAAATACAGATGTGACGTCGTTCGCCGATGTTGATGTACCATTATTTCACATAATGATACGGGCAATGAGCCAAGCGTACACCATATATACTACATGAAATATTGGACTCGCGTGACGTATTTCATTGATAAGCACGTGCGGGGTAGTCTGTATTTTAATTTGTTAAATTGTCTAGCTGAAGACATGAGTATATTGAAAGAACACTCGGCTTTCGCTTCGTGCAGTATCAATATATTACTTAATGCCTCGCGCTCGACCATTAAACATTCTTACGTGAAGTCTTGAAATAACCCCCTGTGCAATACAGGCAAAAAAACTCAAGTAATGCAATGGGTTTAATATGCTCGATGTTCTCTTATTAGTACCCATACAGTAGTGGCGAATTGTTAGCGGGCGCTCTAATATCTTTAAACGGTTTTGAATGACAATGAACTATTTGTCACCGAGCCTATATTTTGGACTACGAAATGGGATAGCAGGAAAACGCCCGTATGCCTCCATCAAATTTTCTAATGATAAGCTTCGCGTTTACGGTGGGCATTTGTGCGGGCATTTCAGTGCTTCCCCATAACACCCAACGGGTCTGTACCAATCTGTTTCACAGAGAATTACTTACGAATTAACTCTGTAACAGATAGTGTCCACAGCACGTGCGTTGACTGCTTTCATTGGCTCAACGGCTCGTGCAATGTTTACTTAACACCTAACTGCTTCGGGCAAAATGACGCATTTTACTCATTTTAATACCCATTTACACTTAATGGGAAATATTTTTTAACTTCAATTACTTCAAACGTCTTTATTTATTTTTCTGTTACCTCAAAAAAAAATGTTTGAGAATTTAATTTGTCGGAGTAAAAAAGTTAATATGCCGTACTTATTAAGCCTCGTCGATGTCATGCTTATCAGTGATTGTAGCGGCCAAGCGAATATTCACTGCGGGATCAGTTTGGGTCTGTACGTCTATTAGTATTTGCTGGGGGGGGGGGGTACCACACCTAATTTACTCAAACACACATACACGGACAAGAAATCATACTCAGAAATCATAAACAAAGGAACAATTCAAATAAAGTCAATGGATCCGGGTGCAAGTCGTAAGCGTCCACTGCACTGGCTGTACAGCACCGGTCCTATGGTGACACAGGCTTCACTCAAATTTGAAAATAATTAGTAATATAACCACGAGAAACGACTGTGTAATGCCAGCATGAGACATGATCTGCTATATGAATGTAAACATGTTGTAGTAAAAGTTAACTATAGAACTAACCACATTGGTAAAATGTATATAAAAGAAAAAAAAAATAGGTCGATCAAAACTAAAAAATCTAAATCAATTAAGAAACGTTTTAGTATTCAATAGAATCGAGGCATACAGTTAGGGCACATGTTCCACAAATCACAAAAACAGAAAAACCCCGATCAAATGAGAAAATGTAGACCGTCTCAAATGTAAGCAGACCTAAACGATTTGATTGCATCTGCGAAACTCGGGGTTTATCTTCATGACATCAATATGCTGACTAACTCAAATAATGATTATTTATCTGCTAAGCTTAAGTTCTATTCTTAGTTCTTAGTTTGACGTATATAGTCGTCACCTCCGTCCATCCGACGTATTATGTCGTCGCCCCTGTCCGTCCGGACGTCCGTCCACAATTTGTTTGTGGACTCTCTACAGGTCACAATTCTTATCCGATTTTGACGAAACTTGAAATATAGGTTTATCCCCAAAAGATCTCGGCTGCTGTTGATATTGGCATGTATCGGATCAAAACTTCATGGATTATGGCCCCTGATTGTACGAAAAATCACGTTTTTAGCTTGTGGACCCTATAGAGGTCACAATTTTGAACCGATTTTGATGAAACTTGACATGCATGTTTGTAACCCAAATATCTTGGTTCATTTCGATATTTGCGGCTATCGGAATGTAATTTCCTGAATTATGGCCCCTGATTGTCCGAAAAATCACCCTTTTTAGCTTGTGGTCCCTCTGGAGGTCACAATTATTATCCGATTTAAAAAACCGTTTGATTATATCACCGTTACACCCTAAGGAAGGTTGAGTTCGAATTTCGGGAAAATCGGACCAAAATTGCCATACAAAATGGCCGCCGTTTGTACGCGAATACTGTTAAAAATGGTATATCAAGGTTGTGGACTCTGTGGAGGTCACAATTTTAATTCGATTTTGATGAAACTTGAAATTCATGGTTATAACCCAAAGATCTTGGTTTCTTTCGATATTTGCGCATTTCGGATCGTAACTTCCTGAATTATGGCCCCTGATTATACGCAAAATCGCCGTTTTTTTAGCTTGTGGTCCATCTGGAGGTCACAATTTTTATCCGATTTAAAAAAACGTTTGATTATATTACTGTTACACCAAAAGGTAGGTTGAGTTCGAATTTCGGGAAAATCGGGCCAAAATTGCCATACAAAATGTTAAAAAATGGTATATCAAGGTTGTGGACCCTGTAAAGGTCACAATTTTAATTCGATTTTGATGAAACTTGAGGAAGGTTGAGTTTGAATTTCGGGAAAATCGGACCAAAATTGACAGACAAAATGACCGCCGTTTGTACGTGAATACTGTTAAAAAAATGGTATATCATGGTTGTGGACCCTGTATAGGTCACAATTTTAATTCGATTTTGATGAGGAAGGTTGAGTTCTAATTTCGTGAAAATCGTACCAAAATTGCCGGACGAAATGGTCGCCGTTTGTACGCGAATAGTGTAAAAATATGGTATATCATGGTTGTGGACTCTCTACAGGTCACAATTCTTATCCGATTTTGATGAAAAGTCACATTTCTAGGTTGTGTACCGTCACACCATAATCATTGTCGGCTTCGAATTTAATGAATATCAGACTGGAACTGACCAACTAAATGGCTGCTCCCAAAACAGTATGAAATACAGGACTTAATGATGTAGGAAAAATCACTTTCGGTATTGCTTGTTCTCTATCCATCTCTCGAAAGTGTGGGCGTATCCTGCCTGGCAGTGCCAGGCTATCTTTCAAATTTTGTGTGTAAACATTGTTGTGGTGGGATGACGAGCCCTATCGATATTATTTACTATATACGGGAAATATGAATAAAGCATGAGCTGAATGTTAACCTGCTTGATTTAACCTTTCAGTCAAACGAACCCATTCTTTCAACCGAAATCTCAGACCCTGTTTTCATTTTGACGTTTCCCAATCCTGTTAACACGGTCTCTTAATTCAGGTAGAAATACTAGTAGGAAATATATAATATAAACCTCACGAAAACCATAAAAACAGACCAGGTCGTTTAGAAGCTACAGTTATTTATTAAAAAACCTAACACTTGCCGCTCCGCTATGCGACGGAAAATGGTCTTAGAGCGCATCAAGATCGCCATGTGGTGGAAACGCCAGATATCCTGCTGTGGTCTCCATAGTCGCAAATGATCGCCGAGTAACGTCGTTTGCGTTGGGCATGTTTAAAACAAACGCCAAGGTTCTGCGATCTGGACTGGAAAATTTGTAATGGTTTGGGGACATTTTGTAGCGCTGTATTCACATTCGCCTGCGACCGTGTGTATTTTCTGGTCGGTGTACGGTCGCAGCAGCGCAGTAAGGACGACACCCAGATATGACGGGGGCATTACTGTTATGTGTATCTGGACCTTTGCTGGTCTTATACAAGGCCGGATTAAGGCCCATAGAGGCCCTAAGCACTTAATAAGATATTGGTGCCCCCGTATTGTATTCCAGAAAGAAATCTCATACAGCCACCAAACACCTGATTAGAATTTATTCTCGGATTTTATACACGTCATTATTAAAGAGGCAGCCATTGGGCCCTGACCTGACAGTTCTCCCTTTAATAGTTAAAACATAAATAACGAAAGCAGACTATGCTGAAGATATTTATCATAAACAGTGATTGAAAGTTGAGTAGAATCTCAACATAATTTTGAGAATCCGTCGTGAACTCGAAGAAATATCTTCATCTAAATCTTACATAAAGCATGTGTAAGTTTTGTCATTCGCTGATTTTGTAAGGTGAATTGGGGTATTGATTTTCTCATTGGCCATTCAGCTATCATTGAACGACCTATATAATATAAAGTCCAGACGTCTACTGACAATAGCGGATGTCTTTTGTAGTATATAAAAAAACAGATATATAACGTGAGTATGCAATTGTCTCTAACATATACGGTTAGGTAAAAATGAACTTGGTTATATTGATAACAATATTAAAAAAGCAAATGTTGTAGGTATTAATAGAACTAGAATAAAATTAAATTAAATAATGAAATTTAATATTAATATAAATCGGACAAAAAATTTAGTCAAAAGAATAATATAAATAGGACATAATTTAATATAAATATAAATAGGGCAGAATTTAATATAAATAGGACAGAATTTAATATACATGTAAATAGGACAGAATTTAATATAAATAGTACATAATTTAATATAAATGTAAATAGGACATTATTTAATATAAAAAGGATAAAATTTAATGTAAAAAATGACAGAATATAAGATAAGTAGGATATTATTTAATATAAAAAATATATTTTCATTAATATAAACATAAATAGGATATCATTTAATATAAATGGGATATCATTTAATATAAATATAAATAGGGTATTATCTAATATGAATATGATATTACCTAATACAAGTATGATATTATTTAATATAAATATGATATTATTAAATATATAAAGAATACAATTTGATATAATTATAATCGAACATAATTGAATATAAATATGATAAAATTTACTATAATTAAAGTATGACATAATTTAATAAAAATTGGATAAAATTTAATCTTATTATAATAAGTCATAATTTAATTTAAATACTGAATATAATTTTGAAAAAAAAACCAACATAATTTATGATAAAAAAAAAATGATATAATTGAATATAATTAAATTAGAACATAATTTAATATAATATGATATAATTGAATATAATTAAATTAGAACATAATTTAATATAATATGATATAATTGAATATAATTAAAATAAGGAAAAAATTAATATAGATATAAATAGGATACGATTTAATATAAATAGGATACGCATATGAACGAATTAATATGATGAGCCAAAGTCGAACTCACTTAGATTCTTGATACGGATAAATATCGGCAAATATTGATATTTTAACATATTCAATCCATGTACCATAATAATGTTTTCCTTTTTAGTTTTATATTCAGGTGATAAGAGAGATGTCATTTTGGATAATATACACGGTAGTCATATTTTTTGTTTTACAGAAACTCGTTGGTTCTGCAATCGGTAAGTTTAAATGTATCTATTGTATATTGTTTATAAAGTTTATTTCGTGTTTTAATGTACTTGAATTTTACAGAGTTTACGTTCGTTGTTCGGTAAGCTTAAATATATTTATATATTTAAGGTTCGATTATGGTGATTATCACGAAAGTTTCTCAGGATTTTCCGGGGATTAGTGGGCTCTCGTGACAAGATGATACACAGGGGGGGGGGCTCTCACCTCTCGGGGTTTTAAGGGATCCCAATGATATCGGTTCCCGACTCTTGTCATGCGAGTTGGTCGACTGGGAAGCAGGGCCTGGCGGAAATATTGGAGAATTTACAAGACCGCTCTCTGTCAACCAGAAATAATATTTCGTATTTCAGGTCATGGAAACATTTCTGATGTCAACTTCCCGCTGCCAATCCACCGAACGTGGAATCGTTTGATAGCAATTTTGTCATTGACCGATGCCTCATAGGGCCCCCTACCTAATAATATCAAACTTCATCTAAAAATACCACTATAAATCACGATTTGGGGGATATGGTCTTCATATTTTTTTGTCATCAAATCACCGAGCACAAGGTATTTGGACGACCGTAAACGCAAAACGATGTTCTTAGAAGGTTTGGTTTCATAACGATCAGCCAATTAAAAGTATTAAAGTCAATCCATTCAATTCGACAAAATAATGAAATAAATTATAATTTACTGTTTATACTGACAATAAAAAACAAAATGAAGGAGAAATATCGTCGGCTCGCCTTTCTTGGTGCAGGACAACATATGCACGTCTTTGTTAGTCGAGTCGGTTCAGAAACGTAGAATGTTTAACCCACATTTCATTCCATGTACTGTCGAGGAATCCTTCATAAAAGTCAATTAAAGGAAAAGCACAGTGTACTGAACAAATAGATACAAATGATATCATTTGCGAAATATCTTGCATGGCAACCGCTTGATAACAATTATTTTTCAAAGTTTGTCAACACGACACAGTTTATATTTCTGGGAGGCACAAAGGGTCCTGATCGAATTTAATCAACACTTTCGGATAAGCTGTTATTGAGATACATCTTCCACATGGCTCCTTCTTATGACGTCTTTATTGTATTTATCTAGCCAGTGCAAATATAACTGGAAAAGCAAATTGTTATGGATTTATGGAATTCTACGCTGATGGTGTTCGATATCATCATGCTAATGATAACGCTTGGATGAATTTTTCACCCATCAACATATCAAGCAGTACAAAAGTCGTGGCAAGCAGATGTGAGAATCGAGGAGGGCAGTGTGGCCTTAAAGTTTACTTGGATAATGGAGTTAAAAGTGATACCAGCTGGAAATGTTCAAATGATGAGGAAGACGGTTGGACCAATGTTAGGTAAGTTGATTGGAACGATAAAAGTTATCTGTGTATTGTAGTAAAGTTATAACCTTTCACAGACCGCGCGGCGTCCTCTGACAAGAGTTCAACCACCACTCAACGAATTATACAAAGGGTAACACAATATTTTTTTCCAAAAACCAAATTACTATTTATTCGTAAACTAGGCTGATGAGAGCCTTGTTGTATATTATACATCATTTTGGGTGGCTAATTTGATAGTGCTCTGATTCCTTACTATAGGAATGCTCTCCCTGGACTAAATCTAATCAATCCAAATTATCCAATTATCCAGAGGGACGGACCTAAGCCATACTGTGTGCGGCGATGGGAATTTCGCCCTGGCAACGGCACTATTGTCTACTCTTATATCGAATTCCAATGTGTGCATGAGACCTCGATTTTGCGTCCCTTTCGCACGACCAGACAGCTGTTCTTGTCTGTCCCTCTGTCCTGCATCTCAGACAATAGGAAACCACGCCAGAAAATCTGGGTGAACTTTCTCGGCCAATGCAGATATCGAACACCCGAACTCCAGGCTAGCGAACCAACGTCTTACCCACTTAGCCACTACGATCCCATTTTTTTAATAAAAGGAACAGTATTTGTTCTAAAGGTTTTTATTCGCTACCTTTGACTAATAAACCAGTAAATCTATTGAACCGATCCACTACGACCTGGAATAAATTTGCAGAAAGCTGAATTGAACGGTTTTTGTGTCTAGGATACTTGCTTATCAAAATACCAAAAGTCTTCAAAAATCTGATTTGCGGGTCTACGCGAAAATCGATAATCAATCCAAGATGGCGGACGACTGCGTGAAATGGCCTAAAATATCATATATCTCTGAAAGGAAGCGTTTTACACTATATAAATGTACTTGGATTGATTATCGATTTTGGAAGACTTTGTGTATTTTGATAAGTAAGTACCCTAGATACAAAAATAGTGGAAATTAGCTTTCTGCAAATTTATTCCAGGTAAAAATCTAGATTTACTGGGCTATAATACTCTTCACTAACGTCCTTTAACTAATATATACGACCATGTTAATATCATAAAATAATATTTTACTTTATACTTTGTGGTTTCGAGCCTTGGTGTGAGCGTATGTGACATGGAGATAGGGGCGCCTTCTCAACCTCTCGTGGGTTTCCTCCGGGCACTCCGGTTTCCTCCCACAGCTAAAGATCCTTACGCGGAAGCAGATTATTGAAATAAAATTAAACCACCATATGTTAGTCCCAAAATGACCTAGTTTGTGTCGAGTGGACTTTAAACCCCATCTCTCTCTCTCTCTCTTCCTCTCTCTCACACACTACATGTATTTCGCCTGTTGGAATCTGTTAAACCGTATCATTATCACGGGAGGTGACGTCTGCTAAACTCGTCATTTCAGTTCAAGTTTTCGATTTATTTCAAAGCTGATTCTAAATGCAAAATAAATATATTATGTATGTTTACAACAACATTATTTTTTGGTTAACAGTATTTTAATATTCCTCGCTGTTCATTACATCATGGGTGTGCATAGTATTGCATTGCTGCGAAAATATTCCTCACTTGTTTTCAGTAGCAGATGGAATGGTAACCATTGAGATAATTGGTGTTAATTTTTTTGTAAGATATGTAATAATTGTTTGTATTTACAATAGTTTCCCATGCCGCTTTATAGTTGGTTGAAATTACCATGTATCGATATCGGGCGGAAGGCAATTAAGTATTCAAGTCAGTGGGACAAACAACCCTGCTCTGGGATCCAGTAAATAACTCTTTCAAAGGTGTTTATTATACTATTCAAAAAAAGTAGGGGATATTTGATTTTTAAGTGTTATTAAAGTCAGCTAATGAAACTGACGAAGAAACAAATGACAAAATGAAATGAAGTTCACATTCATCGATTTATTCCAAATGATCGTTAGACTAAGTAAGGCACAGCCTGACCATTATAAGGGTAAAATGATACCCGGGGTCAAACAGCAAAGTTACCACAGCATCACAACAAAGTCAGTAACGGGTAAATCCTCCTCTGTTTGCCAAACAAACATTGATCCGACGTGGCATACTCCTAATGAGACGTCTAAGGTCATTTTGGTCCAGATTGTCCCATTCCTGTTGCAACGCAGCAGCAAGTTCTTGGACATTGGCAGGACGTTGTTGGCGTTGACGTAACCTCTGTCCAAGCATGTCCCAGACATGCTCGATGGGGGAGAGGTCGGGACTCAGTCCTGGCCAAGGTGATGTGGTGATGTTCTGTTGTTGGAGGTAACCTGTAACGATCCTGGCCCTGTGACATCTTGCGTTGTCATCCTGGAAGATGACACAGCAGCCATGACGTCGTGCGAACGGCACAACATGGACTGCCAAGATGTTGTCCCGGTAGTACTGGCCTGTAACACACCCTGCAACAACATGTAAAGCCGTTCTTCCAGCAACAGTGATGCCTCCCCACACCATAACAGAACCAGCCCCAAATTGATCATGTCTGATGACGTTAACGTCTTGAAAGCGCTCGTTTCGACGACGCCACACCCTCCAACGTCTGTCCAAAAAATCGTGACTCATCTGGAAACACCACATTGCTCCAGCGTCGATTATCCCAGTGTTGACGATCCCTACACCAACGACGTCTTGCCTGAATGTGATGATCTCTCAAACAAGGGATCACGCGAGGACTTCGAGCGCGAAGGTGACCCCTATGCAGTCGATTCCGAAACGTCTGGCCACTCACTCTCACACCAGGGTCTGTTTGAAGACTAGCGCTGATCTGATTTGCTGTGATGACACGATTTCTCAAGGCCAAGGTACGGATAAATCGATCCTGGGCTTGAGTTGTCGCTCGCCCTTGGTCGACCTGAGCGTGGTCTGTCCTGTACAGATTGTGTATCACGGTATCTGGACCATAGCCTGCTTATGACAGACTGAGAAACATTCATCGTCCGCGCCACAACCGCCTGTGTTGTGCCGATCTGTAGCATGCCAAGGGCACGTAACCTTTCATTTTGGTTAAGCCGACGCATATCAAAATTTGTTTTCTGGTCACTAAAACAATTAAACTGATGTTTCCACCCTGGAATTCAATGCCACAATGACTGTAACATTCAAAGTCAGAGTCGTGCAAATCTTGGGTTGGACTCCCATGATGATCTCAAGCATCACCTGCATTCCATGCGGTAGCTATTGGTGCGTTTGGGCGTCACATGTAACTGGAAATGTTTCTTCTGTTAGGTTCTATAGTGACTTTTTTCGTATTCATTTGCATATTTTAGTATTATGCCCCCCAAATCAAATATCCTCTACTTTTTTGAATAGTATATTATACTGGACCGAAACAACCACCTACACATCCAAGTAGGGCGAAACAACTTAAAGCCAACCCACCACCCCCTGTCCAATTAGGCTATTCCAGATAACTAGGCCAAACATAGCTGTTTTCAATACCAGAATGTCAACTAACAACGAGTGTTCAAGGGAGAACAGCTACGTTGCTTGATCTGAACTTAGTTCTCACAAAACAGAAAGCAATGGGATGAAAATGCTACGTATTTCACAAAGTTTTAGTTATATTCAAAAAAATTTGAAGAAATGACAAGCAATTTTCGAGCAGACAGTTAGTATAGTGTTTATAATCGAAGTAATCCGTATAAATGTAGGAAAGTTTAGACAGTAATCTATATAACATTATTGTAGATTTGACGACAGTGCCTGGGCGAATGCTAAACTCTTACCACGTGCATCTCATTTGATTTGGACGTCCGAGAATAAGTGGGAGGTGGGTGTAATCTATTGTAGAAAGACAATCCGCTGTAAGTATCTTTTGAAATATTAATCTTTCACCGGATACAATATCTGATAACGTGAACTGTCACTATCTTATAATCTAAATTGTACAATATATACTATTCAAAAAAAGTAGGGGATATTTGATTTTTAAGTGTTATTAAAGTCGCCTAATGAAACTGACGAAGAAACAAATGACTAAATGAAATGAAGTTCACATTCATCGATTTATTCCAAATGATCGTTAGACTAAGTAAGGCACAGACTGATCATTATTAGGGTAAAATGATACCCGGGGTCAAACAGCAAAGCTACCACAGCATCACAACAAAGTCAGTAACGGGTAAATCCTCCTCTGTTTGCCAAACAAGCATTGATCCGACGTGGTATACTCCTAATGAGACGTCTAAGGTCATTTTGGTCCAGATTGTCCCATTCCTGTTGCAACGCAGCAGCAAGTTCTTGGACATTGGCAAGACGTTGTTGACGTTGACGTAACCTCTGTCCAAGCATGTCCCAGACATGCTCGATGGGGGAGTGGTTGGGACTCAGTGCTCTCCAAGGTAATGTGGTGATGTTCTGTTGTTGGAGGTAACCTGTAACGATCCTGGCCCTGTGACATCTTGCGTTGTCATCCTGGAAGATGAAACAGCGGCCATGACGTCGTGCGAACGGCACAACATGGACTGCCAAGATGTTGTCCCGGTAGTACTGGCCTGTAACACGCCCTGCAACAACATGTAAAGCCGTTCTTCCAGCAACAGTGATGCCTCCCCACACCGTAACAGAACCACCCCCAAATCGATCATGTCTGATAACGTTAACGTCTTGGAAGCGCTCGTTTCAACGACGCCACACCCTCCTACGTCTGTCCCAAAAATCAACAGTGAACCTTGACTCATCTGAAACCATCACATTGCTCCAGCGTCGATTATCCCAGTGTTGACGATCCCTACACCAACGACGTCTTGCCTGAATGTGATGATCTCTCAAACAAGGGACCACGCGAGGACACGGGCGCGAAGGTGACCCCTATGCAATCGATTCCGAATTGTCTGGCCACTCACGCTCACACCAGGGTCTGTTTGAAGACGAGCGCTGATCTGATTTGCTGTGATGACACGATTTCTCAAGGCACGGATAAATCGATCCTGGGCTTGAGTTGTCGCCCTTGGTCGACCTGAGCGTGGTCTGTCCTGTACAGATTGTGTATCACGGTATCTGGACCATAGCCTGCTTATGACAGACTGAGAAACATTCATCGTCCGCACCACAACCGCCTGTGTTGTGCCGATCTGTAGCATGCCAAGGGCTCGTAACCTTTCATTTTGGGTAAGCCGACGCATATCAAAATTTGTTTTCTGATCACTAAAACAATTAAACTGATGTTTCCACCCTGGAATTCAATGCCACAATGACTGTAACATTCAAAGTCAGAGTCGTGCAAATCTTGGGTTTGACCCCCATGATGATCCCAAGCATCACCTGCATTCCATGCGGTAGCTATTGGTGCGTTTGGGCGTCACGTTACTGGAAATGTTTCTTCTGTTAGGTTCTATAGTGACTTTTTTCGTAGTCATTTGCATATTTTAGTATTATGCCCCCAAAATCAAATATCCCCTACTTTTTTTGAATAGTATATTACAACGCAACCAGTACAATATCGTATAACCTAAATTGTACAATATATTACAACGCAACCAGTACAATAAATAATAACGTATACTGTGAATATATATATAACGTAAAGAGTACAATATCTTATAATGCACAATAACTTATAATGCACAATATCTTATGGCGTTAACAGTAGTGTATATTCCCTGTAATGCCCACGCCATGAACCGTGTTTAGGAAAATTATGATAAAACAAAAGGCGTATGCCCGTCTTTATTAGCCAAGTGCGGAGCAGAATAGTAGGACGCTAAACCCCATTTCATTTCATTTCATACATACTCAAACAAGTCAACAGTGAGGGTGATGTCCCCCGCCGAAATCCCAAAATAAATAGATGACACATATTAATTAATCGCACATTTATTTTTTTCAAACGTATCGAGCAATAAAACTGTACACGAAGTGTCATTCAAAAGTGTTTATAAAGAAAAATGCTAAAACCGACGAGAAAAATGAAAGGGGGACCCTAAAGGCAGACAAAAGCCCCCACGCTTGATAAAAAGGCCCCTCTGGCCTAGGGAAAGGGACCTCGTGTCCGAGTCAATCTTTTATATACACAGTTACTGTCGAATCCATTACTGAAATGAGAATGAAGTCATTGTATTGGCATAAAAATCATCAATCAAGATGAACCTAAGTTATCTTGTCCCACAGTATCAACCAATCAAATTGCTTATCTCTGCCTACCCTAAGAAGAAAAAACTCATCTTCGAACTCCATCAAGGCATTGACCTAATAAGAATACACACCAATTTTGAACATTTTAACTCAATTCGAAGGAGAGTTGTTGTGTTCCAAAGTCTCGGCAAATCAAATTGCTTATCGCTCTGCTTACCCTGAGCAGAAAATGATCATTATCGATCTTAGTCAAGGTATTACTGTTATGAAACTATACACCAAGTTTCATCACTTTCACTTAATTAGAACTAAAGTTATCGTGTCCCAAAGCATCAACCAATCAAATTGCTTATCTCTGCTTACCCTAAGCGGAAAATGCTCATCTTCGAACTCCATCAAGACATTGACCTAATAAACACATACATCAAGTTTGAACATTCTAGCTCAATTAGGAAGAGAGTTATTGTGTCCCAAAAAGTGTGATGGACAGACAGACAGACGGACGGACGAACCCATTTTAATAGTCCCCCAACTTTCTGCGAAAGGCGGGGGACGAAAAATGCCTTGTGTGCTTTCTACATACCATGATATGAAATGGAATGGGTTTAATGTCCTAAATTTTTGTTCCCTCCCACTCCGATCATATGGAATACGATTTGTCTCCCCTTAAAGATGCAAAAAGGATAAAGAGCCGGCAGCTCGCGAATAATAGTTCAAAACAAAATATTGAAAAGCGAAATTTATTTTCGATGACAATTACCTTGTTCAGAGAGGATCTATCAAAAGGGTTGTATCGATTGTCATTGTTATCGTTATTATGAAGATCAACAAAGGGTCAATTATTCATCTTTAATTTACATCGTTAACTGCCAATCGTATTTAAATCAGTTGGAAATTAAAGCCATCCGAAGCTATCAAACATCTTTCACTTCTTGTTGTGTCTCCTCCTGATCCGCCGATTTCATCCCACTGCTAAAAGCCACTATCCTCTTGAACCAACCCTTAGTCCTGAAATGTGGAGTCGGCGTTATACATAAAATAAAGGCTTCATTACCAATGACACCAACAATATTATGCGACCTTACTAAAGGAGACAACACTGTTTCCCACATCGGCGAAGTGTTGCCTTCACTACTTATTCGATTACCACAGTTCGGATCGCGTAATCACAAGGGTATTCAGAAACTAACACCGCTTGTATTTCGTCACGAACAACTACAGTTGTATTTTCCAGCCAAACGCACACATGATAATTAACAGTTTACGTTTCTACTGGCGGCGGGAAAGGTAGTCTGATGCATATAAGTATTAAATACAATATATGACCACATTAAAATCCATTCTGTTTTGTTTTTGTTTCCAGTCGGAAGTTATCATCGAAATGCTTCATATATTAAATCTAATATTGTGATTAATACCTGTGACCCAAGTCGATTCCTCGAAAGGATTTATACCCCATGGGCAATGGACTGTCCCCGAGCCTGTACTCGTAAAGTAGACTGCAGACGATATTTGTATTGTTCCGGGGATGCCTCTTGTAAACTATATCGAGATGGTAGAGATTGTGTTATGACTGGTGATACAACTGGTTGTTCCTGCTACAAACAGGTTAGTAGCTTACACTAATCACGAATAATGGATTGTGTCAGGGCCTGTACAAAGAAAGCTGATTGTAAGCGATATTTATATTGTTCAAGTAATTCATCCTGTAATTTATATCAAGATGGTAGAGATTGTGTTATGCCTGTTGATACAACTGGTTGTTCCTGTTACACACAGATTAGTAGTTTATATTAATACAAATAAATTGGACACAGTCTTTACAGTTTCAGGCCAGAATGTAGCAATGCGTGGCGAATGGACCCTAATTTCACCAATATTCCCCGGTCGGTATTAGTCTGTAATATATTTATATAAGGTCTGTGATATCATGTACAATTATGTTCATCAATTGTTGTGTTTGTTTTAACAGATTATTCGTTGTGAGGACTCAGATTGTACCTGTCCTTTAGGTAAATATGGAGAAGGATGTCAAGATACCATTTTAGGTAAATTTGATAAATTTTCATGCAGCATCTTAATACATTTGAATATTTTTAATACAGAAAACTGACCACATTGTATTATATTATTGTTAGCATTTTCCAAGATGCTATCCGGATTTTGACCCTTATTGCCGGCATTCAAGAGATGAGCACCGTCAAAATTGGTCATATTATTTCTGTTGCATCTTTATTGTAAATCATATATTTTTTTCATATTGAGTAAAGTCTATACCCGGGTCTTTATGGTGCAGTAGGCGCTTGCGACTGGCCCCCGGTCCATTCACTTGATATGTGACATGTGTTGTCGATCTCTTGCAATGTTGTCGGTTTTGTTTTGCATGTAGTCGAGTCCGTAGCTGGCGGGTTTTGTTTAGTGTGTAGTGCGATTCTCCCACAATTGCAATAATTTTTCAAACAAAATCCAACTCTATTTTGTGTGTGTGAGTTAGTTTTATTTAACGTCCGCTTCCACCGAGGTGATATCGCAGACAATTACGTGTTATATGTGCATGGTGATAATATTTACAACGTGATTAGTGGATTAGTGTGGATTAATTAGGTCTTTTAATAGATATATGTGTGCAACGAAAATACAGAGACGAGACATGATTTAACAGGTGTAACAAGTGCAAGCTGGGACAGTTACAGATATATGGTAGAAAAGACATGGACATGGACGAACATTTACACAGACATGAAGGTGGACGAACATATATATATATCTATTATGTTATTTTGGTTGGTCAGGTCGTTCTGTCCGGTCGAATGGCAGGGCGGTGCAACTCTTCCTTGGGGCTTGTTGGTGAGTTTTTGGGCCTGGTCCATTCTTCCTTCCATTTGGATATGTTGTCCGGCGTGGTGGTATTATTTTGTATTTTGTTTCTATGGTTCATTCCTTTGTTTGAGATTCTAAATCCTTTACGCTTAAAGTTCCAATAGCATTTTTTTAAGTTATATTTTTAAAATTTATTAAAATAAAGCCCCAAAATAGATTGAACCTATAAACAGTCCTACCTTGTTAAAGAATAATCCTATTAATCCTATAATTCACTATTGCCAGTTGAGAAATTGGCAAAAATATCATTTTCAACTTCAAATTCAAACGTTTGAAGATGGCCGTCCATGGAGAAGAATAGGAAAACAAGGGAGGTAATTGAGTAACTATTTCCTCAATCAACCAGTGTCACCCTTTCTAACCCCCCCAAAATTTTGTCCATGATCGTATAATAGTGAGTTGACAACCTTTTGAGCAAAAAACATAGAAATAATTATATTTTGACTTTCTTAGAAAAAGTGAAATTGGAACTTATAGGTGTAGGTACAATTATTTCGATGATACATTAAACATATATTGAAACAATGGAAATTATACTACCTGGGACTACTATATTGACCAACATGTTACTGTCTTTATGTATAACAATTTGACTTTCAACACCTGGTTTGATGTGTCTGAATAGCGGGTTTAATGGTAATTGTTGATTGTTTCCAGTTGTATTCTTTTTGATTATATTCCAGATTGCACTGATGGTTCCAAGAAAGGTTTGAATTCAACTAATGGCGTATTGACGAACATAAAGCCACTTGCAGCTCCTGATTCTGTTGAAGTACTGTGTACATTTGACGATGGTGGATGGACTGGAATACTCGGTCGTAATAAGGACTGTTTACATGAAAACTTTAATAGAACTCTGGAAGAATATGAAGAGGGGTTTGGCAATGTTGCGTCTAACAAATGGTTAGGCTTTAAACATATACTATATCTACTTGATAATCCAAACAGTACCTTCAGCTTACGTGTAGACCTGGTTAAATCAGATTCGTCATCTTGCGTCAGTCAGTACACCAACTTCGTTATTGGTAATAAATCGACAGCCTATAAATTATATATTAGTGGCTATGTTGGTAATGGAACATCGTGTGGGGACAGTTTAACTGGTACTATTAACTTGAACAACACTCCTTTCTCTACATACGATGCAGATTATACAGGCACATTTGAATGTGCCAAGCGATTTGGAGCGGGGTGGTGGTATGACAACCGGGTCAACTGCACCAGTAGTCTATTAACAGGAACAATGGATGGCTCCAGAATAGATAATTTTTGGGATGAAAGCATGTCCTACTCTCCTTTGAATCAAATACATTTACTACTAAAAAGGAATTGACCCAGTCCATTTAATCCATTAGGTTCTCAATGAATGTACATTCTAACTGTCGGTAGGGTAATGAATGTACATTCTTACTGTCGGTAGGGTAATGGATGTACATTCTTACTGTCGGTAGGGTAATGGATGTACATGCTAACTGTCAGTAGGGCAATGAATGTACATTCTCATTGTCAGTAGGATATTGAATTTACAATCTCAATGTCAGTAGGGTAATAAATGTACATTCTAACTGTCAGTAGGGCAATGAATGTACATTCTAACTGTCAGTAGGGCAATGAATGTACATTCTAACTGTCAGTAGGGTAATGAATGTACATCACAACTATTAGTAGGGTAATGAATGTATATATATCTGTTTATTACTGTTACGAGACGAAACAAGAATTTAGTGGATCATGTATTAAACTGTCTGCCAAACGGCACCATACAAAAATATAATATGAAACCTTGATAATATGAAATAACATGAAACGATCTATGATTTCAATTCGAAACGTTTTGTTGATATGTCTGTTTAAGTGGTTAAACTTAAAGTTTTACCGATATGTCTATTTAAACGGTCAGAAGAGTTTAACTGTAAACGGTTAAAAAATGTAGACGGTTAAAATCTTTTTTAAACGTTTAAAGTTTAAAATTTGTGTGTTACCAATGACTGAAATGACATTGCACTAAAAATATGGTTATATGTTTTCAGAAACACTTTTGAAAAGAAGTGTGCATGCAGATTATTGAGCGACGTTTTGACTCGGCTTCTCTAGTCATTATCAAGATCCAATAAAAACTAAAATAGAATACCAATAGACAGTATATGTAACCATTGTAGACTATTCCATGTCATCAATTCTTAAACGGAAATAATGCAAAATCGAGATAAATTGTAGATCATTTTGCCAATGTTGAAAATTGTATATTAAGTTTATGTGACCTGTAATTTGGATCAGCTGTTTTTTAAACGTTACTGGAAATGTATTTTGTATACTATGTAGTGTGTAATTATCTATTCTTCAAATATTGTGTAATTTGTAATTATTTTATTGTTTACATTGTTGGTCGTATAGTTTATCATGAGTTATAAATTGTTCTTATCGTATTGTTTACTTTGTTTATTATAAATTGTTCTTATCGCATAGTTTATAATGAGTTATTAAAAGCATTAAACTAGTTATATCTCCTTCAAACTTTGATAGTTATTAATTTGTTACCTTGACTACAGAAGAGTTAGAGTGTGAAAGCAAACAGAACACAATTATTCTGTATTAACTCCGACACTTGAATTGTGTACTTTAAATGCTAAGGATGAGTGATTAGTTGTAGTATTAAAACCATCCATCGTTAGTTTTACACATGCAGGCAGGTACTGAGAAAACAACACAGTGCACGTGTCCTACCTTTACATTGTTTACAGATATATGCAAATCTATTTTTACTTGCCAATATGTTTGTTCATGCGCATGGACACCCATCCTTTATTACGATGGTTCAGTGAGTAAGGTGTTTGCTCGCTAACCTGGAGATCACATGCTCGGTTTGTGTGTTGACCGAGAGGGTCCATCGTGATTTTGTGAGCCGGAGGGTCTGGCAAGGGAAGACTTATAGTCGTTCGGATGGGACCAAAAGTACATAAAATAACCCTTGACAGATGGAATACCATTGAATTCGATCTGGGCACCAGGTCGTCTCAGTGAGAGAGAGAGAAGAGAGAGAGAGAGAGAAATGGGGTTTAAAGTCCACTCGACACAAACTAGGTCATTTCGGGACTAACACACGGTTTGATTTTATTTCAATAATTCGCTTGCAGTGGGAAGGAACCGGAGTGGCCGGAGGAAACCCACGAGGTTCAGAAGGCGCCCATATCGCCATGACACATACGCTCACACCAGGGCTCGAAACCACAGCCGCAAGTCAGAGGTGACCGGCCAGCTAGAGGTCGAAGCGCGGCACTCAATCCCACTAGGCCATCCCAACTCCCGTCGTCTCAGTGAGTGATGAACTGACTCATAAACCAAGGGATGAGTTGTTCAATGCAGGTGTTGGCCGAGAACAATAACCCGTATGGTTTTGTGGGCTCCCGTTGTTAGTGGTGAAGGTCGGAGTGCCTAGCAAGGAACAGCATCACTCTATCCATTTGGACGAAAAACCGGACGTATAGACATGGGCGGGCACGCAAAATAACCCTTCACATTTGCATCGCATCGTGCCCGGCAAAAATTTCAATCATAACACACTACATGATGGTGCAGAAAAGTGGGACAATAAAGCCCACTCTCTTAGCCCCCTCCCCTCTATATCACAGCTTCAAGAAGTACATAAGAGAGAGAGAGAGAAATGGGGTTTAACGTCCACTCAACACAAACTCGGTTATTTCGGGACTAACATATGGTTTTTAATTTTTATTTCAATAATTCGCTTGCGCGTAGGGGTCTGCGCGCAGTGGGAGGAAACCGGAGTGCCCGGAGGAAACCCACGAGGTTGAGAAGGCGCCCCTATCTCCATGCCACATACGCTCATACCAGGGCTCGAAACCACAGCCGCAAGCCAGAGGTGACCGGCCAGCTAGATGTCGAAGCGCGGCACTCTAGACCACTAGGCCATCCCAACCCCCCAAGTACATAAGACATAGTGTATGATGCCATTAACAAATGCATTTATTTAATTTTCATTACCAGTAAGATGGATACCTGGTTCCAGAAAGAAGATGCGCAAACGACTGAAATAAAAAAAACAAGATTAATTAGTTTAAATTACAACTCATGACTCAAACTAGGTCATTTCAGGACTAACATATGGTTTAATATTATTTCAGTAATTCAATTGCGCGTAGGGGTCTTTAGCAGTGGGAGGAAACATGAGGACCTGGAGAAAACCCACGAGGCTGGACAGGCGACCATACTCCTTGTCACGACATTAAATGAGACACACATCAAATGTTGTTGGGCTTGGGGCAGGAGCAATGGTACAGTCAGTATGATCTGAACGATACAGGAATTTCCTGCACACTACACTTTTGTAAAAGCGAAATTTGTATTATCATTAGTAAAATGGTTCAGTTCCGCTCCGTTCCACAATTACAAAAAACTCCAAAGATCCTGTTAGTCTTTCAGGCTTTTCCATTGCCAGGAGGGGGTACCTAACCCTACCCTGTTCAGCTACATAAAATGTTCTGTAAAACCACACTTTATGAGAAAGATGTAACGACCGTGGGATGGGATGGGTAGTAGGGTGTTTCACTTTTCACTTTTTTTCGTAATTTCTAAGGTTTCTACCAGTCACTGAAGTCCACTCGGGGTCAAACTGTCACCGTAATATTGTCAGAAATTTCTCGCCAAAAGTTGTTAGCGATATTGTTTGATTTGATGGGTGGAGCACGTCTCTATTAGCAAATTACAATACGCTGATTTTACATACCTTGTAAGGATACACCAGGGTTGATTAAAAAATTGTGCTGAAAAAAGAGAAACACACAACGTGAAGATAACTTATAAAAATAACTATAAAACACTGACCTTATTTCGTTTCGTCTTTATAGTTCGAAAGTAAAAAAAAAAACGAAACGAAATATAGATCTGTTTTTTTAAATTAGATTGAGATAGAACGTAATGTTGATAGAGCGAGGTAAGGCTGGAGTTCCTTCCGAAATGAAATGAAATGAGGCTTAACGTACTTCTATTCTGACTTTTGTATTTGTCGCTTGATTAACATAGTTTCGCCGCTGTCCTCCTAATTTTAAAGATGGGTTCCCAGGAAAGTGTTTATAGGGTGGTTATTGTCAATAAAAGTATGGCAATTGTGGTATATTATGGAAAGTAGAGATATCCAATCTTACTAGAAAAATACTGGATTCCCTGAAAAACACTCATGAAGCGTATACAGGACAACAATGTAATGGTTCTCCTAATCAACAGCCTAACGATTAGGACTACCCTCACGCGTGACACCGAAGGCTGCACAAGTACACTGAGCGCTTTTTGTACATGTTGATAAACTTTATGACGAGTTAGGCGTACAACATTTTCTGAAATAAAAATCACGTAAAAAGACCCGGGCAGTGGATAATCCGAGAATTTAATTAGGATTCGATTCGATATTTGTAATAGATAATCAGCGATTACAGACAACATCGTCTTGTGTATGCAATGAATTCCCACCCGTCTCCACCGGGCTATATGATGCCAAACAAATGATGATTTTCACGAAACAAATTAAATAAATATAACATAAATATATTTATATACATAAATAAAAACAAGTATCTCAGTCAATAATGGTATTAAAAATAAATACAACTAAATATAAGTCCTTTAGTTAAAACAAAAATACGGGATATATATATATATACATTGTACTGTCAAGGCTGATACCAGCCTCAGACAGAAGGGGTTGTTATGCGAATACCAAATGATGGAATGACGTTAGTATTCCGCAGATATAAATGTTCATGAAGAGGTCTAAATATGGTGTTAAATGAAATGTGATTCGGAAGTGATGCAATTTTCGTAGCATACTGCAGGGTCAGTTTATCACATCTGTTGTGCAGTGAGGGCTCGTGCGCCTCGACGTATAAACTGTCCACTGGAGATGTACTAAATGCTCCCAAACTTGCGGGCAGACCCATACACAATACACCCATAATCGAGTTTTGATTGAATTAATGCTCGATATAATCTGAGCAAGACCTTACGGTCTGCTCCCCAGTCAGTATTTGATAAAACTCTCAATATGTTGAGGGCTTTCAGACATTTCTTTTTAAGGCTTTTAATATGGGGGATAAATGATAATTTCTTATCAAATATCAGCCCCAGAAATTTGGTTTCATCCACAACAGGAAGGCGATTGCCATCCAAATAAAGTTCTGGATCTGGATGCAAACCTCGTTTCTGACAGAAATGCATGCAGACAGTCTTGGATTTAGAAAAACGAAATCCATTTTCGGTTGCCCATTGTTGAAGTGAATTCAAACAAAGCTGCAACTTACGTTCGATTACCCGCATGTCTGTAGAACCATCGCACATCTGAAAGTCATCAACATAGAGGGCGTCATTTGTACCTGGTTTAAGGCACGCTGGGATAGTGTTCACTTTAATTGCAAAAAGTGTTGGAGATAAAATACTTCCCTGTGGAACCCCCATTTCCTGAGGAAATGGGTCAGAGAATATTGACCCCAGTCGTACCTTAAATGACCTATCTTAGAGGAAATTTTTAATGAAGATAGGTAAGCGACCTCATAGGCCGAGGTTATGGAGCTCGCGCATGATACCGTCGTCCACGTGGTATCATATGCTTTCTCCAGATCGAAATAAATTGCAACTAAATGTTGCTTCTGGATGAAAGCGTCCCTGACGAACGTTTCAAATCGAACGAGATGATCAAGAGTGTAATATGGTTGTTGGACTCAAGGTACCAAACAAGCCTTCGATTGATCAATCTCTCCATGGTTTTGCAAATACAGCTAGTTAAAGCGATCGGACGATAGTTGGTAGAATTCGTATGATCTTTAACCGGTTTAGGGATGGGAATTATTGTGGCTTTATGCCGCGAAGGAGGAAAATTCCCATCAACCCAAATCCGATTAATAAGATCAAGTAAAATTAGAAGTGTTGGAAAAGGTAGGTGTTTTAAAATTTGATAGTGTATCTCATCTGGACCAGTTGCAGTGTCCCGAGCTCGCTTTAACGAATCACGGAGCTCTGCAATGGAAAAACGATCATTATAGCATTCATCATTACGGGACCTGAAATTAAGTCGCCTTTTCTCCTGTTGTTGTTTAATCCCTCGAAAGGCACCAGAGGAGAAATTGGATGATGAATTAAATGAAAAAGTACTGGCCCGAGAATTACAGGAAATGTTGTTAAGGTGGTATTATCAACATTCAGATGGTTAACTGATAATGCATTACCGTTACCTTTAATCTTACGAATCCGATCCCATACCGACTTGGATGTGGTACGGGAATTGATCCTCGAGACATGAAGATTTCTTTGCTTGACGTATGGTTCTACGGGCCTTCGCTCGGACCATTTGGAATGCCGCAATTTTCTCCATGGAAGGATGATTCTTTAATTGTCTCAGGATACGATCACGCTCTTTCAGAGCGGATTTGCAATCGTCATTATACCATGGTTTATTGAAACGTTTTGGCTCCGTCGTGGTTTTTGGAATCGCCTGCTCAGCTACATCTTGAAGAATGAAAGTGTATAAGGCCATGGGCACATCTGCATATTCTATCTCTTTTGTATCAAAAGAGAAGAGACACAAAGATTCGAACAGAGCCCAGTCAGCCTTATGTAACTTCCACCTCTGGGGTCTTTCGACCGGAGAGGGACCATTATTATCAATTATGATAGGAAATTGGTCACTACCACAAAGATCTTCATTCACCCGCCATGTAAAATCCTGAAATCAAGGGAAGAAAAGAAGCTGTGGCAGGATGTAGATAAGTAGGCGAGTCATCATTTAATAAACACAAATTATTAATGTTAATGAAGTCTGCTATTTGTTTACCTCTGTTATTATCATCTAGACTACCCCAGAATGAATTATGATCATTGAAATCTCCCGTAATAATAAACGGGAGAGGGAGTTGAGCAACAAGGTCATCAAGGTCTCTGGGATTAAGATGTAAACTTGGTGGAAGATATACAGAGCAGAGTGTTATAGGAATATGCAAAGACACCCTAACTGCAACTGCCTGTAAAGGCGAGTTAAGGGTGACTTGACTTTGAAAAGCAGAAACACCCCCATGAGCTCTACCATCACCAACCGAGTGATGATGGTAACCAACAAATTGTCTAAAAGACAAAGTGTCAGAATTCCATAAGAAGGTTTCTTGTAAACAAATAGCTAAAGGATTGTACTTTTGGATTAATAGTTGGACTTCATTAAAATTTGGTTTTAAACCACGACAATTCCATTGAATAATGGAATTTAACATTGTCAGGGAAACTATAATTTTTGGCGGTTTACCGTGTGAGTCCTTATGAACATCCACTACGGTAGTACCGTCCATCAGATCATCCCCATATTTGTTAAAGAGAGTGATAGGATTGTTTGAACCCTTTTTACCCCTCTCTTTCAACTTTAAAATTTTTGGTTGTCTCTTGGTTAGCACCGTTGACAATTGAGTACCCTTAAACTGCACCGCTGACCCAGACCTCCTGGAATCAACAGTGTCAGCTTTAGAGCAAACAAAGGGTGGAGCCCCCTTGCCATTTGGGTTGGAGTATTGGGAATAATCTCAATGACTCCAGATGCAGGCAAGGGAGGTGTACCCTCGTCAGGAATGATATCAGTGCTTTGAACCGAGCACTCTCGCGATTGGGAAGGGCTCGAGACCCCTTTATCATGATCTGATGTAATATTTCTAGGCTTTGTAACTTGATCAGGTCAGGTTATGTCTGTCTGAACAGATGCAGATTTCGTAGATGCTTTAACAACACTCGAAAAAGATTTCCCTTGTGGTGCAATGGGAAAGAGTGAAGTAAGCTCTACTTGTTTCCTAGCATCGAAGTAAGATATTTTTCTTTCAGACATAATCTGTTGAATTCGTTTCTCTTTCTGCCAAATGGGAAATTCGCGAGAGTAAGCAAAGTGCTTACCCTTGCAGTTGACACAACAAAATTCCACCTGGCAGGTAGCGCTCTCATGGCCATCATGACTACATCGAGCGCAGGTGTCTTTACCTCTACAGACAGTCTTGTTGTGACCAAACTTTTGGCATTTGTAGCAGCGAAGAGGGTTTGAAATATACGAATCAACAGGAATGTTTAAATAACCTGCCTTGAGAGTCTTTGGAATGTCGGGACGATTGAAAGTGAGGATATAGGTACTTGTTGGAATTACCTTATCCCCTCGGCGTATACTAATTATTTTTACATGAGGGACGCCTTGAAGTGAAAGGTATTCTACCATTTCATCCTCACTGCTGCCTTCAAGATCTCGACATCTAATTACACCTCTACTTGAATTAAGTGACCTATGTGGTGACACCTTGATAGGAATGTCTGCCAAGGACGTTGACCGGAGTAACATGTTTGCATGCTGCTCCTTGGCACATTCTATCAAGAATGTTCCATTTTTAAGTTTTTTGATAGCTTTGGGTTCACCGGCTAAGCCGGCTATACCCTTTACCTATTAAAAATGTCGGTAGAGGGACTCTCAATCAAGAGAAACCTCGGATATGCCTTTGTAATTTTTCTTTTTAAATTAAATAAATCAGAAACGTCCTCTGTATTATGACGTTTCTGTTTATTATTTCCTGTTATTAGGGTGGGTGGGACTGGGGAATCCATGAAAGTTATTTTTTTATATTCACCCCTCGTCGTCCCCCAGGTTACTTCCCTGCTTACCAGAGGGGGGGGGGGGGGTAGCACGGATAACCGGTGCGTGGCCTCAGGGCTCGACAAGGGGTATACTGAAGCCAGGAGTAAAAAATACTTTCCAACCCGATTGACCCAAGCCGCCGCTCTGTAGAATGTACTAAGGACACAAAGGTAAGTAGTATGCTGAGTGAATAAACAACAGAGCATTAAACTGGAAGGTGTACATTCTACATAGCTAAAACGACCAAAGCCGATTGATCAGAGTGGGCCACTCTGACCTCCCGTCTAGGTGAACCATGGGCCAAAGTAATGTGTTGCCGAAAAAGGGCTCGCAAGCCAAATCCCCACTCAGTTACCAGGATTCCACTCTCCACCAACACAGTCGCAACGCACGGCAAACACGCTGCCCCATTACAGGGATCCTTTTAGTCGCCTCTTACGACACGCAGGACATACGAAGGGTATATTCGAATCATCCCCTACACCCTAGAGGGGGGGGGGGTTAAGAAGCATTTGGACCTATAAATTAATTAGTTTGAATGTGTTTTTAGTCCTAATATATCGTCAAATCATCCAGTTTGTAACTGGGAATGTAACTTTAAATACCCCCGTTAGCATGCAAGGTCAACCAGATTTACCCCAATTTTATCCAGGTAGTGTCGCCTGCTAAGTATCGTTTCTCCCGTCTCCTCCTTTCTGTCAATACCCTCGCCAGTATACAAGGTCATACAAGGCGCACCCAGGTACATTAATGGTTAATTGATACGTCCGTTCATGATCATGAAATTGATTTTTTCAATTGTCTAAAACGCTCCTGTGTTTATTTTAGGAATGTGACTTAAATACAAGCCAGTCCGTCACAAGCCTGTACATGGAACTTGGTTGAATTACAAGCCAGTCCATCGCATACCTGTACAAGGAACTCGCGGTGTTTCTGTTGGAAATTGTCGCACAAACCGTATCTGATATGAAAATTATCTTCAGGTCCAACTTTATGGCTTTTACAGCGGGAACTTTGCATAAAGCAAGCGGGCTCTTTTTAACCACGGGTTTGTCTATACCCATTGACGATACGCATTGTCAGTCAGCTGGACCTCCTGTTATGCATGTAAATTGATTTTATTATGAGCAAGGGAGACAATGTACCACCCTCTCACGATAGGGTTTATACATATTCCTGAAGCAATGGCCCGAGAAATCTCTCTCTCTGGCCATTGCTGGATTGGTTTCTAATACTTGAACTTTCGAGGGAGTGTGTCCATTCTTCCCCTTCAATCAAATATATCACTTCAGTACAGCAACATGACAGCCCTTTGTTTAATCTGGGATCTGCCCTTAAAACTTTGGACAGTGATTTAAGGTATTAAACACGGTGAAAGTCTGTTCGTCTCCACTCAGTATTGTTTACATTATGTCAATGTTGATAGCCTCGTTTGTCACGCAATTAGTTTTACTTTAATATTCTACCATGCACTGATTAATTGTGCATAAAAAATCATGAGCCATGACGTTACGTTATGTAAACATATACTATTCAGAAAAAGTAGGGGATATTTGATTTTGGGGGCATAATACTAAAATATGCAAATGACTACGAAAAAAGTCACTATAGAACCTAACAGAAGAAACATTTCCAGTAACATGTGACGCCCAAACGCACCAATAGCTACCGCATGGAATGCAAGTGATGCTTGGGATCATCATGGGGGTCCAACCCAAGATTTGCACGACTCTGACTTTGAATGCTACAGTCATTGTGGCATTGAATTCCAGGGACCAGAAAACAAATTTTGATATGCGTCGGCTTACCCAAAATGAAAGGTTACGTGCCCTTGGCATGCTACAGATCGGCACAACACAGGCGGTTGTGGCGCGGACGATGAATGTTTCTCAGTCTGTCATAAGCAGGCTATGGTCCAGATACCGTGATACACAATCTGTACAGGACAGACCACGCTCAGGTCGACAACTCAAGCTCAGGATCGATTTATCCGTACCTTGGCCTTGAAAAATCGTGTCATCACAGCAAATCAGATCAGCGCTCGTCTTCAAACAGACACTGGTGTGAGAGTGAGTGGCCAGACGATTCGGAATTGACTGCATAGGGGTCACCTTCGCGCCCGACTTCCTCGCGTGATCCCTTGTTTGGTGTAGGGATCGTCAACACTGGGATAATCGACGCTGGAGCAATGTGATGTTTTCAGACGAGTCAAGGTTCGCTGTTGATTTTTTGGACAGATGTAGTAGAGTGTGGCGTCGTTGAAACGAGCGCTTCCAAGACGTTAACGTCATCAGACATGATCGATTTGGGGGTGGTTCTGTTATGGTGTGGGGAGGCATCACTGTCAGGGCTGAAATTTACGGGCGACTGAGGCGAGATTCTCGCCCTACAACACCAAACTTCGCCTGAAAACTTGACCAGGGGGATGTCAACTTCGCCCTACCAGTTCTCTAGAAATGATAGATGTCTAATGTCCCGACAGTAAAAGGCATGCATGAAAGAAGTCAAAAAATGTCAGCCATGTTTAAATTTACACTCTCCCGTCCATTCTGGTGTTGTCGTAATTTAACTTTGAAGTAATTTTATATCACGATGTAATTTTTAAACAAACAAATTCAGATACTTGTTTCCTTAAATAAAAAAAATAACTATAAACTGAGTGTGTGTTGATACAAAATATATCAAAGTTATTAGTGTTTTTAATTCATTTGGGCCAAGAACAATGACGGTAGGGTTCAAAAGGTCAAAAGATTGAGTACTCTGTATCGTGTCAGCCGACATCTTTGTTTACATAATAATACATTCTTTTGTTTTTCTATGATCAATTTAATCCACTAGTGTGTTATTTTAAAATTAATTAACAATATAATGTGATGATAGACATAATTTTAACAAAGAAAAACATTAGATTTTGTAACTAAAAGCTTTCAATTAAAATCTAAATATTTTTATTTTCTTTGTCCGGTAATGGCGGTAAATCGTAATTTGTTAACACATGGCAAGGGCGTGATTAATTTAATATTATTGAAGTCAATTTTACGAAATATGGAATCAGTATATAAAGGCAAACAACCAAGAGATAGTGTCATTTACTACATTGAAAAACTTAGAAGATGGAAAATTGGCTGGAAGGTTGTTCACCCAAACCAAGGTCAAGTCCACAAAGTTAAAAAAAACGGCAACGAGATGAAGAAGAAATTACAAGTAGTTGTACTGTTTGTAGTCCAGCAAAACGTAGGTTTACCAAAGATCTGTCACAGAATAGTTTTGATTGGTATATTTTAGACGACAATAAAAAGTGGCATTGCAAAATTTGTCGTGCAGGTAAATATGAAACTGTATATGCACAAGGTCACGACACTCCTGCCAAGACAACTAACCACAGTCGTCATGCTGTTTGTAAGTGTACTTTTTTAATTACTTTTATTTACTATTATAATAAAAGATATACAGTTTTTTGTTTTTATATTGTATTATTTGTATACATTGCCGCTGATTCAAATTAAGTAAAATATAAATTTTAAGTTCAAGACATTGTTTATTTTTTTAAATCTGTAATTTTTGCATCTGTCTAATTATTTGTTTGGGTTTTTTTTTTAGCTCAAGGTCATTTAACAAGAACAACAATGGAAGATCAGCAAAACCTACAAAAACTGGTTATGAAAAAAATTGAAAAAGACGAAGAAAATATTAATTCATATCTTAAATGTGCTTATTGGCTGGGAAAAGAAGAAATTGCTAAAACAAAATTTCCAAAACTTGTACGATTGGAAAAGTTGCTAGGACTTAATTTAAGAAAGGAAGATCAGCCAATGTATACCTGCCAAAAAAGTGTTACTGATATGCTGGAAGAACGGCTTTACATGTTGTTGCAGGGCTTGTTACAGTCCAGTACTACCGGGACAACATCTTGGCAGTCCATGTTGTGCCGTTTGCACGACGTCATGGCCGCCGTTTCATCTTCTAGGATGACAACGCAAGATGTCACAGGGCCAGGATCGTTACAGGTTACCTCCAACAGCAGAACATCACCTTGGCCAGCACTGAGTCCCGACCTCTCTCCCATCGAGCATGTCTGGGACATGCTTGGACAGAGGTTACGTCAACGTCAACAACGTCCTGCCAATGTCCAAGAACTTGCTGCTGCGTTGCAACAGGAATGGGACAATCTGGACCAAAATGACCTTAGACGTCTCATTAGGAGTATGCCACGTCGGATCAATGCCTGTTTCGCAAACAGAGGGGGATTTACCCGTTACTGACTTTGTTGTGATGCTGTGGTAACTTTGCTGTTTGACCCCGGGTATCATTTTACCCTTATAATGGTCAGTCTGTGCCTTACTTAGTCTAACGATCATTTGGAATAAATCGATGAATGTGAACTTCATTTCATTTTGTCATTTGTTTCTTCGTCAGTTTCATTAGGTGACTTTAATAACACTTAAAAATCAAATATCCCCTACTTTTTTGAATAGTATATTTGGTCCAGCTCGACGCTCTGTGTTAAGGGTAACACCTTTGTAACGCAGTTAGCGATTGGTAGTTAATCGGACTATTGACCAATCGTAATTTAGAACAAGAATGTTCTCTCTTTCCAGCAGTGAGTAGTGAGATTAGCTCCAATCAAACGGTATACTGCGAGGGCTATGGGGTTTATACCGTTATTTAAGATGTCACTTTTATATACATTTTCTTATTAATCATTCATATGTAAAAAAAATCTTAACGATGCATTATGTTAAATTGAGGTACAGGGCTGAGCACCCTTTCTATAATAGTGCAAAAATAGATTATGAAAAGTAAATATATTGAAAAATCATTTAAATTACTTTATTATGACAGTTTAAAGATTTGGCATAGATCGTCCATTATCGTAACAACGTTACTGGACAACCGAGACTTAGGGTCGATTGTCCATTTTTTTGTTAAATCTCTCCATTGAAATCTCGACTACCCGATGTTCTAGAGAGTTGATAATAGGCTTGTCGTGTTTATTTTAAATAATAATCTATGTAACATCTGAAGTCAAATCGCTAGATTACCTCTAACATAATAAAGATTTGAAGCAAGAATTCCATTTTATCTAAGAAAGTAAAAAAATAATTATTTCTATGTCTTTTACTCAATAGGTTGTCAACTCACTATTTATTATTCTTACACTTAAAAATCATTTGAAGCCCAGTCGCCAGATAATTTCTTACTTAATGCATCTTTATGATATCATGTATTAGACTTCAAGTCACCCTGTCTATAATATCATGTATATTGCATCTCTAAATCAGCATGTCTATACTATCATGTATATTGTATTAGACTTTCATTTTGTAATAAACAAAAACTTACGTATACACATGCGATTGCACACCTCTTTTTTATACGAGTACTTACAACCGTATATGGTTTGGTTGGCGTCTGAAAAAAAATGAAATGAAATAAAATGGGGTTCAAGGTTAGTCACAGACATGCGCAGAACGAGATTTTCTAACACGTTTAAAGATTTTAATGAATTAAAGGTACATTATGAGAGATAAGATAAAGAATTGGCAGTTCTCACTATAATAGTTAAAACTAGATAATGTAAGGGAAATTTGCTGAATATATCAATCAAATTGATCCACTAGCGATTGAACTTTGGGACTCGCCTCGATCATCATTACTGAAGTCGGCAGGATAAAAAAAACCATAGACTCGATTATCCAGTTTTTTAATTTAATTATGACTGGAAGTCGAACAGCAAATCGGAACGTAATCCAGTAAACATCGCAGGCTAGCGATGCCATCGAGAGTTTCACTATTTAATTCGACTGATCCCATTTTATTGAGGGGGGGGGGGTGGGATGGCCTAGTGGTCTAGAGTGCCGCGCTTCGACCTCTAGCTGGCCGGTCACCTCTGGCTTGCGGCTGTGGTTTCGAGCCCTGGTGTGAGCGTATGTGGCATGGAGATAGGGGCTCCTTCTCAACCTCGTGGGTTTCCTCCGGGCACTCCGGTTTCCTCCCACAGCAAAGACCCCTGCGCGTGCGCTAAGATAATGAAAATGGAAAAAATAAGACTTGTCTGCGATATCACCTTCGGTGGAAGTGGACGTTAAACACCAAGAACAACAACATTTTATTAAGGAATTTAGCCTTGTTTATATCAAAAGGTAGAGAAGTAAGACAAATAATGCTCAGCCATTAAGCCGAACTTACTTGTGAATATTTTAACTAAAACAACAAGATTTAAATTGTAAATTTAGTCTTGTAAATATATATTTAAAATCTCGTAAGTTTCAATTTTGTTGAGTATGTCTTACTTTAGTTAAACCTATTATGTATCGTCAATTTAGAACATAACTTGTATTAAATTTAATATTTTTTATAACATTATCTTTCAGATTTATTGTATGTGTACTGTAGGCTGTTGCCTTATAGTTATAAATAAACTGTTTGTTTGTTTGTTAAAAGTTGATTATGGTCTGGAGAAGTTAATTAATGTTTAATTAATAATTTCGATAACATTTCAGGCCTAATGCAAAAACTGCAATAGGAAGATTTAGCTATTGCATAATGCATGTTTAATTTGTCTTTCTTGGTGTTTTAACTCCTATTTTCATTTTATCATCTTAGTGCATGCGCACGGGTCTCTCCTGTTGGAGCGAACCGGGGTAACGGGAGTAAAGCCAAGACGTTGAGACGGCCCCCTTATCCCAAACTACACACCATGGGGATGGAAACCCCGACTGCATGCCAGAGGTGACCGGCCAACTAGAGGTCGAAGCACGACTCATTAGACCACTCAGCTATCTACTTTCCTACTCCATTAAGACGTGCGCATGCGCTGACGTCAATGATGACTTCCGGGGGTTGCCACCAGTGAATTGTCGTCTAATATATACCAATGACCAATGGGAGGAGACAAATGTTTTTGAAATTTAGAAACGATCAACGATTATTATTTTAAATGATATTATATTTACATTCACAACATCCCCTGGTACAATTACCAACATACCCACAATCAGAGTCATCATTACACACATATTTACTGCCAACTGAAATTAGAATAATATTATTACACTGCACTGTGGCAAAGGGAGGGAGAGAGATAGAGAGAGAGAGAGAGAGTTTTAACGTCCACCAGAAACAAACTACGTCATTTGAAAAATACGCTTTGGCATAAGAGTCGTTATGTGTAAGAAGAAACAGGAAGATCATGAGAAAGCCTAAGCGACCATACCTCTTTGTCACGAAGATGGGGTAATCGAAAGCACGCAACGTCACTCCAAGACAGCACTGGGGATTATTTGGAACATACCCGTTTGTTTTCATAAGTCTGGTCAGATGAATCAATACACAGTAAGTGAAGTTATTTTATTGGGCGATTATCGTACTTTATGTATGATTACTGCCCGCCCATCCCTTCGTCCAAACATCATGGATATTCACCGAAACCTGGTAGAAAATGGAAATTAAAACCCCTTTCATAGATGCTAGAGGAACAAAAAATATAGGAAATTGCTTGTCTTACTCTTTCTCGTCCACAACTTAAACCCAGTTGCCTCCCTTTTACCACGGAAGCTAATTGATTATAAATACATTGTACACACAAATAAAACTGATAGCTTCATATGACGTCACACCAGTCATCTAGGAATCGTGACATCATATCAAGTCCGTAAACTGATGAGGACTTATACTTTTTTTGGAAGCGCCAAGAACAAGTGAAACACGAATAAGACGAGAAGAGCTTTGGGCTAGGACCTGCACCTGCAGTAATTCTTACCATAACACTCGTCTCCCCTGTCGCATATACCAAAATACAAATAATTATTGTCATCGAAAATACAATAATTTTCTATGCATCGTATTCCTGTAAATGAAAAACAGATTTATATTGATATTAAACAAGACGCACCTACATTTTACAATAGATGGACCGAGAACTCGAAAATGGAGCTCATGTGCTAATTGTTTCAATGTGTCACATACTCACATCGAATTTAAAATCAATTCGATAAAAACTGTAGACGTTATCGCGTTCAAAACACTTTCGGTAAAGGGGGTAATTCCTGAACGAATCGTTGCTGAACGCTTAATATCGTCCTCTCGTCATGAACACAGTGCCAAGCAATCTGAAAAAAACATCCGTTAAAATTCTATGGTCATTATCACCACGGAGATGCTCGATTCACAGTTCCGGAATTAAATTACAAAGCTGGTGTCAATCGAGTGAAAAGGTGAATTTCGGAGTACAACGCATGTGTCAACTGCATGACAAATATCTCAACCAATCACTCCCCTCAGCTGTCGTGACTGGCAGAACTGTGAATCGAGCACCCCCAATGTGTTCGAGTAAAGGGAGGGGCATAACTCTGGAAGAACACGTCTCGACACACATATTATCGGTAAGGTTTGGGTCAGTAAACTAGCTTAGTGTCTAATCTCAAGCCGAGCTAATTGTGGACAGACAGCCAAAGTTTATTTTAGTCCCACCGTTTCAGTGTTAGGTTAATACATCCATGAATATGTTGTTCTATTTGGTGTGTCGGGGTCATTACCCCCAAACACTCGACAATTCATGGTTCCGGGATTTGGAGATAAACTCCACCCCTTACATACTGTTACTATTTCCCACAAGTTTGACCACAATAGCGGTTCAATATGGCGACCCAGCATCCGACAACCAACGTCATGTCAGATTCGTTGGAGATTACCGAGATTCACACGATAATTAGAAATCTCATTCCGTTTTATTTAAGTGGTGAAAAAGTTCTGGAATTCAGCCCAACACTTGATTGTATTTGTACCTACCTTTGCCCATGCATGCTATAAATGGACAGGATCCTCTTGGTCCGTCACATGTCACATAGTCGTTACATCGACTCCAGCTGCCCCCGACCGACACAACTAAAAATATACATACAATTAGATCAACGATGGTATCAAACAAAAGGACAATGGCGTTCCTATATATAGATCAGCTTCCAGGCTGATATTCGGGTCGCCAAGATATATCGACGATGGTAACGAACAAAAGGACAATGGCGTTCCTCTATATAGATCAGTTTCCGGGCTCATATACGAGACGGGGGGTTGGATGGCCGAATGGTTAGCCGTATCACACGCCTGTCATTGAGTCAACTGGCGTGGTTTTGAATCCACGGTTGTACGTGACACGGAGTAGGGTCGCCTGTCCAGTCTCGGGTGTTTTTCTACGGGTACTCCGGTTTCTTCCCACCGCTAAAGACCCTTACGCGCAAGCGAATTATTGAAATAAAATTAAAACCGTATTATGTTAGTCCCGAAATGACCTAGTTTGTGTCGAGTGGACGTTAAACCCCATTTCTCTCTCTCATATACGGGACGTCACAATGCATCGACAATGGTATAATATAAAATTACAGTGACATTCGATTATAACGACTAGGTTCAGAGCTGATATACGAAATGTTAGGAATTGTGAAATTATTTATCAAGCTAAGTTTACTCACGTCTAACAGTTAAACATGTTTCATTCTTCTGACAGTTGCTACAACTCCCAGCTGTAGATATAAAATATACAGAAATATGAAAACAATTCAAGCACGGCAAGAATATTGCAGGGAGAAGACGAACAGGTACATGTAGAACACGCATGTCAAGTTGCATGTTGTTCGTACCAGAATTAGAACACTTTGGGGTTTTTTTTAGGGAAAGTCACGACCATATGACGAAGGAGTTGACAAAAGCTTGCGAAATTTCATGTCGCCAGATCTCAAGTTGACAGAGCCCTGGGCCCCCTTCGACGACGAACAAGTAGAAACAAGCTAAACCATAAACCAAATTCCCTGTCGTCTTATTGGGACAGAGCCTTAATCTTTCTCCGAAGATCGTCGGCCCCTGACAAGGAAAACAAGAACCACGAGATATGTGGCGCTAGGTTACCCCCTTTAAGTACTGATGCAAGGTTCACATGGACATTTGCGGCCACGGGGCCCATGCAATCATAATCTAGCCCTGTGTACTTGTGCCAATATAATTATTATTAATATTAATATTGTTTTAGACTACTTACGAATGTAACAGTTCGGAGTGTAACCAAAAGACCGTGGACATTCACATGTACCATTGATGCATATGGCACCGCTAGAACAAGTCATATTTCCGCATAAACATTTACCCTCCCTACATTGGGCGTCGAACGAACATCTGACACCTCTACATGGATCTGAAATAGAAGATCAGAAAAATCTATTGTTATTTCAGTAATGTTTCATTCCTTTCACTGCTCAATCCCAATTAACTGTACCTGCGCTCAAACTAAAATATCAGTATGTCAAGTAAAGGACTGCTACATGTACCAGGAACTGGCCTTGGATGTTATAGCAGCCATCTTGACGTTATGCAAAAATATTGAAACCCGTTACATGATGTACAGTTGTCCGCAGAAAAATCGAGCCAAGATTCAAGTCGATCATACTCAGGTTGGAAGGGTCTTAGACTTTAATTTAGTAGCATTGTTACACACACCACAACCGGAGCAAGACGAAGAAGACGACCAAATTTACCCCACACACACCTTGTTTCAAATACATGTTTTACAAATCTTAATTTAGGCAGACAGTAAAATATTCAGCATAGTTTTATTAATAAGTCTCTAGCAGCATAATACCACCTGAACTGTAAAACAATCAACAGCAACATTAAAGTCGAACTCGGATTACAAAACTACAGGCATAATTAAATAAAATAAAAAACCCAACATTTAATGTCCTAAATCGGCATGTCGAATTACCCAATAACTCCAAAATAACAACCAATAATTACAAAACTTTTACTTTGGAAACCCAAAATAACAATTTAATTGAATTAAAAACGCCTCGCTGCGTTGTGCCCAAGTTGAATCTCTGTATTTATCTTTATAAGGGATGTAAATGAGTAAATGGACCAGGGCAACTAATTACCATACTACACCCTCGAGTTTTACAAAGTTGGCAGTCATATCTTGGCTTTTCAAGTAACAAAGTTAAACTAATCAAATATACGATCCTGGTGTTTAACTCAATGTTAATCTATTCGCTGGATTTTCAAATGATAAACTACAAAATTTAAAATATGTCATTGACAAGGTTTATGTAAATTTCACAAATACTGAATGCATGCACAGGGGTTATTGTAAAACATCAACATTACCTTGTGGGTTGGATATCGAGAATAACATTACCTAATACTGGTGAGGCGGATATCGGGAGTAATTAACATTACCATTACCATGCTGGTGAGGTGGATATTTGAGAGTAGGAGTAATTAACATTACCTGGTGGCGGATATCTATAAGGACGATGATCTCCCGTGGAGACTATAACCACCATAAAAACTAGTAGAACACTGGTTAATACAAGACGCATGATGATGAGTGCTGTATACGAATATAATAAACTATTAAATATAGTGTTGTATAATAATCGTCCATATAAACAATATTATACTGAAACAGGTGTTGGTTACTTTGTGACATGATAAATTATTGCAATATGTCATTATCAATAAAGCACAATAACATGTGCAATATAGCACGTTTTGCAATGTGCGATCAACTTTTTGTACCTGTGCAACCATTGCCATCGCGGTGGGGGTTTGGGTGATCCGGTGATGACACCGTGATTATGGTAGCCATGATGGCCCCACGAACGTATTTATAGGGTAGTTATTTCCAATATCAGTATGTTTTGCTTTGGCACAGTTTATACGCAGGAAATCATCTTTAAAATCGCTGGCCTTCGTTGGAAGGGTTGTTGTTTCCCACTGCTAAAGACTTCTAATGGCTACTTAACTATTTGTGCCGAATATTCATCGTTGGAAAATCTGGCACGCTAACAATATGGAGGTATTGTATTGCCCGACATTAACAAAGATTTCTTCTTCAAGTCAAATAACCAGATAGTTACAAGGACGTATAAGTACTGTCAGCACGTGTCATAAATAGGCCGACTATGGCATTTCACGTTAATAATAATATTGGTGATTAATTTTATCCTCAGTAATATATTAAATCTACACGTGAAAAACATTTATTTATATACATAAGATTAATTCTCCCTTCAACTTAGAACATAACATTAGAAACGGTCGAACAAATGATTAATCTATCGCTGTTCCTCACTAAGAACAAACCCAACATTTATTACAATATATGAAAACTACATTAATATTGTTTATATCTTATGATAAATATATCTTATGATAAATGTAGTATTGTGTAAATATACTCTCCCAAAAAAGAAACGCAACGTTACATTTCGTCGTCAGTATATCCTCGCTCTACTATCGCCTTGTTGCAACAAGAACGGCGACACGTCGCTGAACCAAACTGCTCTCCAGTGTTGCTGTGACCATACCCTCAGTGCCTGAACCCATTAAAGTTGGATTTCATGGTGTTGGCGTATTTCACAACAGAAGCTCTATAACGGGGACGTCTGGCTCGTTATTCGGTTTCACGTAGGCGTTTGCCTACTGTATGGTACGAGATTCTACGCCGTCCGGGAATTGATGCTGCAGTAGAGGTCGCTGTTGAAAACCATTTACGCCAATGACGTAACCGGAAGTGATGATCCAGAACAAGTGGGACCACACTTGTTTGGCCTGGGCTAGGGCAGTTCAAGTGTTGAACTTCGTTGTCGGTACCTATCCCAAAGGCGAGAAATGGAACTAAGGGAAACATTCAGCAGCCTGGCTACATCTGTCTTGGAGGCACCTGCTTGTAATCCACCAATAGCATTGTTGCGTTGGTCTTCGTTCGGATGTGGCATCACTTGGGTCTTTGAGTGTTTACATGTGCAACTGATTTGGAAACCGAGAACCCCGGGATTTGAAAGACCTTAGATTTAGGTTCCATGCGAAAATCTCCCGAAGTTGTTAAATTCATGTTTCCTGTTGCAATCAAGCAATAAAAAATTTCGACAAAAAGGATGACCAGTCACAATTAGTGACCCTACCTTTAAAATCATCAATTAATTTCTTTTATCCTTACATAATGGCATTAAAAACAAGTAAGATTTACCGAAACAAAGACCTCGTTCAAATAAAAAAATGATGAAAAATGGATTGTGCGTTTCTTTTTTTGAAGAGTATATACATTATATTATTTTGACTAATCGCAATCGTGAAGCTACCCGTTCTTCGGAAAGGATAAGAGTTCGCCCGTTGTTTCCAGAAAGGTATATGATGGAATTCTCAGAAACTGTCCCTGGTACAAGATAATGAGCTTGTGTAAAAGGACATGAAGTGATTACTTGATAGACATATTGTCAGTCTATGGCAGGGTTAATCAGGGGCGTGATATTTCCCCTACTTTATTATCGACTCATAATAATGATGTAGTTGACGTCATAGGTCAGTGACGAAATGGAGTTAAAACTTATACCTGTATTCCTACGTGTCTAAAAATAGTGGGAGGGCAATTTAGCCCGCGACGTGAAGCTAGCTTGTATTCAATAATATCGAACAACTGACTAGTTTTTGCTCGTTATTCACGAAATATTGGTTAATGTCTATATTAAAGACACGTTAATAAGAAATACGTGGCTATTTTTATGCACCTAATTGGTTGATAACGATTAAAAGTCCTGGGAAAGGATAAGGAGCTGTTTCATATTTGCGAACGTTGTAATATTATTGTCGGAATCTGGGGGCTATCTACTAAAATTTTGATTTTATCTTTAGTTAAAATATTATCAAACAAGGCTTTGGTATCCAATCCTATTAAACATAAGCGTAGGGTTGACTGGTTCGTCAAGTTTAAACATTGTACCTAAATCCCCCCACTGCTAAAGACCCCTACGCGCAAGCGATTTATTGAAATAAAATTGAACCATATTATGTTAGTCCCAAAATGACCTAGTTTGTGTCGAGTGGGCGTTAAACCCCATTTCTCTCTCTCTCTCTCTTTCATACTTCCATTTGATGATATAGTATAAAGCACACGATCGTAACAATTAATTTTCTCATTTTGTTTTACATTGTTTTATATATCTGAACAGGGTGGAGTTCCCCCCCCCTTCCCTTGATCCACTCCCCGCCCCTCCCTTGATCCGCACCTGATCTTATACTACCCCAACAATATATTATATTAGACGTAGACGTATCTATCATACTATCACAACAATAGTCTATTAAACGTGGACTTATCTCTATCTCATGCTATCCCGACAAAAGATTCTGTTAAACTTGGACTCGCCTATATCTCATACTATATCTCATACTATACCAACTAAAGATTCTGTTCAACGTTCATGTTTCATCATAATATAGGGTTAAAGGGATTATTATGCGCTGATTCGCTAGCCTGGAGGTCGGGTGTTCGATCCCTTCATTGACCGAGAAAGTTCATCTCGAATTTCCGGCGTGATTTCCCTTGGCAGTGATGCAGAAGGAGGGCCTGACAAGGACAGCTGCCTAATCGTTCGGATGGCACGAAAAACCGAGGTCCCGTGTACACATTGGCGTGCACGTAAATTATCCCTTGGCAGTTGGAATTCAATATACGAGTAGGCCGTAGCGCCGCTGCCCGGGCAAACTTCCCTCTTAGCACACTGTATGGCATATGCCCGTCATCCATTATCCCAGGTTGGGTGCAAAAAAGTAGGACGTTAAATTAGCACCTTTGTGTTATAGTGCTCAAGAGATTAAGAATGTTGATTGGCTAGGTTTATCACCTCAATAGAGCGTGAAATCATTAACTATATAAATTTCTGTTATGTTTATTGATAAACTGTATTATTAAAAGACAATTTGTTACCGGTGTGACTATTGAACAAAAACTCAAACGACAATTTCGGATATGTAAGTGACAAATTTTAAGAAATAAAAATGCTCTATAAATTTGTTGAGAATCTTTAACAAAAGTTTTGCTATTGTGTTTTCAATTTCTTGAAATTTCCCGTGTTTAGAATTGTCTCAGTTTTGAATATGTAATATAGTGTAGTTATAAATGTGTTTTTTTAGGGGATGATTTTCAATGTTCCTTTAGAAGTATTTCTATCAGCCTTTTGTTTTAATAAAGAATTAATCGCACAGGATATCTACATGAAAAATATCCCAAGATCGAACGTCGAACATGGTTTTACTATTTCACCGTTTCATGCAATGTATCACTTATATTTATCGTGTGCTAAATAAAACAATTTCTACATTATTAATAGAATCTTCTGTGCTCATAATTTCGAATTACTTGAATGAAATTTATTATTTTTCTGTTACGTACGATTATATTGTATTTTAACACTGTGTATCGTACCTTATTATATGCTATTATTATTTTCATCGTTATTTATATTGTTTCATTGCTATATATATTGTTTAATAGCTATTATTTCTCAAAAGTAAATAGATAATCACACGATTCTTCGGTGTTCAGAATTTCATCGTGTATATGTGTGTATGAAGTTCAATATTATCTGCTATCATAATCTGTTTCAATAAAATTACCGAAAACAGATTTGTGTTGATGATCTTCTTAAACCATTAGTTTTGATTCCAAAATTTACTAATCCTTACCGCGCCACCTACCCCAAAATATGTGCCAACCCGCATGTAACGAGAATATATATAAATCGTAATATATATATTGCGCTGTATTCTGTATGGGAACCCCGTTGTAAGAACGTGAACGGGTACAGATAATGTGGCGAATCAAACCTCGCCACTGAGCATTTAAATTCATATTTATATATGAAGTGGACTCTGTCTCATCCTAACTTTGATCACTGTATCTAACTATTTTTGGCGTTTTTTTGCAAACTACGGCGATAAGCGAAATTGCCGACAAATAGTCCCTTTACTCATTGCCACCAATTATGGTTTAAAAAATCTCCTCCGATTCGAGAATATTAATAAATAATTAAAATTATATTTTTATTACTAACCTGAATATCTCCTCCGATTCGAGAATATTAATAAATATAATATTCTCGAATTTTTTTCATTCGAGAATATTAATAAATATAATATTCTCGAATCGGAGGAGATATTCAGGTTAGTAATAAAAATATTATGATCACTTACAGTAACAATACTCGCCAGTATTTTATATAGTTAATGATTTCACGCTCTACTGACGTCAGGTCCAATTACCGACGCACATCAAAGGTAACTGGCGGTTATACTCGGATAGTGAGCGGTAGCTCAAATAGTGACGTTTTCTTAATTAGTCACGCTTTCGTCAATTTCTCCCGCACGTGCCTCAATAGTGATATGTTTGGATAAACTCACGTTTGTTTAATTACTCACGTCATTTTTACATACTGACAGAAGTAAGGAATACTAACCAATTAACTCACATACTCACCGTATGATTATTACTGACCATTAACAGAAATACTGACGTACGGTACAAGTACTGACGGGTTTAAGCGACAACTGACAACACGTATATTTCTCACTAGTTTTCATTAATAGTAACCATGATTAAGCTTTACTACTTGCTCAGAGGATTTTCTAACGCAGAAGCCCAATACTAAAAGCTCTGACGACATTTCTACACACTATGCACCTTGCAGTGTAATTAAGTGGTGAGATTAACAGAATTTAATCCCATAAAAGATTTAATATACAAGACCTATATTACTAATGTACGGACTATTCTCTTTGGTTCTAAATTTCTTACACCGAGCGAAATATTAAACAAACATTAACAAATATATGACATGGCTGTTACGTGATTTAGTGTTAAAATCTAACGATATCTTTAACTTGCTTTTTCTCGAAAATGTCGCAAAGTCACTAGTTTATCCGACCAGAGGAAAGTGTTAAACGGGCGGGGTGAGTGACTCAATGTGAATGAATATATTCACCAAAATATTTTGTGAAATAAACTGTCGGAAATGCAGCCAGGCAGCATTCCAGACACTGGTTGTCGAGATACTGTTCGTCGCCAAATCTTCAGCTTATCCTAACAAAGAGGGAGGTGTCAAATGAACGGAGTGAGTGTATCAAGTGAATGTATATTCTCGTCGCGTTGGACCTATATTACTAATGTATGGACTATTCTCTTTGGTTCTAAATTCTTAAACCGAGCGAAATATTAAACAAACATTAACAAATGGGTTCAGATTCATGCCGTATTTCACTGAACGTAACTGATTTGAAATTAGAGTCAAAATGGAAACAATTGAATGTAAATTAGCTCATATACAATCAGTTTACATTATTATATTTCGTTGCGACCCATTTTGGGTCAATTTCTAGGTCCTAAATATATTTATAGTGATGGTCCGATATGACACCTATCAGTTTTACCTATATCAGATATTGACAGCAACATATAATATCGGCTGATACATATAATTACCGATAGTGGTGGATATAAAACTATTACACATTGAAATGCCTCGAATGGCATAATAATCCTTGTAGATGAATGTCACTGTTAGTCAGGAAACGAATGGTACTATTTTACCTCGGTTATAAGCACAAACGCCGCGTTTTTTGAAGAAATAAAATTGTGTCACGCTTCCTACGCAATCACAAATACACTCCATCTATCTTGTCAAGCGGACGTTAATTGTTTGCTGTATCATTAAATAAAGTCGAGATTATAATATAGTAACTAGTGTTGATTACGATGTAATTCCTAAAATGATTGGCACCTGTATGTCTATAATAGGTGTCTGAACTGAAAGTTTCACGCGGCAATGAATGAAACATCAAAGCGAAGAGCAATCACGTGACATTCTTTCGTCATTTCTAGAACTATAAACCATCTAATGGGAGCTTATTTGTTTGTAATATTATTAATAAATAAAGTATGATCTATATCATAAATTATTATTTGTTGATACATATTATGTCTAAATTCTTAAAGTAGCCTAGCATAACAAAAGAAATCACTAAATTATGTCTAAATTTTCACTGGCATCTAGAAGCTGGAATGTCAATCTTGTGACATCAAAGGGATATCCTCCCTTTCATCTTTCATGCTACTCACACGTAAACCATGCGGTATATTTTCCCGCCTTTTCCAATACTTCTATTCATAATGATTAAGTATCCAGACAATACAAGCAGTGATCTAGATAAAACTAACGTGAAGTAGTAAGATTTGGAATTATTTCACGATAAGCGACAACCCAAGATGTGCGATGCCTCATACCAGTCTAGTATGCACACGATTCTTCAGTGCTAAGAATTTCAGCTTGTATGCGTATGTTTGGAATTCATTATTTCTGTTATCTGCTATCATGTTATCTGTTTCAATAAAATTAGTGAAAACAGATTTGTGTTGGTGATCTTTTTTAACCATTAGTTGTGATTCCAATTTAAACCATACAGATATTAAAGCGCCGCACGTCCCAAAACAAGTGCTAATCCGCATTACCGAGAATAAATATAAATTGTAAATGAAATAACACTATACACATTGCCCTGTATTCTGCTAACTACACATTGCCCCGTATTCTGCAAACTGCACATTGCCCCGTATTCTGCAAACCCCGTATTCTGCAAACTACACATTGCCCCGTATTCTGCAAACTACGGCGGTTATGGAAATCGCCGAAAAGTACACCCGTTAATGTTTAAAAACAGTATTCTGCAAACTACGGCGGTAACCGAAAAATATCCATGTTCACTACCATCCATTATTGTTAAAAAAAAAAGCAAAACATTTTCTGATTCGAGAATAATAATAAATAATTAATATTTTATTCAGAAGGTAGCGACAATTTATCGGGAAGTTAAATTACCTATAGTAACAATACTCACCAAAAATGTATATAGTTAACGATTTCACGCTCTACTGGCGCCGTGTCCAATTACTAACGCACATCAAAGGTAACTGGCGGTTATACTCAGATAGTGAGCGGTAGATCAAATAGTGACGTTTTCTTAATTAGTCACGCTTTCGTCAATTTCTCCCGCGCGTGCCTCAATAGTGATATGTTTAGATAAACTCACGTTTATTTAATTACTCACGTATTTTTTACATATTGACAGAAGTAAGGAATACTAACCAATTAACTCACATACTCACCGTATGATTATTACTGACCATTAACAGAAATACTGACGTACGGTATAAGTACTGACGGGTTTAAGCGACAACTGACAACACGTATATTTCTCACTAGTTTTCATTAATAGTAACCATAATTAAGCTTTACTACTTGCTCAGAGGATTTTCTAACGCAGAAGCCCAATACTAAAAGCTCTGACGACATTTCTACACACTATGCATGTTACCGTGAAACCCAATTCCATTTCATTTCATTTTCATCATAATATAGCTGATGATTAGTTCCATAGGACAGATTTCAACTAAATCAAAAAAAAATGAAAAGGAAGTTGAACGTCCGATTGGACCAGTGTGTTTGAACATACACGTTCTAGTTTTATTCCAAATACAAAGGGTTTTTGCTCAGATATTATATTACTTCTCATTTAGGTGCATATGTGACACTACCGTGTTTCTTTGTGACTGTCGTCTAGGGTTTTCTTCGGACTTCACGTTGTTTAAAATATGATCAATTATTCCGATCTTCAATTAATTGACACTGGAACACTTTTTACGTTAAATATGTTTGTATATCTATCTAACATCCATGATACCGATAACTACAATATTATTGAATATAAGTTCAATATCCTTAGCTTGTGTTCTGAGGTGGCATTTTCTCGACCCTCATCCGGGAAGGCTGTGGTGTCCTCCCAACCTCCCAATGGTATCTTTTTTCTACCGCCTCATCATGATATCTGAATCCGGCCTGTGAGGCAGGGCAGCTCACGGTAGGAACTTCCCCTTGAATCTCTCGAATGATATCTAAAGAAACTTAAACTGCGAAGGTTCTTATAAAGAGGTTATGTGCAGGAGTCAGAATTGAGCCCTGGTAAATTGACCAGCTGTTTCCTTTATCGGATTGGTCAGCTGCACAGACACTACCCTGGATTTATATGGGCACCTAGGAGGGCGACTAACCACGTTTTTAACTCATGGGATTACCATATTGGATTATCAGACTTATGATGGCATTGCCCCACTTTAAACTTCCAGACATATTCTTGTTAGCCTAGTTCTTGTTGTCACTAACAATTGCAATACATAAACCAGAAGATATTTTACAAACTAAGGTAACCCCAACAGTATATAGCGTCTATAGTGTAACACATACATCTATAGGATGAGGATGGAGTGAGGAAAAAACGGCGACATTGTATCACATAGTTTCCAGCACAATTCGTTGATTCCTAACTAGAGTTATCCCCCTTGAACAATTCATCGTCGTATAGGCTGTATATATTAATAGCAAATGTAATGTGATATGTATAGGAATTTAACCTACCCGAGGTTGGTATGATAAGAGAACGCGCGGGCGATCGAAGCCCAAGATCATATCAATCCGAGGGAGAGTAGGTTTATATCTGACATATACAACGTTCACCCTTAAATTTAATGGACTCTTCTAAAAAAAGGCAACAGTGATTGGATAATTGCTCGACAGTTTCCGCCAAAAAGCGAAAATTACCGAAGCTGTAACGTGCAGATGTTTATTTATATGTCGCCATTTTGGAGAAAGCAAAAACAAAAGGGATAGTAAAACGAAGCCAGACTAATAATCAATCCATTTTAGTCACCACAATGACGATAGAATAGATGCGAATGCAAATATGATGAGGATCTATCCAAAGCCTGAAGAAAACTTGGAGTGTGTGGAGAAATAATGAGGGCGGAAAGAAAATTCTGAAAGATATCTTAGATGGAGTATGGATAGCGGATTTAAATTTGCCGATAATTACGCTGTCTATTTCGTTACTGAATGCTACAAACTGTACTATAACAATGTTTTATTGTCAAAAGAATAAAATTCTATTTCTGTGTTCTTTGTATTATTTCGATTATCTACGTCATCAGCGGTTGATATGAGCCGAATATATCGACCTGGGATGACGTCATCAGCGCTTGATCTGATATGTCAACCTGTCAGGGTTGATATGAACCGAATATCAACCTATGATGACGTCATGGGAGGTTGTTATGAGATATAACTTCTATGAACAGAAAAAAAAATACACCCAGTTGTATATGGTTTTATAACATTCATTTATTTCTGTTATAATATACTTTATAATTTAAACGTTTAGGTTTAGCTACTTCATAATCATTTCATTTATTTTATATTCCCGGCAATATAATTCATATAGCACAAAACACAGTTCTATAGATAACAATCACTATATTATACACACAAAACATTTCGACAAGAATTCACTGGTCGTTATCAAGCATACAAATTACAAATGAGGAAAAATGTGACAGTGTTATATATAGGTACATTAAACAATAATAAGAGAAACCATAAGTAACAATGATGAAACCCTAGCTTAATTGTTAATGTACCTATATATAACACATTTTTTCCTTATTTGTAATTTGTATGATTGATAACGATCAGTGAATTCTTGTCGAAACGTCGTGTGTGTATAATATAGTGACTGTTATCCATAGAACTGTGTTTTGTGTTACATTATGTTCAATCGCTAAATGCCATTCAAAGATTATAATAGAATTCATATTGAGTGTGGCACGGTCAGCTCCCATAGACAAGACAGTCGTTTGCTGTATTATCAGACCCCAGAAACATACACAGCTTCGTCAACAATCTCCCAAACAGAGTTGTCTTCCCTTGCAGTCCACACTAACCTCTGCTAACGGCTCAATTGACTACGCCACCAAGATTCTTGGTGTTGATGGACAATCCTCAATGATGCGATTTAAAACACATAAATGATAATATATTTCATACGATCACCATATTTAAATAGAAATGTGGTGAGAATTGCAAAGTAACAATATATTTACAACTATTACACATACTTCTTTCGCGTAAGATCACAGGATTAATCGGTCATGTCGCCGTACTAATTTTAGAATGAATACACGTGGTTCTGTTTATTTGTACAACGCGATCGATAGGCCCAACAATTAATTTAGAAATGTCTGTTGTTAATTTAAATCCAAGAATTCTCGATATATGTTTAAAATGTGATCGAAAAATCATCAAGTGTTTATAACGCCTAAAATTCATAAAATCATAAAGTGTTTATAATGCCAAGTACATTTCTCTGACAGACGCCATTTTTGATCACAGTAAATCACGTGATCGATGACCCCTGGGTCAAACCTATATAGTACGCGAGCCGCCGGCAGAGTCGAATGCTTGATAGACCGAGACTTGCGTGGAGAATGCTTCGTCAATAACAAACTGTATTATGCTTTGAACAGTAATTTTGTCTCCGACGTTTTACAATCCATTTTAATATTTACTTAATAAATGTATTTGTTTGATGTTGCATTTCTATTTATCTATTTTACTGTAGGATATATAGATTCTAAAATAGCTCTACCCTTACTGAAGCATACGACTTTATATTTCAGATGTTGTTAACACAATGATGATTTAATTATTTGACATACGAGTGCATGCTATCCCGTTGCATCAGTTCTAGAAAGAAAAATGTAAATTAGGGATAAATAGTAAAATATTTTCCTAATATAGAACAATTGTATGTATTGAGTAATGGGCGTGTATTTTGGATGGAAATACTATGTAATGTTTAATATTTTATGCAATTTGTTTAGTATGTAATTTGTAATTACATATGCTCCAAATAATATTATGTATTTTTTTATTATATGTATTTAAATTATGTGCTGTATTTAAATTGTGCGCCTTAAAATCATTTACCGGGGGTATATCTTATTTATATAAGTTATAAATTGTTATTTTGACCAATATTTATTTTCAATTGTTCTTCTCTTATTGTTTACATTATGTATAAGTCATAATTTGTTATTATCGTTTTGTTTACATTATTTATTATAAGTTATAAATTGTTATTATCTAATTATGACCAATATTTATCTTCAATTGCGTTTATCTTAATGGTTACATTGTTTACAATAAGTTATAAATTGTTCTTGTCTAATTGGTTACATTGTTTATATCTTATAATGTAAACAATATTTATTATAAGTTTTAAATTGTTCTGATCTTATTATAACCAATATCCATACGATATATCAATGGTTGATGAATTTAAACAGATTAGAGAGAGTCCCGTCAAAGGATTTGAGGTGATGTTGGCTTGTTTTTGATTATTCCCATTTATGTTGTAAGCAGTGGTCGCTGACTATCTACAAATTATCAACCCATCTCTCATCTGTGAATTTTAAGACCGATATTCCTTAAGTGAATTCAACGTTTACTATATTGTAATTTGAAAGGGATAAAGAAAACTGCCACAAATGCCAATCGGAATCTATATGGATAACCAATCATAGGGGTAGTATTATATAAGGTTGAAAATCATAAGCTGCGCATAGCAAGCAGGTTGATGGTCACAAGTATTTGTACATTAATAATTTTTGGGATCAGCGGGCTGGAACAGCATGAAAACGCGTTTCTTTTATTTTCATTTTATTTTCGTTTTTTTAGTTGGATTATTGACTAAAATTCATGATATACATTAACATACTAATAAAAGCGATTATAGACAGATCCAACACTACAATCTGTTCGCTGTGTTTATAAATGTTAATATCTTAACGATTCAAATGGGGTCGGTGACTCAAATGAAATCCCCATTTTTAACACTTCTTTTTTATTTGTGGTGCTATATAGAAACGCGTTAATGCAACCGTTAAAATTGTCGTCTGCAAACAGGCATCTTTCCTGGGGATTCGGTTATGTCCCTAACATTCATGGAGCTCATACGCCCATGTATTTTATACGCAACATATGATATAAACGTGTCTGTGGGCGGGAGGGGGGAGTCACCCGTCTGATTTAATCTCTTTTGTTAAAATACGACAAATACACGTGTTTAGAGTTACTGGGGATTACGGTGGATAAGTTGGTAAGACACTGGCTCGCTAGCCTGTAGGTGGGGTGTTCGATCCCTGCATTCATCCAGATTTCCGGCGTGGTTCCCCCTTGTCAGTGATGCAGGACAGGGGCCTGACAAGGACATCTTCTAGTCGTTCGGATGGGACGAAAAACTAAGGTCCCATGCACGTAAAAGACCCCTTGGCAGATGGAATTTGGTATAAGTGTGGGCCGTAGCGCCGCTGCCCGGGCAAAATTTCCCTCATAGCACACTGTGTGGCGTATGTCCATCTTCATTAGCCCAGGTTAGGAGTAGGACGTTAAACCCCATTCATTTCATTTTGCATACAGTTACCCTGCTGACCCTGTTTCTATTAGACAGAATGGCTGACGCTAAATATACTGGCGTATCAAAACGCTCCTAGGTTCGAGAAGGAAGTAAACGTAAGTACAATTATTCTTTTCTTGACATTCGTGATTTATAACTTGTTAAGGTACTCTACATTTGTGCTTAATGTTTAACAGTTCTTAAAATAGAATCACATTTCATTATGTCATAAATTATGTATTTTAAAAAACTTATTTTACTATACTTACTTAATCGTTTTTTTCACTTGAAACCAATTGTACGCTCTTTATATTTATGTAAATGAAGTCATTCATTATATATGTATCAAGTTGTGGATATCGAATGATCTATTTCGACAAAACCTACTTAGACATATCGATTTGTCTATGTTTATTAACCCTTAGAACCCGAAATGCCGCAAAACCGGCTTGACGTTGTATCGCATATACCCGAAATGTCTGTTTTGCGGCTTGGGGCGTGTTCAAGCTCCAATTACGTTGACGTCATAATTAATATGACGTCCTGTAAATCAAGGGAGGGACGTGCAACACCCCATGTAAAGGCAGCGTTCAAAGGGTTAAATATACATTATGTAATATTTAGATAAAGAGCTGGCTGGTTTTGTTATAATAAAATAAAACCAACAAAAATAAAATAACAATCCATACCATTATACAGAATTCGTAGTCCTAAAAAGACGTTATAGGCAAAATAGTATAATCAGCAAATGGACTGCTCCCGTGTACAAAATACACAACAAACAGTGGTAACAGGTGTCCGGAAGAGTAAGCTTACCCTGCCTGGCGCCACACCCGCCAAAGCTGCATCTAAACTATTAGGCAAAATGTCGATAAAATACCGTGATTGGCCAATGAACTATCGTTATGCAAAATGCACGTGAGGAACTATGTTAATGATGTAGTAGACATAATCAGGGAGATAGAAACAGTATACGTGTCAATCAAATATATCTAGAATAATATCCGAGAGAGACACTTTATATTTACCAATCAAGTCAATATGACGGCCATAAAACCTTTTAAAGCCTTTTACAAGTTTAGTGCGCACGTATTTTTGTAGTTGAAGCTTAGATGACAAATGCCTCGATCTACTTATAAAATCAGAATAAAAAGAACAAGCTCTCGCGTAACGTGTTAGCTGTGACACAAACACCCCATAAGCTGTTGATATTGGAATGTTACATGTACTACTAATAAATGGAAAGTTAACAATCGGAAAGTCAAAGTCATCACGTTTATCGTACAAATTAATACTCAGTTTATGGCAACTGTCAAAATCGAGACGCAGATCCAAGTAGGAAGCGTAATTGTCACTGTCAGTGGTGTTTTTAATTTCGAGCTCATCAGGATATATGAATTCGACACTAAGTTCAGGATTATTAAGTAATAAAATGTCTGACTAATCGTTTATTAGTTTATACGAGTGCCTGTACGAATAGAGACACAAATCAGCAAGCAAAGGTGCACAGTTGGTGCCCATGGGGATACCTACCACTTGCTGATATATTTCCCCTCCAAATTTGAAACGTGTTTAACCAGTTCTATCACACAATATGTAATAATACCGGACACCAATACGTGAGCATGGTAAAAGAGTTGTAAACATCTAAGCTTTACCATCTCCTGGATGTTGTTAGCATGGTAAAAGAGTTGTAAACATCTAAGCTTTACCATCTCCTGGTTGTTGTTAGGGGGTCACGGTGGTTAAGTGGGTAAGGCGCCGACTCGCTAGCCCGGATGTCGGGTGGTCGATCCCTACATTAACCGAAAAAGTTCATCCAGATTTTCCGGCGTGGTTACCCGTTGTCAGTGATGCAGGACTGAGAGCCTGAGGCGTGCACCTAAAAGATCCCTTGCCAGTTGGAATTCGATATAAGAGTATGCCGTAATGTCGCTATCCGGGAACAATTTCCCTGATAACACACTGTATAACGTGTGCCCGTCCTCATTTGCCTAAGTAAGGGACAGAACAGTAGGACGTTAAACTGCATTTATTCCATTTCCTTGTTATTGTTTATTAAAGATTTAACCATTAAAGATTTAATACATTAAATATGATATTATGGACAGGTTGATATAATTAAATTATTTACATTTATTGGTCTAAAATTGGTAAACTTAAATACTCTAATGGCGGATAGTGAAAAGGGTTTTAGGTTAGCTACGCTCGGCTATATCGTCTTTGTTTAACATCTCCATTGCTACGACATTGTAACTCGGGTTATACGCCGTTATTCAAACATTTAATGTTAAGTTGATTTGTCGCAATTGAACTGACGTTTTTGTATACCACCACTAAAAGAATAAACACTTGACTTTAAGGTAAAATTAATACTTAACATTGCCTATGTATACCACTTGCCCTTAACACACTGGAAGCTATGTATATCTAAAATACAGATGTGACGTCGTCCTTTGATGTTGGCCTACCATTATTTACAATAACTTACGGGCAACTTGTCAATCGTATATTATCTATACTTGATGATATATTGGCCTCGCGTGACGTATTTCATTGAAAAGCACGTGCGGGATAGTGTCTGTATTCCAAGTTGTTTAGTGATCTTGAGCTAAAGACATTGGGTAATATATTGAAACAACACTCGGTTTACGCCTCGTGCAGTATCAATATATATCTTAATGTCTCCCTCTCGACCATTAAACAATACTTGAATGAAGTCTAGAAATAATCAACTCTGCAATGCAAGCAAAACATCACAAGTGATGTAATTGTTTGAACACGCTCGCTGTTCTCAAAAGTAACCATACAGTATGTGCGTTATTGTTGGATGACGGTCACGGTGGCTAAGCGGGTACGGCGCTGGTTCGCTAGCCTGGGGGTCGGGTGTTCGATCCCTGCATTTTCCGGCGTGATTTCCCCTTGTCAGTGATGCAGAAGGAGTGCCTGACAAGGACAGCTGCCTAGTCGTTCGGATGGGACAAAAAAACGAGGTCCCGTGTACACATTGGAGTGCACGTAAAAGATCCCTTGGCAGTTGGAATTCCATATAAGAGTAGGCCGTAGCGCCGCTGCCCGGGCAAAATTTCCCTCATAGCACACTGTATGGCGTATGCCCGTCTTCCATTAGTCCAGGTTAGGTGAAAAAGAGTAGGACTTTAAACCCCATTTCATTTCATTTATTGTTGGATGACAATAACCTTTTAATTGACCCCTAGGCTATATTTCGGACATTGGACACTGGAATAGCAGAAAAACGTTCTTTTGCGGCCATCAAATTTTCTAAATTTTGTTGGGGAGGTCTCTGAACGGTAAGCCCCCCGACTATGGCGGGCACTGTTTGGACATTTCAATTCCGCCCTCGGGCTTGTAAGAATCTAAGCCTATGTAAGCATATTGATTTGTTTGATCATCACTTTGACTCACGATAATGGTAATTCAAACTTGGGATGTATCGTCATGATATCAATATGCTTATTATAAGAATCAACAGGTATATTTAAATAACCTGCCTTGATTGATTTCGGTATGTCGGGGCGATTAAAAGTGAGGATATAGGTGCTTGTGGGAATCACCTTATTTCCTCGGCGTACACTAATGCATTTAACTTGTTGGACGCCTTGAGAAGAAAGGTATTCAACCATTTCATCCTCACTGCTGCCTTCAAGGTCTCGACATCGAATAACACCTCTACTAGAATTTAATGATCTATGTGGAGACACCTTGATAGGAATGTCTGCCAAAGTGGATGATTTGAGAAGCATAGTGGCATGCTGCTCCTTGACACATTCTATCAAGAGTGTTCCATTTTTTTAATAGCTTTGGGCTCACCGGCCAAACCGGCAATGCCCTTAGCTATTAAAAAAGGTGAGACTTTAGATAAGTCAGTAGAGGGGCTCTCAATCAAGAGAAACCTCGGCCATGACTTTGCCATTTTATTTTTAAATATATTCGAAACGTCCTCTGAATTAGGACGTTTCTGTTTTTGTCGTTCATTAATTGATGGTGTGGGGGGGATTAGGGAATCCATGAACGTGTTTTTTTTAATTCACCCCTCGTCGTCCCCCAGGTTACTTCCCTGCCTACTAAGGGGAGGACTAGCACGGATAACCAGCGCGTGGCCTCAGGGCTCAACGAGGGGTATACTCAAGCCAGAAAGTACAGAATACATATCCAACCTGATTGACCCAAGCCGTCGCTCTGTAGAATGTACTAAGGACACAAAGGTAAATTTGCTGAGTATAAAACAACAAAGCATTATATTGGGAGAGGGTACATTCTACAGAACTATAACGACCGAAGCCGATTGATCAGAGTGGGCCACTCTGACCTCCCGTCTAGGTGAACCATGGGCCAAAGTAATGTGTTGCAGAGAAAGGGCTCGCAAGCCAAGTACCCACTCAATTACCAGGATTAGACTCTCCATCGACACACGTTGCCCCATTACAGGGATCCTTTTAGTCGCCTCTTACGACACGCAGAACATGCGAAGGGTATATTCTTATCACCCCCTACACCCCAGGGGGGCATCTTTGTTGAAATTCGAGGTGAAATAAATCTGCAAGTGGTAGGTATCCCCATAGGTACCAACTGTGCAACTTTGCTTGCTGATTTGTTTCCCTATTCCTACGAAGCAGATTACATTCAGGCGCTCGTAAAACAAATAAACGATTAGTCAGACATTTTAATTTCACTTGGTGATTACGCAGAATTCATATATCCTGATGAGCTCGAAATTATAAACACCACTGACAGTGACAATTACGCTTCCTACTTCGATCTCGTCTCGATTTTGACAATTGCCATAAACTGATTGTTAAATTGTACGATAAACGTGATGACTTTGACTTTCCGATTGTTACCTTTCCATTTATTAGTAGTAACATTCCAATATCACCTGCTTATGGTGTGTTTGTGTCTCAGCTAAAACGTTACGCGAGAGCTTGTTCCTTTAATTCTGAATTTTTAAGTAGATCGAGGCATTTGTCATCTAAGCTTCAACTACAAGGATACGTACGCATTAAACTTATAAAAACCTTTAAAAAGTGTTATGGCCGTCATATTGACTTGATTGGTAAATATAACGTGTCTCTCTAGGCTATCATTCTCGATATATTTAATTGACACGTATACTATTGCTATCTCCCTAATTATGTCTTACTACATCATTAACACAGTAAATTACGTGGATTTTGCATACCGATAGTTCATTGACCAATCACGCTATTTTACCGACATTTCGCCTAATAGTTTGGATGAAGCTACGCGGGTGTGGCGCCAGGCAGAGTAAGCTTACACTTCCGGAAACCTGTTACCACTGTCCTAAAAAACTTTATAGGCAAAAATGTGTAATCAGCAAATGGACTGTTCACCGTGTATCTAAATGTTACATAAAGCATGTGTAAGTTTTATCATTCGCTGATTTTGTAAAATGAGTTGGTGTATTGATTTTCTCATTGGCCATTTAGATATACTTGAACGTACTATATAAAAACCAGACGTCTACTGATATTAACTGACAATAGCGGATGTGTTCTGTAGTATATAAAAAACAGGTTTATCAACTAACAATTGCGCTGTTATTACGTGAGTATATATTTGCCCCTAACATATACGCTTATGTAATAATGAACTTGGTAGTACTGATAACACTATCAGAAAATTAAAAGTTGTAGGTATTAATAGCAATAGAATAAAAATTAGGTAAAAGTATATAACTATAAAATATAGATTTAATATAACATTTAATAAAAGTAGGATAGAATTTAATATAAAATAATAATTGGATATAATTTAATATAAGTATAAATAGGATAAAAATTTAAATAGGATATAATTTAATATAAATTGTAAAGGACATAATTAAATATAAATGGGATATTATTTAATATAAATATGACAATATTCAATATAATTATTAGGACAACATTTAATAAAACATTGGACAAACTTTAATATAATTATAATAAAACATTATTACATGTAGTTTAAACAATATTTTATTCATTTGAAAAGGATTGAACAACAGACATAATTTAATATAAATACGATATAATTTAATATATACAGGGTATTAGAATAGGACATAATTGAAAATAAATTCTACAACCTATTGTAATATTTAATTTATTTGTAACCGGGAGAGGGGATTATATAAATATAAAGAGGATAAGATTTAATATAAATGTACATGTAAATTGTAAGAAATATCATGCACCGTATATAGATGGACAGGCAACGAGTCCCTTTGCTTGGGATCGCTGACACGACGAGATCGCAATGTCAACCGTAACCCAAGCGAAATATTTCTTGAAATTGCGGGATTTTATACAGATTAATTTCTCGAACTCCTCCTCAGATTTTATGGTATTCTTATAGCTTCACGGTAATTTTTCAACCTGATAAGTATTTCTATCCGGTAGCAACGAATTTCTATAGGTTTAGAACTGAGAAATTTCCAAATGCAGCAGTTGAAAATTGTGAAACGATCGTAATTGTTGTTGGTTTTGCTTAATAATCCAAATTCCCGCATTTAAAATTATGAAAATAAATTTGTCCGATGTGAAGATTAATTGTGCAGAAGTAAAAATTAAAAGAGTGTTTTAGTAGGTTTGTTTTTACTGAAAACGCGACATTTTTTTTTCGGATTCACATGGGCGTCTCCGAAGTCGAAGTACGCTAAGAGGGATATGTTGCCCGGACAGTGGCGCTGCGGCATACTCTTAGATCGAATACACGGAAAGTCGGTTATTCGTCATATCAAAACGACTATACGTTGTCGGTTGCAAGACCACCAGCCCTACACTACTGACAACAAGGAAACACAGGGGAAAACTCCGATGGTGAGGGAGCCAATGTCGAATTCACAAAGCCTCCGTGTCTCCTAAAATCTTTATAGTACCATAAAGAGAATTTAAATTATGGATACGGATCAATATCAGCAATTTTAACAATTTCTATCCATGTACCATTATCACGTTTTCCTATATTTTTATATTCAGATGATAAGAGAGATGTCATATTGGGTAATATACACGGTAGTCATATTATTTGTTTTACAGAAACTTGTTGGTTCTGCAAGCGGTAAGTTTATATTTATCTATTGTAAATAGTTTATAAAGTATAATCCGTACTGGCTGTTCCCGAGTTATTTATAGTTTTAAACATCCGTGGATTCTCTGCGTTCTGTAAACCTACATATATCTATTTATTTAGGATTTGTTTATGGTGATGGGCGAGAGAGTTGCTCGCGATTTTCCGGCGAAGAATGAACTTTTGGGAAGGGGGGGGGGGGCAATGGGGATTTTTCCGCCCAGACGAATCGGGTACCTTGACCTCCCCAGTGATGCATAATGATCATCCACTAGTGACACCCTTTTTTGTCTTCTGACCGATGCCCCTTGAGGTCCCCCTACCACTTAAAATCAAAATTAATCGAAAAAAGGCCACTATGTTTTTGACGATTTGGGGGAAATGGGGTTTTTTTTCTACAATATATAAAAAGATATTATTTTTGTCACCAAATCGCTCGACTCAATGCAGTGCCTATGTTAGCCTCGCCATAACCAGTCACTTCCCCTTTCCCTGAAAATTTTGAAAATTGGACGACCGCATGCGCGTTTTCTAGCTCATAAAATTTTTTCTAGCAACTATGAACAGTGGACCATTGGGCAAGTCAGTATAAAATATATGGCAGATAGATGTAATAACATTTTAACCAATAATATGAGACTGGGTGCAAGGGGTCACACCATCGATTAATGAACGACAAAAACAGAAACGTCCTAATTCAGAGGACGTTTCGAATATATTTAAAAATAAAATGGCAAAGTCATGGCCGAGGTTTCTCTTGATTGAGAGCCCCTCCGGTTTGGCCGGTGAGCCCAAAGCTATTAAAAAATTGAAAAATGGAACACTCTTGATAGAATGTGTCAAGGAGCAGCATGCCACTATGCTTCTCAAATCATCCACTTTGGCAGACATTCCTATCAAGGTGTCTCCATATAGATCATTAAATTCTAGTAGAGGTGTTATTCGATGTCGAGACCTTGAAGGCAGCAGTGAGGATGAAATGGTTGAATACCTTTCTTCTCAAGGCGTCCAACAAGTTAAACGCATTAGTGTACGCCGAGGAGATAAGGTGATTCCCACAAGCACCTATATCCTCACTTTTAATCGTCCCGACATACCGAAATCAATCAAGGCAGGTTATTTAAATATACCTGTTGATTCTTATATTTCCAACCCTCTTCGCTGCTATAAATGTCAGAAATTTGGACACAGCAAGACCGTCTGCAGAGGCAAAGATACCTGTGCTCGTTGTGGTCATGATGGCCACGAGAGCGTTGCCTGCCAGGCTGAGTTTTGCTGCGTTAATTGCAAGGGTAAGCATTTCGCTTACTCTCGCGAATGTCCAATATGGCAGAAAGAGAAAAGAATTCAACAGGTAATGTCTGAACGGAAGATTCCATATTTTGATGCTAAAAAGCAAGTAGAGCTAACTTCACTCATTCCCATTGCACAACAAGGGAAATCTTTTTCGAGTGTAGTTAACGCTTCTACTAAATCAATATCTGTTCAGACAGACATAACCTGGCCAGATAAACAAACAATGAGGACTTTGCCTACATCAGATCAAGTAAAAGGGGTCTCGAGCTCTTCTCAGTCACGAGAGAGCTCGATTCAAACAACTTTGCCCTTGCCTGATGAGGGTTCTTCTTCCTTGCCCCTAACTGAAGATATTGGGACCATTCCCAATACTTCCTCCCAGAATGGCAAGGAAACGCATCCATTGGATAAACCGAAAGCTGCAACGCCTGATCCCAGGTCGACTGGGTCAGGATCGCAGTCATCGGTTATCCCACCCTCACAGGAAAAAGTTTATGTATCATCAAGACAAAGGAAATTAGCAAAGTTGCGTGAGAAGGGTAAAAAGGGTTCACAAGACCCTATTGTCCATTTCACGAAATATGGGGTTGATCTGATGGACGGTATTACCGTAGAGGGGGCCAAAAATGACCCCGTCGGCGGTAAACCGCCAAAAATAAATTATCCCTGACAATGTTAAATTCCATTATTCAATGGAACTGTCGTGGTTTAAAACCAAATTTTAATGAAGTCCAACTTTTAATTCAAAAATATAATCCTTTAGCTATTTGTTTACAGGAAACTTTTTTGAGGAATTCTGACACTTTGTCCTTTAGACATTTTGTTGGTTACCATCATCATGCAGTTGGTGATGGTAGAGCTCATGGGGGTGTTTCTGTTATTCCTAATGGGGATACCCCTCAGAGTCAAGTTACTCTGAACTCGCCTTTGCAGGCAGTTGCAGTTAGAGTGACTTTACATATTCCTATAACACTCTGCTCTATATATCTTCCTCCTAGTTTACATCTGAACCCAGGAGATCTTGATGACCTTGTTGCACAACTTCCTCTCCCGTTTATTATTACGGGAGATTTCAATGGTCATCATTCCCTCTGGGGTAGTCCAGATGATAACAACAGAGGTAAACAAATAGCGGACTTCATTATCAATAACAATTTGTGTTTATTAAATGACGACTCGCCTACTTATCTACATCCTGCCACAGCTTCTTTTTCTTCCCTCGATCTCACCATTTGCTCCCCGGTCCTGTTTCAGGATTTTACATGGAGGGTAAATGACGATCTGTGTGGCAGTGACCACTTTCCGATCTTGATAGATAATAATGGTCCCTCTCCGGTTGAAAGACCGCAGAGATGGAAGTTGCATAAGGTGGATTGGGCTCTTTTTGAATCTTTGTGTCTCTTCTCTTTTGATACAAAGGAGTTAGAAGATGCAGACGAGCCCATGGCCTTATTCACCTCAATTCTTCAAGATGTAGCTGAGCAGGCGATTCCAAAAACCACGACTGAACCAAAACGTTTCAATAAACCATGGTTTAATGACGATTGCAAATCCGCTCTTAAAGAGCGTGATCGTATCCTGAGACGACTAAAGAACCATCCTTCCATGGAGAATATTGCGGCATACCAAATGGTCCGGGCGAAGGCCCGTAGAACCATACGCCAAGCAAAGAAGTCTTCATGGCAAGGATATGTCTCTAGGATCAATTCCCGTACCACATCTAAGTCGGTATGGGATAGGATTCGTAGGATTAAAGGTAAAAGTAGTGCTTTATCAGTTAACCATCTCAATGTTGATAACACCACCTTAACAACATTTCCTAGTATTGCTAATTCTCTGGCCAGTACTTTTTCATTCAATTCATCATCCAATTTCTCCTCCGATGCCTTTCGAGCCATTAGACAACAACAGGAGAAAAGGCGACTTAATTTCAAGTCCCGCAATGATGAATGTTATAATGATCGTTTTTCCATTGCAGAGCTCCGTGATTCGTTAAGGCGAGCTCGGGACACTGCAACTGGTCCAGATGAGATACACTATCAAATTTTAAAACATTTACCTTATCCTACACTTCTAATTTTACTGGATCTTTTCAACCGAATTTGGGTTGATGGGAATTTCCCTCCTTCGTGGCATGAAGCCACAATAATTCCCATCCCTAAACCGGGAAAAGATCATACGAATCCTACTAACTATCGTCCGATCGCTTTAACTAGCTGTATTTGCAAAACCATGGAGAGATTGATCAATCGAAGGCTTGTTTGGTACCTTGAGTCCAACAACCTCATTACTGACCTCCAATGTGGATTTCGGTCCCAAAGGAGCACTCTTGATCATCTCGTTAGATTTGAAACGTTCGTCAGGGACGCTTTCATCCAGAAGCAACATTTAGTTGCAATATTTTTTGATCTGGAGAAAGCTTATGATACTACATGGAAACATGGTATCATGCGCGACCTCCATAACCTCGGCCTACGAGGTCGCTTACCTATCTTCATTAAAAATTTCCTCGAAGATAGGTCATTTAAGGTACGACTGGGATCAATATTCTCTGACCCATTTCCTCAGGAATGGGAGTTCCTCAGGGAGGTATTTTATCTCCAACATTATTTGCAATAAAAATTAATACTATCCCAGCGTGCCTTAAACCAGGTACAAACGGCGCTCTTTATGTTGATGACTTTCAGATGTGCTATGGTTCTACAGACATGCGGATAATCGAACGTAAGTTGCAGCTTTGTTTGAATTCACTTCAACAATGGGCAACCGAAAATGGATTTCGTTTTTCGAAATCCAAGACTGTCTGCATGCATTTCTGTCAGAAACGAGGTTTACATCCTGATCCAGAACTTTTCTTGGATGGCAATCGCCTTCCCGTTGTGGATGAAACCAAATTTCTGGGGCTGATATTTGATAAGAAATTATCATTTATCCCCCACATTAAAAACCTAAAGAAGAAATGTCTGAAAGCCCTCAACATATTGAGAGTCTTATCAAATACTGACTGGGGAGCAGACCGTAAGGTCTTGCTCAGATTATATCGAGCACTCATAAGATCAAAGCTCGATTATGGGTGTATTGTGTATGGGTCTGCCCGCGAGTCTTATCTCAAAGAGCTCGACACCATACACAACCAAGGACTGAGAATCAGTTTAGGAGCCTTCCGTACATCTCCAGTGGACAGTTTATACGTCGAGGCGCACGAGCCCTCATTGCACAACAGACGTGATAAACTGGCCCTGCAGTATGCTACGAAAATTGCATCACTTCCGAATCATATTTCATTTAACACCATATTTAGACCTCGTCATGAGCATTTGTATCTGGTAAAGACGAATGTTGTTCCATCATTCGGTATTCGCATACAACCCCTTTTGTCTGAGGCTGGTATCAGCCTCGACAGTATTGCGAATACCCCTGTCTTTAGGACTCCAACGTGGGCTATATCTCCGCCAAAGATTGATTTCGATCTTTCTCAGCACAAAAAGAGAGATACTAGCTCAACGGTGTTCCAATCTCTCTTTAGAGAGTTAAGGTCTAAGTATGGTGATTATGCTCCTATTTATACAGATGGTTCGAAAGATGGTGATCGAGTAGCTTCGGCTACCGTGACGCCATCCAAGACCATTTCTGTTCGCTTACCACCTACTGCTTCTATTTTTACAGCCGAGTTCCAAGCTATTCTCCAAGCTTTGGAGTTCATTCAGTCCTCATCAAATTTAAAACACATCATCTTTTCTGATTCTTTGTCCTGTCTTCAAGCAATTAATAACAAACAGCTTGATCACCCATTAGTAGCAGACGTTTATCGTCTGCTACTTTCATACGAGTTGAGCAGCAAGGACATTGTCCTTTGCTGGCTCCCCAGTCACATGGATATTAAAGGGAATGATCAAGCAGACTCGGCTGCCAAGTCTGCTTTAGATCTTCCCATATCCGAATTTTACATTCCTTTTAAAGATTTTAAAGCAAGTATTAATTCATTTATTTATGACCGCTGGCAACGGTCTTGGGATCTTGCAGACACAAATAAACTTCATCACATTAAGCCTCTCTTAGGAGACTGGCCAAGCTCCTATCGTACGAGCAGGAGAGATGAAGTCGTCTTGTGTCGCTCTCGCATAGGTCATTCTTTTTTAACACATATTTTCATTTTAAAGCGAGAGCCTCAACCAGAATGTGAACACTGTCATGTTCCCTTGACAGTTAAACACATTTTGATTGAGTGCAAGCATCTCAAAGAAATAAGATTACGGCATTACCGTTGCCAATCACTTCATCAGTTGTTTGCCCAACCGGGTCTTTATTGTAAAGCGTTAGACTTTTTAAAGGAGACAAATTTTTATCACAAATTTTAATTGTATATATCTGATTTTCACGTTCATGTTTTAAATATATATACATAAAATTTATATTTATTTTTATTTGATACTTACTGTGATATTTGTTTTTATTTATGTATATATATATATATAATATTGTGATTATATTTTTCTAGTTTGTCTCGTTAATTTCATCACGTTTGGCGCAATATGGCCATTCATTCATTCATTCTATTGAATATTGATTCATAATTGTTAAGAACACAAAACAATGCTCTTAGAGGCTTTGGTTTCAATGATGATCGGGCAATTAAGAGTATTGTAATCAATCTAATCAAATAAATCACAATTTACTGTTCAAATGGAATGAAATTAAAAAAAAAAGAAGATGAAAAATCTTCGACTCCTCACTAACCTTGAGAAAGTTGATCGAGAGTTTATCGCGTGGTTCCCCCATGGCAGTGGTGCAGGACGCCATATGCCCGTCTTTAATAATAATAATAATAATAATAATGAGTATATGTATAATGCGCTATATCCATAAACCAAGTTTATCCTCAAAGCGCTACACAATTATTATCCCCGTCTCTATGATACAGGTAAAGCCTGATTACCTCCTTTACCCCTGAACTCTTAGAAAGAGTCCCAACATATGCTGCTTCAAGGAGCGCAACAGTTTTTTGTGTAATACATACACCATCCTACCGGATATGCCGGTACACAACAGTAGATCGCTAAACCCCATTTCACTGTGTATAAGTCGATTAAAATAAAAAATTACAGTTCACTTGACAAATTGACAACATTTTTAAAGAAAAAATGAAATTTCAAATAAAGAAGCATGTTCAATTTGCTATTCGTTATTCGTCAATTAACGAATAACGAAACATGATTTAACGTTGCACTGTCTGTAGTACTTCATTTGTATCGTGTAGCCCCTATAGAATTTACATACTCAACTTCAAGTTTGCGTTTGTATGTCCGTGTCTTTTCGGCTAAATGTGTAACAGGCATTGTGATCTTTATGGGAACTTACAGGCATGGACCCTATCGATTTTCTTCGTTCACTGGTGGTCCGTAGGTCATTCAGGCAATTCTAGTGATCCATCAGAGAGACAGCCTCTCGAAAACCAGCCTTCCGCCAACTTTCATGCTAAAGTTGCCTTCCTTTGTCGAAAACGCGTGAAAGCGAAGATCACTACTACTGCGGGAACCCGATCGATATTCAGCTTCCTGTGATCTTTCGTTCTAAAGAAACAAACCTTTGCCGTAAACCCCGTGAAACGACAGATGCTTAATAGATTGCGTTAAAAGTCCACCTGGAGCACTGGGACAATCAGATGATGAGCATTACCGCTTTACCCAGTTCTCCGCCAATCTTTTGCCAACGAGCTTGCATGGCATCCGGCTCATAACAGATTTTTGTCAACACAACACAGTTGAAATTTTTAGGGGCATAAAGGATCCGTATCGAATTTGATCAGCATTTAAGTTTAGATTTTTTTATCTTTATGAATTTGATAAACATCCAAATTTCCTTTCGGATAAGCTGCTGTTGTGAAAAAGCTACCAGGCCACTCCTTCTTATGATGTCTTTATTTTATTTATCTTATTTATCTAGCAGGTCCGAATATCACTGGAACCGCAAATTGTTTTAGTCTCCTGAATTTTTACGCTGATGGTGTTCAATATAAACATACTAATGACTACATCTGGCATACCGTTGCTCGCGTCAACATTCCAAATACTACAAAAGTTCTGGCAGCCAGATGTGAGAATCGAGGAGGGCAGTGTGGCCTCAAAATTATCTTGAGTAATGGGATTAAAACTGATACAAGCTGGAAATGTTCAAATGACGAGGAGGAAGACGGTTGGAACAATGTCGGGTATGTTATAAGTGTATGTTTGTAAAAGTATTACTCTTAACAGATTGCTTGGCGCCCGCTAAAAAGAGTTCTACTACGGAAACATGTTTTTTGTTTAAAATTTAATTCAAATGTTTACTTAAATAACATAAATCTTAATTTTCACAAATTCGCTGATAACAAATACCACTAATATTTATCTGAAAAAAACACGTTTAGGAATTTTTACCGAGCCTCGTTCTGATCAAAATACCTCGCTCCAAAACCAAGGCAATTTAAAAAAAAGAAGAAGAAAACTCCAGAGGCATTTTTTTTACCTCGTTACAACGTGGCAAAGTCGTGGAAAAACTTTTACCACGTTTGGACAAAAATGCCGAACAAGGCATTCTGTGGTTTATAGTGTTATGCATGATTTCGTGTGGTTAATTTGGTTGTGGTCTAATTCCTTACTATTAGAGTGCTCTCCCCGGACTAAAATGGTGTCTATAACCTTATGATTTCAAGAACAACGTTAGTTCCGATGTTTTATTGACGATACAGACACCGAACAAACACCCCCCATCGCGTTATATATGTCGATGTACAACATATTAATAGCAGTTAAACATTATGTGTTCTTATTTATGTCCATATACACAGTTAAAGCGCAGTGTTTGGCCAGTTTTCAATATATTGAAACAGCCCCGAGAATGTACAGTCCATTTCTCATAATCAGCATAATAATGACCTCTTCCAATGACCGCCCAATTTTTAAGTCAATATATATCTTCGTTGTTTAGTTCACTCATATGGATAGGTTTTATCGCAAATTTCAAAATCAAGCTGGTATTTTCTAATTGTGTTTCGGCAAAGAACGATTTTGAAATTATAATTGACGAAGTGAATAGAAATGCAACTATCTGTCGATAATTAAACCGATGTCGATAGATTTTATCGCAAATTTCAAAATGAAGCTGATATTTTCTAATTATGTTTCGACAAAGCACGAATTTAAAATTATAAACAATTTATGCACATCGGAATTAATTATATAATAAATAAACCGATGGCCTGTAGGGGTATATGATTTGTTGATAATGTTTTGAACTTACCGAAGAATGAATTGTTCAAATACAATTGACACTAAAAACGGTGCATAATTATTTAATTTGTTCGGTTAATTATTTGCCGAGAATAATTTAAAATACACCCGCAATTTATCTCGACTAAAGCAGAATGAGGGACGTGATTAGCTTCCATTTTGTCATTTCTCGATGACACGATGACAAAGATTTTGAGGAGATCAATTTTGCAGCACACCTTTGATATTCGTTGGGATATTTGATTGTACAATGGCTTTATTTTAACCTGGGGTGTTTCGAAACACAGGTCAAGGTTATGATAACCATAACTAAGTAGAGGTCATAGTCGAAATATTCTGTGTTAAATTTAGGACGGTTTAGACGGCAATCTCTGTAACATTATTGTAGATTTGACGACAGTAATTGGAAGAATGCTACACTCTTACCACGTGAAACTAATTTGATTTGGACGTCTGAGGATCTGTGGGAGGTGGGTGTAATCTACTGTAGAAAGACAATCAGTAAGTATATATTGAAATATTTATATTTCACGGGATACAATACGTTAACGTAGACTGTCATTATCTTATAACCTAAATTTTACAATATAGTACAACACTACTAGTACAGTATCTTATAACGTAAACGCGAACAGTACAATTGCAATATCTTCTAACGTAATTGGTACAATATATTTTAACGTAAACAGTACAATATCGTATAACGTAACAGGTACGATATCTTATAACGTAAATAGTACAATATCTTTTAACGTAAACAGTACAATATCTTAATGTAAACAGTACAATATCTTATAACGTAATCAGTACAATAGCATATAATGTACAATATCTTATGGCGTAAACAGTACAGTATATCATAACGTAGACAGTACAATATCTTATAACGTAAACAATACAATATCTTATAACGTAAACAATACGATATCTTTTGAACAGTACAATATCTTATGAACAGTACAATAAATATCTTATGAACAGTACAATATCTTATAACGTAAACAGGACAATATCTTATAACGTACACAGTACAATATAGCTTAAAAAGTACAGTATATTATAACGTAAACATTGCAATATCTAGTTATAGTATGTTAAATACTGGCCCATGACACGGGTATCCTACATACTTAAAGGATGGGGTGGGTATGGTGGCTACGTGGGTAAGACGCTGGCTAGCTAGCCTGAAGTTCGATATCTGCATTGGCCGAAAAAGATTATCGCGATTTACCGGCGTGGTTCCCCCTTGTCAGTGATGTAGGACGGAGTGCATGGGATGACAACTGTCTAGCTGTTCGGATGGGACGAAATTACGAGGTCCCGGCAGCAGAAAAAAGTCATCTGATGCATAGAATTATTTAATACAATATATGGTTACATTAAAATTCATTCTTTTCTGTTTTTGTTTCCAGCCGGAAGTAATCATCGAAATGCTTCATATATTAAATCTAGCGTAGTGATTAATACATGTGACCCAAGTCGATACCTCAAAACGATTTATACCCCATGGGAAATGGATTGTTCACGGGCATGTACACGTAAAGTAGACTGCAGAAGATATTTGTATTGTTCCCGAGATGCCTCTTGTAAACTGTATCAAGATGGTAGAGATTGTGTTATGTCTGGTGACACAACTGGTTGTTCGTGTTATACACAGGTTAGTAATTTAGATTAATAAAAATTTACTTGACCACCACTCTAAATAGACACACCCCACCTCCTCTGTCACGGTTTCAGGTCAGGAGGTAGAAATAGATGGCGAATGGACCCTACTTTCACCAACATTTCACGTGTTACCAGCTCTTCCCCTTAGGCGTTAGTCTGTAATATATTTATATAGATCATGTACCACTCAGTTCATCAATTGTTCGGTTTTGTTATTAACAGATTATTCGTTGTGAGGATTCAGGCTGTACCTGTCCATTAGGTAAATATGGAAAACGTTGCCAAGATACCATTTCAGGTAAAATTGATCACTTTCACTGTTTGCTTCAAAATGCAACATTTTAATACATTTCAATATTTTAAAATTTTAATATTTAAAAATGCATCTTAATACATAAAACTGACTACACTGTATTATATTATTATTAGCTTCTTCCGAGATTATTGCCAGCCTTCAAGAGACGATCACCGTCAAGATTGGTCTTATTATTACTGCTGCGTCTTTCGTGTAAATCATATTGAGTGAAATCGGTACCTGGGCCTGTATAGTGCAGTGGGTGCTTACGGTTGGACTATTGACCATTCACTGGGTGTGTGATATGTGTTGTTCATGTCTTGCAATGTTGTCGGTTTTGCTTTGCGTGTAGTCAGACCCGTAGCTAGCAAGTTGTGTTTATCGTGTGGCGCGGTTCTCCTACAGTTGCGATTACTTTATTAATTTTTTTCTTGCGTGTAGTCAGACCTGTAGCTAGCAAGTTTTGTTTACCGTGTGGCTCGGTTCTCCTACAGCGATTAATTTTTAAATCAAATCCTAAATCCTTTACTCTAAAGGTGAATGTGAAACAAATTAAAAAAAAATATGTTGACACATAAAAAATATACAGAGCTGAAAAAATGTACACAACTGAAATTAATTGATCAATATAATCTAGAACACAAATTGCCATATTCATAAAAGTAATAGGTGTGGGGCACAATTGTTTCCAGGAGACATACCACATATATTGAAACAATGAAAAGTCAAGTACCCAGGGCTGCAATACTGCCAAACATGTTACTGTCTTTACGTATAGCAATCAGACGATTTATTTTGAGAGAGAGAGAAATGGGGTTTAACGTCCACTCAACACAAACTAGGTCATTTTGGGACTAAATTTATTTTGATTTTCAACATCTGATTTGATGTGTCTGAAGAAGAACCCGCCAGACCGTCTCTCTATCAGGTTTAATGTTAGTGGTTGATTGTTTCCAATTGTATTGTTGCTGTTGATTCTATTCCAGATTGCACTGCTGGTTCCCAGAAAGGTCTGAATTCAACTACTGATGTATTGGCTAATATAAAACCGCTGACGTCTCCTGATTCTGTTGAAGTACTGTGTACATTTGACGATGGTGGATGGACTGGAATACTTGGTCGTAATAAGGACTGTTTATATGAGAACTTTAATAGAACTCTGGACGAATATGAAAAGGGTTTTGGCAATGTTGCGTCTAACAAATGGTTAGGTTTGAAACATATACTATATCTACTTGATAATCCGAACAGTACCTACAGTTTACGAGTAGTCCTGATTAAACCAGATTCGTCTACTTGTATCAGTCAGTACACCAACTTTGCTATTGGTAATAAATCGACATCCTATAGATTATATATTAGTGGCTTTGATGATAATGGAACAACATGTGGGGACAGTTTAACTGGTACTATTAACTTTAACAACAATACTTTCTCCACTTATGATGCTGATAATACAGGAATCTCCGAATGTGCCAAGCAATTTGGAGCGGGGTGGTGGTATGAAAGCCAGACCGGTTGCACCAGCAGTCTTTTAGCAGGATCAGTGAATGACTCTGGAATATCTATCTTTGGGGATGGAAGTCTGTCTAATTCGCCATTCAATCAAATACATTTACTATTTCAAAGGAATTGATTAAGTCTATTTCAACCATTAAGTTCTCAATGAATGTACATTCTCACTGTTAGTAGGATAATCAATGTACATTCTAATTGTCAGAAGGGTAATGAATGTCCATGCTAACTGGGTAATGAATGTACACTCTAACTGTCAGTAGGGTAATGGGTGTACAATCTGTCAGTAAGGTAATGCATGTACACTCTAACTGTCAGTAGGGTAATGTATGTACATTATGGCTGTCAGTAGGGTAATGAATGTACATTCTCACTGTCAGTAAGATATTGAATGTGTATTCTTACTCTCAGTATATGTAGGATAATGAATGTTCATTTTTACTGTAGGTGTAAGTAGGATAAATAATTTACATGCTGGCTGTCAGTAGGGTAGAGAATGTACATTCTTACTGTTAGCAGGGTAATGAATATATATAATTGTTTATTACTGATATGAGAGAAGGATTGGGTGGACCACGTATTATACTCTCTGCAAAACGGTAACAATGTCCTTCATCACCTCCGAAGTTTATACTGTTATTAGGTTATAAATGACTGAAATGATATCGCGCTAAATATATGGTTACATCTTTTCGGAAACGGTTATGGGACGCAATTATTGCTTATCACTAAGTCATGGTAAAATATGAAATACAAGAAGACAATATACACACGTATAAAACAGTACATGGTTAATTATGATCAATCAAAGTTTGGTTTTCTCCAAGGTAATTTTTCTTTTATGTTCCCGAGAACAGATTCATGCTGATATCTAAATAGATTTGTATCACGCGTGACAGAGTTAGCTCCCATTGACAAGCCAGTCGTTTACTATATTATAGTTGGGTACGAGACCTAAACTCCGTGACCAATTTGCGGGGAAGTTGTTTTGAAGGTGGTTTCTATATGAAAAAAAACCTGCTGAAGCGATTAAGCTTGGGTTTCTCTCTCTAAAATGCTGGCGGAAGCCGCTAGAGGGCCAAATTCAAAATGGTGGTTAGATGTGGCGGGAAAATATAAAATTATGTAATATAGGCGTCTGATGTGTCTATTCGTATGTTTTAAGGGTCTCTGAATCGAAATATTGTAAGCAAAAATCCATCCAGCCACTAGTTTTGCAAATATGGCCGGAAAATCCAAGATGGCCACCATTTTTGGCCTGGTAAATAGTTTCGAGGTTGATGTCTTCAATTTTGATGAATTTGTCTCGATAGATGGCAACCAGCAATAATACTCACCGATATTTATCATCTGATATACTCTGTAGTCCACTGATTTTGATTTTAATTTAATCAACGCGTAATAATGGAGCCATGTAATAATTTAATCACGCATGATAAGTTTTACTAATCAGAATCCGATTCAAAAGATAGGTCCAGTTTTGATTGTTCAAATTCAGAAGTTGAAGTTTCATCATCACTTGCACTATCACTGCAGTGAACAAGCAAGTCACTTAAACGTCCTGGTAATGCTGGGTTCACATATCTAATTGAGCCGCACTGACCATTATGAAGCAGTTTCCAACCATTTCCAACGGAAGAGTGTGTGACCTCAGACTTTCAGTAATTAAGCATTAAATAAGCCTGAAAATAAAATAAAGACAAGACACAACTATCGTTATGCGAACAGTTGTTTTATTGATAGCTCGACGATGAACTTAACTACTGAAAATCGGAAGGATGAGGAGGAGGCCGCTATTGCATTTATTTTCCTTGCTGTTGCTCATCTCAGAAGACAACATTGTCACGGTCGTATTTCATTATTGTATCACTATCGGTCGCTCTAACTCTGCTGCGTGGCTCGTCTAAACTAATTACCTGTAATATATTAAGGCTCGCCCAAACTTTCCACCTGCAATGCACGTGCATAGAGTTAGTATATAAGCCGGCCAATCGGGCTTGTTGGGAGATGAATCATGACAGTGGTACTGAGGACTCAATACTGCCACCAGGTACTTGGGTGAGTGAAATTATACTTTTAACTTTGTTGTCTTAGGTTCATCTGTGCAGGATTCATATGTTCTACTCATCGTAGTATGAGTAAATAAGTTAGTATGAGTAAATTTGTGTAATTTTACAGGTCCCCTTTGGATACCTACTGATTGTTCCTGGAATGGTATCATGTAAAAATAGTCGCCGATACATGGTATCGTCGTTGAATAGTAGCCGATACATGGTATCGTCGTTGAATTGTAGCCGATAAACGGGATTCGTCGTAGTATGGTCTTGCCGATGGGTGGACAGTTTATTCTTGGAATAGTATCGTCTAAGAATAGTCGCCGATAAATGGTATCGTCGACAGTTTGTTCCTGGAATGGTATCGTCGATGACTGGTCGCCGATAAATGGTATCGTCGAAGTATGGTCTTGCCGATGGGTGGACATTTTGTAACGTCATAATTCATTTAGTGCGCACACTCGTGAAAGAATTGTTATGTTGTATATTTATGTTATACTATATAAACTGAATTCTTTTTTATCTTAGTTTTCTTTATTCCACAAAACGGTCACGCCTCGCCCATCCTGTGACAAACATGTCTTCAGACAACGCCCACCGTGCTGGGTCCGGCCAATTTTAGAGCTCGCAATGAACTGGCCTTGAAACAGACCTGGGAGATGTATCTCCATACAATATTGTACTGGTAATTGTGTGATCCCTCTTGTGCAGCTGCAAATGAATTGACATGTTCAATGTCTGTGTTCCTGGTCACAAGACCACATGTTCCGTGCGCGAGGCCACATGTTCCCTGGGTACAACCTATGGGAACAGGCACATTAAGAAACAAAGGTTCATTGTCGTTGTGGCATGTCACAAGGGAACACGCCACAAGTGAACAGCCTATGGATACAGGGCCTTAGGCCTACATGGGTCCATTATTAAGCGTTGATTAAATAAAAATCGGAATCAGTTGACTATCAGATGATAAATATCGGTGAGTATTATTGTTGGTTGCCATCTATCGACACAAATTCATCAAAATGGAAGACATCGACCCCGAAACTATTTTCCAGGCCAAAAATGGTGGCCATCTTGGATTTTTCGGCCATATTGGCAAAACTTGGCTGGATGGATTTTTGATTACAATATTTCGATTCAGGGACCCTTAAGACATACGAATAATAGACAAATCAGAAGCCTATTATTACATAATTTTATATTTTCGCGCCACATCTGACCACCATTTTTAATATTTGGCCCTCTAGCGGCTTCCGCCAGCATTTTAGAGAGAGGCACCCATGCTTAATCGCTTCAGCAGGTTTTTTTCACATTGAAACCACCTTCAAAACAACGTCTCCGTAAATTGGTCACGGATTTTAGGTCTCTTACCCAACTATTATAAAATCCAATATGTCAATTCTTTGAAATGTAATTTTGTCTAAGGTATTCCGTAGTTTAATAATCAATTGTTTTGTAATATATTTGTATTTATAATGTATTTTTGTTCCATTCTTAATATAATAAAGATTTGATTATTTTGATATACATGATTGTACTTTGATTATAGGAAATTCTGTTTGATCAAATGTAAAACAATTTTGCCAACATTGAAATATATATTTGAAGTGTATGGGGTGTGTAATTTTGATCAGATGTTTTTTCAAAGTTGCTGGAAATGTATATATCAATTTCGTATTCGGTATAGTGTGTAATTTCATATACTTTAAACGTTATGAAATTTGAAATTATATGTATTTCACTTGTGTGCTTTGCTTTTTTTCCGACGGTGAACTGCTGAACAGTCTATTTGCTGATTACGCTATTTTGCCTCGAACGTTTTTTAGGACTTCGAATTTTGACTAATGGTTTGGATTGTTCGTACTTGGTATTATTTTATTTCTTATCTTATAACCAATATGTATTATGAGTTATAAATTATTGTATCGTATTGTTTATAATATTTATTATAAGTTATAAATTGTATTTCTTTTTAATAAAATGAACTATTAAATCAATATATCATTAAATATAGAACTATACACTTTTCAACCTTAAACCCCCACCCCCCGCCTATAGCGATTATTCAACAAAGCTTCATAATCATCCCACTGTATTTGTATTTTCAAACGTTAGTTAGTATCTTATACATGTATATTGTTTTGTCTTATTTTCATTATTTATTATAAGTTATAAATTGTTTTGATATTATTATAACCTATATTCATCTCATATATTGTTTACCTTATTTATGTAAAGTTATAACCGATAATTAATATTTACACTGTTTTAATCCTATTGTGTATCTTATTTAACTTGTGTTATAAATTGTTCTTATTGTACTCTTTACATATTATAAATTGTACTTATCGTTTTGTTTACGTTGTTTATTATAACATATAAATTGTTCTTATTGAATTATTTACATATACTATTCAAAAAAAGTAGGGGATATTTGATTTTTAAGTGTTATTAAAGTCACCTAATGAAACTAACGAAGAAACAAATGACAAAATGAAATGAAGTTCACATTCATCGATTTATTCCAAATGATCGTTAGACTAAGTAAGGCACAGACTGACCATTATAAGGGTAAAATGATACCCGGGGTCAAACAGCAAAGTTACCACAGCATCACAACAAAGTCAGTAACGGGTAAATCCTCCTCTGTTTGCCAAACAAGCATTGATCCGACGTGGCATACTCCTAATGAGACGTCTAAGGTCATTTTGGTCCAGATTGTCCCATTCCTGTTGCAACGCAGCAGCAAGTTCTTGGACATTGGCAGGACGTTGTTGACGTAACCTCTGTCCAATCATGTCCCAGACATGCTCGATGGGGGAGAGGTCGGGACTCAGTGCTGGCCAAGGTAATGTGGTGATGTTCTGTTGTTGGAGGTAACCTGTTACGATCCTGGCCCTGTGACATCTTGCGTTGTCATCCTGGAAGATGAAACGGTGGCCATGACGTCGTGCGAACGGCACAACATGGACTGCCAAGATGTTGTCCCGGTAGTACTGGTCTGTAACACGCCCTACAACAACATGTAAAGCCGTTCTTCCAGCAACAGTGATGCCTCCCCACACCATAACAGAACCACCCCCAAATCGATCATGTTTGATGACGTTAACGTCTTGGAAGCGCTCGTTTCGACGACGCCACACCCTCCTACGTCTGTCCAAAAAATCAACAGTGAACCTTGACTCATCTGAAAACATCACATTGCTCCAGCGTCGATTATCCCAGTGTTGACGATCCCTACACCAACGACGTCTTGCTTGAATGTGATGATCTCTCAAACAGGGATCACGCGAGGACGTCGGGCGCGAAGGTGACCCCTATGCAGTCGATTCCGAATCGTCTGGCCACCCACTCTCACACCAGTGTCTGTTTGAAGACGAGCGCTGATCTGATTTGCTGTGATGACTCAATTTCTCAAGGCCAAGGTACGGATAAATCGATCCTGGGCTTGAGTTGTCGCCCTTGATCGACTGTCCTGTACAGATTGTATCTGGACCATAGCCTGCTTATGACAGACTGAGAAACAGTCATCGTCCGCGCCACAACCGCCTGTGTTGTGCCGATCTGTAGCATGCCAAGGGCACGTAACCTTTCATTTTGGGTACGCAGACGCATATCAAAATTTGTTTTCTGGTCACTAAAACAATTAAACTGATGTTTCCACCCTGGAATTCAATGCCACAATGACTGTAACATTCAAAGTCAGGGTCGTGAAAATCTTGGGTTGCACCCCCATGATCATCCGAAGCATCACCTGCATTCTATACGGTAGCTATTTGTGGGTTTGGGCGTCACATGTAACTGGAAATGTTTCTTCTGTTAGGTTCTATAGTGACTTTTTTCGTAGTCATTTGCATATTTTAGTATTATTCCCCCAAAATCAAATATCCCCTACTTTTTTTGAATAGTATATATTTAAATTTATTAACATTGTGTCGAAACCGCAGACTTTTACTGAAAATTCCATAATTCACGGGGGGAGACTGCCCCCTAAAAGGCGAAAATATAAAAAGAGGAGACAAATCTATTAATAATCTAAAAATCCAACTGTTAAATGGAGTAAAAAATGCTATTGAATATACTAACGTCATATCACATTTAGTAGGGTTATTCATGTTTTTTGATACATGTATTTGTTGTTATTTATTGTGAATAAAGTTGTTAATTAGTTTAAACCTAGTGGTTTAAAAAAAGCGGACTATACATTTAACACCATTGTATTCGATAATCCCCTGGCTTGATTAATCCCCCCACGAGAACAATAGCGGGTGGCACAGTGAGATGTTCCCAATAAAAACATTTACATAAGCGAGCGTCACACCAATCAATAGAAACACAAATTATCAGAGGGTTTCACTGACAATAATCGTAATAGAGATTTCCTCTCTTCACAACAAGATACACGGACCCGAAGGTGGTCATAGAGGACGTACACACTCGTTTGTGAATGACCACCATTTCTTTGTGGATCAGGTGAATCTCTCCCGCCTACTGGATTTGCGGATTCGTCTATCTTTGATTCCGAATTGAATTGAAATTCTTTTAGAATATAATATTCTAAATATTAATTCGCGGCCTCAAAGAATACAAACGTGATTTCTACATTGTAGATGCAGGATTATAAACTTCAATCTCATGCAGACAAATTTAAAAATCCAGAACTTTTAACTTTTATAACATGTTTTCGTATTTTACCTGTTCAACTGTATGACAAAAGAATCTGGTATAAAATCGATTAATTATAGTTTAGGATTGTTAGTTCATCATTGCCACGTGACTGACATCACTTGGGGTCTGTGGTATAAGACTGTGAAGAGTAAAACAATAGACCAGGGATATTATTTGAAACAATCACTACACAGAAGGTAACCCGCTTGCGTCTAAGGTAACCATCTTATTTCTAACTGATTATTACAAAGGTAACCCTCGTTTCTAACTGATTACTACAAAGAAGGTAAACACTCTTGTGTCTAACTGATGTGGCAATTTAACAACATTTCGGTGAGTATAAACATTTTTTAATAGGAGGTCGCAATAATATTGAATTATGAAAAATGTTTTGAAAGTACATTACATACACGATTGGGATCCATCGAAAACTGCAGCCATGGTATGATGTTAGCGGGTGTAAACAAACTTTATCACATTAAATCCACTTTTGCAGACGGACCCAAATCTTATCAGGTCATGATGAGGGGTGAAATTGTAGGTCATATATACTAAGCCGCAAAAGAAACTTCGGATTGGAATGTTTCACTGAATAGACGCATTGCGTAAAATTTACCAAATGTTTTAATGTTTATTGGTGACCACAACTCCAACTTTACTTGGGCAATAAGGCTCTCACACAGAATTGAACCCAGGAAATGCTCTCAAAAAGTCAAGTTGACTTCTGAGATGGTAATGTGTTGTTCTTGATTTTCATATAACTCCTACTGAACGGTCTGTTCACCGGGACTAGTTCTATAAAATGCACCCTAATATCTGCATTAACCGTTCACGCTACAGCGTCAATAGACTCCACGGCTCACGACAGCTCAGACCAGGGTACAGGGGCTTAGAAGAATAGACACAGGCCACACTGCTCAAGCCGTTGCCAATCACTTCCAGGTCAATGTTCGGACCATTTATAGACTTGAGCAACGCTTTCAAGACACAACCATCACGGTTGATAGCCCCCGAACTGATAGACAAGGGGTTACTATAAGGCTGCAAGACTGCCATGTTGTTCGACAGCACGTACATAATCCCTTCACACAGGCATCTGAAACAGCAAAAGAGAGAATATCCTTTGCCGCAGGCGATAACGCAAAGGAGAACTATTATATTCACAGATGATAGTCAACTGCATATTGCAGGACCATAATATGGCGTCGAGGTTGTCAGTGTTATTCTGACCGATGTGTCATGGAACGACACTCATGTGGAGCCTCAAGCACAACTGTTTGGGGTGGAATCGGCCTGGACCCAACAGTGGGTCCTGTGTTGTTCCAACATCTTGGTCCAGGGAGGAGAGGAGGCGGTTTCACAGCAGTGCGCTACATCGATCAATCTCTCAGACCCCACGTCATTGAGGGGGGTTGGGATGACATAGTGGTCTAGAGTGCCACGCTTCGACCTCTAGCTTGCCGGTCACCTCTGGCTTGCGGCTGTGGTTTCAAGGCCTGGTGTGAGCGTATGTGGCATGGAGATAGGGGCGCCTTCTCAACCTCGTGGGTTTCCTCCGGGCACTCTGGTTTCATCCCACTGCTAAAGACCCCTAGGCGCAAGCGAATTATTGAAAATAAAATTAAAAACCATATGTTAGTCCCGAAATGACCTAGTTTGTGTTGAGTGGACGTTAAACCCCATTTCTCTCTCTCCACGTCCCTGACACAGCATGACAGTGCCCGTGCCCACACGGCCAGAGTTACTCGAGACTTTCTACAACAGAACATTGCCAAGGTTATATGCACTGGTCAGCCCTTAATCCGGACTTAATCCCGATTGAACATCTTTGGGATAAATTCAGAGGAGACTTAATAGTATTTCATCTAATATACGCCTGTTTGCTGACGACACCTCTTTATTCGTAATAATTGATAACCAAATCTCTACTCAAAATAAATTAAACGCGGACCTAGAAACGATTTACAAATGGTCATTAAAATGGAAAGTAACTTTCAATCCTTCTAAAACTACCAGCCTTACCTTCTCTAGAAAATTTTCCCCCACCTCTCTTAACTTAAATTTCAACAATGTCCTTTTTACTGATGTTAACACTCATAAACACCTTGGCGTATATTTCAATAACTTCTGTACTTGGGATACCCACATTAACCATATGATAACTAAAATTAGTAAAACCACTAACTGCTTCCGTTCACTTAAATATCGACTTAAACGTAAAACCCTCGAAATCATCTTCAAATCTTTTATCCTACCTCTTTTCGACTACGCTGATTGCGTGTGGAATAACTGCACAAAAGAAAAAAGTGACCAGCTGGAATTTCTACATCTAGACGCCATTCGAACCATTACAGGCCTTCCTCGCGGTACTTCGCATAACTTACTTTATTCTGAATCTGGATTCACCAGCCTTATACAAAGACGTTACGAACATAAAATGGTTTTATTCTTTAAAATTATCAATATACAAACACCGTCGTTCCTATTGGATTTAGTCCCTCCAACTATAGCGTCAAGCCAACCATATCAACTCAGAAACTCCAATAATCTAATGAGTATTATCTGTAAATCCAACCTTTATAAAAATTCGTTTTTTCCATCGTCAGTACTGGAATGGAATCGTCTAGACGAAAGCATCAAAACTTCTGACTCGATCTCTTCATTCAAATTTAAAATTAGACAAGCATACGGTAAACCTAATTGTAACATGCTTCAGTGTAAACCCTGCGTTTTGATTGGTCAATTAGACACTGTCTATTGGAGAATAACACCCCTCTGTTTTAGTAATGTCTTTTAAAATCCTCAAAAAGCATGTTACAATGTCGATAAACACTTCCTGTTTCGCATTTAGAGGGGTGTTATTGTCCAATAGACATGTCCTGAGATTTTACATTAGAACCCTCGACGCTACGCGTCTCGGGTCCTAATGATCTCAGGACATGTCTATTGGACAATAACACCCCTCTAAATGCGAAACAGGAAGTGTTTATCTCCTAAATACTACGATCTCTTCAACTTTGGCGACAGGACTCTCCAGATTATTCTCTCCAAATTACGCAATTCGAAATCCGACTTAAATTATCATAAATACCTCATGCATATATCTGACGACCCATCCTGTCTGTGCGGAAACAAATGTGAATCTAGCGAACACTTCTTCTTTCATTGTGGCAGATCCACTATCGATACATTAGACTACCATTACAAGAACATTAATTCGCTTTTATTTGGAAATGACAGTCTTTCTAAAAATAGAAATATCTGTTTACTCTCAGTCGTTCACAAATATATTACTTTGACTAAACGCTTCAATTCTCCGAAATAAAAATGTTTAATCGATCATTCTCTACGAGCCACTTTTTAAATTATCCTTCAAATTTTATATTGTGAACAACGTCTACTCACTGTATGACTACATACAAACGTCCCTGACCTAGCCTCTGTAACCCAGTCAAATGTGAGATATGTGTATACCAGTACCATTAAACTATAGTAGGTTGGTGCGTATTTTTTTTCCTTTCCTTGGCATCGCGTCCTCAACTTTATTATCCAAATCTGTACTCGGGCACCCGTTCCTTTTCCAATTTTCTCTTGACTATTTTTCCTTTTTATTTATATACCACTCTTATTTCATTGATAACTAAAACCCTAACATTGATAATCATTCTCAGTGTATTACATTACCAGCTGATCATTAAATTTATATTCATTTCACTCCATTCTGGAAGCAGTTTTATATAAGCATTAAGTTGCTTGTTACTGTATCCAACTTATTCATATTATTCCCTCCTTAATTGTATATAAGAATTCTGAATAAATACTTTTTAAATCACTTAATAACGTCGTACCTAGACCAAACACAGCGCTGGATGGAGCCAGGCTTTTCTAGGAGTGAGGTTCCAGGTGTCAATGGCGTTGTTCAATCGTCTGATTGACTCTTGTGGTTGACACACCAGATACTGATGTATAGACTCTGTACGGACTTCAAACCTTCTCGTAATGTCTTGGAACTGTTATGAATTAATCACTAATAATTAAAAATGTGTCAACATACTATTTACAAAAAGTCGTTTTCTAGAATTATTTGATTAAAGTGCCCCCCTGATTTTGAAATCGCACTGACGTGTATTTGCTGTTAAGTATACCCAGTCCATGGTGTAAACATAACCTCACTACAATTTAGTGTTGACGGTTTAAACAGGCATTATGCAAGAGCTAAATCTACCTATTGTAGATCCTTCCATATGCCATAAATCTTTCATAAATTATTAATTAGACATTTATTAACTTGACCTGTCGATGGCAATGGGTGGCTCCGAATTGGTGTAGATTAGTTCGGTCCGGCCGTTTAATGGTTAAAGACCCGAATGACCAGTACGGTAGTGACGATCAATCTACGCAACTACATGTGATCTTTCACGTGTACACCGATGTGTTCAGGGAACCTGGGTTATGCGTCCCACCCGAACCACTAGGACGCTATATTTGTCAGGCCATCCGTCCAGCATCACTGACAAGAGGAAACCACGCCAGGAAATTTCTCGGCCATCACCGAGAGCGAACCCGCAAACTCAAGACTGGCGCGCCAGTGTCTTATCCACGTAGCCACCGTAGCTTCCTTTGAGGATATCAGCTGAGACTCTTACGGTCACCGTGGTTAAATATTATTGCCCATTTAATTTGTGATTAAATATTATAACCATTTCCTTTAATAAGAGAGAGAGAGAGAAATGGGGTTTAACGTCCACTCAACACAAACTAGGTCATTTCGGGACTAACATATGGTTTAATTTTATTTCAATAATTCGCTTGCGCGTAGGGGTCTTTGGCAGTGGGAGGAAACCGGAGTGCCCGGAGAAAACCCACGAGGTTGAGAAGGCGCCCCTATCTCCATGCCACATACGCTCACACCAGGGCTCGAAACCACAGCCGCAAGCCAGAGGTGACCGGCCAGCTAGAGGTCGAAGCGCGGCACTCTAGTCAACTAGGCCATCCCAACCCCCCTCCTTTAATAAACTATAACACATACATGTACTTATGGACGAACAATTGCTTAATTTATTTGGATGATTGTGTGAACAAGCTCGGTTTTGAGTCGACTGTTAAACCATACATGTATTTCCTACTCGATCTCCAATCTGAATTACATAATGAATCTAAACAAATGCAACCCAAGTGAATTAATATCTATTTTTTAGATCAATGGACATGGTTTAAACTTTTCACGGAATGGAGTCATTATTCTTAACATATTCTAGAGTTGGTCTCCTAATGTGGACAGTGGTGTTACTTTACGTTCCGGTGTCCATTGCATCTGTTTCGATGTGCGCTGCAGTGATCTTGCCATCAGTTCTCGCCAATACCTACCTACTTATTGGTGTATTTGATGTATTGCATACCAGAGGTTTGGCTCTCTGTGCTAGGGAATGTAAATATAGGAAACGATGCCTGTCCTTTAATTATGAAACCAATACTGGTGAATGTCAACTAAATGGAAACGCCAATTCTTCAACAACATTAATAGCCGGAAATACTGATGGGTTTTCATACAGTGAGGTTTATACCTGGCCAGAGGTGAGTGAACATGTAGGTGACTCATAACCGCGGAGTTAGTTCTGACGTGCAGCATTTCATTTCCGTAATTAATAAAGGTATGCATGGATCAGAACGAAACATTGGAAATCAAACGGTTTTCTCTCATAGAACTACCGACGAATTATTTATTTATTTGGAATGACCAAGAAGAAATAATTGTGGACTCAATGAATCTGTCATTGATATTTTGTGCGTGCATTATTCCGTAATGTCCGGGAATTTCCACACCTTATCCCGTGCACGGCCTCGCAAATCGACATCTTGTCCCGTGAACGACATCGTTCACAGATGTTATATAATTATTGATGTGGCCGCATGAGATTTAACGCTCTCTATCTTATGTTGATGTTTCAGTCTATAGCTGGGAAATGTGAGAACAAACCATGTCCTGGTAATTCTGTTTGTGTATTGGATGACCATGGTTACTATTGTACTGTAAAATGTAAGTATGAAATATTGAACTGTAAGGGCGGGCGTCACGCACTTCAACAGCACCCTGTACCACTTGACCACATTGGCTTGTCTGACTTTCTTACAGTCTTATAATGTTTTCCTTGTTCAGTGGCCCAATTCTATTACTTGTGTTTTTCTTAGAAAAGACTTGTTGTATTATTTGAGAATTAACATTTCTTTAGAAAAGATTTGTTATCATTAAAATTATAGCATCGACATTCTGGCGTTACCAGTTTACTTTAGTATAAGAAGAAATGGTCGATGAATCCTAATGTCAATTGAAGCACGTCGGTTTATTTTGTTTCCGTTACGACATCAACTTGACTCAAATGTATTTGATTAACTGTGAGTTACATAGGTAAGACGAAATGGTCGATTAATCGTAACCCATGGCAATTCAGATTGTATTATGTTGACAGTCATTTGAAACATTCTTTATATCCGTTAACACACCAACTTGACTTTCAAGTATTTGATTGTGTCTGTGTTATAGGATCGATCATTTTATATCGACTCGAATTAAAACTACAGAAGCTGCAACCAAAACAAAACAAATATGGTCAGTTGTTTATTATATCGATTTAACTGATAGTTGTGTCCCTCTTTATAAACAGCAGGACGTTATAGCCCCATGTTATTTAAGGCCTAAGGCATGTGCAAGATAAAAAGCTGCAATAATCCTATGTGTACACGCGTTTTAGCACCTCGAGTTCTAATTATCCTTCTTCGGGAGTCAATTCTTTGGATGCTAAAATATCATTCGTATTTCCAGATTGTAAAACCCCCGTCTCACCTTTTTCTGATGAACATGTAATACCGGAATTTGACCAGTCTGTTGGTATATGGCCTACTGGTACCAACCTTACATACAGCTGTTCCCCGTCCTACTATCCTACTGTCGACTGGACATGTAATACCAATGGTACTTGGGAGAAACCAGTCTGTAAAGGTGAGGGGCGCTGATCCTTTGTATCCTCTTGAGTTACAGGGTTAAAGAAAGTGACACACAACCCTTTCCAGACGAGTTGTTTTATCGTGTCGTGATTGCTCCATATATTTGTTGGCATGGGTCCGTACAATTAAACATGGGTCCAGGAATTTTCTGACCTCCTGTTCATGAGTTTCAGGTTATGAATACACGGATTCTAACAGATTCCCGCCCCTATACAACTCTTGAGTACATGATAAAGGACAATATTGGTGTCAGTCATTATCACAAATGTGATAGAAACTCGTTTAACACGTTACAACTATAATTTAACACAGAGATCATTGCTACGATATGAACACGAGTTATCCTACAATATCACTGACTGAAGTGTCCGATATCCCCTCACATAACAACTTTTGGTCTTATGAGAGGGTAGATTTCCTCTCGGCTATCTGTTATTACTCGTCACTTCGGTCAGTTATACAGAGGGATAATTCGTGTTTTTCTTTTGGGTTCCAAATCTATCGTAATTTTGAATATTTTGGAAATGACTGAGTTAAAGATTTAGTTTCTTTAATTAAGATGGCGATTATTAACTGATTGTTATATTCTATATTTAGATGGTAATTATTAACTGATTGTTATACTCTATATATTGAGATGGTGATTATTAACTGATTGTTATACTCTATATTTAGATGGTAATTATTAACTGAGTGTTATACTCTATATATTGAGATGGTGATTATTAACTGATTGTTATACTCTATAGATGGTGATTATAGTACTGTTCTATTCCAGCCTTAACTAGTTGTACAGAACTGTTTCAATGCAATCCGGTATATTCAGATGGGAATTATGTATTCAAATATCCTGGTTTGTATAGTTGCATAATTTAAATCAGATTTTTTGCCTACCTTATAACTTCAATTTGGGATATTAATTGTACCCTCTAAATTAGTATTTAATTGGAATGAAATGAAATATGGTTTGACTTCCTACTGCTCTGCTCCTAAACTGTGCTACTGAAGACGGGCATACGTCATACAGTGTACTGTGAGGGGAATTCTGCCTGGGTAGCGGCGCTACGGCCTACTCTTATATCGAATTTCAACTGCCAAGGGATCTTTACGTGCACGCCAATGTGTACACGGGGCCTCGTTTTTACGTACCATCCGAAGGACTAGACAGCTGTCCCTTGCAAGGCCCTCCGTCCTGCATCACTGATAATAGGAAACCACGCCGCGAAAATCTTGAGGTAATGCTGGAACAATAGAAGAACGTCAGAGGAATTCTGTACATGTACATGAATCATCAACAGTTTTGGGAGCTGAATTTTACTTAACATTACGTTTGTAAAATGATGAAATTGGGTTTCCTTAAAGTTATGGATTCTAAAAGCGTAGCCGTTTTGTCGCTTTTAGGACAGTGAGATTAAAATTCTGACAAGTGTTCAGTTAAAGCTATTGAATTTTATCTTCGTGTGTTAAACTTGTATCAAGTGTTGGGTTAAATCTATCGAACGGTATTTTTGTGTGTTAAAGCTGAACTGCGATTACACAATTACAGGAATAATTAAACAGGGTTAACGCCCCAAACAACCGCCATACCTATTTTAGATTTGTAGACCAAACATGGCAATCACTTAGGGGTAACAAAAACACAAAAATGGTTGATGTTGGTACATTTGTTATTGTTTGGGGCAAGGCAGTTGCTCTGTTAATTTAACAACAACAGTATCTCGCGGTTGACTTATTTCATCTAATTAGTAAAATAATATATACCTGCCTGATCAGACATAATATTTGTGTAATAATATTTTCAGTAGATAATTGGTATTTGGCACAGTATATACTGGATGTGGGTGTGGCCTGGCTGTGTTTTTGTTTGTGCTACAAATTAAGGAATAAGCACAGTGGCTGTTTAGACGTTAACTGCTTTTTTATTTAATTATTTATGTATTTAACCATACATCGCCTTTCACCTGTTTTATACTAGGAACTGACCATGACATGATAGTAAAGTGTTTCCCAACACCACATCACACTTATGTACCTCTACAACCGAATACCACGTTCAGTTATTATTCAACCAATTATTCAGCATCCTGTCATCCAAATGCGACTACATGTGGTTACCGACACTTCACTGTAATTCGCATATTGATTTTCTTAACTGTAAGTATGTTCGCTTATTCTTTCTAAATTATTTACAGCAACTTTGATTAGCGGTTTGCCGGAAGAGCCTTAGAGAAGAACACTTTAAGTCACATTTTTGTCTTTTTACGTAAAATGCAAAACAAACTTTTGGACGAGAATGTTTGAAGTGAGCAGAACAACTTCAAAATGATGTTTAACACGAACGATAATTATCACTGCAATTGATTGCAACTTTTCAGGTTAGTTAAGGTTAAATACGGGATCTGGTAGGTTTCTATTTGTCCGAGAGGCCATTTCAGAAGGGCATTGGTCCGATGTGACTCTGATCGTTTTTACCTGAAATTGATTATTCCACAAAAAGCAATTTGTTACCAGATGACGCAATTAACTGGGGTTTGTGGAAATGGTGACTTAGATAGCTCTTCCCCTATATAGGATTGTAATTCTGATTATATAGTGTTGTAATGCATTTGCCTTCATAGGGTAGTGTAGCATTGTCCGTCGGCGGAATAAAGATCAAAACCATATCATCTGGTACATATATATTGTGATTGTCTAGGACTCCTCCTTGTCAGGTCTTGACAAAGAGAGCCGTCAGTCGTGCGGATGGAACTTGGCTAAATTGGCGTGCACGTAAAAGGTCCATTGACAATGTATAGCGTATATCCGTCTTCTTCAATAGCCCAGCTTAGGAGCAGAAAAGTAGGACCTTAAACTCTATTTCATTTCATTTCTCTGGCGTAGATACGAGGGTAATTAACGTATTGACAGCAGTAAAATAGTACGTTTATTAGGAACAGCAATACATTAGTTTGTCGTATGTCAAAGCAGGATACATGGCTACAGGCATAGACTACATAAAAACAACACGTCTTTCAGTCTATTCCAACCCAGATGGAGTTTGTTTATGGAAACGTCACATTATGCTTAAGAATCAACGGGGTCTAGTCTGTCGTGCCCAGATCTGGTTATTGGAAATCTCAGGATTTCTACTATAATTGGTTAATTACGCACAATGACGTCAATAATTACCCAAATATGGACATTGTCCTTGAAGGAATATCAAATTAGCCCTGACTCTAGACCTCATGCCCTGTTCTCTCCTTATATTGAAGACAAATTAAAATAACATTTCAGATAAACACAAAGCTAACGTTACTATTCATATAGCTTACTATACTAAGCATCAAACGAAACGACGTCAGGTTTGTATGTTACTCTGAATAGAGGCATTGTATATAGCTTGCCAAATGTTTTTATTGTAAATGTGTGTCCACATTAATCACTAATGTGTCAACATACTGGTCACAAAAAATTGCTTTGATCCAGTTAGTAAGTCGTATTCTAGAATTATTTGTTTAAAGTGCCTCTCTGATTTTGAAATCATACTGACGTTTATTTTTGCTTGTTAGTATATATTACCACAGTAGTAATTGACAATCTACTCAAAGTTCCATGATTATGGTATATCTGATTTTATAGGATTAAAATGTGTATAATTTATATGACTTAGAAATTAGTTACTACATTGTTGTAATGTATCTGACTTTATAGACTTGTAATAATTCTGACTTTATGTATTGTTTATTGTCGAGAGCGAGACATTAAGTAATAGACTGTAACAACATGAGTGTTTTTACAATATAATTAGGCAATATCTTAAGCTCTAGATCATTAAACAACTTAAAATACAGACACCCCATACGTGCTTTTACAGTGAAAACGTCACATATTTCACTAGAATAAATAAAGTACGACTGGCAAGTTGCCCGTACGATTATTTGAAATAATGTTACGTCACATTTGTATTTTAACTGGTTATAATGGATTTGAATGTATATTATTTTAACTAGAGATGATTGTATCAGATCGATGCATTGTTTCATCCTATACCAACACAAACGAAAATTACTTCTACGCCCTTGATTTAGACCAAGCTGTTACACATCCAGTTTATTAATATGTTTTTTAGAATGTGTGGCAAGCACAAGACCTTAACTTTACAACTACCGAATGTGATGGTCCACGCCTGTTTGAAGCTGGTAAGAACTGTGGCCCTGGGTGTGAAATCCCGGAACCTGGTATATTCCAGGTAGATCTACGTGGTACTGGTCTTAAACATAAACCATTTGTAAGTGATGTATTAATGACATATATCTATAAAATATTTTTATCCATTATCGACGGGTTCCAATTAATCAACAAAGAGACATGATTGCTGAAACAGAGAATTCAGCACAACCCCAACTAGCTTTATGTCGTAATACTAACAACATCTATATACGCCCATATCCTAAACTGAACCCGGGGGTCACGTGGCTAAGTGGGTAAGGCACTGGCTCGCTAGACTGGAGGTGGGTGTTCGATGACTACATTGGCTGGCCGATAAAGTTCGTCCAGATTTTCCGGCGTGGTTTCCCCTTGTCAATGATATAGGACGGGGGGGGGGGGGGGGTCCTGACAAGGGCAGTTGTCTAGTCGTTCGGATGGAACGAAAAACCCGAGGTCCCGTGTACACATTGGTTTGCACGTAAAAGATCCCTTGGCAGTTGGAATTTGATATACGACTAGGCTGTAACGCCGCTGCCCGGGTAAAATTTCCCTCATTGCGTGTGTCCCTCTTCATTAGCCAGGTTAGGTGCAGAAAGTAGGACGTTAAACCCCATTTCATTTCATTTAATCGGAACCCCAGTTTCCGCACGTCAGCTCGTGGGTTTTCTCTTGTTAGCGCAGTATGAAATATTGTTATGGGTTGTTAGCAGTTTCGAGACTTTTATCCAATTTTTTGTCCACAGCCTTTCGAAGAAATTGGGGAACTATTAAAATGGGTTCGTCCGTCTGTCTGTCCGTCACACTCTTTGGAATACAATAATTTTCCTGCTAATTGAGCTAGAATGTTCAAACTTTGTGTAGGTGTTTATTCGGTCGATACCTTGATGGAGTTCGAAGATGATAATTAGGGTAAGCAGAGATAAGCAATTTGATTGGTTAATGCTTTGGGGCACGATAACTTCAGTTCTAATTAAGAGAGAGTGATCAAACTTGGTGTATAGTTTCATCACATCTGTACCTTAACTAAGTTCGATAATGAACATTTTCTGTTAAGGGTAAGCATAGCCATAAGCAATTTGATTGGTCGACACTTTGGGACACAATAACTCTCCTATTTGAGCTAGAATTTTCAAACTTGGCCTAGGTGTTTATTAAGTCGATGCCTTGATGGAGTTCAAGATGAGCATTTTCTGCTTATGCTACCTACTGGATTGACCGTCATCAGATTATGGACTAACTGGATCCATTCTAAAATTCTTTTCACCATATCTTCAGTATGTTGAAGTTAACAACTCCTCGTCAAGTCATCAACAACTCATCGTCAAGTCATCAACAACTCATATGTGGTGTTCCTCAAGGATCCGTTTTAGGCCCGGTAATCTTCACAATGTACTATATTTATTCATGATCACGATCTGCTCTATCGTTTTATGCGGATGATTCTCAGTTCCTTGACAGCTTAAAGCCACTTCAAATCGATCAAAATGTCGCAAATAAGAATCTGGAAGGGTGTTTCGAAAATGTCAAGAAATGGATGTCATCTAATATGCTTAAACTAAACGATGAAAAGACTGAGGTTCTTCTCGTGGGTCCTGCTAGCAGTCTTTAAAGATGTGACATTCGATCGATCAGCATCGGAAGCACCGACATTCCTGTGTCTAGAACTGTGAGGAATCTTGGAGTTCTTGTCGATTCTCATGTCAGCTTTGAAGACGATGTGAACAACATCTTTACAATGTGTCATTTTCATCTCCGAAGGATAGGGTCCATTCGTCATCTATTAACCGAAAGCGCTGCTGCAACCTTATTTCAATCCTTCGTCCTGTCCAGAATAGACTATTGTAATTCGGCACTATCTTGTATTACCAACGAACAGATTTCAAAACTCGAAAGATTACAAAACCGCGCTGTTTACATTGTCACAAAAAGTAAATCAAGATCACACGTCACACCAGTCAATACATTGGCTCTATATTCGAGAAAGGATCAACTTCCACTTTTAAATCTTATCGTTAACCTATCAATCAATAAACAAATCCGCACCAGGTTAATTTCAAAATCTATTATCACTGTATCAACGTAAACGATCATTAATGTCAGAAGCCTATAATTTGAAATCATTTGGATCTAGAACTTTTCGATACAGCACATCAATTGTTTGGAATACACTTCCAGAAAATATCCCACAATATGAATCTGTGTCGGTTTTTAAATCCAAAATGAAAACTTAGTTATTTAGTCATTATCATTAACACTCCAAAGTGAGAACATTTTCTAGCGCCCAGTGCATTCCCTAGTTGCGCGATAAATTATTATTATTATTAAGCAGAAATAAGCAATTTGATTGGTTGATGCTTTGGGACACGATAACTTCAGTTCTAATTGCGTAAGAGTGCTGAAATTTGGTGTATAGTTTCATCACGTCAATTCTTTGACTTAGTTCAATTATGAGCATTATTCTCAGCGGGTAAGCAGAGCGATAAGTAATTTGACTGTTCAAGACTTTGGAACATAACATCGTTACTTTTAATTGAGGTAGAATGTTTAAAGTTGATCTGATAGAGAGTGATGGAACTTAGTGTATAGCTGATAATCAGTTTGATTCCTCGATACTTTTGAAAAAGGGGGGTTGGGATGGCCTAGTGGTCTAGAGTGCCGCGCTTCGACCTCTAGCTGGCCGGTCACCTCTGGCTTGCGGCTGTGGTTTCGAGCCCTGGTGTGAGCGTATGTGGCATGGAGATAGGGGCGCCTTCTCAACCTCGTGGGTTTCCTCCGGGCACTCCGGTTTCCTCCCACTGCTAAAGACCCCTACGCGCAAGCGAATTATTGAAATAAAATTAAACCATATGTTAGTACCGAAATGACCTAATTTGTGTTGAGTGGACGTTAAACCCCATTTCTCTCTCTCTCACTTTTGAAAAAGATAATAATCCGGAAATTTATATCGCGCACAAACACCATAGTAACACGGTCCCTAGTGCGCTAGCAAAGGTTGTGATAGTTCTGTTCCAAAGTGTAACTGGAACTGATATGTTTTTAGTCTACGTTGATTTGCAGTTTTTAAGGGGGTGATTAGGGGATGTGTCTTATTTCGGCGGGGGGCTGTTGGCTTTTTTTCTAGAACTGTTGTTCTATCACAATTGATATAACTATACCCAATAGTTACGATTTCTACGATCATCCGTCAGTCGTTTACTGTTCTGTTTTACACTTGTTTGAAATTGATATGTATATTTTATTTAGGAGTTAAATTATGGACAAATTGCTTTCTCGTACAATGGCCAACTAGTAACAGGTACTTGCAATACTTGTGCTGGTGTGTGTAGCGTTGCTGCATGGCCAACATTTTCGCCGGCAATTGGATCAGGTAAAATAAGTTCATTTTTTAAATATGATTGTACCTCTTTGATTTGATTAAAAAGTAAGGCATTAATATCCGTTACATTTCTTTTCTTTTTCTCAAAAATATCGATGTTAATGTTTTTAGTTCGTAAACAAATCGACTTTCGCATATTTATTTTGGAACAAGCATTTGATGATGTCGTAAATTCAGGAGAATGATTTCCTTTGGGAGGTATTTATGCACGTTCCACACTAAGTGAATGACATACAATCGATGGTAACTAACAAGTGTTCAAAATATCAAGTTCAATTTATTAATTTATGCTACATGTCTCGTAAGGTCGTTTCTTTTTTATCTTGGGATATGTCGGTCTTCATCAGCCTGTGTGATGCAGAACTGTATGACGTTATAACATCTCTGTTTATTGCTACTAAATATAGTTTTTCTACTTTCACTTCAGTTATCAATTATACCAACACTACTATACCAGTCTGTCTGTCAAGATCCTAGATATCAGAGGTCAAGATAATATTACTGAACGGAAGTAAATCACTCACCTACCACCAACATTTGGATCTAAATAAAGTATCAAAAAAAATTGAACTGACGTAATTGTAATTGGGCATTTATCGGACATAGATGAGTAATCGGACTAAAGCACCTGTCTATCGACAAGTTTTGGGTCTAAATAAAGTTTTAAAAAAAGCTATCTGACATGTATTTTCAAATGGGCATATCTACAGATTTTATTGGACCATGGTGAATAATTAATTAAATTAAAGGATAAGACGCCTCTATTTCATTATCTGCATCCAACCGTATAAATTATTTAACCAATATTTAATTGCGTTATTGCTTGAACGCCCATTTGTTCAATTGCATGTGAACCTATCCTTAAGCAACTCCCAAATCCAAGACCTAATTGGATCCAATCCACTTGCCCAGTACCAGCAAAGTTATGGAAAGTCCCAGCACCAACAAAGTTACTGAAAGCCAACAAGGTTACTGAAAGCCCAGACCACCAAGGTTACTGAAAGCCCAGAACCAATAAGGATACTGATTTACTCATACATTATTCTGCCCGATTACCAAGTACCAACAAGGCAAAAACTGTTTTGTGAGGACACTCTTGAATTAAGTCAAGAGTTGGCTTTATGCTCTTGTGCCTTGTATTTACATGGAACTGGACCTTCCTATCTAGCAGATCTGTTAATACCAACTTGGCGAAAAACAACTTTGTAAGGACGTTCTCGAATTACAAAGTAAATACCTGTATTGAGCCCTCCTGTAACTTTCAGTGATAGATATTGCCTTGTAAATGAAGTATATCATTGGTAATTAGTGGAAAGGGGTGACTTCGATGAGAATTAAGCTAAAACACATAACCCTACCAGGGTATTGCCATTGAAAAGTCAATCCGTCAACTCTGTGTCCATGGGGAATTGTTGTCATTATCGACGAAAGGTTAAGTTTCGGCGGAGGGGTGTGCTTATTGATGACAGACGATCAGGGTTTAATGTCAAAAATGATGCCATTGAAATTACAGATCAAAGAGTCGATTTTTGGTCCATAACAAATTACATTCTTTATAAACCCACGCTGTTAGACCGACATCCCCTACTACTTGTCACGTAAACTGAGAAATGGAAAGCATATATCAATCGACTCAATGATAGACCTTATGCTAAAAGTGAAACACTAACAGCCCCCCCCCCCCACCCGGCGTTAGTCAAAACTGTGTATTGTGCAAAAAGGTTGCTAACTTCGGAGCTATTTATTATTTTTGATTTAATAGTATATCAGAGTTCTTATATACAATAATAGAGGGAATAATACGAATAAATTATTATTTTTCACAAATAGGAAGTATGTTACGGATGAGAAAAAAATTAATCCCAGATTGGCCATATTCAGCTTATTTCCATACCAGGAGGTACTTTTTTGTTATTTCCTTGATTAAGTGGGGTAAAATTCGGGACAGATTCTCTGGATCCAATGACTTTGGGTATATTCCTAAAAAGCAGCCTAATTCCATTATGGAAGCTCATTGGGGAGGACGGACTTATAAAGTCCCCCAAAAAGCTGTGCGATATATTAAACTATAGGTTATCGGTGTCATTTACTTCAGATAAAAATATGTTCCGACCCAAAACTATTCCAGGTTAAACTCATATTCAGGTCATATTAGTAATGTATTAATCTGTAGTTTTGTTAAATTCTGCAAAATAACTAAGTTTAGTAGACGATGGAAGAAAATACAACCGGTAATGTAAATTCTTATGTATCACAGCAAAAATTACAGAGCCATATGAACAGAAGCTATGGGGAGCACATTTTCAAGCATAAATTATGATCCACTATGACTCCCGTCCGCGTCACCTTTTCTACTAGAAAACAGAGTGGAATGAATGAATGAAATGGAGCTTGATGGCACGTCAGCTCCAACCGGGATATATGGTGCCAAACAAATGATGATGTTAACGATAAATAAATATCACCTAAATATATCTATATACATAAATAAAAACAAGTATCACAGTCAATAAGAAAACAGAGTGGAGTATGGGATGGAAACTGTTTGTTAGCGTTATACAAACCCCAGCGTTTACCGGCGTGTATGAATGACCAAAACACTGACAAGACAAATGTCATTGCTGTTGCATAGTACGGATAGAATGGGAAGAATCCGACTGTTCTAGTTATGCAAGAGTGTGACAAATACCGGAAGTTGCACAAGAGAAGTATGTGAGCTCCAGTTAGTCATTACACACATTTTCTTTCAACTCACGATGGTCCGATAGTTAATTGTGTTTGACCGTGTATAATCTGTGTCTTCATAAGAATACATGTGAAAGAATATCATTGGCTTGTAACACCGTTTGTTCGAACTTGTTTTTTATGTTTATATCTGCCAAAAAAAAAACACACACCTTGACAACGAACACATATATTTCAATTTATCACCCAATAACACATTTGAGAGTAGATATCGCTTGTATGATAAATTACATAAATCTACTGCGATATCTCCTTAGGAGATAAGGTTATCATTGTTTGAAGATTTAACAAGATTTGTCATAGATTATTTACTTGTTTATCGAGACCCAGTCTCTTTGAACCATTTTTGAATTACGTCATTAAATGACAATCCGTTTTATAGTCCCCCGCACCCTACGGCATAATGCATCTTCAATAGTTTGCGCTTCAATGTAATGTAACTGAGCTTTTTTTTGTTGGGGGGGGTGTGACTATTGCAGGTATTTATTTTGGCTTTAGCTGGTACACTAATTTATTCTCATGAGTGTATAGGCCATCGGATAGTCGAGATTCAAATGAATTTGTAAACTCACGATTTTTGAAAATTGAACGATAACATGGGTAATCGAGAAGCTGTAACTTGTTAAACCTTCAAAAACTCCATGCAAGCGGATTTCACAGTCGATTGCTTAAAAAAATATTATAGCAACAAAGATATGGGTGGTTTTCAATGATTAATAGTTCCACTTTTCTACTAAAATTGACCTTTTTATAAATAAATCAAAGACGCCCACCACCCCATCCCACAGACACATGTTGTTATTATCAGGCCCCCAACTGACAAAACGGAACCACGCCGAAAAATCGCGATGAACAGAAAGATGAAACAATTGGATTTTAAATGTGGTTTAATGTTTTAGTCCAACTGGGCTGATGAAGACGGGTCTAACTATGTGCTAAGGGGGGAATCGTGCCCTGGCTGTGGCACTATGGCCTTCTCCAAGAGATCCTTTACTTGCATGGCAATGTATACACGGGATCTCGGCCAGTCCCATCCAATTAGACAGCTGTCCATGTCAGGTCCTCTGTCCTGCACCTCTTTCGCGACCGATGCAAGGATCGAACACGCACCTTCCAGGCTAGCGAATAGGCGTCTTACCAACTTAGCCACCGTAACCCCCCAGGTAAGCGAGCCAATTATTGACTAACTGCGCCACAGTCGCCCTCACCACACCATGTAAGGATATAAATTTTCTCTTTTCAGAAAGAGCAATATGTCATACAGACAATTTGATTCATACTACATTTTAAAGTTAAACAAGCCAACAGTGAGGCTGATGTCTCCCGCCGAAATCCCAAAATGAATAGAGGACACACAATATTTAATTGCACATTTATTTTTTTTCAAAATTATCGAGCAATCAAACTATAAAGGGCGTCTGGGTTCCTAATGATCTCAGGACATGTCTATTGGACAATAACACCCCTCTAAATGCGAAACAGGAAGTGTTTATCGACATTGTAACATGCTATTTAGGATTTTTAGAGAACTTACTAAAATAAAGCGGTGTTATTGTTCAATAGACATGTCCTGACTAATCAAAACGCAAGATGCACCCATAGGCATGTTACAATTTACAATAGTTTGAAGCTAGTCTAGGAGACTACATAGTATTGTATGTTTTACAATAGTGTGAAGCGAGTGCAGGGGGGGGGGCATTTATACATTGGAGTAGAGGGGACCATATACTATTTTATATTGAAGCAAGCAGCGCTCACGCTGTCGATCGCCATTTCCGCCAATTGCGATAAAAATATAATTGTGGCGATAAAATATTCAATCTGGCGAAATGTTTGGCGACACATGCGACCATATAGTATTGTATATTGAAGTAAAGAGTGGTAACAAGTAAACCGATAACCTGCTGCCCGTCAATGAAATAAAATGAGGTTTAACGTCCTACTGTTCTGCTCCGACTGGCTTAATGAAGACGGGCATACACCATACACGGGATTTGTTTATTTTGCAATGTCTGTTTTCTGTCTCGTCCGCAGGTTAATCTAGTAGATTTCTGTTTTGCGCGTGGTCCTCTGCACTTACGAATAGGCTACTCTTATATCGAATTCCATCTGCAAATGGATATTTTATGTGCACGCCCATGTGTACACGAAACCTCGGTTTTTCGTACCATCCGAACTAGACAGCTGCACTTTCTCTACAGATACAGGAACCCTATTGACTTTCAATGATTTCCGATCATGATTTTCAGTAGAGGTAAAAGGCAAATAATTATGACAATCACTTAATTGGCTGTTATTCGTAATTAAATTTCAGTGTTTTGTGGATGTTTTCCTTACCGACCATAGAAAACATAACAACAGAAAGAGTTCACCACACAGTTACTCATGTATCAGGTATTTTTTTGACTAGTTTCATCAGATATTTCTTTTACACTTGTGTTATATTGTTCTAGTAACTAATTTTTTTCTTAGTAAGAGTTAGAACCCATATAGAAAATTCTTCATGGTTTAGCCCTTTCTAAACCATGAAGAATTTTCTATATGGGTTCTAACGCCCTTTCTAAACCATGAAGAATTTTCTATATGGGTTCTAACTCACTTAGAACATGATCTCTACTTTCAAAACTTATACAAAATATAGTATGATATTTGTATTATTTATATTTCATAAAATATTTGGGGAAAACTAATTGAAATATGAAATTTGTTAAAGTTGAATAATTTGTAGGTGTGGTCATAGAGTGATTGACAATTGGGTGGAGTCATTCAATGTCACCTGTATAAGTCATGAGATTAAGAGATTAAAGGTGATTACAAGTGATTACAAGTAACTTTTGATCGTTAATGAGTACAACTTTAATCTTATTATGTTCCTTCATTGATTCAGTAGTAATTTTATAGTCACTATAGTAAATGTACTTCAATATGGATGTGCCAGATTTTGCTGTCGACTGGGCATCGTTTCCATCAGATGATGAACTAATTAGCCTATCGCAAGTGATGGATATTCCAACGCAACAACTAGTGGATATGCCATGTGTGACTCGTGATAATAAAGGACGTTTTTCTAGTCCTGTGAAGCAGGCAGATTTAGAAAATATACAAAAATGTTCAGTTCCAATCAAGACCAGAAACAACAACAAATGGGCGTTAAATTTATGGAAGGACTGGGTTGATAATAGGAACTCTAAGCCAGAGACATATTTTGAGAAAGGAAAATTAATTCCTACGGACATTAATACATTAAATGATGAAGAATTACAATTTTGGCTGCAAAGATTTATTGTTGAGATAAGGCGTTAAGATGCGACAAATTATCCACCAAACACTCTTGTTCAAATTGTTTCGGGATTACAAAGGTATATCAAAAATGATTGTAACAGAAATAATGTGCATATTTTGAGAGATGATGATGAGAAATTTAGTACATTCCGCAAAATATTGGATTCCGAAATGAAACGACTGACATCTCTTGGATTTGGAACAAAAGTAAAATCATGTGAACCAGTGCTTCCAGAAGAGGAAAAAGTAATGTGGGATAAGGGTGTTTTTTCTATGAACACAGCAGAAGGACTGAGTAACGCGATATTTTTCTATAATGGAAAAGCCTTTGCATTTAGAGGTATGGAGCAACATAAGTGTGCTAATAACACTCTCGAAATAATAATTCCAGATTGTGTAAATAAAGTAGTTTTGCGAAAAAAAGATAAAACTGTAACGGTTGAAATATAATGCATGTAAATTATATTGTAAATATTAAGATATAACCACAATTAAATTATATTAAATGTTGTTGTCTTTATCCTTTATTTAGCTCACCCTAAATCAGCAGACCGTGTAGTTAGCTTACTGTGTTAATCCCAATTAGCGATCACATACCATGACCTGAGCTGTGGGTGGGGTTTTCTACAGCCAATGGCAAGTACTTAAGATAACTTCATTCTTCATGAAATAGAACAGTGTCATTTTAAAGGTATCTGATTGGAAGAAAAATGAGGTTATGTTCTAATTTTGAGAAAACAAAAGAAAACGAAATGAATGAATATTAAGCGCAAGCTAAGCTACTGATTTTCTATCGAGTTACTAGGTTTTTCTGTGGCATACTAGGCAAATGAACAGAGTTGCTAGATTGTGTCATGGGTGTAACCGCTTACAAAATCAAAAGATTAGAATATCTAGTACAACAACAAGAAGTACATATACCTTAGTAACTACAAATTTGGCCCTAACTCAATTTTGATGAAAAAGTGAGTTACTAGGTTTTGCCTTTTGACGGGAGATCTAGAACAATATAACACAAGTGTAAAAGAAATCTCTGATGAAACTAGTCAAAAGAATACCTGGGTCCGTATTCAAAGGATATCTTAAGTCTAAGACAGTCATTTAACTACTAGCTTTCACTTAAATATACGTAACTTCCTGTAAGTTAAGGGCAAGTGGTATTCAAAGGCACTGTTAAGTATCAAATTTTCCCTTAAAGTTAAGCTGCCTTAACGTTTAAGTGTTAGTCTTTAAGTGGTATTCAAAGGCCAGTTTAAGTGAGAAATATCTACTTAACTTTAAGTGACCTATGGGAGGTACCTTAAAGTTAAGTGAGATTATAATGACTTCTTTTAATGCTGTAGAAGCAGTGCCATAATGGAGATTTTAAAATATAGGGAATTCAGATTAAAACAAAGACAATGTCGCCGACATAGCTGACCTCAAATTTATTTTTTCGTTGTCAACTTTGATGTTGTAGTGCCATAACAGAGTATAAGGTTATTACCACCGATCGGTAGTTAAGGATATTTTCCCCGATCATTTATCATGTTATGTATGTATGTTTCCATGGCTATCATATAATAAAGTTAAATTCATTTGTGGAGACATGGCTTTATAGATTTTGGGAATTATTTATACTACCGCTAGAAGCAAGGCATGATCTATTTTTTACAACTCATTCCCATATATACATAATCGGTAGTATTTTTTTAGGGAAAATATAATAAAGCATGAATATTTCGTACACACAATGTAACGTCAATGCCAGACCTGAAAAATCTAAAGTGTAGGTACTTACACAATATCTGTGAATTTCTCAAATGATAGGAATTACTAACAACACTGTATAATTTGTCCAGTGACAAGGGTCATTGTGTATTGCTAATAATATGTTGTTTTCTATTCGCGTTATATTGTTAAAAAATTAAAGCTTACAATATCCATCATTATACTCCCACTATTTATTGTAATCTATTTGAATGTTTTTTGTTTTTTTTTTAAAAAGTCTATGAAAACAGCTATTCTGGCAAAGGATGCACACTATCATAATTTATCGTAAATTATAATCATACTATTTTCATGGGTTACAAAATAATATTTCGACAAACATTTTCATGGTGATGTAAACTAAGAATTTAATAGAATATAGCGATGCTCTTAAGGGACATAAGGGACATAACTAGCTGGCAATGTCATAAATTTGTGATTTCTGGCAGTGGAGGGTATTCCATAAATAAAAAAAATCATGCTTTTTGGCGAATGTGAGTATTCCATAATTTAAGTGTGCAGTTAAGTTTCCACATAGCCAAGTATGTGTAAAATACAACCTTTGAATACCGTTTTAAGGTTATACACTTGGTTAAGTGGAAAAATTAAGTATTTTTACTTAACTTTTAGAAAACCTTTGAATACGGACCCTGATATATTGGAGACAACTCCAGCAGAACACGTACTATAAACAATCTGAACTATGAATTTTAATGTTATTTACTTCCGACCCTATGTTTTGTAAACTACAATGTGGTGGCCAACGGTTGAAATGTTATCGAACAAAGATTTACCAAGCTGTTATAAATAATATTAATATTCCATTCTTTATTCCTGTCAAGTTTCAACATGATACCTCAAATACTAACGGAGATACGACATCTTGAATGTCGAAAATCATGCTGAAGACAACTTTCGCAAATGTTTGATGTTAAAACTAATCACTCGAACTTCCGAATTTTGAACAACCGTCAGTCAGTGACTCGATGCAGTGTGTCTAAAAAAATACCCCCCCCCCATCAAAAAAACCCCGACGAAGTCCCGTTTGAAAATAACCGGTATGTGGGCAATCTGGGATTATTTTTGTCTCATCCGTAAAATATTTCCTTTTTGTCAAAATTGACCCAATTTATATTTAATACAGAGTTCCGCGGAAGCCATCAATACCTAAGTTAGCAAAATGTTTGCACTATTACAGTTTTGACTGCAAGCTTTGACTAAAATAGGGCTTTCAAGAACCTTATTGGTACTCGATTTTCAGTAAAATTTTGGTACTTGGCAAATGGATTGGATCCAATTAAGTCTTAAATCTGTTTGACATTCTGTTCCGATGTAAACAAGTCATATATTTACTAAACTAATCTCTGTTATAGCTAAGACAGACTATTGCCCAATTGAAATAACACGTCAGGTCAATTTTATTTGAAACTTTATTTAGGCCCAAAAAGTTGTTGGTAGCATAGGTTGGTGATTTAGTGTGATTCCAGAAAAACAACGCTACAGCTGCTAGCTGGCTGTCAAATCATTTTTCAGCTATGATATCTAGGATCTTGAATGACAAACTGGTATGGTAGTGTTGGTATAATCGATATCTGAAGTGAAAGTATAAGACGGATATATCTCAATGTAGCACAAAATAATAAATTCAGCTTGATATTTTGAACACTGGTTAAGTAGAATAAATTCGTCGGAAAGACTTGTTGTGTTCAACAAGCATAAATACATCTTTCATGAACTCATTCAACTGGATTTACGACAATATCAAATGCTTGTTTCTAAATACGGATGCGAAAGTGGACGTTTATACGAACTATATTTTTTCATGTTTACTCTTACTGTGTCGACAGTGGAAATAACGATCATAATAAGCGATAAAATTCTCAACGGAATATGGATTGTAACACCACAAAACAAATTAACAAATTGCTATTCCATAAATAACCAAATCAAAGAGGTCTAATCGTATTAAATATGAACTAATATTACCTGTTCCATTTGCCGGCAGTAGAAGTGTTACACTTGAAGGAAAGTCACACACTGTACAATTATTACAAGTACCTGTTACTAGTTGTTCATTTTCCGAGAAAACAACTTGTCCAGAAGTTAACGTCTAAATAAAATATAATTTTTAAACACTTGTAGCATCTAGCTTACAATGGGGAATAGTGAACGACAGATCGACAATATAGCGTCAACAGTTGTGATGAAACTACTCACTGACGGGCAAGGATGACATCGATGCGACTTAATGAGCCCCAAATATTAATATTTTTTTCTCCGACGAATTAAATTCAAATCCCCGGAGCACAATGATCAGCAGTGAATATTCACTAGGCCGCTACAATCATTGATAAGGATGACTTCGATGCGACTTAATGAGCCCACAAAAAGTAACATTTTTCCTCCGACAAGTTAAATTCTAAAACATCTTTTTTGGTTTTATTAGAAAAATAAATAAAGACGTTTGGAGTATTTGTAGGTAAATGGGTATAAAAATGGGTAAAAGGAAGCATTCTGCCCAATCCAGTAAGGTCTTATGTAAACAATGCACGCGCCATTGAGCCAAAGATTGACGGTGCGTGATGTGACGTCGCGTCTTCAAGGCCGTCATCTTTTACAGATATATTAAAGACTTTCGTAATCCTCTGTGATACTGATTGTCCCTGAAGTTGCATAAAAAAATTCGACCTTATATGTCGATGTCTCGGCAATCATGTCTCTTAGTGCATTAATTGGAACTCGTCGATAATGGATAAAAATATTATATCGATATGTCATACATAACTTACAAATGGGTCATGTTTAAGACCAGTACCACGTAGATCTACCTGGAATATACCAGGTTCAGGGATTTCACATCCAAGGTCGCAGTTTTTTCCACTGTGATACACGAGTGGACCATCACAGTCTGTAGTTGTCTTGTCGTGAAATACGACATTGTCTGCAAGTGCAACCACTTTCTATAAAGACAGTTATAGTAAAAAAAATAATATTGTAACAGCTAAATCTAATCAGGGGCGTAGAAAATATTTTTCGCTTGTGGCCGTGATGATAAGTTGTGAAGTGAAGCAGTTCTGTTCTCCATACACAGATCTGATACAGTGAAGATTTTATCTTTACGCTCTATTTTGTATTACTCTATAAAGTTAAATATATTACAATCATATACACTACAATCTTATACTTTACAATCTAATACATTCTTATACATTGCAACCCTTAAAAATGCATTACAATACTATAAATTCAAATACATTACAATCCTATACAGCCAGAATATCAACCATCTAAAGTCATAAGTTCAACTATGAAGTCAAATATATTACAACAACGTCAATAACATTTGGCTAACCTCAAACCTCTACGCAAGGTTGCCGTAGCATTTTATACTTCAACACGAACGTATAGATTAAGTTTTCTTAGAAAGAATCAGCGAACATGCTTACATTTTGTAGTATGAATATTTTAACAGCTGTAAAACGTCTGTAGCCACATGTATACCGATGTGGATGGCAAGATGCTGAATAATTAGTTGAATAGTAAGTGAAAGTAGTATTAGGTGATACACGTACATGGTCAAGTAGATAATCGTCATATGATGTTGTGGAACACTGTACTATCATGTCATCACCTGTTCCTATTAAACAGAGACAGTGTGCCAATATATCACCAGTTCATTCAACAAAAACAGCATAGACAGTGTGTCAATATATCATGATCATTCTATTGAATGAAAACAGAGGATATGTGATGTACTATTCTCCCGTCCAAATACAACACCTAATAATTCACCTTTTTCTTATTTTGAGAAAACAAAGGAAAACATAATCAATGAATATTTTAACCCCAGCTTATCCATAGAGCTGACTATTGAGTGACTAGGTTTTTCTGTGGCATACTAGGCAAATGAAGAAAGCTGCTAAGTTGTGTCATGGGTGTAACTGCTTAAAAATCAAAAGATTGAAATATCTAGTCCAACAACAGGGTCGAAGCACATACCCTAGTGAGTTACTAGGTGTTGCCTTTTGACGGACAGCGGCACCATGGCCAATCCCTGAATACCAACGGATGAGAAACACTGTACTATTATATCATTGTCTGTCCCTTGAACAAACACAGGAGAACTCATACAATATGATTTAAATTATGGGATAAAATTAGGTTCTACGTTCTAATTTTCTGCACCGATAAGGCTAATGAAGACGGGTTTAATTTAAAAATATACAAACCAGGATATTTGACTACAAAAGTCCCTTCCGAATATTCCGGATTGCATTGAGTCAGGTCTCTACACGAATTTACAGCTGGAATACAACAGTTATAATTTACAAAATGGTTAATAACTAGCATCAAAATATAGACAATATCAGTTAATAATCACCATCGAAATATAGAGTATAACACTCAGTTAAAAATCACCATCTAAATATAGAGTATAACAATCAGTTAATAATCACCATCTATCTATAGAGAATAGATTTAATGGAAAACAGAAGCGTCCACAAATTTTATTTATATGCAACCAGATTCCAGATATAATATTAAAAAGATTTGCTATGGATACATATACGACTAATTAGCAGATTTTGGGCGTGGTGCGACTCTAGTAAACCAATAGGGATCCCGAGCTCTCTTAATAATACATCGAGAGTTGTTGTATGAGAAGAACTGAGTTCGAATCCGTATATTCATAACTAGAAATGATCACCACGAGCTCAGACAATGTTTGGATAAATTATGTTTATTTGCCCATTGATACAGACAAATGTATGGACTAACTCCAATTCTTCGGACACGGGTTGTTTCCCCTTCTCTTCAACTCTTTAACTCGAGAGGACACTCGGCAAATCTCGACAGATCCCGGAACGTTCCAAAACTCCAATTCTTCGGACACGGGTTGTTTCCCCTTCTCTTCAACTCTTTAACTCGAGAGGACACTCGGCAAATCTCGACAGATCCCGGAACGTTCCAAAACTCCACTTCTTCGGACACGGGTTGTTTCCCCTTCTCTTCAACTCTTTAACTCGAGAGGACACTCGGCAAATCTCGACAGATCCCGGAACGTTCCAAAATCTACATCTAGTCTCGGCTGTATGAAAGTAAGTGATATGTACCTACGCCCATACATTTGCGATGCGGCTATCGGTTTACTTTAACAGGAAATCTTGACGCTATTACAAACAGACAAGACATCATGGGCGCAGCCATGTTTCATCCTTGACCTTTAAATTAGTTCCAAGATACAATGAGCACAGCCATTGTTTCATCCAGGACCTTTAAAGTAGTTTCAATATGACGGAATTCGTCATACAGCCGAGACTAGATGTAGGTCCCGGAATCTGTCGACGATTGCCGAGTGCTCGAGAGGATACACGGGATCTTGAATTTGTCTACGGATTGAATTATATCCAAAACTGTTCCTATTTATATGGAGGAAATGCCTAATGTTTACACCACTGGACGATCTGATCCGCGTTCAGGACGTGACAAAACCCTACTAGCTATTCCACGCTTTCAGCGCCAGGTGGGCGAGTTTTCATTTTCCATTAGGGGTGCCAAACTATGGAATGTACTACCCAGGAACATTAGACAGTGTACCCAACTATCGCAGTTTAAATCTTCACTGAAGACCCATCTATTTAGTAACTCATATAAATAGAATCACGCGCGTAACATTGTGTAAATATGACTGTAAAGCGCTTTGAAATAACTATTGTTATAATGTAGCGCTTCAAAAATGAAATTATAATAATAATAGTAATTCGCATCGCTCACATTTACAGACTGGTTCCTCCCAAATACCATTGGTTTTACATGTCCAGTCGACAGCAGGATAGTAGTATGGAGAACAGCTGTATTTAAGATTGGTACTAATAGGCCACCGACTAATAGACTGGTTAAATTCTGGCATTACATGTTCATCAGAATAAGGTGAGATGGGGGTAATACAATCTGAAAACATAAATGTCATTTTAGTACCCAAAGATGTTAGAGATGACTCAGGTTATGACATAATACTCTTCATTGCAGGTATTCAATTTTACCAATACGTGTAATAGATACCTTATTTTCAAAAAATGTATGAAATGGGTTTCATCGTTTATATGAGCTTTTAGAGGGAAAACACCCGCATTTAGCTCGTCATTCCCGTCAGGCAGATTGTAATCCTATATCGTTACTGCAACTCTAAAGTACCAATGTGCTTGTTTTCCAAATTTATTTGCGAATTGGTTAATTTTTCAAAATTTACTCTTTATATAGATGGCACCAGGGCCCTTTTTCACGAAATTTTAACTAAAGATAAAATCCGAATTTTAGTAGATACTTCAATTTTGATTGGCTAAGAACTAAAATCAATCTAATATTGGCCAATCAAATAACTAAAATTCAGAATTTATCTTAGTTAAAATTGTGTGAAATAGGCCCCTGGATTTTAAATTACAACTGGTCTGTGAAATGATAGAGGGCATGACAAGGTACAGCGTATAGTGGTGCGTATAAGGCGACAGACGAGGTCCCTTGTATACATTGGCTTGTACGCGATTTTCCATAATAGCTTACTGTATGACGTATATCCGCCTTCATTAGCCCAGTCGGAGCAGAACAGTAGATCGTTAAACCCCATTTCACTGTGTATACGTCGATTGAAAGAAAAAAACAGTTCACTTGACAAATTTACAAAGATGATATGAAATTTATAAAAAAAAAGAGATTCAAATAAAGAAGCATGTTCAGTGAACTAAACAGTGTACGTTATTTGTTAATTTCAAAACTATTTCAGTGGTTTAACTTTACCTGATATGGTATCTTCGCACCCTTCTCCATATTTACCTGAGGGACAGGTACATTCTGAGTCCTCACAACGAATAATCTGTTAAAACAAACACAACAATTGATGAAGCAAATATCTAGACCGATGAAAGACACTGAATAGGACATCTTTAGAACTGGACTATTTTAAAACTAACGTGGAATTACTTTAAAAAATTGATAATGATTCAGTTATTGTCACATTTCAAAACTAAACTAAAGTGACCAAATCATTGTTATTCGGTTATCTAATAAACTACGCACTAACCAATCTGATTAAAACACGAATCCTACTTCTTTTTATTTTTTAAATTGTCTTTACTACGCTAGGATCTGGGCGATTTGATATAAACCCCGGTCTGCTAAGATGAGTTTTTGGAGTGACGTGCAGGGAACAGTGGGTACGCCACTGTAAATCACTATGACCTCTGACGCGACCTTCCAATACAACAGGTCAGATCTGATTAAAACACGAATCCTACTTCTTTTTATTTTTTAAATTGTCTTTACTACGCTAGGATCTGGGCGATTTGATATAAACCCCGGTCTGCTAAGATGAGTTTTTGGAGTGACGTGCAGGGAACAGTGGGTACGCCACTGTAAATCACTATGACCTCTGACGCGACCTTCCAATACAACAGGTCAGATCTTCATGTAGTGTAGGCCATTGAAAGCATAAACAATCTAAAGGAAGTATAGATCTGTATTTAATCAGACTGCGTCATAACATGGTAAATGTGATTACTTCAGTTCTTTCAATTTTCGAACCCCCGTCGTAGAAAGGATCGATACCTAAAATCTAGCGTCTAAAAATTAAAACATCCTTCGCCATTATGTGTTCCAAAATTAGCAAATTATTCAGCAACGATATTTGTCTCATTTAAGGGGAGATAACAAGTTTTAGAGGAACGATGAAATCTGACTATAATTACATGTACGAACAAATTAAGACATAATAAATACGAAAACTGAAAAAAAGAGATGGTTTGTCTTCCACAGTAAACAGTTAACAGGGACAAGAAGGGGAGGAGAGATTTGTAACCTAATACTGAGTCGAACTTAATGATTGATTAATTTTAATATAAACTACTAACCCGTATGTAACAGGAACAACCAGTTGTATCACCAGACATAACACAATCTCTACCATCTTGATATAAATTACAGGATGAATTACGTGAACAATACAAATATCGCTTACAGTCAGCATTTTCTGTACATGCTCTGGCACAATCCATTTCCCGAGACATAAAGATTGACCCCAGAAATCTACTTGGGTCTACGGTATTATTTACAACACGAGATTTACTATATGAAGCATTTCGTTGATTGATATTTCGGGCTGGAAAAGAAATAACAAATAATCATTAGATAATCACCCACTGTTAACAATTGATAGAAATGTTATTGGTTATTTTTCTACCGCTTAAACTTATGAATAAAATAAGCGGGCGAATATTTAATACCTGAGTCGGAACAAATGCAAAGTTGTCAGTTGAGCGCTCCAGACTACCTTGTCTCGTGGACGGCACACTTCACCAATAAAACAAAGACTAGTCCGCGGACAAGTGATGTGTTAAAGCGAGAATGTCATATATTTGTAAGTTATATTTCTAAATGTATTAAAATAAAGCCTTAAAATAAATGGTATCTATAATGGTATGTCTCGTGTACGGCACACTTCACCAATAAAACAAAGACTAGTCCGCGGACAAGTGATGTCTTAAAGCGAGAATGTCATATATTTGTAAGTTATATTTCTAAATGTATTAAAATAAAGCCTTAAAATAAATGGTATCTATAAAAAGTCGGAACAAATGCAAAGTTGTCAGTTGAGCGCACCAGACTACCTTGTCTCGTGTACGGCACACTTCACCAATAAAACAAAGACTAGTCCGCGGACAAGTGATGTGTTAAAGCGAGAATGTCATATTTTTGTAAGTTATATTTCTAAATGTATTAAAATAAAGCCTTAAAATAAATGGTATCTATAAAAAGTCCTACCTTGTTAAACTTCAAATTCAAATGTTTCAAGATAGCTATTGCATGGGGGATAGAAAAACAGGGAGGTAATAGTATTTCCGATGTGAATGATGTTTGTGTTGGAAATAATGCCTATGATTGTATAATAGTGAGTTGTCGACCTATTGAGCAAAATACATAGAAATAATTATGCTTTGACTTTCTTAGAAAATATGAATCCTCGCTTTAACATACAACCTGTATTATTAACTTTATATAATATAGGTTTACGTTATAAGATATTTTGTCGCCCTTTCTTCATACGCCCGGTCTGAGTAGGACTTTAAACCAATTTCAGTTCGAAATAATAATACAGGCCTTTTTGGATGTAATACAAATCAGTTTACCGTGTTGTTTTGTTTGTGGTCTCTTAGTATGATGTCTTATCTGTATATTTGTTTTTGTGTAGAATTGTGTGTGGTGCAGTCCCCCTGCACTTACTATTTAGCTAAGAAAACGATGTAGCGGAATTGTGTTTTTCTAAACAAACCAGAAACTTTAGCTGCAGGACTCTTGAGGTTGTAGGAAACCACTTTTTACAAGATGTTCAACGATGCTATTTGTTGTCCGTAAGTTGGGGTATTTAACGATCATTCACAAGTAGCCACCTGATTACATACCATCTAAATCTTGCTGTTTATTTTAATTTGGAGTCGTAGGTCATGATGATCCAGCTACTTTATTGGTTAAATGATATTACGTGCGGTCTTGGGGCGATTCAACACAAACTGACCATATTTAAAGTGATAAAACTTAATGGACGGTTCTATATAAAACTCGTGTTCATAAGATTTAAACTTGGGGAATATATTTTGATAAACTAAACATATAAACTTACACATCTCAGAACAAACACAGCTCATCTGTAAAACAAATAATATGACATCGACAAACACCGCCATGTACTTAATCCCAAATGCCATCCCTGTTATAACCTGAATATGGAAGTAAATAAAAGTTATTTTTTGGTAGACGTATTGCTTATCTCCATATCACGAGGTTGTTAACGACGAGCAGAAACCGGAAAGCCACTAGAATAGATAACATGCCAAACATTTCTTTTGAAAATAAAATCAATATAAATACAATCAAAGCCAACGTATTTAGACGGCTAATCTACGTATTAGCCACCAGTTTATGCTACAGGCTATGCAATAACAGAACAACATAATCTTATCCCCAGAGACAATGTTGTCGTTCACCAATTAATAAAGGAAATCTTAGCTTAAACATTGGTGCCATGTTTGAACCATAACACAGATTTGAAGATGCCGCTAAGGACCAGGTTTTTACACAGGATAAGGTTTTCCATGATCCCGAATAAAATATCGTTAATAACAAAACTGAAAGCATTATTCACCAAAATGTTACAGGCAATTTAATAACATGATTTACCCAATAAATTATCCAAACTTACTAATCAACTCTTGTCGAGGTATTGACACAGTACAGGTTATTGCCAGCCTATATCATGTGGTCGAATTCTTGGTTTTTTAAAGCATACCCGACGCCCACCGCAATATTTGATATACCACTTCATATTTATAAACCAACGAATGATATACATCTTCTTATTGGCAACGCCATATTTGGGGATGGGGTCAGAAAATACAACCAACGTTTGGTTAACCATTGGGAACTGATCCCGCCTGATTCATGGCTTATGCACAATTATATAGATCTAAATTATTCATGAGCACTATTGGTGTCAGTCATGTTTTACTGTAAATACAATTTTAACACAGAGGTCATTGCTAAGGGAGGTGAAGACACGAGTTAACTCACTACATGTATAGAACTGACTGAAATAACGACCAAAGACAAACACACGGGGAAATTTCATTTTAAAAATGTAATAGTACAGGATAGCAATATTAAAGGACATACGAACTCCGCTGATTGTTTAATACTGTTTACCAAGTATTTTATTATGTGCTGTAAATGCCATGATATCTCTATAAGCCTCTCACTTTTTATGCAAAAAATTAAGATACCGAGAATCCATTGATCATATAATAGCTTTGGATAACAATACACTGCCCCTGCACACATCGAAGTGATCTGTCCTACGCACGATAGCTTAATAATTGTAGTTCTGGATCTGGATCTGGATAGGTACATTGAGGACCTTTCGGTATGATCAACGGGAGAGCGCTGATCGAGGGCTGTGCGGAAACAGCCTATTGATTCTGCATGCACGACATTATGGTCCAGGGGCCGGTTGCTCAAAACTAAGTTATTTTAACGATCCGTTAAACTAACGGATCGTTATCTTTCATGTGTCCTTTGTTAACGGTCCGTTAAATTTCTGTTGCTGGAAAGTCAATTTCATTATCCGTTAAAGTTAACGGGGCTTCCAGCAACAACCTTTCTCTCCGTTTAAGATCCGTTTACTCCATGTTAACGGATCGTTAAAAGTTAACAAAAGCTTTGAGCAACCGGCCCCTGGTGGTTCCAGTCTATTATCGTATTGGGGAAGAACGAGTGTTTGTACAGTTCACTTTTGCAGTCTAAAGGGTTAAAACACTAAGAGTTATTTGTAGTTTGGGATTCAAGAATGTTAACACTGTGAAAGTCTGAAAACTTTTAATCGCAACTCTGCGTTTGTCTTGTCCATTTCTCGGATTATAATATCATAGTTTGGACTGGTTTTATTTTCGTATTAAATAACATAAATTTTTACAAATTCGCTGATAGCAAATACCGCTAATAACTATCTTGAAAAAGAAAACACGCTTAGTAAACGAGGCATTTTACACATCCTCGTTCCAAAAAGCAGAGAAATTTTTAAAAAAAAAGCCTCTTTTTGGAACTGCAGACAACGAGGCATTTGTTTTACCTCTGTAAGAAGTTTAATGAGATATGCCAAACTTTAATATACTTTCCAAAATGTACCCCCTCCCTCTCCTCGGAATATGCTATAAAGAGGCATTATTCACGGAAAGGTAACTGGTTGGTACCTAAACCAACTGGATGCTTTAATAATATGAGAATATGTTGGGGTAAGGATAGGGAACTACATTTCTAGTTTCAAAGGAAGAAACTATTGTTGCGTATCGTTGGCAAATCGCAACACCTCACCGATGGCAAGTTTTAACATCATTAGTTTCCGAAGATGAAAATCTATAGGTTAAACAAGCATTATGTAAAATCCGTATTGCAGGATGTCAACATGCTTTACATGTTATATATAATTAGACATATTTTAACTTACCGGGGCCATAATCAACTCTCGGTGATATCGAATACTCTAGATTTTCAACAGATTTAGATGCGATTTGCGGTCAACGTATCACTGGATATACAAGACTCTGTTTAATATCGTAACAATGCTAGCAATGCCAATCGGGGCTACCCCGCTACCCTCTGGTCTTGTAACCATAGCGAGAACTGTCAAATTTGATATCGTAGCCTTGTTGTTTTCAAACGTGAGCTTAAAAAATAGATAGATTTATACAATATATGTCGCTTCCATTTGTGCCCCCCCACCCCCAGTTGATTTTCATTTTCTTTTGCATTGTTACTGCTGTAGTTCACATAACTACTCTTTAATATATGATATAAACATGATTTCCGCATTGTCTCCGCCCAAGCAATCCAAGGTTGCAACGTATAACCCTTTGCTCCAATGTATGCCCCCCCCCCCTTCAACAAAATCCTGGATCCGGGCCTGTATCAGATTTTATGGACATACAATTACAGAGTTTAATAATGAAATGAGATATTTTAAATACAAATTCTCATTTACGTCCGACATGTCCCATGACCTTTAACTTTGAAATGCTGTGGATTTTACTGAAAAATTCCAACATTGACATTTTTAGATATTTTCTTCACGAATCTTTACTCGGTAATTTAGGTAGAAATCCTAGGAAATATATATTACCAACTCGACGTAGAAAACCCCAAAACGATCCCATTTTCCGGCGCTAAGTAGCCTAACAATAAACACGGTTAGTTTTGTCCTGACTGTATCTGCTGTCTTATGGTTAATTAGTGCTCTACAGTTCTTGAATTATGCATATTCAAACACTTATTTTACAATACTTTATGTCTGATTAATTGTAATTACTTGAAACCAATGGATCTTTTACGTACACGCCAAAGTGCACACGGAACAATTATTCGTTCATTGGCCTTGGTGTCTTATGGTTTGTATGTACTCAATATTTGTCCATGATTCTTAACAAATCTTATGAAAGAAAACATTTCTATATGTCATAAATTATGCAAGTTAAAAAATACTTAATGCACTTGTATGTAATCGTTGTTTACTTCACATCAACTTATATGTTTGTATACTCTTTATATTGATGTAAATAAAGTAATTCATTATATATTTATCAGGTTATAGATTTCGAATGATCTCTTTAACCCTCCACTAGTCATTGTTGATTATAATCAACAAAACGTTATACAGATAAGTAGTCACTTTCGACTAAAGTCGACCACAGTAAGAACCTTTTTTATAAAGTACATTTGCATATTTAGTTTCGTATTTAATTGAAATGGCCACGTATGTTTGTCAGACACTGAGAAAACATGCCTTTATTCAAAACGTAATTTTTGACAAAAAACGTAATTTAACAGTTGAAATGCTTATGAATGATCCCGACTCGGATTATATCGATGTTACCGATTCTGAAGACGATATTACTGACGAAAATGATTTGCAAATTATCTCCTTCAACTTTTTTTATTGGTGTCAAAAATCTATAGCTTATATTTGTCCGACAGTAGTCGATTGAAATAGACATACACAATATTTCACTTTAGCTTTCATTTAGCCTGACCACTTGACGTCAAGACGTCAAAATGGCGTCGAACGGTTCAGGGTTAAACAAAACCTTTAAAAAAAAAATCGGTTTTTCTATGTTTAACTTGAAAGGTTTAGATATAGAGCAGGTCGTTCTTTCAATATTAGTTATGTTAAAGATCCATTATGTTTTATTCGAAGCGAACATGACGTCACGGAAAGCCGTAAATTATACCAATAAGTTATACCACCAGAAAGCTGATCCAATTCTGCTTTTAACGATAGGAAATTTACATGTGTTTATTTTAAACAGAAAGATCATTAAATGAGAAAATCGTGCAAGGGTATGCACGTTTAGGCTGTTTTAGACACTTTAAAGTCACGTGACGGAACACCCTACTATAAAAGTACTTATTTTAATATTATATTTTTATTTTAACTTTTATTTGCAAATTTCATAAAACGGTACATCAACGGCTTGAACTAACTAACTTACATTGAGCATGGTCCGTAAGGCGTAAGTTGAGAACAGATTATCTTGTCATTCATTATACTAAACAAGCTCAGACCTGGACAATGGAGTCTATATCAACTGGACAAACAATCAAACACATCCAGCAAATTTATGTACAAATATAATAGCTTACCGCCAAATCATACACCATTTTGTATTTACGATTATCCAGATAACCACGAAAACATCATAAAGACAATCGCGTCTACAATTATACAGGTGGAATTTCCATTATAATAATAATAATAATAATGATATTTTTATCGCGCAACTATTCAATCCACTAGGGAATGCACTAGGCGCTAGAAAATGTTCTCACTTTGGAATGTTAATAATAGTGACTAAATAACCAAGTTTTCACTTTGGATTTAAAAACCGACAGAGATTCACATTGTTGGATATTTTCTGGAAGTGTATTCCAAACAATTGATGCACAGTATCGAAAAGTTCTAGATCCAAAAGATTTAAATTTATAGGCAGGTACATCTAATAATAGTTTCCCTTCTGATCTTAATGGTCGTTTAGGTTGATACAGTGATACTAGATTTTGAAGGTAACCAGCCAACGATAACAGACGGAAGTTCGACCGTTTTCAGAAAACAACAACACATTTTTAAAAATACAATATTTACTGAAAAATGTGTTGGTTGAAGATTCGACGTGTATTTGTGTTCAGCAATATTTTATTTTGTTCAAGATTCACCTTTGGCAAATTTTTTTCTCACCAAAGATTCACAACTCTTTCACATTTAGCTGGCTATTTTGACGTCAAGATGGCGTCGAATAGCCGTCGATGCTTGAGGGGTGGGGGGGGGTAATTCAAGATTCCTATTGACCGGTGCATAAAGGAGTCGTCTGTCGCGTGAACCGCACCTGTGATCTTTCATACATTGGTGAAACTAAACAACCCTGGACAAACTAATATCGGAACACGGATTTAAAGCTGCTACCAACAATTCAGCCATAGCGGAGCATCTTCAAAACCACCCGCAACATAGAGTCGAATGGAATGAGGTGCAGATTCTTACATTCTAACCAACAGAATAAGAAATCCTAAAAGCCATTATCATTAGAAGACATTCGCCAGAACTGAACGGGGACGCTGGGCTTCACATTTCAAGGGCATACGATCTTGTTATCAGGATCAATAACACCTTTCAAGGGTCATAATACTTACCTCAACGACTTTTCTTCACAAGTATTATAGACTGTTTATATTACTTCATACATCCCTCTGGAATCAGGTTTATAATTTGTTCCACGACCCTGAATAAGATATTGTTTATACATAGACGAAGACTGTTCCACAGTCCTGAACAGAATATGGTTTATACTCACCTGTATATTACAGGCTACTTAAAACATGTCTTACCCAACCACGGGGTCTGATCCCGCCCCAGATCGAAATAGTGCTTTGAAAGAAAATACTAATTATTAAGGTACAATATCGGTGTCAGTGACGGGCCTGGTTAAAACGTTTCAAATATAGCTTTCACAAAGAGATCATTGCTACGAGAGGTGCGTTATGAATCTTTCAAGAAAGGGAAGTGACGACAAAAATGACAAACACGAGTTACCGTTCACTGACTGAAGTAACTAGCGACGACAAGAATCGCGGTGGAATTTTATCTCACTGATAGTTAGTCCAAATTAAAGTGTATACAGAGAGCAGCGCTCCACTATTGGTCAGATTGTAATGTTTTAACAGGACATCGTGAATTTACTGTCTAAAAATAACGATTATTGTCGAAGTGACCCAGGCATTTGATTTAATTTGAGTGAATGACCTACTTAAAGAAGTACATGGGCCATGGGTAAATATGGCAAATTTTCCACTGGATCGAGTGTAGATAAAACAGCTCTTGCTATACCAGACCGTTTACATTTTATCAGGCAAGAAAGATGGCAACCAAAGCCTCATTAGACACAAAAAGGGGAAGTCTGTAACAAGAAGAAGATGAAATGGCTTTCAAATTGAGGCGCAACGAACTAACATTGAGATACTTGGTTAAAACAAATCATTCATCTTGGGGGGGGGGCTGTCCAACATTAAGCGTACACAAAGATCAAGAATAAAATTCAAAATAAATGTAAAATCAGAGATTCAAACGTTTAGTTACAGAGCAACTGGTCCATTAACGGCTAGATCACTATCAGATTACTGGCCGGGTATTTCGTATGAAGCCTTATAGACTTGATTAAATCCAGAATGACAAACACTTAGGTTAAAAAGAAATAAAATCCACAACATGCTATCGAGGAAATTCGTCAACGAAAAATGATCGTCCCATGTGAAAATATACACGAGGGATCTCCCGATCCAAATACAACCATATTTAAAAAAAATAAAACAAAATAAAACTGTAGAAATAGCATGGATACCATCCCATGTTAGCATGGTAGGCAAGGGCTTAGCCTCTGCGAGACCGAAGACTTTGGGGATGCTCGATTCACAGTTCCGGAATTAAATTCCAAGACTGGTGTCAATCGAGTGAAAAAGAAAATTTCGGAATACAACGCATGTGTCGACTGTATAAAAATATCTCAACCAATCATGACAGCTGAAACATATTTTACCTATGAATACGTCACGATTCTACTCACTCCACCTCAGCTGTTGGGACTGGCAGAACTGTGACAGGACTGAATTCCACGTCACTCGATTGTAATTCTGTCGATTAGGGACGTTCAGGACTTTGAATCGAGCATCCCCTTTAAATACAACGTTCAAGAATGTATTTGAATTGTTAAACCTAAGGTGGCTCATTTTTTAGTTCCCAAATGTTAGCGATGTAGCTCCTTTACTTTACATGTTATATAGAATAAGATATTAATTAACTTATTATAAAGAATAAGATATTAATTAACTTATTAAGGCCATAATCAACTCTTGGTGCTATCGAATACTCTAGATTATCAACAGATTTAGATACGATTTGCCGCCCACCTACAATCTGATTAAAACACAGATCCAATTTCGTTTCGTTTTTTAATATACTATTCAAAAAAAGTAGGGGATATTTGATTTTTAAGTGTTATTAAAGTCACCTAATGAAACTGACGAAGAAACAAATGACAAAATGAAATGAAGTTCACATTCACAAATAAGGCACAGACTGACCATATTAAGGGTAAAATGATACCCGGGGTCAAACAGCAAAGTTACCACAGCATCACAACAAAGTCAGTAACGGGTAAATCCTCCTCTGTTTGCCAAAAAAGCATTGATCCGACGTGGCATACTCCTAATGAGACGTCTAAGGTCAATTTGGTCCAGATTGTCCCATTCCTGTTGCAACGCAGCAGCAAGTTCTTGGACATTGGCAGGGACGTTGTTGACGTTGACGTAACCTCTGTCCAAGCATGTCCCAGACATGCTCGATGGGGGAGAGGTCGGGACTCAGTGCTGGCCAAGGTAATGTGGTGATGTTCTGTTGTTGGAGGTAACCTGTAACGATCCTGGCCCTGTGACATCTTGCGTTGTCATCTTGGAAGATGAAACGGCGGCCATGACGTCGTGCGAACGGCACAACATGGACTGCCAAGATGTTGTCCCGGTAGTACTGGCCTGTAACACGCCCTGCAACAACATGAAAGTCGTTCTTTCAGCAACAGTGATGCCTCCCCACACCATAACAGAACCACCCCCAAATCGATCATGTCTGATGACGTTAACGTCTTGGACGCGCTCGTTTCGACGACGCCACACCCTCCTACGTCTGTCCAAAAAATCAACAGTGAACCTTGACTCATCTGAAAACATCACATTGCTCCAGCGTCGATTATCCCAGTGTTGACGATCCCTACACCAACGACGTTTTGCCTGAATGTGATGATCTCTCAAACAAGGGATCACGCGAGGACGTCGGGCGCGAAGGTGACCCCTATGCAGTCGATTCCGAATCGTCTGGCCACTCACTCTCACACCAGTGTCTGTTTGAAGACGAGCGCTGATCTGATTTGCTGTGATGACACGATTTCTCAAGGCCAAGGTACGGATAAATCGATCCTGGGCTTGAGTTGTCGCCCTTGGTCGACCTGAGCGTGGTCTGTCCTGTACAGATTGTGTATCACGGTATCTGGACCATAGCCTGCTTATGACTGACTGAGAAACAGTCATCGTCCGCGCCACAACCGCCTGTGTTGTGCCGATCTGTAGCATGCCAAGGGCACGTAACCTTTCATTTTGGGTAAGCCGACGCATATCAAAATTTGTTTTCTGGTCACTAAAACAATTAAACTGATGTTTCCACCCTGGAATTCAATGCCACAATGACTGTAACATTCAAAGTCAGAGTCGTGCAAATCTTGGGTTGGACCCCCATGATGAGCCCAAGCATCACCTGCATTCCATGCGGTAGCTATTGGTGCGTTTGGGCGTCACATGTAACTGGAAATGTTTCTTCTGTTAGGTTCTATAGTGACTTTTTTCGTAGTCATTTGCATATTTTAGTATTATGCCTCCAAAATCAAATATCCCCTACTTTTTTTGAATAGTATAGTTCAAAATTTAGTTTTTACTTGTCTTTACTATTCTTGGATCTGGAGGACTTGTTATTTAACTACTGTTCTGCCTAAAATGAGGGGTCAGCCAATCAAATGGTCTGTCGAATCGACCGTTTGACCTTTTCATGCGTGGAACTGTGGGTAGATATTACCAGCGGATAGAAATCTAAACAAAACAAAAGTAGATTTTAAAAAGCATGGCGGTCGCTAATTGGTTAATCGAATGACTGTCGTTATCGGGTCAAATGTCCCGTGCTTGATACCTGACGTCATAGAACTTGAGCTTCCACTATAACTTGTTAGATCTACATGAGTGTAGGCTATCGAAAGTATAAAAAACGAAACGAAATATAGATCTACATTTTAGTTAGATTGCGCCCACCTACGGAATGGACAATCAAGACAATAGGGGCTGCTACACTGGTCATGTAATTATAGCGAGAACTGTGTGCTCCATCTAATCCTGCAATACCCCCACCCCAGCCTTAAATAACACTTGGACGGTGATCCTCAGGCTATCCCAAAATGAACAAGCCCTGTGAATGCCTGTAGCTTTGGTGTCCCGAGAAGTAGGTCATACAGCTTATTTTCTTCAAGAATCTTACTCGGCAATTTAGGTAGAAATACTAGGAAATATATAATACCAACTCGACGTATAAACCCCCAAAACGATCCTATTTTTAGGTGCGAAGTAGCCGAACGATAAACACGGTTAGTTTTGTCATGGCTTTATCTGTCTTATGGTCAATTAGTGCTCTACAGTTCTTGAATTATGCATATTCAAACACTTATTTTACAATACACTTTGGGTATTTTACTTAAAACCAATGGATCTTTTACGTATACGCAACAAATCTGTACACGGGGCAATTTGTTTATTGACCTTGGTGTCTTATGGCTTGGTAACGTACTCTATATTTGTGAATGATTCTTAACAGTTCTTATGAAATGAAAAACATTTCTAAATGTCATAAATTATGCAACATATTTTTTAATGTGCTCGTGAGTGGTCGTTTCTTCTTCAATCTAATCAACATACATGTTTGTGCAGTCTTATGTTTGTATAAATAAAATCATTCATTATATATTTATCACATGATGGATACCGAATGATCTCCTCAAACATAACCTTTCTTTAAAAAAAGCCCCTGTTTCTATGTTTAACATTAAGGACACATTATGTAAGATTTAGTTATAGAACTGGTCGTTCTTGTTATAATAGTTATATGTAAATGCATTAATCCAGATTTAGGCGGTGGTGGTTTTTTGTTATAATAGTTTAAAAATATATAATTAGAAAGTATTCATATTATTTTATTTCTAAGCAAAGTTAACCAGCTATAATAGTCTAAAAATATATAATGAGAAATTATTCTAAGCAAAGCTATCACTATTTGAAGATTTAACAGGATTTGTCATAGTTTATCGAGAGTCAGTCTCTTTTCGCCATTTTTATATGAAGTCATTAAATGGCATAATGCATTTTCAGTAGTTTGCGCTTCAATGTTACGTAACTGGGCTTTTTTGTGTGTGTGTGGGGGGGGGGGGATAGAAAGCTCTGCCTTGTGCCAATTCCACGTATATATTGTGGCTTTAGATGTTACACGAATCATTATTAAGAAATTTATTCACATGTGAAAAGTCGATAGTTCATCGGAAAGTCGAGATTCAAATAAATTTAACTCACTATTTTTGAAAATTTAGCAATAACATTGATAATCGAGAAGCTGTAACTTGTTAAACCTTCAAACACACTCAACGTAATCAGATTTCATTATCGATTTTTTTCAAATATTATAGCAGAAAAGATCGCATTCAAAGGTTAAGAGTTCCACTTCTCTTTTAAGATTGACTTTATATAAATAAATCAAACATATCCGTGCGTATGAATGTGTGCATGTGTACGTTGGCCCATTACGCCCCTCCCCTCCCAAACACTCGTATATTGTCATCTACTAGTCCCTCACTTGGGCATAGCTAGCAAGAGGGAACCACGCCGTAAAATCCAAATGAACACAAAGATTGAACAAGGGACCTCCAGGTTTTCCAAATTAAACTGAAATGAAATGCGGTTTAATGCTCTACTGTTCTGCGCTGATAGACACGGGTAAAACGTGTGCTATGAGGGGAATCTTGCCCGGGCTGTGGCACTAAGGCCTACTCTAAGGGATCTTTTAGGTTCATTTCAATGCATAGAAGGGATCGCGGTTCGCCCTAGTCGAACGACTGGACAACTGTATAAGGATCGAACAAGCGACCTCCGGGCTAGTGAACTAGCGTCTTACCAACAGTAAAAATAATATATTTTTTAACTAATTAATGTTCAACTGTTCTGCTCCGACCGTGATGGATAAAGTCGGGCCAGACAATGTGCTATTAAGATAATTTAGCCTGGGCTGCGACACTATCGCCTACTGCAACTGCCAAGGGATTTTTTTTACGAACATGCCAATGTATACCCGGGACATCGGTCGGTCACATCCGACCGATTAGACGACTCTCCATCTTGCACCACTGAAAAGCGGAAACCTCGTAGGGAAATGTCAATGAACTATCTCGTCCAATGCAAGGATCTACCCGCGATCTCCCGGCTAGCGAACCAGCGTCTTACCAGCTTGGCCATCGTAACTCTCAGTTAAAGAGTCCATTACTCACTGCGTCACCATCGCATCCACCACAACGGCATTCTAGACGATTTTGCTTCATACTACATTTGTAACAATGTACTTTATATCTCTCATCAAATTGCACGATCATTTAGGTGCTTAGAACTTTATGACCTCAGCTGGTTTTGATAATATTATATGATATTGACTTTTCAACTTCTGTTATGGCACGGACTGGCAATGATTTAAGTAAACATGTAATTAATGCCATATGTCATTTACAAACTACATATCGTCTGTGGTCCGCATGACTTCAATGGAATATGCACTGGTCATATTGAGAAAAAAGAGACAATTGCATGCATGACCATGTGTTATATCTATTCCTGACAGTTCGCAAGGCAGGTGGGTGGAAACGACTTGAGCAGAGAGAGGCGGGGAGTCGATGTATGGACTCGTCCGAGTTCAGCCGCTGCTTTGGCAGAGAAGCGGAATGGGGTATTTAATATTGTTATATGACTATGTGTTCCTGTTGTAGTTTTGTTCCCGATGTAGTCTAGTTACTGTATATTAGTTTAAGTTCCGGTATTGTTTGATATGTAGATGTGTTATATTCTGTTCCGATGTATATAAACCATGTTTATGAAACAGGTCTCTATTATCACTAAGATTATGTTACCCATTTTAAAGTTAAACATACATTATGGGAGAGCAAAAACAGACTTTTGTCGGTCTTCCTTTGGGCCTCAGAAGTCGTAGAAATTATAGATTAGATCTTTATTTAAACAACAAGCCTAAAATGAACTCTGTAGACCCACGGATGGCTTGGATTGGGCTCGGATTAAAACAGGATTTCGTTGACTGATTTAATCACTATGGCGTCGTGGGCGGGGCTTCTCCGTGACGTTGACGTCATCATACTTCCGGACTGTTTTCTATTCGTCTGCTTAGGGAGTCGCATAGGCCTACCTGAAGTACAAAAGAGTACTTGGCCCATTCCTTTCAAACTTTAATATCCTATCGCAGACTTTCTCTTCTTATCTATATATTAAAATCTTAATTCTAATTTATAGTAAAAAATAAATGTATACGAATTGAATTGCAGTCCTGTCTCAAACCGAATACGCTATCAGTCTTAGTCATTGTAAACATTACTTGATAATCGAGACTATATAGGTGGAGTTAACGCCTGTCAATCAACAATCGGCCATAATGGGAAAAGGGTGTCGATGAATTTAACTCCCATTTCTAGTAAAAAATTATAGTGGTAACAACTTTGTTCAGGATAAAGTAATTTGACTGAAATTTTCAATATATTCTTGTTTCAGCATTTATTTTTGAACTGTTATAGTAAGAATGGCTAACTCCTTGTAAAAATCTCCCATAATGTATCTTTAAACTAGAACACCGGATGAGTGTTCACGTGTATCGCCTAACTGCGTCACGCGGGGTTATCACTTCTCTTTTATTTTCAAGACTATTATTTCCTTGATCAAGCGTTGCTTAAAACATGTATTTCGTGTTTTATATAGAGTAGTTCAAACACAGAAATAAATTCGATAAACGACCGATATTTAAAAAATATTCTCACAATTATGAGAAGACTTACCATTACAAGCGTCATTCATTAACTTTTGAATAATTGCTGAGTTGGATTTTTATGTGATGTAACCATTTGAAGGTTTTTTGTTAAAATTGTTGAGCAGTTGATTGCCCGATGTTTCGTTACAGCAGTATATTTTTTGTCCCAAAGAGTTAAGTTTCTTGGTCACGTTAAAGTTTCAACTTTAGCTCTGAAAAGAACTCTTAATTTCCTCAGTCGGAATTGTTCGTTTTTTACGTGCAAAATAACAAGGATTTACTTTGAAAACTGTGTAAGTAAGTGCGCAACCCTGAGATCAAAAACAATAACCATATATTGTAACCTTATTGATTCTGATAGTCAAAATATAACAGGAGTTCATGTTGGTTGTTTTGATACATTCACCGCGCTATCGATTAATATACATTATTCTTTAAATGAAGGGGAGGTTGGGATGGCCTAGTGGACTAGAGTGCCGCGCGTCAACCTCTAGCTGGCCGGTCACCTCTGGCTTGCGGCTGTGGTTTCGAGCCCTGGTGTGAGCGTATGTGGCATGGAGATAGGGGCGCCTTCTCAACATCGTGGGTTTCCTCCGGGCACTCCGGTTTCCTCCCACTGCTAAAGACCCCTACGCGCAAGCGAATTACTTCAATAAAATGAAACCATATGTTAGTCCCAAAATGACCTAGTTTGTGTCGAGTGGACGTTAAACCCCATTTCTCTCTCTCTTTAAATGAAAAGAAATGTCATATTTATTAACCAAATTAGGTAACAATCCATGTCGATGCCCAGGGCGTACGTAACTAGCGTACGAAAATTAATTGGTGGATGACTGACATTTTTTTCGCACATACACAGTGAATGGCCATTTTGCTCAGTAATCCCAGTCAGAATTTGACTATTTTTTTTACATTTGCGTTAAATTTTAAAATATTTGTTTAGAACTGAAATAAATGAACTATTAGTCAATCCCCATGCTAAAAACATTAACAGAATTGATTGTGTATATCTGAAATAGAAACGAACGAAGCACAAAATAGTGCAAGATGGCAGCCGCCATGAACCACCATTCGCTGAAGGTGTCATTGAATATATATATAAATATCTCAGTACCGTAATTTTACTTTAATCGTGCAATTCTGGTTTTTCTGCGTATTTACAGATAGCAACACCGCGGCGTTTAAATTAACTAAGATAACAACTAACCACATGGTTTTACGGTGAAATAAATGTAACTTTAAGTTATAAAATTGACGAAACTTCCAGGGCTGACTGAACCCGCACAGTGTTTACGTCATTGGTTACAACCATCTAAATAAGAAATGTAATTGCAAAGTTCGTATTTTTAAAATTCCGGTGAGTTAAGAAGATTTTTCTTTCATGGCTTCATTGAAAAACAGCGAGCAAACCAGTGACTGAGCTTTTCCCATATTACAATCAGTTGAGATTGCAGTGGTGACAGGCTGAAAACAGCTCAGTTTATAAAGATCAAATATTTGTAGCTGTAGGCCACTCTACTATAAACATTTGAAACATCAGAACCCGCACTATAAAAAGTAGTTAGCTCCCTTGCGATAATAATGTTGAAAGCAAAAATATATACTATATATCTTCTGTAAACATAGTAAGATTGATGTGTGATAGAACATAGTAACAACAGCGGATAAAGGATTAAAGAGGAATTGATGAAAACACAACCGTAGAATATGTCTCTGGACGTCAAAGAGCGCAAAAGCACCTTAATTATTATGATATTCATATCGGACTTATTTGTATGGTAACATAGTATTTTACACTATAAACCTCAGAATGCCTCGTTCGGCATTTTTGTCCAAACGTGGTAAAAATCGTAATCTTCACAAATTCGCTGATAGCAAATATCACTAATGATTATCTTGAAACAAAAACACGTTTAATAAACGAGACATTTTACCTAGCCTCGTTCTGATCGAAATACATCGTTCCAAAAACAAGGCAATTATAAAAACACACGTTTTGGAACTCCAGGCAAACGAGGCATTTTCTTTGACCTCGTTAAATTTTACCACGTTTGGACAGAAATGCCAAACGAGGCATTCTTGGGTTTATAGTCTTACATAATGTACATAAAGAGAAATGACGGATCTTGTTACACCGCATACATATAATAAGACAAAAAAACCTAGATAGCTACCCGTTCCGTTCAATTTTAGTATCTAGAGCTCTGGGCCCTGTTTCACAAAAACTTAAAATAGATTTTAACTAAAATCAAAATGAAATTTTAAATTTTATGCGTTTCACGAAGATTGATTGTAACTAAAAATGCGGTATTAATAGATTTTAGTTAAAATCGCTTGCGCCCGCGCAGTGCACATTTCCGTTGTGGTTACTTACGATGAAAGCAAATACGCTTCGAAACTGAAAACTGTTGGCAGGTTGAATTAACAGTTACAATATCAATGGGGAAAGTTTCATACGTTGGAGCAATGTTTGCACACGATCAGACATTCGTAGAGAGGTGAAATAGATGAGTGTACTTCGTAATATGTGACTCGAAAAGTATCGGTGGGTTGACCTTGAACTTGGCATTTTATTCGTGACATGGGAATTTGATTTACTCGCAGGCTTCAATGGAAATAATGTGTATCGATAAACTAAATCGCATGGATTTGTAGTTTTATGGAGAATTGTCTCAAACATATTATGATATTTGTGACTCAAACGGCTAATCTTGGTTGTAATTTTTCGTCGCATTTTAAAATCATTTATCAACTTTGAAATTAATACACCAAATAGCCATGTTCCGATGCCTAGATTTGACATGTCATTCTCATAGATTCACCCTTTCAATGATACTTTGAAAATGATACCTACTCAATTAAATGATTTTTCCCCAAGATAAACTAGCTTTGGCTCCTAAAATTTTTGTTTTATTATCGCAAGACTCCATTAAGAAATAATAATAAATTCATATTAAAATTTAATTTCAAATAGGCCTAGGCCTATAGCATTTTTCAATAAACACATTTGAGATTATTGATTTATCTCTTTACATATCATAACCCCCAAAAGTATGCGTAAATACTACATATAGTTTGCCTAGTATTACAGTATAGGCCTTTAGGCCTTTGAAAACCAAGAGATGTGCCATATTAAACCATTGTACACGAACATATTTTCTTTATATAGATAAGACGGCTCTTCTTTCCTAGACATTGGATATGAATAAATGGGTTTCTTTTAGTGTTTAGTTCACTGGGGTTTGGAGTTTGTTTTTTTTTCTTGGAGTTCTAATATGGAGCGCCATCCAAATAATTAAATTGACTTACAATAAAATAAACGGGTGAAAAGAATTTGAATGAGAATTTATTTTGTGAATGATGGTTGGAATATTAAAATTATGTGACCCGGGCCGTTCACAATATTATCAATATTCAAATTATGTCGCAATATATGTAACAATGTAGCTCTAATCAATGTTTGTTAATGTCTTGATTTTAAGTTAGGACAGGGTGACGGCTATCCTAAGTTAAAATTGATTTTAGTTAAAATTGGCCTTAAAATACGTTTGTGAAACGCCACTATTTTAAATTAAGATTAGATTTTAACTAAAATATTATTTTAGTGGATTTTAACTAAAATGCTTAAAATCGTTTTGTGAAACGCATCTATCTTAAGTTAGGATGAAATTTTAGTTTAAGACGATTTTAAGGAGATTTAAGTTTTTGTGAAACAGGGCCCTGATATCTAATAATGAACATTTATAGAGTGCCAACATCCAGCTAGATTAACTGCTCTAGGATCTTGACAGACAGATTGGTATAGTAGCGTAGTTGGTATAATCAATATCTGACCTGAAAGTAGTAAGATAACTAGTAGCGTGGGTGAATCAACAAGAATTTAACATCATACTGTTCAGCACCAACAAGACTTATGAAAGTAGGTATATCTCAAGCTAAAAACTTTAACAAAATGCACATTAGTGAATTGAACTCCCTATTTTGAAAAATGGTTAGTTTAACCGTATGGTCATTCATTTCGTGTGGAACGTGCATAAATACACCATACATGACATAATTCTCCTGGATTTACGATCCTAGTCAGATACCCTATCCAAAGTTTATTCTAACACACACACACACTGTGGCTTGATCGACTAGTCTTTAGACGCGAGAATGTATAGAATAAATCAAAGTTAAACTATAACCACGGGAATGTATAGGATAATGCCGAGGTAGACATTAGCCGCCGAAATACAAGGAATGAACAGAAAACTGGGGTCCATAACCGCTAATTCTAAATGACAAAATCTCACAATCTTTTGTGGAAATTTTAACTAAGATAAAATCCAAATTTTAGTTATGATTGGATAATATTAGATTGATTTTAGTGCTTATCAAAACTAAAGTATCTAGTAAAATTTGGATTTTATCTTTAGTTACGATTTCATGAATCATGGCCCTCGTTGTACCTACAATCAGTTTCCATACCTTTTAATCTATCAGTATCATCATATTTCAATGTAATAAATTATACAATATTTACTGTACTTGTGAGTAATCGTTGTTTACTTGAAACCAATTAACATATATGTTTGTACACTCTTTATTTAAGTACACGACGTACTTCATTATAAATTTATCACGGCATAGATACCGAATGATCTCTTCAAACAAAACGTTTGTTAAAAATATCAATGTTTCTATGTTTAACATAAAATATGCACCGTGTATGATTTAGATATAGAGCAGGGCCTGTTGCTCAAAACTAATATATTTTAGCGATCCGTTAAACCCTAACTGATTTTTGCCTTGCTAACGTGTCGTTTGTTGATGGTCCGTTAAATTCCTGTTGCTGGAAAGGCAATTTCGTTATACGTTAGTTAACGAATTTATTAAAGTCAATCCAAGAGACCATGATTGTTTGTTCAATGGCTGAATTTTAAATTTACATGTATATACATGTATATAGGTACATCATAGAAGTTAGTATTAACAAGAAACTGAAGACAGTGGGACAAATGTGCAGTCTTTTCACAAAACATGATTAAAAACAAAAAGATAATTTACTACAGAAACCCCCCCCCCCCTATAAACTGGTAATGTACATGTTTGACTTATGCTACAACCCCCTAATGCCACCGTGAAACAGATTACGGAGCCCAACACCTCCGTTAACCATAACAAGTTAACGACGCGGTAAAGTTAACGGGACTTCCAGCAACAACCTTTTTTTTTGGTTAAAGTTAACGATCGGTTAACTCCATGTTTACGGATCGTTAAAAGTTAACAGAGCTTTGTGCAACCGGTTCCACTCCATGTTAATGGAGCGTTAAAAGAAAACAGAGCTTTGTGCAACCGGCCCCTGGTCGTTGTTGCTATAATAGATATAATGAGTTGTCTATTCTTGCTATAATAGTTCTATTAAAGACTTGGAAAAAGAGCTGACCGTTTTTACTGTAATAGTTTAAATATAAATAATCAGACATGAATATTTTGTTGTTAAAAAACGTTTTGTTTGGAGAGACCATTCGGTATTCGTAACGTGATGAGCATGTTAATTGGTCTGGAGTAGAAACGATCCCTCACGAGTACATTAATTATTGCAAAATTAGTTTTTTAATTTGCATAATTTATGACATGTAGAAATTTGATTCTTTTTATAAGATCTGTAGAGCACTATTAGGTCGTAAGACAGGTAAGAGTCGTGACAAACACAACTGTATTAAATACCGTTAGGCTACTTAGCTCCGGAAAGATATGACCTGTTTATATGGTTTTGGTGGATTTGGTATTATATATTTTTTAGTATTTCTACCTAAATTACCAAGTAAGGTTCTTAAAGAAATATCAAAAAAGTCAGTGTAGGGATTTGTGCACAGAAATTCATATGGAACCGTAAGGTCACGACTCGTCCTAAATGACGACGCTGTGATAACTCACACGAAATTCCGTTGGTAATTTCAATTGATGTTTGAATTGTATTTTGTTGAATTGCTCATTGTCGACGATGTAAACGGTAAGGAAAACACAAGTTACCCTTTTCTGACTGACGTAGATACACGGTCGATCTGTTGTTGGGTTTTATTATATATTAAAAATCATTAAAAAAGACACTTTTACACCTTAATTACAGTAACAGTTATGGGTTCGCAAATGCCCCCTTTATACGAAAATTGTATAATAAGCATGTAATACCAAGATTGTGGAGTCTCTAAGGGTCACAATTGTCATACGAATCTGATGATAGCTGATTGCATGAAAAGTCGCTATTATAGTTTATTGATTGTCCATCTCTTGCAAATTGTGGGCGTATCTTGCAAGACAGGTTCTTATTTAATATAGATACAATCATGTGGTATCTATAGTAGCAAACAGCTCTTTATTCAGTGTACGTAATTCTTAGTCGTTAATTCAAAGTCCTTAATCTTTTCACTTCATTTGTTGTCACATTTCGACATATATGCACACTAAAATCAAAATTTGTATCTTAAAATCAGAATTTGTGTCAAAATGTGTATCTTAAAGGGACTATCTCGATTTAAACGGAGTCTCAACAATAGAAATCCGAGTCATTATGAAATTTAGGCGCCAGAAAATAGAGGAATGGTGTATTTACCCTGTCTCAAAATTTCAGCTCAAAATATTGAGTCATTTTGGACGTGAACCTAAACACTGCTTATCCGGACAAGTAACAATGTTTCGTTGGGTGGCCTGATAATCGATTCTCATTCCTCTAAATGTCTATACAGTGAATGACCCATCTGTTGAACTTGATAACGACAGATAAATTTCACCTACACATAATTGTGTAAAATAAAATTTTATCCAGACACCTCATAATACAGCTTGGGACTCAGGTCTTTGTGTCAAGATTAAGAATGACTGGTTAAAGTTGTTTGAAAACATATCACATGCATTGTGTTAGTTGCTAGGCCTTAAAGTAAAATATATTTTTTAGGATTTTAAAACAAAATTAGGATGTTGTATTCCCCAAAATATTATCGGGATCGACTCTATAAAATTCGTATCTTAAATATCTTAAAATTAAAATTTGTATCTTAAAATTGAAATTTGTATCTTAAGATTAATGTTTGTAAAATGTAATTTTATAATGTAATTGTAGTTTAATATAAAGATAAAATTTTTATTAGAAAATACAAAAAATAGCATGCTTTACATTTCATCAAAGACCTACAACGAAAAGTAAATCTCGAACAATAATTTTCAAATAAAAATCTCCAAATACAAAAGAAATTCTCGAAATTCATAAATCTGGAACAATATGACTGAATGATTCGAAGTCAGCATATCATACAAAAGGCCACCGTACAATAAAGGAGAATCGAGCAAGCAAACAATAAGAAAAATCGCTTGATGACCTAATCGGCTAGTCGGGTTTGTCCCTCGATAAAAAAAATAAAATGAAAGTAGTGTATTAAAGTCTACCCGTATTCACATGACTTGATCGTTTTGGGGAAATGTACGGAATACTGTACCAGAGTTCTTTTAAGACGCATATCGTAAGATTAGATAAGGAACTGGTAGGTTTGGCTATAATAATAGGTGGGGGTTGGATGGCTGATTGGTTAGCACGTGCGTGCTGTACTATAAAGCCTGTCATGCGTGCTGTACTATAAAGCCTGTCATTGAGTCAACTGGCGTGGTTTCGAATCCCCTGTTGTTCGTGACAAGGAGTAGGGTTGCCTACTTATGTAACATTTAAAGCACAATGAATAGGGAGAATTAGCTCCTGTTTAAACTACTAATTTGATCTTAAGAAACTAATTAAACTAAAACTTTGCACTAATGTGTTTGTGATGAAAGATCACGAGCTAATGAACTAGATTGCAAATGCATAAATTTACTACAATTCTAGCCAACACATCTAAATTACATAGAAAACCACGCCAGTCATCGTCTCGCACTGTATGTGAGCTGTTGGTTGACTGTACATGAATAAACCTATAATCTAACCAGCCTCATAATCCCTTAATAATCCAGTTATGGGAATGCCCCATAATTGTATCTCGAGTACCTCCAAGACAGAGGCAATATCAACTGACATATAAATACAAGTAATAATAATATCATATTTTTTTTGAAAACCTCAATTTGTTTTAATTGTTTTGTCCTGTGTTGCTGGCGACTCTTCGTTTTCTTTTCGGGTAACTTTTATCCGGGAAATGTCATATCCAAGAAAAACTCTAATGGAATGCCTTTCACTTTTAAACGATGATAGTGTGAACCGTATTAATTGATTTTAACTTTTAACCATATGTATCTTATTGGACGAATAGGGTCCAGATATGTGCATCTTTCCTGCAAGCACCTCTCTTTTCGACATAAAGCAAGCTAAATCCTTTCCTCGCGATTGTTTAGCTATCCGCACGGATGTCGCCAAACATTAGTCAGCCGGACCTCTTGTTTTAACCTGTTTTTATTATGACAATGGGAGAAGATGACCCACCCTCTCCTCTCATAAGAGCGATTTTATGGGTGTGTTTTAAAGAGACTTTTCATATACAAGAAATTTTTATTTTTGTGTTTTTACCAAATTCTTATTTTGTGTTCTTATACCACTTTTCAACACATTAAGTGTAAATAATTTAATTAAATCAAATTTCATATTTAATGTATTGAACGCCAAATCTGTAATAAATGGTGAATTATAAGTAGGATTCACAAATTTTGTTCACTAGCATATTGGAGTTTCGGTACCACCAACTGCAATAACGGCCATTCACCCCCTCCCTTCCAGAAGTTTCGATAAACCTGGATTGATTTTAGTAAAAAAATGTCAAATTCGGAAGCAAAAAGAAAATAGTAGCTAAAAAACGTGAAATGTACTGACGATATTACCAAATACAATCGGACTGTGTAAAGAAAATCGTGGTATTACAATGGTCAGGTCTATTCAAAATCTAAAGGAAGAGTAAACATCAAGATTAACTTATTTGAAAAAATTTTTTCGAGACAAGCTCATGTCAGCCCCTTTTTATCAAAGCAGGCAGTCAACGGATCTTTAATGCATGATGTAAATATTATTGTTTATACATACCTCGTGCATGAACATGCATCGACCCAATCGGTTATCTGTAGACACTAATAACCAGTCACAGACGGGAAATTAACATATAATTTGTAAAAATCAGTCACAGGCTTTTGTGATAATCACCCAACAAATATATTTAATAAAATGGGGTTTCTCCTATCGAGGAAGTCCGCGGGGGTGGAGGCAGTGACGGAGTGACAGCAAATGTCGTATTCGGAGACACCATCGACACATCTCTTCACCACGCTTATTTGACTGAGCGAATATTCAATTATAATTAATATAAATAAGGACGAATTATTATACTTATATCACTTATAGCATTTATATTATTAATATATTTATATCATTTATATATTTATATCCATTTATATATAAGGACGACTTATTATATTTATATCATTTATATATTTATATAAGTAATATCACATATCATTATCACTAGATTAGGTATGCGCAATGGTAGAATCAATACAAAATATTGTACACATCTCTCCAACCAATGCGAATTATAACATCATTATTAAATATATAACCATAATAACAAGATTATAATATACAATATTGTCCGTTAAAATGGCAGGAATAAGGTCACTCTCACTAAATGTCAAAGTACTTTGTAATAAACAAAAGAGATAAAAAGTCTACATATGGCTAGGGGAACAAAGGGTCAAATAATATTCTAAAAAGAAACTCACAGTACAAGGAAGGTGAAGACTTTTGGAAGGGAGAATGGGTTGGGACAATTTACCACTCTCGTGTTCAACAAATTCAGCTGGAACCTCAATATTATTGAATTCGAATTTTCAACCAACAGTTATTAAAAGTATATCAGATGAAAATGGGTACTATCAATAAATAATACAAGTTGATGAGTAAAAAATACAGTTCATGTAAATACATACAGTCTAAAATCAGACAGTGATCAAAATGTTTATTTTAATAAATTACGTAATATATTAACAAAAACTCTAGCTGACCAAGAGTATGAGATATTATTTGTGTGTGTGTGTGTGTGTGTGTGTGTGTGTGGTTGTATGGGTGTGGGAAGGGGTTACAGAGTAACATCCAAGGGATTAGCAGCTTTAAAAGAACCTATTAATGGACATGAATTGGTGGATATATTCTTTAAAACGAAAACCAAAACTGCGGCAGTTTACATGGCGACATAATAAACCACTTAGACAGAGTAGAATTGATTTTGGTTGACTTATGTAACATCTTGCTCTATTATACGTAATACAATAAGCGATCACTCCGCAATCTTTATTGAATGCGTTATCGTGAATGAAAAAAGAGGTAGACTTTTATAGATTTATAATAAGGCTTTAAACAATGATACTAATTACTATAACTTATTGAATAATTCAATAAAAGAATGGTGTAGTTCATATAATGACCAAGATCACAAGGAAGGGTTTTGGAATTTCTTAATTAAAATTAAAAACGAAACAATATTGTACTGTAAACGTGAACAAACTATCAAACACAAATTAAAAGATACTCTGAATAACGAACTTGATAACAAATCAATCAAATTTGGTTAACATTAAAAAGGCAAAGGAAATAATAACGGAATTGGAATACTAAAATTTGTGCAAATAGATTAAAAGCAAATTTGGTTAACTTTTTAGAAATATTATATAACAAAATCATATCAAATATAACCTAAAAAGACATTTAAAAATGTGTAGAAATAACTACACAAAACCGCCAGCTTTTGTCAAATCGGAAAAAAATATAGTATTACCTGGATCAGAAGAAGAACAAGTTTAACACATTTTTTCATAGGTTCAAAAATTGTAACATATCATTTTAAATATATTAAACATATAATTTATCTAAACAATCGCTTATATACAATGAAATTATTTAACTCATTACTGTTTTTCTACAATTGAAAATATAGATCACCTTTTCATTCAATGCGAGTATTCTGAAATAGTATGACAGAAACTACATGTAAATCTCGCTAACATAATTAAACACTTAGGTATAATTATACATGAGAATTTAAAAACTGAAAAAGAATTAAATATTGCAATTTTACACACTATATTGTTATCTAAAAGAAAGTGTTCTAAATGCCAGAAGTTATATTTCATACGTCGACAAGAAAACAAGATTATAGACAGAAGACGGATACAATATCCTGAAAATTAAACTTGAAATTAATCAATATACAGAATAGTTTGTCTCGGAATTCGGACATATTTTAACCGTTGATCATGTCGTATGGGTGCAATAAATCAGAAAAGAAAACACCGGTAAGATCTCTAACGGAAAAGGCTAAACTTCAATGCACACTCAAAAATGTACTTAACGAATTTGTAATATAAGAGTTATAAAGCTATTTTGGGAATCAACTGGTAAATTGGTTTCACAAAATAGAGCACTATATGACTAGTCATAGATAATAACCGGTTGTGTAGACCAAGTTGGCAGCAATGCCACTTGGGTGCTTTACATAATCATAGGGAACTACATATTGAGTGGCACAAGCAACACAAGATATAAGCTATGTACCCATAAGAAATACAAACTGGGTATTTGGATTTAAAAAAAAAACAAAAAAAACACGTATACTATGGGCGATAGTCCATGTATAAATAAGGAAACGCTAAAATGAATTTAACAATTCAGTAGCAGATAGCTTTTATTTAATTATATATCATTGTACAAAATATATACAGCTATATACATGCAACAAATGTCAAACTTGAAGAGAAAGTCTCCGGAAATACGTAATTGTTGGAGTGCAATCTTATTCAAGAAAGGAATTCATTTTTTTTATCGTTACACATTGTTAAGAATCGGAATACATTATGTCTGGTTTGTTGCAGCAAGAGGACGGGTATTTTACAACTTCAAGGCCCAATTTGTCTGTTTTGTTGGCAATACCGATATAAAATTTACTATTATTTATCTTAATATCAAAGTAAAGAATAAATACAGCTCGTTTGCCAGAATTTTCTATATTTAATATACTATTCAAAAAAAGTAGGGGATATTTGATTTTGGGGGCATAATACTAAAATATGCAAATGACTACGAAAAAAGTCACTGTAAAACCTGACAGAAGAAACATTTCCAGTTACATGTGACGCCCAAACGCACCAATAGCTACCGCATGGAATGCAGGTGATGCTTGAGATCATCATGGGGGTCCAACCCAAGATTTGCACGACTCTGACTTTGAATGTTACAGTCATTGTGGCATTGAATTCCAGGGTGGAAACATCAGTTTAATTGATTTAGTGACCAGAAAACAAATTTTGATATGCGTCGGCTTACCCAAAATGAAAGGTTACGTGCCCTTGGCATGCTACAGATCGGCACAACACAGGCGATTGTGGCGCGGACGATGAATGTTTCTCAGTCTGTCATAAGCAGGCTATGGTCCAGATACCGTGATACTCAATCTGTACAGGACAGACCACGCTCAGGTCGACCAAGGGCGACAACTCGCGCCCGACGTCCTCGCGTGATCCCTTGTTTGAGAGATCATCACATTCAGGCAAGACGTCGTTGGTGTAGGGATCGTCAACACTGGGATAATCGACGCTGGAGCAATGTGATGTTTTCAGATGAGTCAAGGTTCACTGTTGATTTTTTGTGCAGACGTAGGAGGGTGTGGCGTCGTCGAAACGAGCGCTACCAAGACGTTAACGTCATCAGACATGATCGATTTGGGGGTGGTTCTGTTATGGTGTGGGGAGGCATCACTTGCTGGAAGAACGGCTTTACATGTTGTTGCAGGGCGTGTTACAGGCCAGTACTACCGGAACAACATTTTGGCAGTCCATGTTGTGCCGTTCGCACGACGTCATGGCCGCCGTTTCATCTTCCAGGATGACAACGCAAGATGTCACAGGGCCAGGATCGTTACAGGTTACCCCCAACAACAGAACATCACCACATTACCTTGGCCAGCACTGAGTCCCGACCTCTCCCCCATCGAGCATGTCTGGGACATGCTTGGACAGAGGTTACGTCAACGTCAACAACGTCCTGCCAATGTCCAAGAACTTGCTGCTGCGTTGCAACAGGAATGGGACAATCTGGACCAAAATGACCGTAGACGTCTCATTAGGAGTATGCCACGTCGGATCAATGCTTGTTTGGCAAACAGAGGAGGATTTACCCGTTACCGGGTATCATTTTACCCTTATAATGGTCAGTCTGTGTCTTACTTAGTCTAACGATCATTTGGAATTAATCGATGAATGTGAACTTCATTTCATTTTGTCATTTGTTTCTTCGTCAGTTTCATTAGGTGACTTTAATAACACTTAAAAATCAAATATCCCCTACTTTTTTTGAATAGTATATTAATTCAGCGGGGTATATTTTGTTACGTCACCAATGTGTCGAAAGGTATAGTTTAGACCATTATCATTTGTATAATCAATATTCCTGTTCCCGAAAGCAGATTTCATATGTATATAAAATTCGCTTTTGCCATGAAGAGGGCGGGATCAGTTCCCATTGGTAAGCCAATCGTTTGCTGTGTTATCTGTCCCCAAATATGGCGTTGTTAATAATAAGATGTGTACCATTAGCTGGCTTATAAATATGAATTGGTATATTAATTATCGCGGTGGACGTCAGTAATGTTTTAAAAGAAGGAATTCTTCTACCGAATATAGCTAGCAAACACCTGTTCTGTATCGATAACTTGACAAGAGTTGATTAGTAAGTTTGGATAATTTATTGGGTAAGACATATAGATGAGTAATATATATACTTACAGTGTGCGTACATTTTCTTTGATGGTTTCCAAATGATTATCTCTGATTGTATGTAAATGTTTACCTTTATTTCATATTTGTATATTATATATCTTTATTTGTGCTATGGTTGTCAACCCTCGTTGAAACGTCACTGAAATAAATAAACCCTTCAAGTAACTTATTCCATATAATTGTGTCATTTTGTTTATATAAACGATATTTTATTCAGGATTGTGGAGTAGCCTTTGCCTATGTATAAACCTGCTCCCCTTTCATAAAGATGAAGACATATCAGCTACATTTAGTAAAACTAAAATACAGATATAATATTTGGATACCAGTTACTTTTTGTAACGATGAGTGATTTACATTCTATCAGGAAAAATATCAAAGTCCTCACGGCTCAACATACACTCAGAATAAACCAGGACTGTTCCGAGGTTGAAATTGGGTGTAATTTTACCTATGATTTAGGGGTAACTTTTGCTGTCCGTAATTTTAGATACTTTGACTATACTTGTATTTATATTGATTTTGTTTTTAAAAAGAGGATATAGAGTGAGGGAGAAATGGGGTTTAATGTTCACTCGACACAAACTAGGGACTAACATATGCTTTTATTTTATTTCAATAATTCGCTTGTGCGTAGGGTTCTTTAGAAGTGGGAGGAAACAGGAGTAAATCCACGAGATTGGACAGGCGACCCTACTCCTTGTCACGTACAACCGGGGTTTTAAAAGAGGAGCGGGGAACTTACACCAAATCTAATGTGAATCATGTTCTTTTCTGTTGGGTTTCCGGTTTTATCCCACTGCTAATAGCCTTTGCAGGCAATTTGAAATCCTGGAGATATCCAAAATGTTTTTACTTTAATATTCAGGTTATAACAGGGATGGCATCCTGTTTCAAGTCCACGGCGGTATTTGTCGGTGTCATATTATTTGTTTTACAGATCAGCTGTGTTTGTTCTGAGATATGTAAGTTTATGTATTTAGTATATCAAATATATTCCATGAGCCATGCCTGTATTCGTGGCTTTAAGTCTGATGAAAACCAGTTTTATAATTTATGCTCAACAGTCCATTTAGTTATTATATCATTGTAAATACGGTACTTGTGTCGACTTGACCCTAGGCCGTGAGTTATATCATTTAACCAAACAAATCGCAAATCTACCAACGTCTAGGTGTTGTAAAACTGGCAGCCGTTGCTTTAGAAACATGAATCCGGTCGGGCTAGTGGAGACGGGGCGGCATACACACTTATAACGTAAACCTATATTATCTTAAAACAGCACAAAAAATACATAACAAAGTTAACAATACGGTAAATTGTATGTTAAATACGCTCCTCTTGTCCGCGGATTTGTAGTTGTTTTATTGGTAAGGTGTGTCGTACACGAGACAAGGTATTCTTGTTCGTCAGCTGACAACCATGTCCCGACTCTCGTAATAAATATTCGCAAGCTTATTTTATTAATGGATTTAGGCGGTATTTAGAAACAAAAACATTCCTATCAAGTGTTAACAGTAGGTGATTATCCCCTAATTATTTCTGGTTTCGTTTCCAGCCCGAAATATCAATCAACGAAATGCTTCATATAGTAAATCTAGTGTTGTAAATAGCAACTATGAGCCAGATAGATTTCTTGAAACTTTCTGTACGTCTCGGAAAATGGATTGTGCTCAGGCATGTACTGAGAAAGCTGAGTGTGGGCGATATTTGTATTGTTCAAGTAATTCATCCTGTAATCTATATCAAGATAGTGGAGATTGTGTTATGTCTGGTGACACAACTGATTGTTCTTGTTTCAGACAGGTTAGTAGTTTACATTAAAATTAATCAATCATTAAGTTAGACTCAGCATTAGTTTAAGCACTACCTCCCCCTCTTGGATTAGATTTAGAACATAGTAAGTCAATACCATGCTAGTGCCAACATGTTACGTTATCGTCCATTTTTCCACTCCGCGTTGGTCTCTACTATATGTTGAACATTAAAGAACTGATCGGAATTTATTTCTTTTCAAAAATATTTTAGCAACATAGTGTTTATCATTAAATTTATCCTCGCTCCATATACACACTATTTAAGTTATTATACATATAATTATATATAATTTACACAGTATTTAAATTATTATACATATAATTATATATAATTTACCCACCATTTTAATTATTATACATATAATTTACCCACTATTTCTATTATTATACATATTATATATAATTTACACAGTATTTAAATTATTATACATATAATTATATATAATTTACCCACCATTTTAATTATTATACATATAATTATATATAATTTACCCACTATTTTTATTATTATACATATAATTATATATAATTTACACAATATTTAAGTTATTAAGCTTTCATATTTATTGTTTCTGTTAAAAGTTATTATTTTTTTTTTTGTAGTTTCTGCAAATCGTATTTCTCAGAATCTAGCCATAGGATCTTTTTGAAACCTTGACCTACCCCCCCCCCCCCAAAAAAAATCAAAAATGGGACCAGCTTTTAATTGTATATATTTTTAAAACTTTTTACGAATCCTAAATCACCGAAATTAACGAACGAAGAAATTGATCTACATAGCTATAACTTTCTGACAATTTGACCTATATTACTAATTCTTTTTTCTTTGAGTATCTTGAAATATTTACTTCGAATCTGCTATTTTCGAATTTCGAAAATTACGTCATTGACATTTCGTCCCGGAAGTAAAACAAAACTGAATATTGGTACGATTTTCATGAAATTTGGAATATATCTAGACCTCATTGAGCAACTTCAACGACACTATTACTTGTGTCCTAAGTTATCTCCCCTTGAAGAAATTAAGGATCAAATTATTTGAAAAAAAGTCGACTAAATATAGGTCAGATAGACTTGATTTTTGTCTGTACTAGCTGAGGAATTACTGATGCGTACACAAAATATGACGTCTATCAATAGAACCGGAAGTGCCACCATCTTGAAATGCTAAAGTTTCCTAAAGTTTTGATATTTTTGTTACAGACACGGGAGTTAAATTATCTGAATCCTTTAAGGAATGCCTAAAAAAACGTTCAGAGCCGAATTTTGATTTCGGTCAAACGATGGTCTCCATTTTGAATTGAATATGAAAAACTGTGCAAAATCCACTGAACGGACGTAAAACACAATAGGCCAAAATATGTTCAACGCGTCTCCTATTTTTGATTAATAGATCTCATGATAGCCGGGTTCAACAACAGATTTGTATCACTTGATAATTTCTAATTTCGTCTTTAATTGCCGACAATGTTGTTTAAAGCTCCAATAGCATTTTTTTAAGTTATATTTTTAAAATGTATTAAAATAAAGCCCAAAAATAGATTGAACCTATAAACAGTCCTACCTTGTTAAAGAATAATCCTATTAATCCTATAATTCAGTACTGCCAGTTGAGAAATTGGCAAAAATATCATTTTCAACTTCAAATTCAAACGTTTGAAGATGGCCGTCCATGGAGAGGAATGGGAAAACAAGGGAGGTAATTGAGTAACTATTTCCTCAATCACCCTGTGTCACCCTTTATAATGCCCAAAAAATTTTGCCCAGGACCGTATAATAGTGAGTTGACAACCTTTTGAGCAAAAGACATAGAAATAATTATGTTTTGACTTTCTTAGAAAATGTGAAATTGGAACTTTAAAGGACAACTTTATGTCTTTAATTTTCAAAATTTGCAAATTTAACCTAAATATACTAACAGCTTGGGTCAATCTGATTCAAAAGTTATCTAATTTAATTTTATATATTTTCCTTCCCGTTTTTGATCCATTTTTCTTCTATTCGGATTATTCTTTTGCCCGGATGCAATGATTCTCACTATATTTAGACCTGTAAGTTTTCGATATTTTGACCGATTTTTGATAATTATTGTTTTCATGTTCCCTTTTGTTTAAGATACTTGATATAATCGACGGTGAATATAAACACTTTCATATCTGCATTGGATAGTAGCAGATCTAGTTATACATATAATCGACACAGTATATAAAATATTATACATATATATATATATAGAATTTACACATCATTTAAATTATTATACATATAATTATACAAATTTCAGTTTATTTGCAGTTTATTGAATAAATAATGTTGTTTTTTAAAAGAGAATACCACTTTATTATTACGTGTTATTAAATTTAACCAACCTGATTTAAAAAGAACCTCTTTTGTTTCATTTTTATAGTGAAAAAGTTCGTTTTTCTTGTGTTTACTACACTAGGATCTGGAAGATTTGATATATTGCAGGCATTTTGGTTGAAGTGGGGGATTGGTCAATAAACGGTATGTTATGGAACTGTGGATAAACAACTAGAAACGTCAACCCGGGTTGATTAACCTATGCCTGGCGTCACATGACATTTGACGCGACGTCAAAATGAATCAATCAGCCTTGATGTTTCTAGTGGTTTACAATGACGTCGCCGTAACAGATTGTTACATTGACTAATCCCTTACCTCAACTAGGACTACATCAAATTTTCCAGATCCTAGTGTAGTAAAGACAAGTAATATGAAATTTGAAGTATAAAAACCGAAACGAAACAGGATCTGTGTTTAAATCAGATTGTATATTATCAATTCAATTCTTTATTCCTTTGAAGCTGCAATTTCATATCTTTAAGTTACACTTTTAAGATATATTAAATTAAACCTTAAAATAAATGGTATCTATAAACAGTCCTACCTTGTTAAAAAATAATCATATTAATCCTATAATTCACCTTCGCCAGTTAAGAAATTAGTAAAAATATCATTTTCAACGTCAAATTCAAGCGTTTGAAGATAGTTATTGCATGTGTGGAATGGAAAAACAAGAGAGGTAATTGTGTTATTATTTCCGATGTACAAGATGTTTAAGTGTGGAAAATAATGCCTATGGTTGTATAATAGTGAGTTGACAACCTTTTGAGCAAAAGACATAGAAATAATTATGTTTTGACTTTCTTAGATAATATGAAACTCCCGCTTTAAATCTACTGACTCATCAGCTACCCTATACACACAGCTATTATAATTGCTTAAAATACGGATGTGACTTCACTCTTTGATGTTGTCGTACCAGTATGTCAAATAATCGTACGGGCAACTTGCCAATCGTACTTTATTTATACTTGTGAAATATTGGATTCGTGTGACGTATTTCACTGTAAAAAAACGTGCAACTGTCTGTATTTTAAGTTGTTTAATGGCCTCGAGCTTGCGTTATATATTGTAAAAACACCCGGGTCTCAATATATTACTTAATGTCTCGCTCTCGACCATTAAACCATATATAAACGCAAAGTATACATGACAAATAAATACAAACATACAAACAGTATTTCTTTTTTGGTGGCAGAAATGAGAAATGTGAATATCTTCTGCAGTTCTAATGTGAATATCTTCTGCAGTTCTGATATAGTCTATTCTATATCGTTCAGGCTACATAGTGGGAATTCCCTTTTATTACCTTCTATTTTATTGTATCTGCCCACTTCTATATTTACATTATGCGCGGATAGTTGGAATGCTGACGAAATTCCGATATGATTAGGAAACTTCAGAAAAGTTAACATAAATATAATTTACATCATTATCCAATATGTAGTCGATATTATACACTTTATAAGAAATGTCAAATTTGATATGTTAAAGAAATATTAGTTCTTGGGGATATAATTATTTCACTTTTATATTTGTTGAAAGTTCCGTTAAAATTGACATACGTGTCATCAATGTTAACGGAATGTATTATAATTCTACTTGGTGTTTTGCATGGTTCACCAATAGTTATATTTGTTTTATTAACAGATGATTCGTTGTGAGGATTCATATTGTACCAGTCCTTCAGGTAAATATGGAGAAGGATGTCTAGATACTATATCAGGTCAAGTTAAACCATTGAAATAGTTATAAAGTTTAACCCCCTCTGCTTACTTCGTGTCTTAACTGGGGTTTGACGTTCTACTGCTCTGCTCCGACCGGGTTAATAACCACGAATATAACTCATACAATGTGTTATTAGGGCAACTCCCAAGGACCTCCAGATTAACTTGGCAACGTCTTATCCACTGTGGTTCCCTCCAAACATTCGGAGGTAAAACTTAATGTACTTGGAGCAACGCAATGTTAGTTTGTGGTTCGCCATTCACCAATAACGAACAACGGCCTAGTTTGTGGTTCGTTATATATCAAAAATGGAAATTGTAATGTAATAAAGGCGCTTTTATAGGCAATACGTCCGTGTGGGTTTTTTTGGCCTTATCTTGGGGAAATAGATTCTAACAAGAATCATTACGGTGCACCGGTGCCTTTGCTCTCTTAGAATCACATGGTGTCTCAAATGACCTCACGTACATCTGGCGCGTGCAATGCCTCCTACCTTGCACACTAACATAGATTATTACCTTATTTGGTCAATAAATACATCCCATCTTGAAGATAAAGTTTGCATATGACAAATGTGTTTATTAAGCTATAGTTCGGTTCATGTATCATATTTCAGTTGTATGCGTGTTAGTCAAGGCCACATTAATATTATCCATATGGAGAGTCCAGAGGAAGAACGATCTAAGTCACATTTTTATCTTTTCGTATAGAACACAAACAGACGTTTGGGCGAGAATACATGACACCAACCGGACAACGAGTGGGTTTAATTACAACTTCAATATGACGTTTAACACAAACCATATGACTGACCTCAACTAATCGGGCAAATTAAGGTTAAATAAAGTAACCTAAGGAATTGGATTTATTCGGGAGGCCATTTCGATGCCTTGGTTCGATGTCACCACGATCGTTGTTTCCCGAAATTTATTGTTCCACAAAGAAGCTTAATAAAATACAATTTACTACCAAATGGCGCAATGACTTAGATGGTCATTTCCCGGGCCTCTTCATACGTGTTTATTTGCACAAATCCCGACATCCGTAATACTACAATATATAATTAGTAATAAAACATTAACGTGTCAAATTCAGGCGTAATCGCTTTAAACGCGCATCCATAAACAGTAGGACGTTAAACCCTATTTCATATAAGTTTTAGGTGGGGCATTCCATGTCAAGTGTACACAAAATTTGGGCGATTTTGACATGACCATCAGATATTTTGATGATTTTTGGTGTGCAAGTTAACCATGACGAAAAAACATGATGTGCAAAATTTTAGCGCTGGGGGCCCCATGGGGCCCCTTTAGGGACATCCCAAAATTTTTGCCTTTTCGGCTGACCTTCAAACTTTGAAAATCCATAACTTCGCCCCTAGTCATCCTACTTACATGAAATTGGTACCAAATTGTTCAGAAAACATGGATCTTTCTAATGACCAGGAACACAAACTCGACAGAACAAAATCCAGGCAGATGTTGTTGACCTTGACCTTGGAAACCACGCCTATGAAAAGGGGCAGATTCGATTTGGCCAATTTTTCGTGTGAACATTGCCCCACCTATATATTACGAACACACAAAAAATCAAAGTGGGATCTCCATGGGAACAGATTTGATGGACATGAAGTCCATCTTGGTCGCTATTACAGACGTCGATTTTATTCGAATTCACTGTAGGTTGTTTTGTGCAAGCTGACTTCTGATCACTAATTTCACTATGATAACTTGTATCCCCTTTATTTATACGCCCACATGGAAATGTGGACATATATTGCCGTTGCCCCTGTCCGTCCGTCCGTTTGTCTATCCGTCCGTCGTCCACACTTTCTTGTGGATACTCTAGAGGCTAAAGTTAATATCCGATTGACTTTATTCATACACAGTGTTTAAGGTCATGAGACAAAGAATCCTATTGATTTTCAGCGATATCCAATAATTATTGTCACAATTATGGCACTTGATCACTTTGAAAGATCTTGTGGATGTTTTAGAGGCCAAAGTTAATATCTGATTGTCTTTAAATTTATACACAGTGTTTAAGGCCATTAGATGAAGAAGCCTATTTTCAGCAATATTCGATAATTACTACCAGAGTTATGGGCCTTAATCACTTTGAAAAAACTTGTGGATGCTCTGGCGGTTAAAGATAATATCCGATTGACTTTGAATGTATACACAGTGTTTAAGGTCATCAGACGAAAAAACCTGTCGATTTTCAGCGATATTCGATAATTACTGCCAGAGTAATGGGCCTAGATGCTCTAGATGCTAATGTTAATATCCGATTGATTTTGAATTTATACACAGTGTTTAGACGAAGAAGACTTGTGATTTTCAGTGATATCCGATAATTACTGCCGTTGATCCCTTTTAAATTTATACACATTGTTTAAGGTCATAATTACTGCCAGAGTTATGGTCCTTGATCACTTTGAAATATCTTGCGGACGAATTCTAACCATTACTTAATGGGCTATTACGAAATCAGGTTCGCTGAGTTGTTGTTACGACGTCATGCCATGGTGATAAGGTCGTGTGCACTTGAATAACTGTGTAGCACCTGACTTGACCGGCTCCTAAAATCTGTTCCCATGGAGATCCCATTTTGATTTTTTGTGTGATCGTTAATCATAGGCAGGGCAATGTTCACACGAAAAATTGGCCAAATCGAAGCTGCCCCTTTACGGGGGCGTGGGTTCCAAGGTCAAGGTCAACAATATCTGCCTGGGTTTTGTTCTGCCGAGTTTGTGCTCCTGATCTTTAGAAAGATCCATGTTTTCTGAACAATTTGATACCAATTTCATGTAAGTAGTATTACTTGGGACGAAGTTATGGATTTTCAAAGTTTGAAGGTCAGCCGAAAAGGCCCAAATTTCGGAATGCCCCTGATGGGGCCCCATGGGGCTCCCAGCGCTAAAATTTTGCACATCATGTTTTTTCGTCATGGTTAACTTGCACACCAAAAATCATCAAAATCTGTGATGGTCATGTCAGAACCTTGTGTACACTTGACGTGGAATCCCCCTAACCTGTGAGGCCTTTTGTACGTATTGGTAAAATAAAATCACCTGCAATGAAATGTGTTATCCCACACCTCCCAGTACACACGTGTCATTACCCCGAGTTATAATTATCCGACACCTTGGATCACCTTTAAAATCTTTGGTTACTTAAATAACATTTGTATTTTCAGATTGTATTACCCCCGTATCACCTTACTCTGATGAACACGTAATACCAGAATTTGACCAGTCTGTTAGTCGGTGGCGTATTGGTACCAATCTAACATACAGATGTCCTCCGTTCTACTATCCTCGTGTAGACTGGACATGTAATACCAATGGTACTTGGGAGGAACCAGTCTGTAAATGTGAGAACCTTAACTGTCCCGTAAATAGTGCGTCAAGCTGAAGGTATTCGCGATTGTTACATAAGTAGTCATTGCACCCATCCCAGATAACGTTGGCATAAGAGTCGTGGTGAGAGTCGTGGATTCAGTTGTATTTTCCGTAGACAAAGTTAAGATACCGTGCATCCCCTCGATTTAAAGAGAAATGGTGATTATTAACTGATGGTTATACTCTATATGTAGATGGTGATTATTAACTGGTTGTTATACTCCATATTTAGATGGTGATTATTAACTGCTATTGTCTATATTTAGATGGTGATTATTAACTGCTATTGTCTATATTTAGATGGTGATTATTAACTGATTGTTATACTCTATATGTAGATGGTGATTATTAACTGATTGTTATACTCCATATTTAGATGGTGATTATTAACTGCTATTGTCTATATTTAGATGGTGATTATTAACTGCTATTGTCTATATTTAGATGGTGATTATTAACTGATTGTTATACTCTTTATATAGATAGTGATTATTAACTGATTGTTATACTCTATATTTAGATGGTGATTATTAACTGATTGTTATACTCCATATTTAGATGGTGATTATTAACTGATGGCTATACTCTATATTTAAATGGTGATTATTAACTGATTGTTATACTCTATATTTAGATGGTGATTATTAACTGATTGTTATATTCTATATTTAGATGGTGATTATTAACTGATTGTTATACTCTATATTTAGATGGTGATTATTAACTGATTGTTATACTCTATATTTAGATGGTGATCATTAACTGATTGTAATACTCTATTTTTAGATGGTGATTGTTAACTGATTATTATACTCTATATTTAGATGGTGATCATTACCTGATAGGTATACTCTATATTTAGATGGTGATTGTTATCTTCTATATTTAAATGTTGATTATTAACCATTTTGTAAATCAAAGTTGTTCCATTCCAGCTGTAAATGCGTGTGCAGACCTTGATGAATGCAATCCGAAATATTCTGAAGGGAATTTTGTAGTCAAATATCCGGGTTCGTATTTTTCTTAAAACTAAAGCCGTCTTTATTAGCCTAATCGGCGCGGAACAGTAGGACGTTAAACCCCATTTCATTTCATAATTTAAAACATATTATATGATTCCGGGCGGACCTTATTCATTTAATTTCGTCTGTCCTCTTATTTTTGGCCAAGAGATTGGCCATAGCATAGTAGTACAGTCATTCTTATTTGTTGGTATTCAGTGACTAACTATGACATAATAGTACAGTGGTCCTCATCTGCTGGTATTCAGTGACTGACTATGGCATAATAGTACAGCACCTGGGCCCTGTTTCACGAAATTTTAACTTAAGATAAAATCCAATTTTAGTAGATACTCCAATTTTGATTGGCTAAGCACTAAAATCAATCTAATATTATCCAATCAAATTACTAAAATTGGGATCTTATCTTAGTTAAAATTTCGTGAAATAGGCCCCAGTCCTCTGTTTTGTTCATTGGACGTCCTATGACATACAGCACATATCTTCTGTTTTTGTGCAATGTACTGACCATGCCATAATAGTAAAGTGTCTCAAGAGACTGATTATGATGTAATGATATTGTATCTACTGTGTTTGTTCATTGATATGATGGTAAAGCGTCTCTACTGTTCTTGTTCAAGGAACTGGTGATGATATAATGATACAGTGTCTATTTTTGTGTTTTAGGAACAGACTATGATATGAAAGTACAGTGTTCCGTATCTTCATTCCTCTCTAATGTTCGTGTATCAACTAATACCACTTTCAGTTACTATGCAACTAATTATTCTACATCTTGCCATCAAGATCAGTATACATGTGGTTACAGACATTTCATTGGGTTCAAACTACTCATATCACTCAATGTAAGTATGTTCGTTGATTCCTTTTTAACTGTTTAATATGTGTTCGTTTTGAACTTGCAAAATGCTACAACAGCTTTGATTAGGTTTTTGACAAAAGTGATATTACCCGGTTGTAATGTATTTTACTTTAGAGGATTGTAATTCTGACTCTATATGATTGCAATTCTGACTTTATATGATTGCAATTCTGACTTTAATGGATGGTTATGTATTTGACTTTATGACGTTGTAATGTATTAAAATTTGATTTTATAGGCTTATAATGTATTGATTACATTTTCACTGTGCCATAGAACTTCTTCACCCTCACCCCAACATCCCCACCACCAACAACACCCTTTAACGACAAGACTACACACTGATTATATTTTCACTGATTAAATTTAGCTGTTAAAAAATCAGTTTAATGATATGGTTTTGTATTTAGAAAGTGTATGCATTTAAAGGCAATAAGGTATTTGAAGACAACCTTACAACTACCGACTGCGATGGTCCACGCCTGTTTGAAGCTGGTAAGAACTGTGACCCTGGGTGTGAAATCCCGGAACCTGGTATGTTCCAGGTAGATCTGCGTGGTACTGGACTTAAACACGACCCATTTGTAAGTGATGTATTAGTGACATATATATATTATATGTCGATAATTGATCAATAGATTCCAATTAATTAACAAAGAGGGACACGATATCTGAAACTGTAACTTTTCGACATGTTTTATTACAGCGCAGAAAAATCGACACAATCCCAAGACCTTAGTTTTCTTATCACAAGTAAACTAGCTTTCCGTCTGTATACGCCCCTAATTCGATATATCATCAATCTGTACGTCTGCCCGTGTGGTGGTTGTATCTTGTTGGCGCAGTGGTGGCTGGAATACATCTCATTGAAATTGTCAGGGGCTGTTAGCGCAGCGTCCAGGATTATCAATAGTTAGTTTTATCAATATCGTTATTATGAAGTCAAGGATCATTTACTTTTCGTACTACACTAGAGTTTACACTTGTTTGAAATTTATATTTTATATTTTATTTAGACGTTAACTTCTGGACAAGTTGTTTTCTCGGACAATGAACAGCTAGTTACAGGTACTTGTAATACTTGTACTGGTACGTGTAATGTTGCTTCATGGATAACATTACTGCCGACAAACGGAACAGGTAATCTTAGTTCAATATAGGTTCACTTTTAATTCGATCTTGCCTCCTTAATTTTGTTAGCTTGTTTATGCCTCTTTCATATGATTTAACAGAGGGACATTAATCTTCTTTCCATTTATTTTATTTTTCTCAAAATCATCGATTTGATTGTATTTTTCTGTGGTGTGACAATCTATCTTGTCGTATTTGTGGTCATTAGTTTCACAGTCATCGCTGAAAGGATGAACATTACAATAAAGTCGAGATTCGCAAAATTATTTCGAATCAAACTTTTGATAATGTCATAAATCCAGCAGAATGAGTTCCATGTAAGATGCATTTATGCACGTTCCACATCAAATAAATGACTTAACAATCTAACTAACCAGTGTTCAAAATATCAATTCATTCATTAAGTCATGTATGCTACATATTCGGTCAAAGTTTATCTACTTTAGCTTGCAATATATCCGTTTAAATCAGACTGGTTGGTTAGAGCAGGTCGACGAACTTGGAAATATAGTCCACCTAATTTATTTTTGATGGATTATATATCTTCAGTATGTGTAGATTAAGAATCCGGATAATGCCACCCTGGCACCTTTGGGGAAATTTAAATATTCAAGATGGCCGCCATCAGGCATTTTCTGGTTATTTCCTTTAATTTAATGGGGTATAATTCGGGAAAATTGCTCTCGGACCTCGGTATGAATGTGGTTTCTGTAAGAATTTGATCCACTGAACTTAATGAGCTTGGGTATTCATCCTAAAAGTGACGACTAGTTCCGCTAGGGGGTCAAATTCAAAATCCAGCTCCTTGTTTGAGGTATACCGTATAAGTGTTCCCTTTCCACGTTAAGGCTTAAAATGGGGTTTGGCTGCCGGATTAAATCTCTGTTCATCCATTCCTGTATCGTACACGTTATCATTAATATAGTTTTTCTACTTTCACTTCAGATATCGATTATACTAACACTACCATACCAGTTTGTCTGTCAAGATCCTAGATATCACGGATCAAGATATTAATACTAAAATGAACAGATAGCTATCTATGATCAGTAGTGTTGTTCTTCTGGAATCGGACTATATCACCAACCTACCAACAACTTTGGGTCTAAATACAATTTGAAATAAAATTGATTTGACGTGTAATTTCAATTGGACATTTCTGCAGTCAATAGACGAAATATCTACAGAATGTAATGGACAGTGCTGATTAATCAATTTAATAAAAACATAAGATGTCCCTATTTCATTATCTCCAATCGACATAAATTAATGAATCAATCTTTAATTGCGTTGTTTCTTACAAATAAATAGAATACTCACTTGAAACAATATCCAATTAAAGGTGTACCTATCTTTAAACAACTTATTCAAATGCAAGAGCTAATTGAATCCAATTCTACTGCCCAGCACCAATAAGATTATTGAGAGAGAGGGAGAAATGGGGTTTAACGTGGAACTCGACACAAACTAGGTCATTTTGAGACTAACATATGGTTTCAATTTTATTTCAATAATTCGCTTGCGCGTAGAGGTCTTTAGCAGTGTGAGGAAACCGGAGTGCCCGGTGGAACCCACGAGGTTGAGTAAGATTATTGAGAGCCCAGTGCCAACTAGATGACTGATTCATTCCTACATTATTCTCGCCCGATTATTCCAAACAAATTGCCCGATTCATTCATTACTCCCGCCCGATGATTCCAATCCACTAATTTGGTGCAGTCTGATTGCTCGGTCTCAACAAGGTAAATATGTGACTGGCTTTTCTTCGGACTTCACGTTGTGGGACGGCGACACTATCCTGTGTCGCGGTACCAAAACGACGGCTGTGGCACTATGGAGTAAATCAATTATTTCGAATGAACAATTAAATGACTCTTTGTCCGGAAGGCCAAAATCTTCTGTGTCACACTGTCATGTGTCTAGGTAGGTCTTGACGTGATAAATAAGACTTCAAACAAACTCTTTTCTGCACTTTGGATATATCTTTATAGGTTACAATAACATCGACATAACTATTGTTCTTTAGGTATTTAATATATCTACGGTCTGAGGTTAATATCCTTACTAACTCAGACCCAACGGCTTAAACGTGGCAAGAGCCACGTACGTCTTGATAGTTCTACATAATGTTCATGGCTTCACGCTAGGATAAGTCTACACCCTAGACTCTTAGCCCGCACAGCTCACGGTACTATCTTCCCCTTGGATCTCTAGAATGATGTCTGAAGTTAAATCAGACGAGTTCGCTCCTATAAAGAAAGTCTAATGCGTCATCTAGTAGGGCGGGATAATTACCATTTATGGGTAAGTGTTTCGTAAAGGCACCGTTTTACGTCAACACTATTTTAGTTAATTGTACTAATCTGTGCACGAGATGGCTGGACGATAGTACCCTTACTTTACAGAAATGGATACTGACATAACTGTTTGTGAGTTAGTCTAAGATAGTAGTAGAATAATGCAAGCTACTTCATTACCCTAGTTACCAGTGGCGGATCCAGGAATTTTTTGAGGGGGGTGACAACCCCATGTTTTGTCTCGCCGACCGCGGTTTACGGAGCTAATTTCTGCCGTTAGTATTATAGATGCTGATTGTGTGTCTGATAAGATGCGTACCGGGTGCTATATAATATATATACGACCATGCGTGCATGTCCCGGTGGAAGCTTGTAGGACCCAGGATTCCTATACACCGGTGGGGAGGGGGTGACTAGTTACCCTAGTCACCCCCCTGGATCCGCCCCTGGTTACGTCATACATCATGTAGGTATAGAATTTATATATTAAGCAGGACACCTCTCTTAACATGCTACAGACACGGACCTCACTCCGTGCTCTGATAATTTGAAATCAGTTTCCTGCAAAACGTTTGTCGGATGTTAAATTATGGACAAAAATCCCAAAACACCGGAAACCGTGCTTCGGGAATAACACCTTAAAATTGACCCTGAAAACAATTGTTCACTTTGATTTTCAGTCATAAATATTGCCTTGTTAATAAAGTACATATAATCAGCGATTAAGTGGATGGGGGGGGGCTTTGATGGATATACAGATTCAAAACATACAAGGTCTTCTTTAATGTAGTCATTGTAAGGGGGCGGGGGCCTAGTGGTCTCGGGCTTGCGGCTGTGGTTTCGATGCCTGTTGTGAGCTTATGTGGCATGGAGATAGGGGCGCCTCGTGGGTTTCCTCCTTCGCACAAGCGAATTATTGAAATAAAATTAAAACCATAATATGTTAGTCTCGAAATGATCTAGTTTGTGTCAAGTGGACGTTAAACCTCATTTCTCTTTCTTCTCTCTCTTTCTCTCTCATTCTCGACATTGTGTCCATGACAAATTACAATCATTATACAAAGCTACAATATCTGACAATTATCCAATCATTTTACATATGGACAAGTAAATTTGGGCGGCCGGACGTACGGAATGATGACAGACTATCAGGGTTTAATGTCAGTGTTGCTGTTTACCAATTTTACTCTATAGTATTGTATAGGCGACCATGTAGTATTATAATATATTGAAGCAAGTAGTATTATTATATATTGAAGCAAGTCTCGGGGACCATATAGTAGTGCATATTGAAGTAAAACGTTGTAACAGGTACCCTGATAACCTGCTGGCTTACTAATAACGCGTTGTTAATTGGTAGAATTACGTGTTTTATCTCGAATATCAACAATAAAGAACTTATTTCCACAACGCAAGAAATTGCCAGGAAACGTTGGAAACTAGATGTAATATGAAACGGGTTGATCACTGTGTTAGTCATAATGTAGCTGATGTTTTTCTACAAAGGAGGAAATGAAATGTTCTTAGTTCTTAGTTCATAGTCCTTAATTCTTATTTCTTCGGGGGTTGGGATGGCCTAGTGGTCTAGAGTGTCGCGCTTCGACCTCTAGCTGGTCGATCACCTCTAGCTTGCGGCTGTGGTTTCGATCCCTGGTGTGAGCGTATGTGGCATGGAGATAGGGGCGCCTTCTCAACCTCGTGGGTTTCCTCCGGGCACCCCAGTTTCCTCCCACTGCTACAGACCCCTACGCGCATAAAATTAAACCATATGTTAGTCCCGAAATGACCTAATTTGTATCGAGTGAACGTTGAACCACATTTCTCTCTCTCTCTCTCTCTCTCTCTCTTATTTCTTCATTTGTTGTATTTCGACATTTGTATCTTAAAATCAATATTTGTTTCACAAATCAGAAAATTGGCCCATATTTACATTTTACCAGAGAATACAACGAAAAACAAATCTGAAACAACAAATTTCGAAATAAAAATCACCAAATACAAATCTTGCAAATTATTTCTCAAAGAACATTTCTCCAAAAACATTTTCCCGAAAACATTTCTCGAAATTCATCGAACCGGAACATTATGACGACACGAGCGGCATATAACCTGACACACAATAAGTCACCATACAATAAAGAAGAATAGAGTTAGTTCAACTTAGGTTTTTTATTAAGATTTCCAAATGGCAGGATTTTCCACCTTAATCCGTATTAGTTCACGGTATTTAGAAAGTTGACTTAGCATGGCGTGATTCTGTCGATAGTGCTTATATACGGATGAGTATAGGTAATATGTTTTTTTCTTCCAGAATTGTCAGCGCAAGGGAGCTAACTACTTTTTATAGTGCGGGTTTTGATTATTATTGTTGTTGTTTATTACGGATTTAACGTCCAGGGGCCGGTTGCTCAAAGCTCCGTTATCTTTTAACGATCCGTTAACTACATGTTAACGGATCGTTAACTTTAACAGAGAGAAAGACTGTTGCTGGAAGTCCCGTTAACTTGGCGTTATATTTAACGGATGTTTGGGGCTCTGTTATCTGTTTAATGATGGCATTAGTTGGCTGTAGCAAAAAGTCATAGATTACTAATGTAGTTGGCTGTAGCAAAAAGTCATAGATTACCAATGTAGGTTTCTATAGAACATTCTAGAGGGTTGGGCGATGCGGGCCTGTTCCATTTTCTATAGGATGAAATTCCATACTATTCTACAGAATTTTGGTGGACTGTAGGAAATAATGACCCCATAATTCGGTAGTGCAAATCCCATAATTTCTCCTTTAGATTTACGCTAAAATTTCTAAAGGAAAAAATAAAGTATTGTATAGTTTTTTCTGTTGTAAATTCTACAGTCATCTTTTTGTCTTTAATCTAGTTTTGAGAACAGACTGCACAGGTTCTTGTTAATAGTAACTTCTATGAAGTTGTTATACATGTACATTGAAATTAAAAAATTTAAATTCAGCCAATGAACAAACAGTCTTCTCTTGGATTAACTTTTTGGTTTGCGTGTAGGGATCTTTAGCAGTGGGAGGAAACCGGAATGCCCGGAGGAAACCCATGAGGTTGAGAATGACACATCGCTCACACCAGGACTCGAAACCACAGCCGCAAGCCAGAGGTGACCGGCCAGCTAGAGGTCGAAGCGCGGCACTCTAGACCACTAGGCCATCCCAACCCCCAGTAACATTTCGAGCTAAGCTGAGCTAAGCAATTTCTTTGGTCGATGTTTCGGGACAAGATCATCTTGATTCTATCTGATAGTATTTAATGACACTTAGTGTATAGTTTGATTGCTCGATAATTTTGAAAAAAAATAAAAGTGCGATTAATTTATGTGTGTCTTTATTTTGGGATTTCGGCGAGGGGCATCAACCTCGCTGTTGGCTTGTTTAACTTTAGAATTTAGTATGAAACAAATTGCCTATATGACATATTGCTCTTTCTGAAAAGGGAAAGTGTATGCCGTTACCTGTTATTTGTGGTGGGAGTGAGTCAGTTACCCGGGGAGTTACGGTTGCTAAGTTAGTAAGACGCTGTCTCTGTAGCCTGAAAGTCGCGTGTTAGATCCATGCATTGACCGAAAAAGTTCATTGAGATTTTCATACATGGTTTCCGCTTGTCAGTTGTGCAGGACGGAGGGCCTAACATAGACAGCTGTATAATCATTCGGATGGGACGTACCGAGATCCCGTGTATGCATTAGCATGCACGTAAAAGATCCCTTGGAGTAGGTCATAGTACCACAGCCCGGACAAATCTTTCCTAATAGCACACTGTTTGAACCGTTGTCATCAGCCCAGTCCGAGTAGAACATTAAACCCCATTTAATGTCGATAACCGGGAGATCCCTTGTTCGGTCTTTGTATTCATAATAAATTTTCGGCGTAGTTCCGTCTCGTCAGCTGTGCACGGATTGGGCTTAGTATGTGTGTGGCGTGGGGGCGTAATGGGCGAACATATACACACACGGACATCTTTGATGTATTTATATAAAGTCAATCTTAATAGAGAAGTGGAACTATTACTCATTGAAAAGGACCCAGATCCTTTTTTGCCATAATATTGTTAAACAATCAATAATGAAATCTGATTACATGGAGTTTTTGAAGGTTTAACAAGTTACAGCTTATCGATTATCCATGTTATAGCTAATTTTTCGAAAATCATGAGTTAACAAATTCATTTGAATCTCGACTATCCGATAAACTATCGACTTGTCATGTGAATAAAGCCAAAATATATACGTGCGATATAGACACAAGACAGAGTTTTACCCCCCCCCCCCCCCCACACACACACACATTTGAATCTCGACTAACCGATGTACTATAGACTTCTATTGAGAGTAAATTTGTGTACCATCTAAAACCTACATAAATACCTGCAATAGGCACAGGATAGAGCTCTCTATTTTCCCCTAAAAATGGTCCAGTTACGTTATATTGAAGCGCAAACTACTGAAGATGCATTATGCCATTTAATGACTTTAATTTAGAAATAGCGAAAAGAGAATTACGCATCTTTAATATAAACCCGACATGATTCATGTTTTGTGATACACATAAAAAGACGAACTTTTAAAACCAGCGGCTGCCAGGCAGGACACGCCCACAATTTGCAAGAGATGGATAGACAAAGGATTTTTCCAACAATCAATTGCCATAAATCAGGAAGCTACGATCCGATATGCACAAATATCGACAGGACCAAAATCCTTGGGTTATAAAGATATATTTCAAGTTTTATCAAAATCAGATCAAAATAATTGTGATTTCTTAGGGTGTCCACAGCGTTGATATACCAGATGTTTACACTATTTGCAACAGTGATATATTCCTAGTTTTCTTTTTAAATCAGATATTGGTTGTGATCTCTAGAGGGATCACAAGCCTAAATGGCAATCAGGGGACATTATTCGGGAAGTTACAATCCGAAATGCATGAATATCGAAAACAACAAAGATCTTTGGGTTATAAACTTACATGTCAAGTTTCATCAAAAATGTATTAAAATTGTGATCCCTGCATGGTCCAAAACCTTGATATACCATATCTCACACTATTCGCGGCGGCCATTTTGTCTGGCAGTTTAGGTCCAATTTTCACGAAATTATAAGTCAACCTTCACTACAGTGTAACAGTGATATATTCATACGGTATTTTAAATCTGATAATAATTGTGACCTCTAGAGGGACCACAACTGCCAATCAGGGGAAATAATTCAAGAAGTTACAATCCGATATGCAAATATTAACAGGAACCACAATCTTCGGATTATAAACAAGTTTCATCAACAACCAAGATATACCACATTTTTCCTGGCAGTTTTGGTTCAAATTTCACAAAATTCGAACTCAACCATCATTACGGTGTAACAGTGATATCATGAAACGTTTTTTGTTTAAAATCAGCTAATAAATGTGATTCCAAGGGGGCCACAAGCTATAAAACGCATTTTTTCGTATAATCAGGGGTCATAATTTAGGAAGTAACAATCTGATATGCGAAAATATGAAAAGGAGCCAAAATCTGTGGGTTATGAATATGCAACATTGTGACCTCAATAGTGTTCACAAGCTAAAAACGTGATATTTCGTACAATCAGGTGTCATAATCCGTTAAGTTACAGTCCGATACATGCCAGTATCGAATGGAACCGAGATCTTAGGGTGATAAACCTATATTTCAAGTTTCATTGAAATCGGACAACAATTGTGACCTGTAGAGTGTCCACAAACTATTGTACATGGACGGATGAACAAGGGCGACGACAATATACGTCAACATGAACATGTGGGCGTATAAAAACGGTGAAGGGTTAAAGAGATCATTCGAAATCTATAACGCGATAAATATATAATGAATTACTTTATTTACATAAATATAAAGAGTGTACAAACATTATGTTAATTGGTTTCAAGTAGAAACGGCCACCCACTTACAAGTACAATAAGTATTGTAAAATTTATGAGATTGAAATGCCACTCTTTTTATAAGAACTGTGTAGTACTGATGGGTTAAAAGGTCCGGAAACTGATGGTAGGTACAACCTGATATTTGACTAGAACTTGTCCACCACTCCACATATGATTGTGGGATTTTGTCATTTAGAACTATTGGGTGTGGACCTCAATTTTCTATTCATTTCGTGTATTTCGGCGGCTACAGTCTGACTCGGCAATACGATATACCGGAAAACTCCTGAAAGGACAATGTTATACTGGATACCGGAAAACACCGGAAAAACACTAAATACCGAAAACACACTTAATACCGGAAATCACCCTAAATAGGTAACCCGGAGCCTGATCCTCGGTGTGCGTGGGTTAGGGTTAGGTTTTGTGTTTTCCAATGACCAGGCTCCGAGTTGCCTATTTAGGTTGTTTCCGGTATTTAGTGTGGGTTTCCTGTATTTTCCGGCATTTATTACAACATGTTGTTTTCCGGTATATAGTATAGCCCGTCTGACTTGGCTTTATTCATTCTATGTATTCTTGCGGTTATAGTTTGACTTGGCTTTATTCTGCATATTCCGAAAGAGAGGGAGAGAGATAGAGAGAATGGGGTTTATTCTGTATATTCTGACGTTCTCTTCACGTTAATAGAACGCTTATCTGGCATTAGGTTATAACCCCGCTATGTAATCGTTTATACAGCCTTTATAGCAAAAACGGTCTGCAAAAACACATAGATGGGTATATATAGAGAAATATAGATAAGTATACATAAAAAGGTTTTTAGACAAGAACATGTAACAGTAAAATGTAAGACGGGTCATTAAACTCTGAAAAATATCAACATGTATGGAATTTATAGAAATATTATCGCCATCTTGGATTTCCGCCATTTTGGATTTTCAAATCACCAATTAACCCCACTATAGAGTCATGGTAAGGTTTATTCAGGGGAAGCTAATGAACAATTTTAATGAAATCTAAATTATCACCCCCAGTTTAACCCAAACTATCTTCAGGGGATGTGCACATGCGGATTAGGGTTGTCAGAAAGGTATAAACAAAATATGTTCATACATGGGTAAGGTAACTGCAACTTTGAACCTCAACATTTATAAAATAACACCACCCCCTACAGTTGCGTTATCGTTTTGACCCCCTATATAACAGAAACGGTCAGCTCTAAATCTGGCATTACGCATCTTTAATATAAAACGAACATGATGCATCTTTAGTGATAAACATAGAACATCGATATTGTTAAAAAAAAAAGATAAATATATAATGAATGGTTTTATTTACCCAAACACATACGTTAATTGGTTTCAAGTAAAAAACGACCACTCAGAACCACATTAAGTATTTTTTTAAATTGCATAATTTATGACATGTAGAAATGTTATTCTTTTCATAAGAACTGTTAAGAGTCAAGGACAGATATAGAGTAAGTACATTAACAAACCATGAGACAACGAGTTCAAGGAACTAATAATTAGAACACTGTATGACGCATAACCGTCTTCATTAACCCAGTTCGGAGCATCAAAGTAGGACGTTCAACCCCATTTCCACCAATCTGTAATCTTCGATAATAACAAAAGACTGGAACTGTCCTTGAAATATCGTATACAGAGAACAGCATGCTCCGGCAAGCAGCGTAACTCTCCTGGAAACGGTCTAAAGCATAGAATGCTTTGTCAAATTTTTCTTCTGTTTCCGCTTCTACCGATGGGGATTTCTCTGATTATGTTATGCTTAGCGCACGCCCAAGAATATTTCCTGTGGTAGGATAATTTAGACTACCAGACCATCCCAACCCAACAATGTTTTTGTTTATAAAAGTTTTAACGTCCTGTACATTAAATATGGTATTTGGACCAGTTGCATTAATTAAATTATCTACATTTATTAATAGGTTGTAAATTGGTAAAACCACAAAAATAGAAAAGTCACCTCAAAACACACTTACAAAATTGCTGTAGTGAGAAGAGTGGGTGGGTCATCTAACCGACAGTCTCTTCCATTTTATTGCACGCAATGACGACATCATTAACGGTCAGAGAAGGATGACTCGTGTTTGTCATTATTGTGGTCACTTCCCTGTTTTTGAAAGCTGCATAACGCATCTGTAGTAGCGGGGAGAGAGAGAGAGAGAAATGGGGTTTAACGTCCACTCGACACAAACTAGGTCATTTCGGGACTAACACATGGTTTAGTTTTATTTCAATAATTCGCTTGCTCGTAGGGGTCTTTGGCAGTGGGATGAAACCGGAGTACCCGGATGAAACCCACGATGTTGAGAAGGCGCCCCTATCTCCATGCCACATACGCTCAAACCAGGGATCGAAACCACAGCCGCAAGCCAGAGGTGACCGGCCAGCTAGAGGTATAAGCGCGGCACTCTAGAGCACTAGGCCACCCCAACCCCCCGGTCAAAATGTGACCACAATCGCACTTTAATGGTTTATATTTATGATCGATAATTAAATTGTCAGATGGTTATTTAATTTGAATCTAAGCGTATTTGCTCAGGTTAACTCAAAGTTACTTTTAACAGTCCTATTACATTCCTGGACGCTGTATCTAAAGTCCTTTGCAAGCAAGACTGTCGACTCAGTACATACCATAGAAGGGTACCCGTGTAATTTATTAAAAAAAAATTAAATTTTGATTGTGTTTGGATCGTGAGATCCGGCCGTGTAGATTTTCACATGAATTGACCACCTTTCGTTGAAGAATTTCCTCGATAGCATGATCATATTGTGGATTTTATTTCTTTTTAACGATATTACCTAAGGGTATGTTAGTCTGGATTTAATAAAGTCTATAAGGCCTGATACGAAATACCCTTTAGCAAGAGTTGTTTTATTTGCACTCGATCCAGTGGAAAATTCGTCTTGTTACCCATGGCCCATATACTTCTTTTAAGTGGACCATCCACTCAATTTAAATCATATGCCTGGGTCAGTTGGACAATAATCGTTACTTCTAGACAGTAAAGTCATGATGTCATGTTAAAACCTTATAATATGACCAATAGTGGAGCGCTGCTCTCTGTATACACTTTGATTTTACAATAATATATGAGAGGTTAAAATGAATATAAAAACAAGGGAATTCAAAGGATTTTACTATAATTCTCGCTTTCACTTATCTAATGACAGCTAATTCTTTTTTTTCAATTTTTGTCAATTGTCTCAAATACCAACTTTTTCATCTTCTCAAACGGAATTATCAGTGACCTGAACTCTTCCACCGTGTGCCTTGTTGTCGCTCGTTACTTCAGTCAGAGAAGGGTGTCTCGTGTTTGTCATTATTGTCGTCAGTAGGAATGATCTCTGTGTGAATGTTATATTTGAAATGGTTTCAATAATGACTGGCACTAATAATAAGTGTTCCTTTTGAAACCGCAATTTAGATCTCATTGTGGATGGCGCGGGGCCAGTTTCTATTGGTAAGCTAATCCTTTAATGTATTATCTGCCCCCGATGCCATTCGCTGGTTTATAAATAAGAAGTGGTATATCAATTCTACTTCAAGATATAAGCTGGGGATAAATTGCTTTGTCTCGATAACATCACGAGAGCTGGTTGGTAAGTTCGGAAGACTAACTTTTAAATTGAGTGTTACATGTCTGTGAATAATACTTACTGCGTACTTAAAACTTATTTATTTTTTGTTTTTTTATAAACCATATTTCAATTGAAAGCTGATTAGTAAGTTGGATTACGTATTATGTAAGACTAGTTGTTTAAGTTGTATGTATCATGTTGGTGAGTAATGCTTATAGTGTACTTAAAGACTTTCATTACCAGTATTTAATTCAGGATTGTGGAATGGGCTTAGACAATTTATAAACCTGCTCCCGGATCACTTGATTCAAAATGAAAGTAGTTGCGAAACCGATATCAGCTACTTTTAGTAAAACTTTGGATACCAGATAGTTTTAGTTAGTTTAAACATATTTTATTGCATCGACATATCATTGTACAATACAAAATGATTAAACAAAAGTTCTAACAACTTATAAACGTCTTCTCCTTAAAAAATATTAATTGATGAGAATATTCCAAATGATAGATACAAAATTAAATTCATTTCATTGAACTAATCATTAATATATTTCATTTTTGGTATATAAATGCAATGTTTGGATAAATAACACTTCTAATTTTTTTGTAGAATATGAAGTAATCACATTTACACGTTCAAAATAAACAAAACATACATACAAAGAGTGCACAGGAACTACTATATGCATAATTTTATTATAATAGAATAATTGTAGTTAGACAAATCGTTTAGTTGATGTTATAAAAGTATGAACTTGAGAAAATATATAAGTATTCTTTTCTTAGTTTTAGTTAGGATAAGTGACTCGAATTTTTCAGAAAAATATCAAATTGCTCACGGCTCAATATGTACTTTGTCAGATTACACGATACTACTATTTGTGGCCGTGTTTGCTTGGCGTTGCCTATCCAGGGCAAGTGGCTACACTGGGGTTGTCCAAAGGCTGACATTTGGTATAGAGGGGTAGAGCTGACCGTGTCAGGTTATCCGCTGGTTATTAAATGTGGAATCATAAGAAATAAAATAACAAAGCTGACAAATATCAAGGCCCGGATTCAATCAGCTTAAAAATAGTCCAATAAATTTGGTACACGGCAAATAAAGATGGGGTCGTCGTGTTATAAAGGAATTTCCAATCTATATATCATGATGCTATTTTAATACTAAACGATATCGAATCATTTTGGGTAGTGATATTCCTATTATGCGTTCACCGTTTATAGCTCTTGGGGAATTCCTATAGCGCCCAAGTGGCACATTGAGACTTTTAATAGTTCTTTATATCCCAGTAAGTATTTACTAACCATGACTTAATTGCCCGACTAGAAGTTTTTGACACAATTCAGTTTTACTCAAAAGATTATAATTTTAAAGATACTGTAAAATCTCGAACGATAAATAAAGGTAAAGTATAAATCGAGAAAACCGAAGACAAATCAGAAAATTAAACATTAAAAACGAAACTATTTTGTACAGTATATTTTAAAATTAGTTTATGTTTTGTTAGTTAGTTGTGTGGAAATAAAGAATACTGCTTTATCATGGACATGTGGGTTTAAATCCGAAGTTGGTACGTATAGGTTTTTACGTAACGGAAATTTGAACTTTTTAAATGGCCGCGATAAGATATCTAAAGGAGGTGGTACCTATGAAAAATTGAGGCAATGTTTACAATCATATATAAAACTTGTTCATATACAAACGACATATCGAACAGCTGAAAATGGCCATGTAGCTGCTACTACAGTAACACAATTGTTTTCCGTTGTTAGCGGCACCTTCAAATCTTTGTTAAGTTTCACATGTTTAGAAGAGGCACGGGGATCTTACACCAGAACTAAGGTGTGTCATGTCTTTTCTAATGGGTTTCCAGTTTCTGCTCATCGCAAACAATCATTGCGGGTACTTTGAAATTCTCGGGATAAGAGGATATGCAATAAATATATTCATTCATTCATTTCCCTTTAATATTCAGGTTGTAATAGGAATGGCATTTGGGCTCAAGTACATGGCGGTGTTTGTCGGTGTCATATTATTAATTTTACAGTTGAGCTGTGTTTGTTCTGAGATATGTAAGTTGATATATTAAGTTTATAAAATGTATTCCCTACCTTTGACCTACACGAATCTTATTCGCAAGCTTATTTTATTAATGGATTTAAGCGGTATTAAGAAACAAAAACATTTCTATCAATTGTTAACAGTGGGCGATTATCTAATAATTATTTCTGGTTTCAATTCCAGCCCGAAGTATCGATCATAGAAAGGCGTCATATCATAAATCTAGTGTTTTAATTAACACTGATGACCCAGTCAGATTTCTCGAAACAATTTATACGTCTCGAAAAATGAATTGTGCTCGGGCTTGTACAGAGAATGATAAGTGTGAGCGATATTTGTATTGTTCAAGTAATTCATCCTGTAATTTATATCAAGATGGCGGAGATTGTGTTATGACTGGTGATACAACAGGTTGTTCCTGTTACACACAGGTTAGTAGCTTACATTAAAATTAATCAATCATTAAGTTCGACTCGGTATTAGTTGGACTCAATTTACCCGACTCTCCTTCCCCTCTTGCCCCTGTCATCTGTTTACTATGGAAGATCAAACAACTCTTTGATCAATTTTCGTAATTCTTAGTTCCTAATGCATAGTCCTTAATTATTATTTCTTCATTTGTTGCCGTATTACATGTAACTATACTTAGATTTTACAGCTCCCATTAAACTTGTTATCTCCCCTTAAATGAGATAAATATCGTAGCTGATTAATTAGCTAATTGTTAAACAAATAATGACGGAGGATGTTATACGGCGCTAGATTTTAAATATCAACCCTTTCTACAAAGAGGGTTCGTAAATTGAAAGGACTTGAGTAACCGCATTTAGTCCACTGTATTAAGATACGGATATATTTCGTTTTTATACGCCCACATTTTATGTGCATGTATTAGGCCGTCGCCCCAGTCGGTTCCTCCACAATTTTTCTGTGGACACTCTAATATAGGTCTAACTCCAGCGATCTCGGTTCTGTTAGGCATTGGCGTGTATCGGATCATAACGAGCGGCTTTTGTCCCTACAACGTCAGACATTTGATTTATCAATCAGCTTTGAGGCTTCTAGTGGGTTACTCCCCGTTTCGTGCACATCACAGTAAAGGTACACACTTTTAAAACTACTCAACAGTACCTCGGATGTGATTACGTCAGTTCACATAATTAAAATCTAGCTAATTCTTCAGCTACAACATTTGACTCATTTAAGGGGGGATAACAAGATTTAGGGAACTGTGAAATCTAAGTATAATTGTATGTAATAACAATTTAATTATATTATAATAGAGATCCAATTATCGTTTTTTATTATATACTGGCCAGTTGTACTGAAGCGGGTTTACCCACAGTTCCGCAAACCTCACGCCTAAAACTCGCTGTATCACACCGTTTCATTGGCTAAACCCTCGCATCATCCAGGACGCGGATTTCATAACAATTCTTTCAGATCCTAACGTAGTTAAAACAACTTAATCGAAATTGTAAAGTATAAAATCGAAACGAAATAATGCTTTGTGTTTTATCAGATTGGTTGTTGACTAGTTTAGATAACCGAATAAAAATACTTTCCAGTTTTAAAGATTTCCCACTTGGTGTCATTTAAGGGACTTAATATTTGCTTCATTGATTGTTGTGTTTTGTTAATAACAGAGTTTTCGTTGTGAGGATTCAGATTGTAAGTGTCCTTCAGGTAAATATGGAGAAGGATGTCAAGATACCATATCAGGTAAAATTAAAGCATTGAAACAATTATTAATTTAACGCCCTCTGCTGTAGTACCATGGGTCTTGCTGTCAGACGTGGAAAGGGGGTCATTCCAAACAGGCATCCTTTCTAATTACTACATATCTTAGTAGCCTTGTAAGTGTCTTTGTATTTTGACCTGTCGTCTTTGCTTCCCCTTCATCTTGTGTATTTACTTCTTCTTGTCTATCTCAGTTAAATAGACGGTTATTTTGCCAGGAATAACAAAGTCACGGTTCTTTTTGCATGCTGATAGAAATTGCTGCATCGTATGGTCTAGACACTCAGATGGTAATCTCCCCGGGACCTAACGAAAATCTGCCTTATAAGTTTGCCGAGATTTCATTTATAGGAACTATGGACATCACGCACAGACTAGGCTATTCATGATCCTGAAACTTATGTTTTCAGATTGTATTACCCCCGTCTCACCTTATTCTGTTGAACATGGGTCACCTCTAAAATCTTTGGGTACTAAAATAACATTCGTATTTTCAGATTGTATTACCCCAGTCTCACCTTATTCTGATGAACGTGTAGTACCAGAATTTGACCAGTCTGTTAGTCGGTGGCGTATTGGTACCAATCTTAAATACAGCTGTTCGCCTTTCTACTATCCTGCTGTCGACTGGACATGTAAAATCAATGGTACTTGGGAGGAACCAGTCTGTAAAGGTGAGAGGAGCTGATTCAATCGTATGGTGCCTAGACAAATTCAAGATCCCGTGTATTGCCCGAGTTACAGAGTTAAATACAAGTGCAAACAGCTCTTTTCAGAAGAGTGGTTTTCGTTTCGGGGACCTGAGGGTAGTTGGGTCATATAATGTACTTATGGGTATCCAAGAATTGTTTGAACTCGTGGTGATCAGTTATGGCTATGAACATACGAATTCAAACTGATTATCTCTCATGAAACGGCGTCAAGGAATTGTTAAAGAGAGCTCAAAATCGCTATGTGGAGCGGTATAAGTCTCTACCTGTATCGCATCATTCCTGGAACTGGTCAATTGGTAATGGGGTGTCCATGGCAAACCCTTTTAATATTATATATGGAATCTGATTGCATTTGAAAATCTATGCTTTTTTATGTTTTCTATTAAAGAATTGTATATTACTGAGTGATATCCTTAACATTAAATTGTTTTTTATTAACTGATTGCTATCCTCTATATTTATATGGTGATTATTAACTGATTGTTATACTCTATATTTAGATGGTGATTATTAACTGATTGCTATCCTCTATATTTAGATGGTGATTATTATATTCTATATTAAGATGGTGATTATTAACTGATTGTTATCTTCTATATTTAGATGGTGATTATTAACTGATAGCTATTGTCTATATTTTTGTGCTGGTTGTTAACCATTTTGTAAATTACAACTGTTCTATTCCAGCTGTAAATTCGTGCATAGACCTGAATCAATGCAATCCGGAATATTCGGAAGGGAATTTTGTAGTCAAATATCCTGGTTCGTATCTTTTTTAAACTAAAGTCGTCTTCATTGGTCTTGTCGGTGACAAACAGTAGGACATTAAACTCCAGTGTATTTCACAATTTAAAACATATTATATGATTCCTTGCGGACTGTCTTCATGTAATTTGGTCGTTTGTCCTCTATTTTTGTTCAGGGGATTGATTCACTATGACAATGTTCCTCATCTGTTGGTATTCAGGGACTGACAATGGGATGATAGTAAAGCGTCTGTCCTCTATTGTTTTGTTGAATGGACTGATGATGATATGATATTACAGTGTCTGTGTTTGTTTTGTAGGAACAGATTATGATATGATAGTGCAATGTCTCACACCATCACTTCCCACTCATGTACGTGTATCAACTAATACTACTTTCACTTACTATTCAACTAATTATTCTACAGCATGCCACCCACGTCAGTATACATGTGGATACAGGCACTTTACTGCTATTAAAATATTCATTTATTTAACTGTAAGTATGTTCGCTTCGCTGATTCTTTCTAAACAACTTTGTGTAGAGGTTTACCAAATGTCATTGGCCTGGTTGTAATGTATTAGGGGGGGGGGACGAGTGGTTAGCGTGCGTGCGCTGTATCATACGGCCTGGAGATAGGGTCTTCTCAACCTCGTGGGTTTCCTCCGGGCACCCCGGTTTCCTCCCACTGCTAAAGACCCCTATGTTAGTCCCGAAACCCCACCTCTCTCCCTCTTTAACTTTATAGAGTTGTGGGAGTTGGGATGGCCTAGTTGTCTAGAGTGCCGCGCTTCGACCTCTAGCTGGCCAATCACCTGTGGCTTGCGGCTGTAGTTTCGATACCTGGTGTGAGCGTATGTGGCATGGAGATAGGGGCGCCTTCTCAACCTCGTGGGTTTCCTCCGGGCACTCAGATTTCCTCCCATTGCTAAAGACCCCTACGCGCAAGCGAATTATTGAAATAAAATTAAACCATATGTTAGTCCCGAAACCCCACCTCCCTCTCTCTCTTTAACTGTATAGAGTTGTAATGTACTTGAGTAATACAATATAGATTAAATTGTCACCCTCACCCCTAACTACACCCTTTACCACCACGGTCACAAACGAAGATATTTGCTACGCCCAGATTTAGATTAAGCTTTTATGAAATCAATTTATTAATATAATTGTTTTGGTTTTTTATAGGAAGTGGTTGCATTTGCAGACAATATCGAATTTCACAACAAGACAACTACCGACTGTGATGGTCCACCTGTGTATCACACTGGTAAAAACTGTGACCCTGGGTGTGAAATCCCAGAACCTGGTATATTCCAGGTAGATCTACGTGGTACTGGTCTTAAACATGACCCATTTGTAAGTTATGTATTAGTGACATATACAATATCAATTTTCAATTTTCCTTGACCGATGGGTACCAATTAATGTACCAAGAGAGACAGGATTGTTGAAACAGTATAGACATATTTTATTCCTGCGCAGAGACATTTTTAATCTAGTTTTCTAATGAACTAGTTAGGCTAAGGTTTGTTTTAACAACTTCGAGAATTGTCCGTGATTAGTTTTACCACAACTGCAAAAGTTATCGTGTTATGAAGTATGGAGATCATTTACTTTTCGTAGTACACTAAAGGTTACACTTGTTTGAAATTAATATTTATATTTTATTTAGATGTTAATTTCTGGACAAGTCGTTTTCTCGGAGAATGAACAACTGGTAACAGGTACATGTGATAGCTGTACTCTGTGTGTGTTTGAATCAAGTGTAACACTTCTGCTGCCAGCAAATGGAACAGGTACAATTAGTTAATATGATAAGATCTCTTTGATTTGGTTGAAAAATAGGACGTTAAACTCCATTTCATTTATTTAGATTTTTTTTGTGACAATATTTCTTCACTTACACTACACTATGGAATAACAGTTATGTTTCGACGATGATACTCTCGTCTTTATCAAGCAATTTGTTAATTTGTTCTCTGGTGTTACAATTTGTCTTCCATTGAGTATTTTATTGCTTATTATATGATCGTTAGTTCCACTGTCGACACAGTAAGAGTAAACATTAAAATACAGTTCGCAAAATTATTTAGAATCAAACATTTGATAATGTCGTAAATCCAGGAGAATGAATTCCTGTAAGATGTATTTATGATGAATCTATTGTAATGGTGCGTTCGATTACTGGTGCTGCGCTTACTCAGCCTCCACTAGTGCATTCGGGTTACCGATGACCTCATTTAAACGGCTTACTCGTGCCAGGCTGAAGTAACTTGCCCAAGGAGCCTTTACTTCGGGAAGTATACCATAATCCAATTATTCAACAAGGAAGCAAGTGAATTTTCAATCGAAGTTATATTTACAGATTAAGTTTAGGCGACGGAAGAATTATTGTTGACGCGTTTGGGTTTATTTTGGTGATTCTATATCTTGGTGCAACGATTCCATGAATTGGAAAAGACCACTCAACGTCCTTCCAGTTGGCCAAAGGCACGTTCTTGCTCAGAACTGAGATGTTTATAATTTTTTTTATTTTTTTTTTTTGTTAACGGGCCAATCTGCCCAAAGCAATTTATGGAGTCATAAGCCATGGCTAAAGAGGTCAGACTGGGTCCCCAAGTAGGAATTCTTCCTCCTAAAATTTTGATACCCAAAGAAAGCGCCGCGGCGTTCCATTACCCGTTCTAACTGCGCATGTCGAAACCTTACTCAAGGGTCCTGTCCGAGTAAGCCAGGAGAAAGTAATCGAACGCGATATAACTAACCAGTGTTCAAAATATTCAGATGAAATAATTCAATCATATTCGCTTCATGTTTTGTTAAAAAAATTCTTTTTTAAATTAAGATATACCCGTCATCATCAGTCTGGATGGCGCAGAACAGTATGATGTTAAATCAATTATCCATGTATGCTACATATTATCTTAAATATAGTTTTTCTACTTTCACTTCAGATATCGATTATACCAACACTACTATACCAGTATGTCTGTCAAGATCCTAGATATCAGAGGTCAAGATATCAATATCTAAGAGAACTGATAGCCATTTAGGAGCTGCATTGCTGCTTATCCTACATAGATGTGTAATCGGACTAAAGTACCTGTAGGTCAAGAACTTTGAGGTCTAAATTAATTTCAGAATTGATTTGAAGTGTTATTTCAATTGAGCATTTCTGCAGAGTCAGTAGACAATATCTGAGAGCACGGGAAAACAAAATAAACATAAAAGAACTACCATGTAGTACGCAACTCAGTAGGGTCGCCTGTCCAACGTCGTGGGTTTTCTCCGGGTACTTCGGTTTCAGAATTTATTTGAAGTGTTATTTCAATTGAGCATTTCTGCAGAGTCAGTAGTCTATATCTGAGGGCACGGAAATACAAAATAAAAATAAGAACTACCATGTAGTACACAACTCGAGTTAATTTCTCGAAACCGCTTATCGAATCAGCAGGGTCGCCTGTCCAACCTCGTGTGTTTTCTCCGGGTACTTCGGTTTCCTCCCACTGCTAAAGAACCTTGCGCGAAAGCAAATTATTAAAATAAAATTAAACCATGTGTTAAACCCCATTTCTCTCTCTCTCACCCAGAACATCGGATCAACAAGTTCAATACTTTATTATGGCCTAAATGAAGGATGAAATAGTTGGCGAAGACGTAGTTATAGAACCCCCAACAATAGTAATACTAAGCTTATTCGTTAATGGACAAGCAATAGAACCTGTAAGAGATGGAATTCGATGAGGAGTTATTTTCACATACTTATCATTAGCTGAATTTGTCGCATACTTGACCATTAGACGCGCAAAATCCGTTTAAAAATTAATCATATATAACACACCAGACGTGTTTCAAACAAGAAATAAATAGGAGTGGAATAAAAATTAAAAACAAAAGATTATATTTTTAAAGAAGATATTGATATTTCATATCTTAACTGTGATCCAACATTGATCATTGATTGTAATACAAAGGTTATACTCTTTACCCTTGCCTTTAACACAATACCATAGGCATATACAAAGGATGAAACTATATAGACAGAGGCTCGAATTAAATTAATTAGTACTGCTCATTCTTTTAAATTAGAATAGATTTTAAAATATGATGTTAGAAATGTTCAGTATTTAATAATAATAATCCAAACTAAAGGCTGCTCTATGAAAAATAAGACTCAAAGAACTATAAAAGGCGAGTGAATAGCAATTACCGCAACACGGTTATTGGCAATTATCAACTAGATTGCAACAGAGAACAGCACCTCTGTCAACAAGACGTCAGTTAAACCGACTGTAAAATTTTTTATAGGTATGGGATATGAAAGAAGATATTGTTGGAAAATACAGAGACTTGAGACCGGAAAATGAGAAAATCTCGAAATTGAAAACTGTAAAACAATAGTACCCGATACTGAATCATATTTAAGTGTGCGCTGTTCCTGTCAAAAATACATTATCATTGACCAAGAAAACAGCCAGACAATGGGTGTCTATGAAAAATATCTGCGGTTAATAATTAATATGTATTGACTATAACATTCATTCAATGCTCATTCAAAATTTACATTGCGTATTTGACTTTGTTATTGATTCGGGGCTACCCTTAATGAAACATAAACTAAAACAAATACACGACAAAGACTGTGTTGAATCTGTACATCAACGAAAAAAATGTTAGCAACTGGCGAAAAATCGAAGCATAACAAATATCTAAGAGATAACGAAATAACAATGTAAGTAAAATCCAGAAAATAATTAGGACACGAAGGTACGAACCCTTTCGCGGCTGCTACATCGTGTATCCGCCTATTTTTATGTTTGGAGTCCACTGTGGATCGCCAACTTGGAGGTTCCGTGTTCGGTCGTTGCCTTGACTAAGAAAGTTCACCGGGATTTTCCCGGAGCATCTCCACCTGTAGGACTATATTGTTCCGAATTCATTACATGTTTAAATTGCGTTTCGTCTTTACCAATTCAACCTCTTTAATTTCGTGTTTTATTTCATATTTTCATTTTTCCGGATTCATCTTTAGTTAACATCTGTGAATTTAGGTCGTCATGACTTGATCTTTACAATTCACACCAAGATATCATGGATTTGACTTCTTTATTTTAACAACCAATAATGGAGACGGGAACATAATATATCATACTGTTGTCATGTCGGCCATCGTCCCAGTTTAAGTCTGCCTCCATTAACCCTTGTTCTGTCTTGAGTTTTCCCGCTCCGTCAGTGGGTAACCACAATACTGTTTTCCTATGCCATATACCTTAGCCAACTTATATTAATCTAGTTCATTACAGTTCTCTAATTCACAATAATTGTACGTGAATAAACGATATACTAAAATCAGATTTTCCTCGATAAGCCTATGACAGACTAAATAGCAATGGATGTGTGATAGGGTATTTGACTACGATACACGATTACAGGCGCGGATCCAGAGGGGGGGGGGGGGGTCCAGGGGGTCCGGGCCCCCCCCCCCCCTGCTCAGGCTTGAACATTTTTTATGCAATTTTATTGGCGATTTAGACCTGTATTTTTGGAATTTACCTTCCGGAAATATGTCAGAATGAACCAAATTGGATCTAATTTACCAAATTAGTTAAACCATTATCAAACCTAGACCCCCCCCCCCTGCAAAAAATCCTGGATCCGCTGAATTTGTCACATACCTGAATTGAAAGAAATCGGCCGCGGGATATCATTTAATACAAAGTGGTACCTGGTGTTCATAAAGGGTAAGCATATTCTACCTGGGTTACACCACTAACACATTCATCGCTATAAATTAAAAGCCACGTATGCTACAACTAAAAGCTATATGCCAATTATATTATGTTCAATGGGGACAAAGTGTTATATCTATACGGGTAATTATATAGCTCTTCAAATACAAACGTACTTTGGATGAAAAACACCCTTCTTTAACATAATCAATTTAGTTTTAACTGATTACTGTCTATAAATATCCTCTTGTATACCATAACATCTTATATATGTTCAGAAGTTCAGCTTTAAACGTACAGTGCAGGTATGTTAAAACAACAAACGGGTTATTGTTATGTTCAAATTGTTTCTGACTGGACTAACACAGTATATCGATGGTGTGTAGCAGAGCAACTGGACAATGACATGCATTCGTCTCATGTCGAGCATCTTATAACAATAATTTGATTTATTCCTATATTATGTTAGAAAGTAATAGAACAACGGAACATGGTGTGTAATTAGTCAAATTAATTAGTTTTATAATCGTTACATTCCATCCGCATGTCAAACAATAAACAGCTTAGTAAGTAGAGGGAGATTAACAGATGTTAAAAGATTCTCTATTGATATTCCATATCTTAACTGTACTCCAATATTGGTCATTGTTATACATATTATAGTATACTCTTTACATTTGCCTTTAACACTCTCAGAGTTACACACAATACACGTCTGGGAAAGGATACAATAATATAGACAGACTGGCGAGAATACGAGCCTTGAATTTACTGAATAGTTTTAGAAAAGATTTTAAAATGACGTTATAGAAACACACGTTAACTCTAACTGCCTTATACACAGATGTATGGTGGCCTATATCATTGTTTTTTTTTATATTAAACGAATTGAAATTTCGATTAAAAGTAAAAAAAAATAGTTAAATTAAAAATCAAACTGAAAATAAACAAAATTGCAAACAAAGTTAAATCAAAATGAAATCAAAATTGAAATTAATTTCAAATTAAAAATAAAATGAAATGAAAGTTAAACTGATATGAAAAGTAAAATGAAAATTCTCCGTAACCTATCGCTATCATAGTACCCCATAATGCTTTGAGGCTGTGACGAATTGACCTAACTGACCTATATAACCCTTTGAAACAGGGACGGGTAACCCATGATTTAGTGTTATGATTATCCAGTCTTCAAAATGGCAGATTCTGCATGTTGAAGTGAAGATATTTTGTCATTCTCTTGCCACTCAAATTGATGGCGAGATATTTGAGAAACGAATCATGGAGAGATGATATGGAATTGAAAGGGCATATGATTAAGTATGTTAGCCAGGGCATCAAAAGAAAAGAAATACTAGACTTCTTAAACCGATATAGTTGGAGTATACCTCCGTTAGATCGACGTTTACGGCATTTTGATATTTATTACAATTACACAAATACAGACGTAAGCATCGATGTGTTGAAAGAAGCAGTTGAAGAAGAACTTAATGGCCCTGTTAGGTATGTATTGTAATTAATTATGGACCTGATCTATGTTCCACCATCTAGGATACAGATTCTAATAAATGTACGAGATCAACGAGGCATATGATTGACATTAGTCATTGGCTTGATACCTATACATTATACATGATGTGTTTATTCATTTAATGTCCTTGTTTGAGTTGTTTTAATAATGGGAGTTGAGTGGCCGAATGGTTTAACCCATGCGAGTTAGATCATTAGTATTACGTATAGAGTGACGTGGTTAATATAATTCTTTACATGATAAAAAGGAATATGGTTGCCTGTCCATTCTTGTGCCGAATGGTTTAACCCATGCGTGTTAGGTCAAGACAATATTATTACGTATAGAGTGACGTGGTTAATATGATTCCTGGCATGATGAAAAGGAACATGGTTGCCTGTCCAATCTTGTGCCCGTGACTTGTGGGTTTTCTCTAGGTTTTAAACGTTAGGCCTGGGGGATTTAAATTTAATAATGTACAATAATTATTACAGACATGGATTCCTTTAAAATTATCAAAAACATAAAATGACAAATTGCCTGTGGTGAACAGATATTCATCTTCCACCTGTACACTTCTAGTTGCAATTTCAGGATCACATAAGTTATATTGACATCCTTGAATATCAAGGACCATTAATTGTTTGGAAGATTCTGCTTTTTATGAGGTTTGATCCCGACTGGCCACACCCTGCATCGTTGTTTATGTACTTTTGAAATTTTCCAGGTATAAAATCTTCAATGGTGACAAACCCATCTACATTACATCCTAAATATATTTTATAGTACGTAAAGGTGTCTCCAAACTCTTGCGTGATGTTTTATTAATAATGTCCTTTTATAGCTGGGCAGTCATAATATTTTTGGGGTATGGCACTATACAGTTGGACCAGTGGCTACAATGATTTCAATGGAATTTGGAAGATACTGTTTGCTTGTTGCTTTATAGACCCTGCGAAATCCTCCCTCAGCAAACGGTTCCTTCTGAACAATAAATTCTGTTGGGGTGGAGCATGGCCATGTCATATCGATAATAAATATTGAAAGTTGAAACATCCAGTCTTGCGTCTATAGCATTTCCAATTTTTATCATTTCGGCTAATGACAAACTCTTTGGTACAAAATGGCTTTTAGATGACATACATGTAGCTACAGTTTCCTGGGGTGGATTTGATTTGGATTCTGTGAATATCTTTCGTATCTTATTAGTATTACCGTTAGGTTTATCTGGCAATGAGTCGGTAAATGACAGGAGGTGATCTCCACTACTACTGCTGGTTCTTCTAATTTGACTTCGACTACCCCCGACAGATATAAACCTGATATGTATTACTTTTGTATCAGGCAACTGACCAATATGAAAACCCAACGGTCCATGTTCTCCTGCCAAAACGTCACATATTTCGTCGCTGTTGAAATGATCTATACAGGCCGTCTTGATGTTATCAATACAAACATCTTCATATTGGAACGGTACAAATTCTCTCGCTCCAATACGGGTGTATTTCTGTGCTTTTCCACTGACTAGAGCACTCATCCTTTGTACCACAATTGATTCATCTTTTAATATTTTTGAATATGATGTATCCTTTTTGCAAGCTCCCTAAGAAGTACGTTTCGCCTTCATTTGTGACTTGAACTCCGACATTGTTAGTGTCTTATATGTACATGCACTTGGGGTATTAAATCACGCGTCGTGCTCTACACAGCGAATATTTCATTGATTCAGTTGATTAAAATGATAATATTTGATACGATTTCAATGGAATCAGGCAAATAGCAACCACGTGCTGTGTACATTGATAGTTACACTTCCCTGTGTCAAAAGGGTTATGTAGGTCAATTCGTCACAGCCTCAAAGCATTATGGGGTACTATGATAGCGATATGTTCGAAAAATTTCATTTTACTTTTCATATCAGTTTAACTTTCATTTCATTTTATTTTTAATTTGAAATTAATTTCAATTTTGATTCCATTTTATTTTTCATTTTGATTTAACTTCGTTTGCAATATCATTTTACTTTTCTTTCAGTTTGATTTTCATTTTCAGTTTCATTTTTATTTTAAAGGAACAATAACACTCTTGGTGGCTTGGCAGCTGGAGAAAAAAAAATATAGCCTTATTCTAAGTACTAGATATTTAAGCGTCACACCTGTTGTGTAAGTTATCTATTACAACCTATTTTACTTGTCCAGAAGGTTTGAAAATATTTGAAAATCCATGTCACAATTGAAAAGGTTTACGTTAGACTTTTCAACTCAATTAGTTGATTTTTCCATTTTTTTAAATTAGGTGTGCTAAGATAAAATTTATACCATCAATTAATTGGAATATTTTAAAATAATACAATTTGTTGAACAGAATGAAGAATGGGACATATTATTTCGTTTCAACAAGAGTGGTATTGGGGCTTTATTTTAACTTTTTTTCAAAATTTTTAATCGAAATTTTTAATTACATTTTAATTCTTCGTATATTAAAAACCAATGATAGCTATAGGCCACCGTACAGATGGTAATCTCTACGGGTCCTCGTATGGTAGCTGGTCTTAAATTCTGTAACACTACATGTTGTTCCGAATAATCTTCCATACTTTTTTCTTATCGTCAGCATGCCGTATTTCAAAAGGTTGCTTTTTGTAAATTAAGATTGATGTCGTTTTTTGTTTAAATCATACTTCTTGAAAACATTTAATCAGACTAGAAATATAATAAGGCTAATATAATTCTTATTTGTCTTTTACGTTGGAGAAATCATCATCAAGGATCAGCCGAACGTTGTTAAACACCCGACGTTATATTCTCGAATTGGTATTTACTTTTTATTCCTGGCAAATTGTCTGACAAAGGAGATAAATGAGATATATTCGTTCAAGAAATAAAATGAAATAAATATTTTACCAGTCACTTTATAATATCGATCAAATCCTTCTGCTAGCCATTACACGGTGAATGGTCATGACGTTATCTTTGTTGTGTATGGTGAGCCATTCCAGCCATTATTTACTCGTATATGTGTTCGGCATATTTTTAAACATTTCACCGTTTTCCGCAAAATTAATTGTGTGATAGTACATATTAAGAATGTTGTTTATGCATTGTTAGTGATATGATTTCTGAAGAAATAAATCTTGTGTTGGAATCAATTATAAATTTGCGTTGCGTACGGGACGTTATCAATGATGCAGGTTGAAGGACATGACACGTGAACGCGGCTAGTCGTTTGGATGGTAGGGGCAACAGACGAATCAACAACTGAAGAATTGACTGGATTTTATTTTCAGCACACAGGTGTACCCCCCCCACCCCCCCGTCTTTAAAATTGCAAATCTATTCTCTAAATAGCGCCACATTGTGTTTTTCTTCATCTGGCGCTGTCTACCAAATGGTAAATTTAGATTGGATAATACCAATGTATATGAACCACAATGTAAAAGGAAAACAATATAGATAAAACAAAAAAAGACAATCTCGTTCCCAGAGGCAGCCTCTTCAAAAAAAAATTTCTGGTTTCGAGATTGAAAGTCTGTAATACCATACGTAAATTAATATTAAAGAACTATTCGATTAATTCTGACATATGAAACGTTGGTCATTTAGTTCAGATATTTTTTCATCTTACACTGTCATCTAAATTATATTTTTTTATATTGGCCCCCCATTTGTCAGATTAGTTATTGTATAAATCACAACTTCCCAAAAAGACGAATCAGTTATAGAATGGTTTCTGTTACTGATGAATATTATACATGTAATTTGAATGATTTGGCCATCTTTATGTCAACATAGAGTATCACGTAAAATAGTGGCAGCCATCTAGAACCTTCATGTAAGACTTTTAATTAATGTCCTGCTATTAAAGAGATTAGAATATTGAAGCGTGTCGGTTAGAAGTAACTGAGTTGTGGAACCATGTACCCAAACCATGTGCTTAAGACTTAATGAACAATAAAATAAAACCAAGTACGAACAATCCAAACCATTAGACAAAAATCGAAGTCCTAAAAACGTTATAGGCAAAATAGTGTAATCGGCAAAAGGACTGTGCACCGTGTACAAAATACACGACAAACAGTGGTAACAGGTGTCCGGAAGAGTAAGCTTACCCTGCCTGGCAAGATGTACGTCATTATTTCAAGCATGGAAGGCTTTGCTGCAGCCATATGTTTCAGAAATGCGTTATATAAAAATTATTAACAAAACGAATGGGCGTGTTTATTCATACAGGCGTGTTTTTTTTCTATTTTCAGACAGTGAAACATTAATGACACTTTACAGTACTCACGCTGATTGGTTGAAGTCATGGATTAAAATTATAACCACCTTCCACCCGTACCAGTTTAATAAGTATATTTCAACAGATAGTAGCATCCTGGGGATAGGATTAAGAAGTTATCAGGTAAACTTACGATACTTTGCTGCATTTTTTGTTGGTATCATTTGGTGCATATACAGTGAGAAGGAATAATCTTCAGCAAAAATAGTCTGACGGATAGTCTCTCTTTTGGTATCTTTATTTTTAGTTTTATTATCTGTTTTTAAATAACATTTTAACAGTAAGAGGGTTAAAGTTCCAATTTCATATTTTCTAAGAAAGTCAAAACATAATTATTTCTATGCATTTTGCTCAAACGGTTGTCAACTCACTATTATACGATCATGGGCAAAATTTTTGGGACATTAGAAAGGCTGACACAGATTGATTGAGGAAATAGTTACTCAATTACCTCCCTTGTTTTCCCATTCCTCTCCGTGGACGGCCATCTTCAAACGTTTGAATTTGAAGTTGAAAATGATATTTTTGCCAATTTCTCAACTGGCAATAGTGAATTATACGATTAATAGGATTATTCTTTAACAAGGTAGGACTGTTTATAGGTTCAATAAAATAAAACCAAGTACGAACAATCCAAACCACCAGGGGCTTTATTTTAATACATTTTAAAAATATAACTTAAAAAAATGCTATTGGAGCTTTAAATAATTTGTTACATTTAACATTTACGTATATTATGGCCATTTCGGTTTTTCGATTCGCCAGTCAAATTCTCAATCTTAACTATTCTCCGTAAGGTATGCGTGAAATGAGCATAAAATAATTAAGTATTATAAATTTCTCCTATTTTGAAAACTTTTTTCTAGGTATTCAATATTCTCTTTCCAAATGTCGCCATTCGGTACACTTAATATCTTGAGTATTTCCCCATTGTGTACATGTTGAGTATGTCGCCACCCTGTACATGTGGCATCCTGAGTATGTCGTATATTTAAATTACTGTGAGCCGGTCACCATGGCGTGCCGAAATTGTGCTACGTGTGCTCGAGGATTTGTGGGTACTGTTTTCCCATCAAATGTATGAAAATTACGAGGCCACAAAACGCCCTTTCCTGCAACCAATCAATCAATCAGACTGTCCCCGTTGCATTCACATGACACCAAAATGTTCATTGATGAAACAAATTTGCTCGGAACACATGTCGCGCTTTGTTCAGAGTGGCGCTAACTATAAATATGTGCGCCCTTTTTTCTATACTAGTATTTTTCAGTTCTACTTTTCGTTTGAAAACTACATATTTTTCTTTCCTATAGAAATGAAATGGGGTTTAACGTCCTACTCTTTTGCACCTAGCCTGGACTAATGGAAGACGGACATACGCCATACAGTGTGCTATGAGGGGAAATTTTGACCGGACAGCGGCACTACGGCCTACTCTTATATCGAATTTCCAACTGCCAAGGGATCTGTTACGTGCATTCCAGTGTGTACACAGGACCTCGTTTTTTTGTCCCATCCGAACGACTAGACAGCTGTCCTTGTCAGGCCCTCCTCCTTCTGACAAGGGGAAATCACGCCGGAAAATCGAGATGAACTTTCTCGGCCAATGCAGGGATCGAACACCTGACCTCCAGGCTAGCGAACCAGCGCCTTATCCACTTAGCCACCGTGACCCTCTTTCCTATAGACTCTATGAACTATTTATCCACCTCCCAGTCTGCCGAGACAGCCAACTGCGACCCAGCAATATACTAGGGCATACAGGTGTCGAGTATACAAATCGCGTCTTTATTAAGGTTACTATTATTGTCCATTATTGATACCGCTCAAAGTTTTTATTCCGGGCACTCCAATGATTTAAGTGGTATCCAATGGACAATGACAGTCCAATAAATTGTAAACAGGACATTTTTATCTCCTAAATGGTAGACCATTTGATAGCACATAACACACAGCATAACAATACATGTTCCGACGCATCACCACGGGTGTACCCGCTCGTTAAACAACATTTTCTTTGCGCATACCTAATTCTGAAAGGAATTGTAAGTTTTTATTATCAAACAACAAAAAACATTGTTCTATTTTGTTTAACAGCTCTACAGCCATGTGCCGTGAATTTGGCCACATCGTATTTATGGAAACTTTGTTGAAAATCATTGATCTTTCCCTTTAAATGTTGTAATATTTTACCCTTGTTTTATTCGTTTTATATTCGAAAGGCATCATGATGTGTTTTATCAAAGGAGCTTATGTCCTGATATTAATCAGCCGATGTTACGTGCATATTACTGGTGAGTTAAACTGGTGTTTTGATAAAATCTGGTATCAGTCAGAAACACATGATATAATGCCATGGATCCTAAAGTTTTCCCAGCACCGTTGAATTTGATTCTATGACCCATATGTATCCTAAATGGCATTCTGCTTATTCTCTTCACAATCCAGTACTTAAAACATTTTGGAATACCCTGTAATCATTATATTACGTTGCACTATTCCCATTACGCTGCAAAACTCACGTTACTCTGTAATAACTCTATTACTCTGCAATTCCTCTATTACTCTGTAATATCTCTGTTATTCGCCAATCACCCTTTTACTCTGTAATATTTATATTAAGCGGTAATAGTTATATCACTTTGTAATATTTATATTACTCTGTAATCGTCATATTATTATTACTTTGCAATCACCACACTAATCTGTAATCATCATATTAACCTGTAATCATCATAATACCTTGTAATATTTATATTATCCTGTAATCAGCATATTACTTTTTAATCATCATGTTACTCTGTAATCATCATATTACTTTGTAGTATTCCTATTACGCTGTTATAGTATTCTGTAATGATGATTGGCCGCACAAACTGTTAAATATTAGTTTCGGTATTCTTTTGTGCTGTAACTGATCTTGAAATCTACTAAAATGTCCATTTTTGACAGACTGCGTTGCATAACTTTGTTTAAGTTTATTCTTTTCACTGGATGTATTTAAGCGGGGATTGTCTACACTTTGTATACCGATGAGAAAACATGGTATGACGCTGAAGCTATTTGTCGAGTAAAAGGAGGACATCTGCTTGATTTGAGCACAGAAGTGAAATTTGGTAAATACCAAGATGTAAAACTTAAACACTCTGACTGGTAAGTATATTACATCGGGGAAAAATAAAAATCGGGTTCAATGATAAACGCGTGCGCATTGTATCATTAGTTCTCACATTGAGAAAACTGGCGTGGTATCGATCTTGTAAGTGACAAGGAGTTGATTTGCCTGTCTACTCTGGTGGAATTTCTCCAGATTCCCGGCTTCCTCCCGCTGCCAATCACCCCGTACGCGGTAGTGAATTATTGAAATATAATTTAGTCCCAAAGTGACCTAGTTTGTGTCGAGTATGACACAACACAAAGGGCAATGCCGTGTATTTATTGTAACAGTGTGCGAAGTGGGACGACATGTACCGAAATTTACAGTAGTATTATAATGTTTGCTTTGATTACATCAGAACATGTACTTTCGTACTTACATTAAAATAAAGTATATTAAATTAAATCTCCTTTTACGAGCTGATGTTAGCTATAATTATCTATTCATGTTCTTTGGTAAAATAGTAAAGGTAATAATGGAAATATAACAAAGTATTGAACAGGAAATAAATAAATATTGTTACATTCAGTTATTATAAGTATCTGCATGTTAATAATATGTTTCATACATTAAAGTATCTATATTAGCATATGCAATACATGTTGTGAATTCGGTCCAGTGACTCGCTTACTGAAAACACGATGTCACTGGAGCATTTTATGATTTATATTGCGCTCGCTCTTCCCAACCATGTTACTGGTTATTTTTCATACATGCGCGTTCCTTCTTTCTACAACTAAATGGAACTCGCCGTGGTTATCATGTACGACTACATAATATTTAAATAATGGTTTTGTAGGCCAACTGAAGTTTGGACTGGGCTATACTGGTCATCTAATACTTCAAGACAATGGATCGGCCCTTCATCCACCCAATTACCAGCCAAACTGCAATCATTTATAACATGGGACAGGGTCGAGGACAAAACATTTGACAGGAACAAACGATGCTACACGGAGAAATCCGGGAAGCTGTATCTTCAAGAATGTACTAAGAAGGATAAGAAACACAAATTTGTTTGTGAGACAACAGGTATATCGCTTAACGAGCTAAAATCGTCAAGTAGAGAGAGAGAAATGGGGTTTAACGTCCACTCAACACAAACTAGGTCATTTCGGGACCAACATATGGTTTTAATTTTTTTTCAATAATTCGCATGCGCGTAGGGGTCTTTAGCAGTGGGAGGAAACCGGAGTGCCCGGAGGAAACCCACGAGGTTGAGAAGGCGCCCCTATCTCCATGCCACATACGCTCACACCTGGGCTCGAAACCACAGGCGCAAGCCAGAGGTGACCGGCCAGCTAGATGTCGAAGCGCGGCACTCTAGACCACTAGGCCATCCCAACCCCCCAAATCGTCAAGTAACTTATGAGTCGAATACGTTAGTTTGTTTTCATTGATTTAAACGTGTAGGGTGTTAATGATTATATTTGCGGATCAGTATACAATATCTGTGGTTTCCACCGATAGGCCTACATTTATATTGGATTCAGGCCTCACAATGTATTATCGAATACCACGTATTGCACGGGTTATTTTCCCCGAGAAAACCCGTAAATATCAATCGGAATATAAATGTACCATATGTTAGTACTGAGTGATCTTGTTTATGTCGAGTGGACGTTAAACTCTATTTCTCTCTTTATTTATTTTGCTTTGCTACAGCGCACCTTGCTGTGTATTAATTTGTCGATACAGGTAAGGGGTGGCCAGAACCCAGGTCTATTTTACTTGATTTGATATGACTTTCCTTGTGTTATGTTATAATGGTGGATAAGGCATAACCCAGTAAAGAGACAACGCAACATCTCTGTCATTATATACACGTGTGCATAAAGTAAAATGTAAATGCTAATATAGAATTGTTGAAAAATGATGATGTCGGAATGTTTTTGTTTTCTGGAGTAGATGAAGGTCAAACTGATCAAAACAGTGGAGTATGTTATAATGGAGACATAGAGATGGATGATATATATTTTCAGCTGTTTTCTAACTATACTATTGGTAAGTGTATTAAGGACAATAATTGTGTCTTGATGGTGGTAGTGATAAATACCATACAGGTCATGTTCCATATTTGTAACTGTTTGGCCGAAAACAAACAATTAGTGGCTTGTCAATATAAATATCTTTCAGAAACCACAGAGTCCAGACCACCGTTGGCAACCATTGTTTCTACGGTACTGGAAATATGTAGCACACCCACAATCGTAATGGAAACCTATACCGCAACCACCACTGTACACGAAATATGTAACCCAACACCCACCATAGTCGAAATATCTACCATCTTACAGGAAACGTGTACTTCAACTGCACTCGTATCAGAAACACGTAACCCGACTTCTACCTTACTGGAGACAAGCAACCCAACTGTTACAGTCACAGAAACATGTACTCCGACAGCCGCAGTCGTAGAAACACGTAACCCGACTGCCATCTTACTGGCGACAGGTATCCCAACCATTACAGTCGTCGAAACATGTAACCCAACTGCCACCTTGCTACAAACATGTTCCCCAACCGCAACAGTAATACACACATGTAACCCAAACGTCAACGCACAGGAGATAAGCAACCCAACCATTACCGTTCATGAATCATGTACCCCAACCACCACCACAACTGTATTGGAAACATGTACCGCGACCGTGCTGGAAACATGTAGCCCAACCGCAACGGTGCTGGAAACAGGTAACCCAACCCCAACCGTACTGGAAACTTGTAACCACACCGTCACCGTACTGGAAACATATAACCCAACCACCACCGTACTTGAAACATACACACAATATACACAAATGGCAATGACACAAGAACCGTGTATTTCAACCGCTACGGTACACGAACCATGTACTCCAGAACCAAACAATAGTAAACCAACTGGGATGACTGTTCAAGGGACTGACGGGGTGTTGAGGTCGATAGTATGTCGTGGCGTCGTAGTCGTTACCTCACAATCCGATATGATGACCGAAGCTATCAGCAGAATCCACAAAGAATTAACAATAGACACGAATAATATCTCGGCTATTATCAGAAAGAAAGTCAGCCAGAAAGACGAGAGGGTGACAGCAGTCACTATGGGGTGTATTGGTATTGTTATATGCGCGTTGCCGCTGGCTCTAATGGTCATCGCTGATCTTCCTAAATTATTACAACTTGGGAAAACACGAAGGGCTCTTTTTTCAGAAGCTGAATGAGGCTTACCATTTACTTTCGCCTTTTACAACCTGATTGAAACTATGACGTTTTCTTATTGTCACTTTATGATACTTCATATCCTTTCCAGTACTACAACATTACTCTGACATATGTTTATTCTACTGACACATTTATATTGTTATATAGAGAATCTCATATGAGTCCAAAAAATATCAACACAAGTTGATAAAATAAAAAAAAAACAAGGCTCTGTCGAGTTTTTTTAAACTTTATTAACGAGTATTGATATATTTTTTGATATCAAAAAAGACGAGTTGGAGATTTTTTGATATCAAAAAGGACGAGATGGATATTTTATTTATCACCCAATCCTTTCTTACGTGCACAAAGAAATAAATATAATTCTTTGGTGTAGATTTCAATTTTACTGAATCTGATTACATTACAGCGTTGTGATATATCAAGGTTTGACAGCAGTTTATCCCATTGGAAAGTCCTATATATTAACCCAGTATGTCTTACAGGATCAATTAAATATAAACAGTTATTTAATTTTAACAAAACAGTGTATTTTTTATTTAAAATAAGCGGTTTCTTTGAAATACTGACCAACCCAATTCACGTAAAACGATATCTCTTCAAGAGATACCACAGGAGATGATGTAATTCATCACTCAAGCGATATCTACTGTCAAATAATTTATTGGGTGATAATGTGCATTCTTTATATTATTATTTCTTATGTTATTATATGTTCTTTATATAACTACTTGTTACTACTACATTATACCATGTTTACTACTTGCTTTACTGCTACATATTCTTTATATTACTACTTGTAATTGTGTATTCTTTATATTACTACTTGTAATTGTGTATTCTTTATATTACCATTTCTTATGTTACTATATATGCTTTATATAACTACTTGTTATTATTACATTATATTACTACATGATACTAAATATTCTTTATATCACTACTTGTTAATGTGTATTCTTTATATTACTATTATATTTCTTATGTTACTATGTATCATTTGTATAACTACTTGTTATTATTACACTATGTTCTTTATATTACTACTTGTTATTATTACACTTTATTCTTTATATTACTATTTGTTATTATTACATAATATTATGTATATTACTATCGATAGACTACATGTTCTTTATATTACTACGTGTTATTATTAGACCATATTCTGTGTATTACTATTGGTATACTACATATTGTTATACTATATTGCTATATGTTATTTTTATTGCAATGTTAAAGTATGTTTCTTTAAATGACTATTTGTCATTGTGTAAAACATTCGTGTGTTTTAACTATATATTTAGGCTAACTCGGTGTCGATCACACCATTGTCAAAGTAACATATTAAATATATAATTTCGCAAGTAAAACAGTAGTGCTGATTATTCAATAAACCCTAATGATTGATAATGATATAATCAGTCAGTTCTCGCCTTCTGATCTCGACACTATTTGTTTAATGACCCCACATTTATGGATCCTTTATAAGACCAGCGATTCGACCGTGCTGAGGGTACCAAGCTACATACACAGGTATTCCTCTACAACAGACAACTAGGGCGAGAACTGACGGATATACACAACGTGAAATACCATAACTTTAGATGACACTGTAGCTTACAGGCGACACTACAGGATTTCTCGTTGGTGGTAGTGTTTCTATCTGTGGTAATGTTTTGGGCTCGACGTGGTGCGCCAATGGCCAGGATTCTATGACTGACATATCATTGGGGTTGATGATTCATTGCCCGATTGAGGTGAATCTGTCATGTACTTCGACTGAAAATCAATTGTTGTGGAAATTGAACTTATGGTTGAAGATCGTGGGGATCGACTTAGTCTTACATTGGAAGAATACAGTTTTACAATATTTGACAGGTGCCAACAGTCTTAAAACTGCCCAGGCAACTTCTGGGCTATGACCCTGGGCCCTGTTTCACGAAATTTTAACTTAAGATAAAATCCAATTTTAGTAGATACTTCAATTTTGATTGGCTAAGCACTAAAATCAATCTAATATTATCCAATCAAATTACTAAAATTGGGATCTTATCTTAGTTAAAATTTCGTGAAATAGGCCCCTGGTTAGTGCCTCATTATCACTTGGCGAGGTAAACTGAAAATAATTTCAAAGAAAAAAAGCAAACATGATCCTGTATTGACCACACTTTAAAGAACTTCAAGCAAGAAACCTTCAGTGAGGGGTGTAATATCCTACGTTGCATGGTCTCTTCTCTTCCATCGGTTCTCAATGTGGTTTCTAGTTGTTATAGATACGATAAAATAGATACGATAATGTAATACCCTAACACTCCATTAAAGCGTTTATCTAAAACGGCACGTTTAATCAAGCGTTTAAAAGAGCTTTTCTGTTGTTGGAATTATGCCATTGTACACACACATGACCCCTCTATTACGGCTGACTTCCTAGGAAACATTTCTCTGCGATAATATTCTGGGGTAGCCGACTCCGAATTAAGCTATGTCACATACACACATAGCCTCACTGTCATGACTGGCTTCGCAGCACATATTTTGACCTGCGAACAAACGTGTTTTTGCACAGCAGTTGCCTCCCCCTATACAATACAGCAAATATTATATTTACCTACATGTAGCGTGGAATTGTGACGTAACCATATGATTCAACCGATGTCTCCATGGAAACAATATCCACATGTAACACACGCGGCATGGTATACAGGATATAACGGCAACCAAGACTGTTCTCCTATTACTCATTGCAGTCTATTTTATTGGTGGTCTAAATATTTTCTGTAATTTGGTAATGTGTCAGTCAATGATGCATTGGTTGGTCAACCAAAGGCACAACATATGTCAGTCAATGATCCTTTGGTTGGTCAACCAAAGGCTCAAAAATGTCAGTCAGTCGTGCATTGGTCAACCAAAGGCTGAAACAATGTCTAATAGTCGTGCATTGGTCAACCTATTGCTCAACAAATGTCAGTCAATGGCGTATTTATATTTGATAATGGTTAGACTGACACGCCGCTGTTTTCGGGAAAAATCACCCTCTTAGCAAACTCCCTCTGTATGGTGTATGTCCGTAGCTCCCAAATAAATGAATAAATCTTAGTTTAGGGGACAATGTATCTAGTTTAATATGTAGCGTATGGAATTCGTTTCACATCTGCAAGCGTTCTGTTAGTTCTTCAGTAAATACAAATTGATGCAAGTCACATCAGCCGATGATTTGTTTTATAACGATGGATGACTTTTAAACTGCTTTCGACACCAACAAATGTAAACAAACATCAGAATGTATAACAGCTGAAGCTTCATTGACCGCCTTGACCTAGTATTTCTTGAAAGTCGAATTTTGCGGATGTGTATTTAGTTTAGTTTAAAATGTAAACTAATATACTACTGAGTTAAGCGAGGTTGAATGCTCTACTCGTATGCACAGACTAGAATTAATTGAAATGAAATGGGGTTTAACGTCCTACTGTTCTGCTCCTTAACTGGGCTAACAAGGTCGGGTATGCGCCATACAGTGTGCTATGAGGGACATTGTGCCCTGGCACTGGCTTCACGGCCTACTCTTATACTGGGAATCTCTTGTTGTGAGATGACGCAATTGGTGTCTTGTTTGTTTCGTTAAAGGGTTGATGCGTTCACGAAGTTCGTCAATCATCTGCGGAATGATTCCCAAGACGTCGAAGAAAGACACTGGAACATTTAGAGGGAGTTCCCCCCTTCTGCTGCTGATACATGTCCTACGACTATTATCGTCTCTCGTTTCACCCAGTTGCTCACACAGCAGTTTCCTCACTTTCTCTATCTTCTTGCTTGTTCTACCATTTCTTTGAACTCTTGCTCTGCTTCCTACAAATGACGCATGAAACATTGTTCATAAGCTCAATACCTTACAACGGATGTCAACTCAATCGAGTTATAGAAAAGTCTATTGATTGTTCAACCATTGAGAACTCCTGCGAAGAGAAGCAGTATGCGGTGCTTTAACACGTAAGGCCCTCCGCATCGTGGGTGTGGGGGCGGGAGCAGTCTTGATAACCCTTGTTAGCTACCTTGTTAGGGGCATAAGGAAGACGGTCATGCAGTCCAGTCAATCTAGTTGTAAAAGGGCTCAACTCAAAATAAACTGCAACATACGTACCTTTGTAAGCATATATTTCAGTAAGGTACCCTGCACATCACACTAAAAATGATCAAATATATTTTTGGTGAAATGAGGTCAAAATCGCATAATATGCTATCTGGGTATGCCTTATTCGAAAAGTAGACTTTCCTCAACTTCAAATATTATTAAGGTCTCCAATACCTGTTATCTTTCCGTTATATTCGGAATGATGGGCAGTTCATTATCAAATGAATAGCTGCATTATATCGGAATCCAACTGTGTCTAATCATTTGTGAAATAAACTCGCCTTTTCTCTTGGTTCAATTTTCGAGGTTGGTCGCCAAACAGACACTCCCGAGGTGGGTTTTGAGTGAAGCCCAAAACAGGCCGAGTAGTCTTAATGAAATTGAGTTGATACTTGATGAACTCCGTCCTATTAGATTTGAGGCAGATTATAGTATACTGAGGTCGCAGTGGACTACTCTGAAACCTTTGAATAAATGCTATGGTTTCGTGAACAGCATATACGATGACTGGCTGAAATATGAGGTATACCATATATCGGAAAACAACCAAAAATGGCTATTATTGAAATATTAGAATGCACATAAATACAAAAAAAATACTCAGTATTTAAAATGCAATATACCGGAAAATACCAAAAATCGTCGGAAAACTAACGGAAAATGCCATATTACACTGAATACCGGGAAACACCGGAAAAACACTAAATACGTAATAAGTATCCTGAAAATATATTCATCGTTACAAAACTTGCTATATTACCACCAGTTAATGGGAGACCCTATTGAAATTCATTTCTAAAAATATCAACATTATTTTGATACGTCATACAACATAGAGATCCGCGGTGGATCAGTGCGTAATACATTGCATCGCTAATCAAAAGAATCTGAGTTCGATCCCGGTCTTGACCGAGACCATTCTCTATTATTTTCCAGGATGGAGGTTGTGCACCTTTAAAAACCCTTGACTGATGAAATTCGATAGACCGTTGAGGCGCTCTCCAGGCGCAATATTCCCCATAGCACAATGTCCGTCTCCATTAGCCCAGTCAGTAAAGAAAAGTAGAATTTTAATTTGAGATTGCTCAAGACGAGCCGGGCTAATTATTAACTTCCAGGAGACATATATTTTAGTGATTTATTTAAAATATTTTGTAAATCCGATGCTTGAACAAAAAATAAATGAGCAAGTAATTAACACTTGTCCTGTGTTTTTATGACTGAGTTGGGTGACACCCTTCTCTATGTTCGCTTGTAAAAGTTTTGTATAAGGCGCATGGTATCGTTATTGGACGGATCTTGTGTTACATTATTACAAGCCAGCCATCCACGGTGTAAGGTATAGCCAAATAACATTTTTAAGTCATAGGGTTAAACAAAATGTTAAAAAAGTATAGTATTAAAACAGCAGGAATATGAACGCATTCCTGTCTATCACTCACATAATTCACTATTGTCATTTTACAAATTGGCAAATATGTCGGCTTGAAACTGGAACATCAACGTTGAGTTTTGCCATGGACGGTATAGAATCAGGGGAGGTAACTGCTATCATTTCTCATGTAAGAATGCTAGAATGCTGTGATTGTATGATAGTCTTTTCACAATCTATTCATCAGAAATAATTATGTTTTGACTTTCTTCTAAATTACACAACTAGCCCCGTAATAATTGTAGGTTGGAAGTTTAGTAAAATACGCTGCTTCATCATAATACAAACAAAATATAGATTTGCCACCGTAAGTAAATTTCAATCTCGTGGGTTTTCTCTGGGTCCTCCGGTTTCCTCCAACTGCTAAAGACCCCCTACGCGCAAGCGAGTTATTGAAATAACAAAAATAGTATACCATATTTTAGTCCCGGAAAGACCTAGTTTGTAACGAGTGGACGTTAAACCACCCTCTCTCTCTCTCTCTCTCTCTTCGTAAGTAAATTAAATTACACATGAATAATATTATTATTATAGACTGGCTATAATATTATCGAACTAGATAAATGGATAAAAGGAATACATAAATGTATTAGCTTCTCTTGGCTGAATATAGAATATGAATTGAATATAGTATATCACGAGATGATCTCAATTATTTTCTTTTCGTCCTTTATAAATATTTGATATTCATGTCGACGTGATCTAAGCGGTTATCGAGTTAAACGCGGTTTGCATTAAAATCTGCTGATGTCATTGCATGCATAATTTAAAGACACGTAATCAATATGGAAACTATCGATATATCTGCCCCCCCACTCAACGCGACTACTGATTTTAACGGTGATGATGATGATAGGAATGGTAACATAATACTACAATAACTTGTTACAAAAATATTACTTTAATAACTTTACATATTAAGAAAAATGAAAACATAACTTTAATAACTTTATATGTTAAGAAAAGTGAAAAATATTAACTTAAATAACTTTATATGTTAAGAAACGTGAAGACATTACTTTAATAACTTTACATGTTAAGAAACGTGAAAACATTACTTAAATAACTTTACATGTTAAGAAACGCGAAAACATTACATGTTACAAAAAAGTCAAAAGTTAACTTTAGTAACCTTACATGTTATTACAAAATTTAAAAGCTAACTTTAAAAATAACTTTACATGCTAAGAAAAATGAAAATATTACTTTAATAACTTTTCATATTAAAAGAAATGAAAATATTACTTTAGTAATATAGGATGTTAGGAATAGTGAAAATAACACTTTGACAAACTGACATGTTAAGAAAAGTAAAATTATCACTTTAATGAATATACATGTTGATAACAGTAAAACTATCACTTCAAAGAATTTACATATTACGGACAGTGAAAATTACTTCAATAACTTGAGATATTAAAAATGGTGAAATTACTTCAATAACTCGAGATATTAAATTTGGTTAAATATTCAATAAAGTATGTGAAATAATGTCGAGAAAACGAGTTGTTTTAAATGCCCAGTGGAGTGTGACGAGTGAGCGGATCAAACATTACGAAATCTTTACTTGAATATTGAGACGATGCTTGTATGAATTATTGACTTAGACTCCAGTATTTTAAACTATACATATTATGCCTAGTCATACTAGTCAAGGTTATCCACAACCACACCCACAGAGGTATGATACAAACAAGTTATACCCCGAGATTCAAGCGACACTTCAGAGTCATCAACAACATTGACCGGTCTGTTGGGAGATATCGTCTTCATTAGCCCAGGTGAGGTGCAGAAAGTAGGACGTTAACCCCCATTTAAGATACTGGCACGCTACATAGGAGAGAGAGAGAGAGAGAGAGAGAGAGAGAGAAATGGTGTTTAATGTCCTTCGACACAAACCCAGTCATTTTGGGACTAACATATGGTTTCATTTTATTTCAATAATTCGTTTACCCGTAGGGTTCTTTACCAGTGGGAGGAAACCGGGGTGCCCGGATAAAACCCATGAGGTTGAGAAGGGCCCCTATCTTCATGCCACATACGCCCACGCCAGGGCTCGAAACCACAGCCACAAGCCAGAGGTGACCGGTCAGCTAGAGGTCGAAGCGACACTCTAGACCATGACAGAAAATATTAATTCAACCTGTCAATGGGTCTTTAATGTGCACTACATCGTATATACTCGTTCTTGGTCTTTCGTCCCATCGGAGCGACCAGGCGTAAGAAACAAAACATATTGTTAGTCTCAAAATAATCAACATAATGTGTCGAAACGACGGTTAAACTGCATTTCGTAGACACAACGAATTGTGTAGTAGTTTATCGCTATCAAGTCTAACGAATGTTTTATCATCTGTGCAAGAGTCGTGAGTTCGATCCCTTTCCTGTCTATTACAGCAAGAAATAAGATCTGATATATATTTTGCTGAGTAATATGTTATATTTAAATGTGTGTAATAGTTGAAGTTTTTTTTGACTAATTCTATGTTAAGTAAATATTAGTATTGAAGACCAGAATACACCACTGTAAAAGGTATATCTATACTCTCTATACGTACACCAAGCTAATCTATTTTATAAGAAGTAGGCTACTGTCACTGGAGTTTAAATAAGGTAAGACATTATACAAGTAAGATACAGTCGATGAAGTTTGGATATAAGGTAAGATATTTGATTATGCAAGAGAGGAATGAGATCTAATGACCATGTGACATATATTTGGTCAATTCGAACTAATATATAATTCAATGTTATTTCAGTAATCCAATAAAAACCACACCAATGATCTAAAAAGAAAAAGCGACCATTCGGCAAAGCAACACCCCTTTTCACATTTTAAATACAATCTACTTTACGCAGTTAATTTTTTGTACATGAATTAATTTCTCGTTTCTTGGCTCACCATGCCCAATTGCGTTGAACATCGGTGCTGGTTCCTCGTGCATGATTTGCTTTAGTGTTGTGTGCCTTTGTCAGTAGTGCTGACGGCGTCTAATAATATTTCTAATGGAACCAAAACCGAAGCCCCGTATGCAAGAATCCTTGGCAATTGATATTCGTAACAGAGAAAGTGGACACCCCACAGTATGGCGACACATTATGGTATTTGTCCGCCTTGCTCTACGCAGAAGGTGTAGAACAGTAGGACGTTCAAACCCGTTCCGCGGATTTTAAATCTATCCATCTCCGTTTAGGAACTGATGGATGTCAAAAACAAGGCAGCGTCTATGGATTTGTAAGACTGTTGAGGTTATAATTATGATAATTATGACACACGTCGAAACGTTTATCTGATTTATATAACATCTGTTGTAATTAACATGTATCTAGTTTAGATTATAAAACGTCTAGTTCACATACATAAATGATACCTTACTTCATTACAGCAGTTCTAGACAATGAATAGAGCAATATCATTGGTTGTATGCCTGGTGTTGATGACGTCACTTAGTAACGGATCAGAGTGCAGGTAACGTATTAAAAGTTCGCGGTATTCTTGAAAAAACCAGGTATGAAAAAACTTTGCGTGACAAAATCTTTCAGGACGTGTTTTGAGGATGCTAGGGATCTTTGGTCATTATTATAATGTTGTTGATCATTGATCAGTAAAAAATAAAATGTAGTCTCGAACATATGTCTAAATACACAAAACACGATGCTCTTATTGATCATATTATGTACGATCCAAATCGTATTGTATATTTATGCTCATAATTGTATTTTGACAGTTCAAGGTCGTTTGGTGGAACCTATCTGGATGTCAATGCTATTTTAAATAACTTGGATGCCAATAATGATGGTAAAATCAGCCTGACCGAAGATAGAAACCATATTGTATTGGGCGATACATCAAGTAAGTCTAATTCGTATTATCACCAGACCCCCCCATTTTCTAATAAAAGGCGACAAACAGCCCATTGTCTGTAAAATACACAACAAATAAAATATAGTTTTGCTCCAATTCATAAAATTAAAATATTGATAATCAGTTGGATAATGGAAAGATATACAACACAGCTACAAAACTTTTAATTAAATATCTTTTTTAAAAAAGCTCCGACCAATAAGGTATGTTTTTTCTTAATTACAGTGCAACAGTCTAGTTAAAGTCTCTAACTCAATATCATTCAAAATCTTCAACATTGAAAATACGAATTATTTGTCAATTTAAATGAAAATTGATAATGTGATTTTACAAGGAAATTGTGGGCTTCTGATATCCAATATTTAAGACAAAATAAATATTTTACCATTGGTACACGAATCGTGTACCATAATGCGTTTCAGCCCCAGTTCTAGCAAGAGACCCGAGGAAAGAGGCTAGAAACATTACACCAAATCAAACGGAGCATGTAGACTGGAATAACTAGAAATTTGTAATTCGATTGACACTGCTGGCTTATTTCGCCGAACATAATTGATTTGAAATTAGAGTAAAAACGGAAATCACTGAATGTAAATCAGTTTATATACATTCATATTACAGTATTAAATGCGTTGCTACCCACTTGTGGCAATTTCTAGGTCCCAAATATTAGCGATTTAGTTCTTAGTTCCTTTAATTATTACCCAGTTAGTTGTATATGTTTTGTCGACAAGATAGTTGGTGAAAGTTATCGAAAAATATAGATATTCGTCAGATAACGAACAGACACGAAACCCTGTAAAAGTGACATGGAAGAATGGGGTGTACCAGCCGACCAGTCACCTCCAGAATCACCCAGCGGTCGTTAAATGCGCAGACTTTCCACACGTCTTTCCAGCGTCTAGAATTACCCCTTGGTTTCAAACTATCGCGGATTCGCCACAGGTCGGTTACTGTGGACACACGAGGAAACTTGAGAGACTGCGCCACGAGGTAAACATGTAAAGCAAGGCTGACACTTCCACGACTTTTGACCATGATTTTGTCGTGCCCATCAGTGTCCACATTGACGCGTTCATGCATAGTTTGCGTATAGTTTGCGCATTGTTTACGCATTTCCCGCAATGGCACGACGAGTTTGCGCAAATCAGACGGTGTCGTGCCGACTCAAGTTGTGCCAATGCGTGCCACGGAATGGTGCAAGTATCAGCCTTGCTTGACTTGCAATATTAATTTGCGCTGTAACATGAGCCCCCCCCCCCCCCTGGCATTTGTATGGCTACGTTCTCGCCCTGGGTTGCAAGTACCATATTCAGTTTGGAAATGGACACCATGGAAACAGTGCATCTAATAATAAGATCAAAGACTTGTATTTATATTTAAGGTGGCTAAATGATTGAATGTGTTTTATTTGTCAACTTTTAGATGATGGTAAAATATCAAGAGCAGAATTCGTCAACAGAATGGTCAATGTTTACTGTTATCAGAAGATGCTGGCTAGTTATGCGTTCGATATGATAGATAGGAATCAAGATGGCTTCCTCACAGGCACTGATGTACTAGTATCCAATTTTGGAGGTAAGGCCCCCCCACCCATACCCCACCCACACCCTGGTTATATTACAGTAAACATTTGGATACATCTCTACAAACCATTAATTCTTAGTAAACAGAGGCGGATTCAGTGGGGGGCGCGAGGACCCCGGCACCCCCCTAATTGTCGACAGTGCCCTTTTTTTACTGCTGAAAGTGCCTTTTCCCAGACCCAAATATGTCCGTTATGAACGTTTACTTCGACGAAAATATCAGCCAAATAGCTCTTGGAATGGCTACAGTTGCAAGGAAATGACGTATAATTTTCTTGTCACCCACACCCTACCCCTCCCCCACCTCGACGACGTGTCCCATCTCCGCGGTCAGCGCCCTCATTAAACTTTTTTTGGTATCGTTTTTATTAAAGATAGCACTGTCCTAACCGATCTCGTGTCCATTTAATGGCCCCCGCATCCAGGCCCGTATCTAGACACCATTAAGCAAGGGGGCATTACCTTTCGGTAGGGGGGTGAACATTTTGAGGAAATTTTCGGAAAGGTCATTCTAACAGACTGATGTAATCATCATGCTATGTAGTTACCTAGGCGTCTAATAAGCATTTTAAAATAAGTATTCAAACAAAAAAAAAATAGCTTTTTTAGGTTAATATAAGGAACTGTGTATACTTTAATGATTGTTAGCAATTTCTGAGCGGGGGGGGCGAGCATTTCACGCGGGGGGGGGGGGGGGGGCATGCCCCCCCGCGCACCCCTGTAGATACGGGCCCGCCCGTATCCCATCCACCAAATTTATCGTCCGAGATACGCTAGTCAAATAAAGAAGGTTAACAATAATAAACGGTAAATATATTTATAAACCATAGGTAATTAATATGTAATTAATATCGAACAATTGACATTGATACACGACATTGGCCACCTTTATAGTCACATATTCCTATCACAAAACAAAACAAACAGTTAAAATAGCAAAACGTGTCGACAAAGATAAATCATATGTATTCATCAGCGACGTTTCACTTGTTTTGTTATGTTATATAAACTATTTTTAAAACAGCATATACAAAGAAACACAAATCACTACCTGATTTCGGATGAAGCGAATAACACAAATACTACGCGATACAAGCTGGGCACAGCTTCTGCTTAACCTCGTCGTAAACATAACGGAATTACATTAATTAAAACATTTTACAATGTACTGCCCTCTATAAGACAAAAGTATTTTGAGTTAGCAAATAATATACAAAATGTAAGCATACCTTTTCATCCCAAGATATTGATGTACAAATCATACAGCACACACACAAAATAGATTGAAATCGTGGCAATACTTACCGATTATCATCATTTGAAGCTCATTGTCCGTCTCCCAAATGTCATGTCCGTTTGACGCTACATACAATATCCCAAAGACCACCATTTGTCTACAAGACATGAAAACACACCTGTCACCCGGACTACAACTTGCCGTTTAAACACACAGGAATAAAAGCTATATAACAATTTCAGAATACCCTCCCTCAAACTGAAACTCACACACAGCATGAATTCCAGACAGTCATATACACATCCGACAAACCTTGTCAAATTCAATGCATTTATTTCAGTCTGGATAATCAGCATACAATCTATGGCAGTAAACAAGATCAATGAGTACATTAAAGAGACAGCACCCACCTGCTAAACATCCGTACGCGCAAGCGAATTATTGAAATAAAATTAGAACCCATATGTTAGTCCCGAAATGACCCAATTTGTGTCGAGTGGACGTTAAACCACGTATCTCTCTCTCTCTCTCTCTCGCTTTTAATTGGGACATAAAATAAGATTATACTAAGTATCAACGAGTTTGTCGGTCGTTATCATGATTTTACAGTGGACGAATACTCTGATGTAACTTTTTACCCATATAACTGCTCCTCGTCATAGCCTCCGCTCTGCATCACGAACAATGAGCCTCAGTTTATACCAACAAAGTAATTGCATTTCCATTGTTTCTATTTATAGCAACTGGAGAGATGGATCGTTCTGTCATGGCCATGCGTTTACAAGCTTTGGACGCACGTGCAAGAAAAGTAGATATAAAATATAAGGTAAAGCGACGTACAGAATATAATTTCTGTAAAGTTTATACAATTAACAATAGATGTACTTTTGTATTAAAATATAACATTAGACGTATATTACCATAATCTCGACGTGATTATCATAATATACTCTCCCAAGAAAGAAACGCAATGTGACATTTCGTCGTCGGTACAACCCCGCTCTACCGTCCCCTCGCTGCAACAGGGACCGCAACTGAATCAAACTGTTCCCCGGTGTAGCTGTGGCCAGGTCTGAAACCAATGACGTCAGATTTTAGGGTATCGGCGTATTTCAAAACAGCAGCTCTGACGGAACGTCTGGCTCGTAATCTGCTCTAACGTAGGCGTTTATGTACGGCCTTATCTGAGATTCTACGCCGTCCAGGAATTGCTGTTGAAATAGGGGCCACTCTTGAGAACCGTTTCCGCAAATGACGTAACCGGAAGTGACCATCACCGTCATGTGGGGTCACTCTTGTTTGGCCTGAGGTTGAGCGGTCACTTGTTAAATTTCGCTGTCGGTACTTATCCCAAAGGCGAGAAAAGGGACCCAGGGAAACATTCAGCATTCTGGGTACATCTGCCTGTGATTCACCTGCTTGTAGCCGACCAATAGCGTTGTTGCGTTGGTCTTCATTCAGATGTGGCATCACTTGGTTCGTTGAGTGTTTACATGTGCAACTGATTTAGAAACCGAGAACCCTGGGATGTTAAAGACCTTAGATTTAGATTCCATGTGAGTAGCTCGCGAAGTTGTTAAACTAAACTCTTGTGTCGTGGTGTTATCCAGCGAAAATAAATTTCGGAAAAAAATGACCAGTCGCAATTAATGAAACTACCTTTAAAACCAATGATGAATTTTTTTCATCCTTACAAGTAAGATGTATCGATACAGCGACCACGTTCAAATAAAAAAAGATGAAAAATGGGCTGTGCGTTTCTTTTTTTGAAAGGTATATATATAACACCATAAACCCTACAGATATAACACCATTAATCTTACAGGGCTATCAGATATAGTACCATTAATCCTGCTGCAGGACTTCCAGAACTAGTACCAGCCATTCTATAGGGCTATCAGATGTAGTACCACCCATTCCATAGGACTATCAGATATATCTAATCGAAGTCTGTTTAAAGAGAGAAACCAATGTAATTTAGACGAAGAAATGGGTTAAAATAATCAGTTTTCAGACGGAGTAGAACCAAGTGTTAGACAAACAATAAGCTTTATCGTATGTAATCTCAATTCTTCTATATTATTAATAAGTCTATTTCCAATTTTCTTTTTCAGACACTATTTGCATTGGTAAAACAGACATATGACGGAGCATAACGTTGGTAACTACGCCGTCAATATTTTATCATTTAAAATGATAAATAAATTAATTTGAAAATATGAGCTTATCTTTATACCATTATTTTATTTATTTTGGAATTTGTCGCCTTAGCACTCTAAATGTCATAGTTCAGTCACGTTTTCAGTTTTGTCTTGTTCAGTCCTGGGAGAATCAGTCCAAATTAAGAGCGGCGTATTTGAGATGGAAAGTCGTCCTGTAAGATGGTGCTGGTGGGCGTATAATCGTTAAACGCCTCAATAATATTTTGAGATTAATCAAAATGACCAAGATAGACCTACTGTGTTTGCGATATATCAAATCTCTTTCTTTCTGTTAACTTATTAGTAAAACAAGTGTCTCTTCTATAATCACCATAATTAATCAAAATAATTGTTGAGTTCGATATTTCTACTTGGTCTTTAATTTAACTCTATAAATATGTCCTAATCAACGACCCGCAAACGAATGATGAAACATGTGAAATAGCTTTATTTAACGTCCGTTTTCACCGAGGTGATATCGCAGACAATGATGACCTTGTGTAGAATCGAAGAAAAGGGTTTGAAAATGCTTTCTCTGCCAGGTTGTGGTGAATACATGTATTTATAATTTTGAGGCGGAAGGATACACGAGTTTAGAGGTTGACTAGACTGAAATGTAGGGCCGAAACTTACATGTTTATTTGTCTCTACTCTCAACGTGTGTATCTCAAGTATTTCACGAAAAACCTCATACATGCTTTTGGGCAAGATGTTACCACATGTTGCTCCATCTGTAGTAGAAGGCGTTTTACCCAACAGAAATTTGGTGAAAAGTGATTGCGGAACAAAGACACGAGAATTAATCGTTAGTGATCTGTGGCCAATTATTAGTCCTATCGGTTGTGGTTATATATCTTCCTTTTAATCTTCCCCATTATACCGATATCCACAGCGATATCGTTCCGCTTTACTCCACTAACCACGAGGTTTTCACGGACTCAAAATATCTGCTCTTGATCGTAGCTTGATTCTACGAACCAATCATAAAACATTCACAGACCAGTCTTAAGGTCATTGTTTACGTTTATAATAAAATCCGGACGACTTGTAATTGTTTCCCCTCATTTCATGATGAACGAATGTAGAGCAAGTTATAAATAGACAACATTTCCCTATAAAATTTTTTCTCTCCTCTTGCTGCACTTTTTGGTTGATTTTTTGGTCTAGACGTGGAGGAAAGGGATCACATGTGCAATTTGATAAAAAAAAATTGTTTAATACTGATGATATTACAGCGGAGGGAGGGGGATTGTAAAATGTCTTTCTTCGGAGCTTTCATTTTGTCGGAAGTGAGATTTTGACCCCAGTCTACATCAAATCACCCCAGCAAACAATTTAAGCGGTCACACCCCCCCACCCTACATAATATATTGAGGAGATTGCGAAATGTCGTCATGTTGCGCCTATAAAGACTGGAACCAACGGAATGTTTTGCAAAAAGCTACAGTCTGTAATGTTACAGCCATTTAACATTGAAGTCAATGGGCAAATATTTACTAGTATGAGACTTGATATAGGTCTAAGACTAGTAATTAGTTCCACTTATTTCACGATGGGCGATTATCGTGCAAGTTATAAAAAGACAATTTTACCCCCTGTTCCTGCATTTTTGATAGATTTTGTTTGTGTTAAATTGGAGAAAGGGGCCAAATTTGCAAATACAACAGGGAGAGGGGGCACAAAGTGTATTTTTGTTGAGCAATTACTTTCACCCCAAACTACATCTAATCCCCGTATCAAAATATACTATTAAAAAAAAGTAGGGGATATTTGATTTTCAAGTGTTATTAAAGTCACCTAATGAAACTGACGAAGAAACAAATGACAAAATGAAATGAAGTTCACATTCATCGATTTATTCCAAATGATCGTTAGACTAAGTAAGGCACAGACTGACCATTATAAGGGTAAAATGATACCCGGGGTCAAACAGCAAAGTTACCACAGCATCACAACAGAGTCAGTAACGGGTAAATCCTCCTCTGTTTGCCAAATAATAATAATGCTTTTATTCTGCTTCTTACAACAGGTACAAACATCGTAATGTAAACGACCGTAGAACTAACTGTATGGATGGAGTCATGACTTACATGTAATTAGCTTCGCTTGGCACGAGTGTGCTAACTCCAGAAGCTCTTGTCTTGTCTTCGCTCAGTCCTGGCCGGATCTAACTCCTAGCCCTGACTGGGCCTCACTGTCGATTCGTTTCTGTTGGTGGGTTTATAAATCCCGTCATGACAAGGGAGCTCATTAGACACCTGTCTTATGTATCATATCAGGTTTATCATTCACTAAAGTAAGCTTATCAAGACAGTTAAATAAAAGAAGTTAAGGTTACATAATGACATAAGGAATTCTACCAAGAACGCCAGGGGTGTCGATATCACCTGTCAAGATGACATGCCGCATCTCTAGCATCTGGCATTCTGTAACATATATTGCTAATTGATTTCAGGCGGCTATTCAATGATATATCATCAATTGTGTAACAAAATTGTTCTAAATTATAGCTCTATCATAGGAAATGTAAATATGCCACACGTGTTGTGGATGTTTTGCTATGAAAAGAGTGTATTTAAAAAAGAAAATATTTTCGAGATACAGCCATCTTTAATTTGCTTTTTCTAACAACTGCAGATTTCAGTGCATTCAATTCATTTGGAACTAACTGAGAGCTCTCACGACCACATTTTTCCATTCTCGAACGTTAAACTGTCACCCATGCCCGATGAATTAATAAATTAAATTATCGTAATGCAATTATATCCACTGTAAGTGTAATCTATACACCGGTACCGCCACCGTGCCATATTATACGAAAAACTCCATAGTTTATAATAACTAGTTTCAATGAAGGTGTTCTTTGATCAGAAGGCCCAGTATCATTGTGCTGCATTATAATACAATATGTTATTTTGTTTGATTGAATTTATGAGAGTTTTAACATACTGGTGTCTTGATAGCGTATCATTGTTTCACTGGTATACCCTACCCTGTAAGGTGTGACCATAACTGATGAGTGACCATAAAATCATCGAATATGTAAAATGATGTTTTTCGTATTCAGCGCCCCCGAAAACCCCTAAAATGATATATTACACGCGTATCAAGTATAAGAACTCCAATAATTGGTTTGGTGGCCATTTTGAAAAACAAGATGTAGGATACAGTCCGGTCGACCCCTTTGCTACAACGTTCGTGCATAATTAACACATATAAAGTGACACTGTACCAAACGGTTACAAATATATGGCCACAAAAAAAAAAAAAAAAAAAAAAAAATTGTCATTTTTGTCGCCATTTTGATAGAATGGTCGATATGATCGGACCAATTTTATCATTTTGGTGGCCATTATGAAAAACAAAATGGCGGGTATTGTCGGATTGACTCTTATACTGCAATTATTTGATGCAGTACCCCAAAACCTCATTCAATGACATTAATAAACACATAACTCGAAAATTTGTCATTTTGGTGTCCATTTTGAAAAAAAAGATGGCGGAAATTGTCGGATGAAATTTTTACTACAATATTCGTCATCAGCACCCCGAAAAACCTCTAGAAAACAATAATCAACGACAAAATAGCAAATAAATAGCTTGGTTGCTATGGTATTTTGTTTTGAAACATACCAAATCTTTGACTTGATTTTTCTCAAAAATTACTTTGGTGAGTTGGATGACTTCAAGAAGCAGTCACAGCTCGGTCAATTTATGACCGATTTAAACAACCTATACATCAAATTAAAGGTATTGAATCGGAGAACATGAAAATGACAATCAATAACTCAATTTTCAAAATTTCCTCATTAAGACTCAGTATGCTATGGCGGGTCACACATATACTATATAGATTTACCTTATATACGTTTATGATCTGGTAGATATAATCTCTCTGTGGTATATTGATCGCGTATTGTGTTTGATAGGGTATATATAGGCCACTATATACTATATAGATATACCTTTTAAACGAGTATCTGAGTGAATGGTATGATGTTCCGGTAGCATACATGCAATCACCGTGTGGTATATTTATGCAAGTGTTTATCGATATAACTAACACAGTTTTTCTTTTTACTTTAATTGATAGATAGTATTTAACTTGTTGAAAATCTGTGAATTTGATCAGACTGATTATGACCGACAAACAATAACAGCCATGGTCTGACCATCATAGAATAAAATTTACTTATAAATTATTTTTCAAATACACTCAAAACCTTTTCTTAGTTTTATACGTATGTGTGTGTGTTTCAATTGTGTGTGTTTCTAGTCCCCAGTAAAAATAATTAACCAAGAAATTTCAAAGACCGTTTCACTCACCCGATACCACTTTTTACCCGATAAGAATCAATGAAATTTCCCTTTTTTGCCACACTTTTATTGAAAAATATGTTCTTCCCTCAACATACACATTTATACAAAGGGGCCATTTCGGACCCCGTATATCTCCGCCCCCCCCCCACCAACATTCCTACAATTAGCATATTTCATTAAAACCAAACTATTTAACACAATGACAGACATTATGATGTACTAATAAGGAAATGGAATGTTCTGTGGGGTCATGACTCTTTAATAATGTGAGAAAGTGGCGGATCCAGAATTTTTTGCGGGGGGTGACAAGCCCATGTTTTGTCTCACCGACCGCGGAGCTATCCCCCCCCCTCCCAGAAAATTTTGAAAAATTATCATCAATTTCCTCGCATCTGAGCCATAACGAAAATGATTCGTTGACAATGTTTCATTTCGTTGACGATTTTCAAAATTTGAAGAATGAATTTCGAAACTTATATATTATGTTGATTATTGTGAAATTTTGCATACATCAAAGATAGTGCAGACTGTACGTACATTCACGGAAAAGTTGTCAACATCTCTTGTAATAAACAGCAATTTATATAATATCCATATTATGAACCTAATAATGAACAAACTGTTTTGAATGTTATCTAATATTTGCAAGTGAATCGAGCATCCCCATGGAAAGCGTTTAGTTTTATTCCCTAAATATGGTATACACTTTTTCCTTACAAAAGAACTTAACTCGAAAGTTTTACATTGGTAATCATTGGCATTCTCGTTGGTTTTATAAAACCTTTATAAATTTTAAATTCGTTTGATGCTAACTGTGATCTTCAGGGTTTTATCAAAGTGTTGCAATGCGTGGGTAAAAGAGTTACTAATTAAGAGAGGCGGAGGGGAGGGGATGCCAATTCGACATAAACTATGTCATTTCGGGACTAATATATGGGTTAATTATTTTTCTTGGGCGTATTCGGTGAGGAAACAAGCACAGGTGACGCCTCTCCTTGTCACGTATTCGCGCCACTTATACAGAACGTATTTTGGTATTTTCCTTGCTCAAGAAACAAGAATAAATTTGAGGCTTTCGGGTGAGAACCACATTAGTGTTTTTTCTACTAAAAATGTGTTTGTTCCACCAGTCTCACAAAAGCTATTGGAAACTAACCCTTATCTTAAAACTAACCCAGACATTTCTGTATACTGCACTGCCTTAAAAAACAGCCAAAAGACGCGTTACACTAGCCTTAAAGACATTCTTTGTGATTTAGTACAAATAGCCAGTTTGTTATTAAATTCCACATCCTTTTCAATAACCCAATTGATCACACGATTCGGAATATTGTGTAATTGCCTAATTTTAATTCCGTGTATTTTAATTATTGTGTAAAATCTAGGGGGGGGGTCGAATGGATAGCGTGCGCGCGCTGTATCATACGGCCCTGCCATTGAGTCAACTGGCGTGGTTTCAAATCCCCGTTGTTTGTGGCAAGGAGTAGAGTAGCCTGTCCAGCCTCCTGGGTTGTCTCCGGGTACTCAGGTTTCCTCACACTGCTAAAGACCTCTACGCGCAAAAAATAAAATTGAAACCATATGTTAGTCCCAAAATAAATTATTTCCTTCTCCTAATCTGAAGGAAGTTTAGCTCGGTTGTTGCCAATCATCTGGTTGTTAATATTCCAATAACTGTTAATACTGTTGAATGCATTGTTAGGGATTCACCTGTTTGGAAATCATAGTAACATCAAAGCATTATATACATTTTTAAAAAGTGTTTATTAAAATTGTGAACGAAGATAATTTTCTGTTTGACTATTTGTATAGAGGTCTACAACGCGAAACTCTAAAATTTTCTTCGTTATCTTCTTCTTTCTTTTTTTCTTATTATTCTTCTTTTTCCATTCCGTCATTTTCTTTTTCTTCTGACCAGTCCTGTTACAAAACGAAACTTAAAGAAGACTTGATTTTTGAAAACATACATGGGATAATTAAGACCAAATAAAGAAGCCAAGTCTCCAACTCAGTATCACCCACAGTCTTCGATATTGCAATAAAACACGACATATTTGTAAATTTAAATCAACATTGATGTTGTTATCTCAACGTGAAAAGATGGACCTGATATCCAATGTTAAAAATTTTGTTGATGGTTATTTTGATATTGAATTTTTAAGTCAAAGAGTAAAAGTCAAAAAATGGCACCAGAAGGCTTTCGAGTGCCATTTGTATGAAGCGACTCAATGGATGAGACTAAACATAACCCCAAAACTACCGGTGTAGACCGGAGTAACATATAGTTCAATTTATTTCAATAATTCACCTGTCCAAGCCACATACACGATTTAGGTATCGAAAGTCAGAAGTGACCGTCCAGCTACAGGTCGAAGCACGGGACCCTTGGACACCATCCCAACCCCCGAGAGTAATAAATTGTTACATGTATATATATTTATATACTCACGTCGGTATCCGCCACGTTAAAATTAGCTTGAACAACTCTGCCGTTTAATGGCTGAACAGGTCGGAAGTTATTCTGGAGATGGCCGCCTTCAGAAGTCATTAATTTACGGAACTCGCTCAGCTGAAATAAATGATATTGATCGGACAATCAAAATAAGACGATTACATTCATTTGATGTTTTTTAAATATTATTATTGGTTCGTGTGGTAAAAAAAGCCCTACGTATTGTTCATTTCAACTGCTAGATGCATTCACTCTTACAAACTATGGCCTCATTTCAACCGTTGGGTATACAAACTAGGGACTTTTGAAAAGCTCGAGACAACAGTCAGACAACCGGCTATCAAACGTGTCTTGTACATAACCGTTTATTTTTCATGAAGCAAGTTTAAAGCACTAACAGAAGGGTAAAGTTGTTTTGTGTCGCTCTCTCATGGGTCATACTTTTAAAGTCATATTTACATCTTAAAGTGAGAGCCTCAACCCGAATGTGTCCACTTTCATGTTACTTTGTCCGGTAAACACATTTTAATTGAGTGCTATCATCGCTAGTGCATTTTTCCCGCTGCAAGTCACTAAGTCATTTAGGTCTATACAGTGAAGTGCTAGATTTTTTTTTTTTTTTTAAAAAGACACACATTTTTATCGTAAATTTTGATTGTATGCATGTATATCTATTTTCTAAGTCATATTTTAAATAATATACATAATTATACAGTTTGTGATATTTATATTGATTATTGTGATAATTTATTTCTAGTTTATCTAGAGTCACATCGCAATATGCTTAGCACCATATATCCCAGATGGAGCTGACGTGACATTAAACTGTTATTTCATTCATGCATTCATTTGAAGTAAGAAGAATTTTGAATTGACTGGAATACCATGCTGTTTAATAATATGTTAATGTAAACTACGATAGATCTATTAATTGTCTGTACATCAATTATCTCCAAATCAAAATGTATCTCGTAAAATAAAACTCTAATTCATTAGATTGTTACAGTCGATGTTTCAAAGTCTGTGTTTTTAAACTCCTAATATGTTTGTTAGAACTATTTAATTGTAAGCCTGCAGCCAAAAGTTCTGCTACAAAGTCCTTTCTCCTAAAAAAACAACTTTACATTTTTGGAACGACTATATAAACGACACCATAAACACAAAATCCTAGATTTCCAAAGAAAATGCTTGGACAAACTGGATTTCAGGCCTGGCGAAAATCGTCAAAACTGTAAGTAGCTATATTTATAATAACAATTGTGAAGTTGATATGAAATTAAATATTGGTGGAAACCGATGCCTTCATCCTCGACAAAAAATATGATAGTAGTTATAAAACTATAAGGTCCCATATTTACATCTCGTCGTGGACTTAAAAGTCGCTCTTTGGGCCAAAAATTTAATTTTATGGCTTCTTCACAATTGTTAGTATACATTATATTAGCATTTACAGTTATGATGCTTTTCACCAGGCCCTAAATTGCGTTTGCACAAACATTTTGCTCGGAACTCTCGGGATTTCTGTTCCTAAAATGTCATCTATGGCAAGGTTTGGGGGCATTTGTGTGGAACTTTCACCACAGAGTTCTACAAGATACTGGGTTTCTGAAACTAAATACATTTCACAAGAATATCTCTGATAGTGTGTTTTAGGGTATGTGACTTTATTCACCAAAAGAGTTCCAGTTTTTTTTCCATAATTTCTTTGTTTAACAGATAGGACCCTGTATAACTAGAACTTTTGGCTGCAGTCCTATTAAATAGGTATATGATTCATTTATATCTATGTAAATATTTTTTGACAAGAGATGAATTTATATAAGTTCAGGCTTGTTTTCCTGGACTTTACTACATACCGGAAAACACCGGAAAGCAACCGGAAAACACCATATTATATCGAATACAAATCAGCGGAAAATCACGTAATACCGGAAAACAAGCTATTTACCAGAAAACAGCCTAAATAGGTAACCCGGTATTGTGTGTGTTTCCGTTATTTAGGTTTTTTCCGGTGTTTCCGGTATTTAGTGTAAAATGGTGTTTTCCTGTAGTTTTACGGTATATAGTATTGTCGTGATTTCTGGTCCAATAACTACATATTGTACCTTAATAATATATTATATTATTATTTATAGAATAAATACAGTTAGCAAGCAAAAATCAAAAATGCAATTTTTGATCGTACCTGTCGTTCTGAGATTTTGATCTTTTCCTTGAAGACTGACCAAACAACGATCTGGTTACAGCTTGGGGTTGTCAAACTTCCAAAATATCGATAAAAATGACACGGGTTGTTAGGAAGTAGGTCCCCGATAGCAAATTCCGCCAACGGTACGCTAAATATATCTGCAATTTTCCACACAAAATTAATTAAATAGATTTTAACAAAACTAAGTGCCGCGAAATGGCTCAACAATAAGATAGCATAAAACAACATCAGTGTCATCAGTGGAGGTTAACTATTTCAAGATCGCTTGCTCGTAGGGATCTTTAGCAGTGGGAGGACCCGGAGAAAACTTACGAGGTTGGACAGGCGACCGTACTCCTTGCCACGCACAAGGGGGGATTCGAAACCACATCAGTTGACTAAATAACAGGCCTTATGATACAGAGCGCACGTGCTACATTCGGCCATCCAACTCCCCATTATTATGAATGAAACAGGGTACACAAAAAAGATAAATCTGTTGATGGTCAACAGATATGGATGGAAGTAAACACTTACCACCGTCTCTATATTCAGTTATATGTGGTAATTTAGAAATGATGTTATCATACTCGTTATTATCGTCTTCAGAAATCTACAAATACAAAATAATACAAATCGCTAATATAAACTCGAATAGTTCACACTTCATTATATAGTTCCTCCATCGATGAAATCTCCCGCTGTGTTACTGACACTCAATCGTGGTCTTATCATAAATTAAAATACAGATGTGACGTCATCCTTGGATGTTGCTGTACCATTATTTCAATGTGCCAAGCGCACATTTTTTTTATACTAGTTGCAATATTGGACTTGCGTGACGATTTCATTGAAATGCACGTGCTGGATAGTGTCTCTATTTTAAGATGTTTAATGGTGTCGTGTTTAAGACATAGCGTAATATTTAACTCAATATATTACTTAAAGGGACAATAACATTCTTGCTGGCTCGGTAGCTCCAGAAAATAAATAATACCCTTATTCTAAGTACTAGATGTTTAAATGCCCTACCTGTTGTGTAAATTATCCATTACAACCTATTTTATTTGTCCAGAGGGTTCGAAAATATTTTAAAAGCCAAGTCACATTTGAAAAGGTTTACGTTCGACTTTTCAAATCAATTGGTTGAATTTTTCCAATTTTTTAAATTAGGTGTGTTAAGATGAAATTTATATCATCATTTAATTGGAATATTCTAAAATAATACGATTTGTTGAGAAGAATGAAGATTGGGACATATTTTTCAGTTACAACTAGAGTGTTATTGGGGCTTTAATGTCTCGCACACGACCATAAAATCACACATATTGTCCATCTGTCGATATAAAGGTATTAAATCACCTCAAACATATATCCAATAACAGCTAGACCTCCAGGTAGGGTTAATGCCTCTCCTACATTCGCCGCAGAAGTTAAATAATGGACTAAATGAACCTGAAACAAAAACAAACAGTGTCTAGAAAATGCGTAGAAATCATAGATCTGGGAAATGTGAAGCCATCGCAAGTACTTATTCCACCATATTACTACTCCAAAAACATTGGTTGATATTGTTAGCTTTGGTCCCCCGTACAAATTGGCGAGCGCGTAAAACACGCCTTGACAGTTGAAATTCGATGTAAGAGTAGGCCGTATAGGAGCGCTGTCCGGGCAAAATTTATCTCATATGGCACACTGTATAACGCATGGCCCGTCTTCATTAGCCCAGTTCGGAGCAGAAGAATAGGACGTTAAACCCCATTTCATTTAATTTTCATTAGTCCGGTTAGTACAGAAATGTAGGACGTTAACGCTAATTTCATCCGCGAAAAAGTCATAATAAAATAAAACCAACTACGAACAATCCAAACCTTAAGTCAAAATTCAAAGTCCAATAAAAACGGTCGAGGCAAAATAGTGTAATCAGCAAATGGACTGTTCACCGTGTACAAAATACACGACAAACAGTGGTAACAGGTGTCCTGATTCTTTTATAAAGTTTTCTTTATACTCAGTGGGTTTAATTACATATAACCACATACCCCTCACATTCACGAGGGAGAGGGGGAGGGAGAGGGGGTTGAAGGGGAGAGGGTCTTTACCACAAACCTCGCACATTGAAAAGAGAGAGGGGGAAGGAGGGAGGGGGTGGGGTTTTACCACACATTTCGCACATTGGAAGTAGAACATATCTTTGTCTTTAGGCGTGAATGATCGAAGTTTTGTGCGTTGCAATAAATTGTTCCTGCATGATTATAATAGTTAGGATGAAATTCCACCGCAATCTATTTGGATTTATTCCTTTTAAAAGCCATTTGAACATATTTATTAAATATGGAGTTGCTGAATTTATATTTTATTATTTAGTTCTTTTATGGCTTTAAGTATTTATTTTATTTTTACAAATTCAACTTACTTCCATAGGAAACCGCTCTCCGTTAATTGTGTGTTCCGAACCTTTACCATTGTCAGAACCCCAATGAAAGTGTAACTGAAGCAGTTTGTATTTCCCAGGGAGTCCGCCATTCGTAATAAATACATCACCACGAGTTATATCTATCCGGGCTGAAATAATAACCCCTTTCCTATTACTTTGAATATGATAATATATTTTTTCTAGACCGGACACCCAGTCCAAGATTATCTCCGAAATGGAGTAGACTCGCACTCATTGACCGTGACATGAATCCGATTTATGAAGCACGTGCGTCAATTTCAACGCATCATTGCAGTAATCAGTAATTCGAATATTAATCCAAAAATGGTTTAATTCCGTTCATTGTGTACAAAGATATGGTCAACACCATTATATTTGTGTTTTGACATCCGCTTTCACGGAAGGTGATATCGCAGACAAGTCCTATTTTTCATTTTTATTATCTTAGCATATGGTATTTTCTTTGGGAGGAAACAGGGGTACACGGAGTAAACCCATGGGGTTGAGAAGGCGGCACCTATCTTCAAGCCATAAATGAGGTCGAAGCGCGGCACTCTCAAACATCAGGCAGTTCCATCAACATATTTTGATGGACCGCTTTGTTTAACCCAGTTTCACCAAGGATATTATCTGCCCTTAATATATGGCTTTTGATTTTTAAATCAACTTCAGTAGCCGTGACAAAAGTATATATTTCCTACAACTGAAAATGACGATTATCGAATTCAAATGAAATGGTGTATTAGGCCTGCAGCCAAAATTCTAGCTTGTTTCCAAACAGAATTCCGCTACAAGATCCTCTCTAAAGAACAAAATAAGACATTTATTACGCTAAACTTACACTTATTATTTTATGCGGGATTTTTAAAGCAGTCACAAATTTCATAAAGTGCCATTTGTTAACAATGGGTTGCTGTGTGTAAAATTTGTTTGATACGAGACAGGATATGACGAAATTATATCTTACCGGTATGACCATTATTTCTTATCTTCATGGTGATTGGTTTGTCGTATCCAATCAGTGTGATGTTTCCTAATTTTTGTCGTACGTAGGCTTTTGAATTGACAATATTAATGGGTGATTGACGTGTTTCACCACATAATGGAAAAATCTTTGACCATCTTGACGGTCCTGCAATACATTTGTACTAAGTTGTAAAGATCGAACTAAAATATAAAATCTAAGTTTTAAGACCATGCACAGTGGGAAATAATGCAATGTGAAAACAGTATTCATATATGAGAGAGAGAGAGAGATGGGGCTTAACGTCCACTCGACACAAACTAGGTCATTTCGGGACTAACATATGGTTTAATTTTATTTCAATAATTCGCTTGCGCGTAGATGTCTTTAGCAGTGGGAGGAAACCAGAGTGCCCGGAGGAAACCCACGAGGTCGAGAAAGCGCCCTATCTCCATGCCACATACGCTCACACCAGAGATCGAAAGCCAGAGGTGATTGGCCAGCTAGAGGTTGAAGCTCGGTACTCTTAACCACTTAACTAGGCCATCCCAACCGCCCGTATTCATATATGGGAAATTACATAAAGAGTTGTCATTTTTCATTATAAAAGTTACAGACTATATAATGTAATAGAAATTTGCTGAAAACTTTAGTCAAACTAATCTACCCTGAACCTAATATTTAGCGATTGAATTTTGGGCCTAGCCTCGATCATCATTACGAAATCCATTTTTGATTTATTAAGCAGCAGCACACCAGGTTCGAATCCAGTAAATATCGCAGGCTAGCGATGACATCGAAAGTTGATTATGGTCTGATTCAGTCTCAAAGAAAGATTACTTGACGGTTGGAATTCGATCTAAAGGTATGTCGTAACGCCGCTGCCCGGGCAAAACTTATCTCATAGCGCACTATATGACATATGTCCGTCTCCATTCGTTAGACCAGCTCGGAGCAGTACAGTAGGACGTTAAACACCATTTCATGTCATTTCTTGGAAAATATATCAAAGTAACTTACCGTCATTCTCATATCCCCAATCTGAAATAATAATAAACAGCATATATTATATAAAATATAGTAACCAAATCTACATCCTTTCTGGACGGGTTAAATGGGGTTTATGCCATACAAACAGTAATGAGGGCAATTTTGCCCCGGCAGCGACGCTAAGGCATACTCTTACATCGAATTTCAACTGCCAAAGTTTAAATATTGAGACAAATAAATGTATGTAGAAATCAAAAGATAACAAATGTTACACTCTTAGAAATGAAAAGGTTTGTATGGCCCAATGGTTAGCACGTGTGCGCTGTATTATAAGGTTTGTATGGCCCAATGGTTAGCACGTGTGCGCTGTATTATAAGGTTTGTATGGCCCAATGGTTAGCATGTGTGCGCTGTATTATAAGGTATGTCATTGAGTAAGATTCCCCAATTATTCGTATCAAGTAGGGTCGCCTGTGCAGCCTCGTGTTTTTATTCCGGGTACCCCGGTTTTCTCCCACTACTAAAACCAACATGCCAAAGCAAATTTTTGCAATAAAATTGAACCACATGTTAGTCCCAAAATTACCATACAATGTGCTATGAGGGAAATTTTACCCGGCCTACTCTTATATCAAATTCTAACTCTCAATAGTTCTTTTAGTGCGTGAAGATTTGTACACTGACCACGGGTTTTTCGTCCACGACTAGACAGCTGTCCTTGCCAGGCCCTCCTTCCTGCGTCACTGACAACGCGGAAACCACGACGGAAAATGCCGATGAACTTTCTCGGTCAATGCGGGGATCGAACTCGCGACCTCCAGGAAGTGTCCTACCCATTTAGCCACTACGATTCCCTCCGAAATTACCTGGTTTGGGTCGAGTGAACGTTAAACCCTATTTCTCTCTCCCTCTCTCTTAGAAATACAGACGAAAAATATTATTTTAAAAAAAAACCAAAAAAAAACCAAAAAAAATAAATTTTACAGTGAGAAAAAAAAGTAAAGAATAAATCAATTTGGGTAAATGATTTTTACTTACGCACACTTGTTGCTGTATTAACTTGTATCAATGCAAGTAAAAGAAGTGCCGCACACGTACGAGGTTGTATTTCCCCCATAATCATAACTCCTAATCCAGTAATGCGTATGCTAATAATGCTTACTACTACGTATATAATCTCTTACTTACATCTGTTAAATCGGCTATTTGCACATGTACAAAATCTAATTTATATGACATTTCTTAATTATTGCCGTTTTAATTTGTTCTAATTTCATTATTACTTTTAATTTATTGTAGTCAGTTTAGTTTCGTTAACATTTTGACATTTCACAAATGTTACACGATGAAGGCGTTATGATTCTCACGCTCATTTTAGTAATAGAGGGTGCTGTTAACAATTAAATGGCGGCTTTTTCATAACGCGATAGAAGTGGCATTTTTCTGTCAAAAATAATCAGATATTTTACGTACAGAGGCAAATTATTTTAGATATTTTCAAAATAAATGGGGCCTAAATGGGATTCTCTGGGATGCATTTTCCGTAATACTGCCATATCGATTAAATTGGCCTATTTTATTTTCTAAATGAATATTACAATATAAAGTAAGAAATCTTTACGGAATGCGTTAAAGTAAATAAATAAATACAAACAAGTCATGATTAGTTTAGCGTAGCATTTCTCCTAAAAATTATGTAATATCTAAATTTCAATGCAATACTACCCAAGTAAATTAATAAATATTAAAATTCAAGAAAGAGATCCCATCCCTTTTTTAGTCAACTACCAAAACGCCTTGTCTCTTAAAAATATTTATGACAAGGTTCGGTGATTTTTGTGTTAAATTGGGATTAATAAAGACAAAGGGAGCCATATTGATACCTAAAATTCAATATGTACAAGGTGAAAAGAGTTAGACTGTTTTTAAATTTAGAAAAATCGAGAAAAGAAAATACAACGTTGAATAGAATAACCCAGTCTAATGGCAAGGACGTTTGTCATAATTACCTTTAAGCATTATATTCTTCGTATGACAGTAGCTTTAATTTTAATATAATATTATCAATTAATTATTCTACGTGTAACATTATTTTTAATATCAATCTTAATATTAAAGATGATACATTTACATTGTGATAGACAATATTGACCAGAAAATGAACAAATGTCAAGGTCAGATGTTAGAATACAAACTAGACGAAAGTGAGTATAAGGTGGCTATGGCAAGCATTCAAAAATTATTAAGTCTCCTGGGGCTGGTTGCTCAAAACTAAGTTATTTTAACGATCCGTTAAACTAACGGATCGTTATCTTTCATGTTTCGTTTAGTTTCTGTTGTTGGACAGTCAATTTCATTATCCGTTAAAGTTAAAGGGGCTTCCAGCAACAACCTTTCTCTCCGTTAAAGTTAACGATCCGTTTACTCCATGTTAACGGATCGCTAAAAGTTAACGGAGCTTTGAGCAGCCGGCCCCTGGAAACGATGGTTTAACAGTGGAATTTTATCGAGCATATTGGAACATAATTAAAACCTACGTTTTAAACGTTTTAATTATAGTTTTGAAACCGGAATCCTTTCACCGCCGCAAAGACAATCAATAAATAGACTGATACCTTAACCCAGAAAAGATAAATCTCTGCTATCTAACTGGCAACCTATAACTTTGATTAGTGATGACGTCAAAATCATAAATAAAACTCTTTCAAATAAATTAACACTCTGTTTAAAATTATTAAAACATCATAATCAGACAGCTTTTATACTAGGGCGCCATATACAGGAAAATACGAAGAATAGATGATTGGTTTTTTTTGCGGGGGGGGGGGGTTGGGGGGGGGGCAAACATGACGAAAATAAAAGGCTTTTTCTTAGCTATCGATTTTTTAAAAAAAACTGACAGTATAAGTCATACGTTTCTGTTTAATGCTCTATCCTCCTTTGGGTGTAAACGTAAATTTATTAGATATATTCGTACTCTATATAATGATGTCAAATGTTGTGTGATTAAGAACGGTTTTAAAATGCTATATTTCTCCAATAGAAAGGGGGGGGCGTCGTCAGGGCGATCCGAGCAGCACCACAGTATTTATTCTTGTAACTGAAACACTGTGCAATTTTATATTGGTCAGGAAATATTAAAACTAATAGTTTTTTGCTGATGATATGGCAGGTTTTTTAAACATTATAAATCAGCTAGACATTTATACGAAGTACTGAACATATTTAGTAAAGTCTCATTAATAGAAATTAATGTTAAACAGACTGAAGCTATTGATCTAAATAGTAGAATGGATACATCATCTGAAATACATCAACATTCGAATATAAAAATCTTAGGTATAGTTTTTTCCAAAGATACAAAAACCGCTGAGAAACTAAACTATAAAAATATATTCATTGAGACAGATAAAATATTAAATACTTGGAGAAAGAGAAAACTTATATTAATCGACAAAATTCAATATATCAAAAATACTGTATCAAGCGCCAGCATTAACGATCCCAGAGTTGCAAGATCAAATGACTGATGGCCAAAGGGTCGGGAAATAGTAGGGTCATCCCATGCCGAGTAGGCCAAGTGTGCAGAAGATGTCACATTACAACCACCGATCCGCTTGATATACAATGAAACAGTAAGCATGGCTATACCAACTTGACTGAGTCCATCCGGACCTTCAACATATCATATAACAAGGTACTACTGGTATTGTACAATTCGATTCCGTTTATATTATATCATAGCCTGTTTCTTCCTTTTGAAACACTGGTACAACAACCCTAGACAGACAGAATAAAATATAAGTACGCAACCACTCCCTCGTAGCACGTGAATGGCTTATGGTTGTCTTCATTAGCATTTTGGAACACCTGGTGTCATAAATTTACATGAACTTTCTACAATAGATGGCGCCTGTACTGATTGTGTATTTTTGCAGACGTCCAAATCCAAAACGGTAACAGCTTAGCATTTCTCCAGACTGTGTCGTTAAATCTGCAATAACGTTATGAATATAAGACAATTATTCATCAAAGAAGAAAAGGTTTGAGTTTTTTGCCTATCGACTCATCACTTACGTCTACAGGAAAGGCGGTAAGTATGCTAGTGGTTCCAGACCAACTTACTGGAATAAAATATTCATGCATTATTTATAATTACTTATACTCGTCATGGCAATAAAGAAACATCCCTCAAAGCTACAAGTAATTTTTTTTAAAATGTATTTTAAAAAATAAAGCCCCAAAACAGATGGTAGGTATACAAAGTAAAAAAGAATCCTAATAATCCTATAATTCACTATTGCCAAACGAGAAATTGGCAAAAATATCATTCTCGAATTCAAATTCAAACGTTTGAAGATAGCTATTCCATGGGGTGGAGGGTAGAAATATTATGTCCGATGTGAATGATATAAAAGTGCTGGAAATAATGCCTATGAGTTGACAATCTTTTGAACAAAAGACAAAGAAATAATTGTGTTTTGATATTCTTAAAAAATATGAAATTCTCGCTAGAAATTTGATTGCTATCAGTTGAGTAGTACCAGATATGTTGATGGGTGACACGGCATTCCAACTTATATCTTTATCATGTATATATCGAACACCATCAGCGTAGAATTCCACCCTGTCGATACGCGCTACTGTTCCAGTTATATTTGGATGGCGGGCTACATGAACAAAAGAGAGATGAGTGGGGTTTAACGTATACCTGTCCTTGACTCTTAACAGTTCTTGACTCTTGACTCTTAACAGCTCACACGAACAAACCAGAAGAAAGTCAACGAGGTTTTACAGGTGACACTACTCCTTGTTAAGAGTCCCGTCACCTGTTAACGACGGTGGCGATATAGCGGGCACGTGGCAGCAACTTGTGCCTCGCCGACCACCTCTGGGCGACGCCTGGTCGTAGTCGACCTAACGAGAAGAGGCACTACGGGCTACTGGCCGAGGTCTCGGGTCGACCATCGACAATTTCTCGTGTCCGTCACTGGCCGACGGCAGATCGCAGGCCGACCCCTCTGACACCTTCCTCCTTGTCCTGGCCGACCTAACCAGAAGAGGCACTCCGGGTCACTGGCCCACGTCTCGGGTCGACCATCGACAATTTCTCCTACCCGTCACTGGCCGACGGCAGATTCCTCTGCCGCCACAGGCCATCTCTCGACTGCGGGTCAGCATACGACAATTTTCACAGCCTGTCTTTGGCCGACGGCAGATTTCCTTGGCACCGGGCGATGCCCGATGTCAGTCGACGACGACAGCCTCTCTCGCCCAGCTGCGACGAAAGCGCACTCCTAGGACCGAAACCCGCTGACGACTCTGTGTGCTCGCGCCCGAACCGAGGGTATCTCCCTCTCTCTCTCTTTTGGTTTATCTCCCCTGCCCACCCCGTGCGCCGCGCAGAGCTCTACCCGTCTTTTGAGGTAAATCTTTTGTGGCGTTGCAAGGGGCGGACAAAACAGAGAGCTCAGTCTACCGCGGACAAATCTCCTAGTCGAGGGACAAGTCTCAACGCCTCGCAGCCACAACAGGCCGCTCGACCGAGTACGACACCCCGACTCACACAAACCCAATGTCTTAAATTCATGATGTCAAAATTTGCTCTATTACAAGTTGAACTCACCATATCGAAGTTCACACTATAGTGTCAAGTTGCTAAGCGACTACAGAGCAGATACGGACCACGTGCATAACCCAGAGAGGCCACAAGCTAATAAAGGTGATTTTTCGTACAACCAGGGGCCATAATTCAGGAAGTTACGATCTGATATGCGCAAATATCGACAGAAACCAAGATCTTCAGGTTATAACCATGCATTTCAAGTTTCATCAAAATTGAATTAAAATTGTGAGTTCTACAGTGTCCACAAACTTAATATATCATATTTTTACAATATCCGCGTACAAGCGGCGGCCATTTTGTCCGACAATTTTTAACCGATTTAATTTGTTGGATGAATACAAACCATGCATTTCAAGTTTCATCAAAATTGAATTAAAATTGTGAGTTCTACAGTGTCCACAAACTTAATATATCATATTTTTACAATATCCGCGTACAAGCGGCGGCCATTTTGTCCGACAATTTTTAACCGATTTAATTTGTTGGATGAATACATTTAATATTTGTGGCACATTAAGTCGCATCGATGTCATCATTATCAGTGATTGTAGCGGCCTAGCGAATATTCACTGCTGATCAGTGGCTACATATAGCAATCACGTGTATCGATCACGTGTTCGTCACGTGAATAAAACTCGTATGAATATTCAATAGCTTGCTGTTTTACATATCGTCATGTAATCCCTGACTGAAAGGTCAACAGTGGTTCATAAATAATAAATAAACCATGCACTGTGATCACAGCTTATTGGTTGACACTCTCTTTGTCAGTTCCAGAATTATCTTTTCGTTCCACACCGAATTTCGTTACTGGTGTCGCGATAGTACCAGTTTCATTCATAAATTACAAAATTTATATCTACATCTTAATCTCAACATCATTTCTACAGTAAAATAATAGACCTGACGAATACAGTGTTCGTGGTTTAATAATACTGAGTAAATAAGACAAAACATAAACAAAGCAAAATATTTCTTTTTGTATACCTAAATAGGTTTATATACATTTCAGATTGGTAAGAAACTTTGGATGTAACTCGAACTGCCAGATAGTAAAGAGTGTAGATAGTAGATGACCCACCTGTGTCCTCGTGTAAAAGTATTCATGACAATTGGAATGAAAAGTAGACACAAATGCTGCCGCCTGTGCAAAATTCTCCTCCCAGGCCAGGAGAGGGACGTAAGATATTTTTGAAATTATCAGTGAAAGTTCACTAGTCCAGGACTAGCTATATAGGTCACTAGACAGTAATTTATTACTGGTAGCCTCGTAAGTTTTGTTTTTGGTAGCCCGTTAGTTATTTTTTATAGCCCCGGGAGTGGAGCTAGTTTAGGTTTTACAACCCTGTTCCTAGTATTGTGCATCTAAAATTTGTATTATTATATTAGGTAGCAACCATGGCCCGGTGATTAAGACGTTGGCTCGCTAACATAGAACAGGTCCAGGGTTCGATCACGATGTTGGCCGCGAGAGTTCATCGGTATTTTCAAGATTAGTTTACCTTGACAGCGTGTAGTCGTTCTGGTGGGACGAATAACCGCGAAGGTCCCATGTACACATATGACAACCGTTGACAGTAGACCGTTGTGTCGCTGTCTGGGCGAAATTGCCTTCAATTTACACTGTATGGCCTATGATGTTTTCATAAGCCCAGTCTGGTCAGAATAGTAGGACGTTAAACCCCATTTCATTTCTAAGAAGTTCGGGGATATAGCTGATGAAGGGTGCAGCAAGTAACAACCCCAAGAATCATTCCAAAAATTAAAGAGGCAAAAGGGATTTTCGAGGAGTTTTAGGTCAGTTTTTCCTTTTTCGATAATTAGTGGGCCAGAGTTATTTTTACGTTGATTATATTTAAAACCAGCGGATAGCCTGGCGCTGCACGTGATCAGTGTAGTACATCTTTGCAATCGGAAGCGATAGTCCAACACCACAAGGAATATGTTACTCCCCTGTCCGAGCTACCAAAATCAGCGTAGCCGCCAACCCCGAGCAGACAGACAGACAGACAGACAGACAGACAAACGACAATCACATATTTCGAATTAAAGTGGTTTAATTATTAAGTTACATCGTATATGTTTAAATTATACCGTATGTATATTTTGATACACAATTACGTACATGTACATTGTTCATCTTGCTGAAATTAATAAAGTCTCTCTCAATGAATTTATCAATTCCTTTGTAATTGTAAATATATCTGATTCAATGTAGAATCTAACAGGCTTTGATTCCAAAAATTATCTGTTCTGGTGCCATCCATTGATCCGGTTAAGAGGCTACTGGTGCAGTCGACATGACTAGCATACCACCATCCACCCCCGAATCTCTGGGCACATTCCAAGTTTCCAGTATAATCAACATCGTATGTAGAGAAAGGACTGTAGTTTAAGTTGATAGTACCAGTTAAACTGTCCCCACATGTCCCAAACCCAGTGTAGCCACTAATGTATAATGTATAGAACGTCGATTTATTACCAACAACAAAGTTGGTGTACTGGCTGACGCAAGTTGACGAATTTGGTTGAACCAGGATTACCCGTAAGCTGTATATATTGTTCGGATTTTCAAGTAGGTCTAGTATTTGTTTCAAACCTAACCATTTGTTAAACGCGACATGGCCAAAACCCTTTTCATATTCTTCCAGAGTTCTATTAAAGTTCTCGTGTAAACAGTCCTTATTACGGCCGAGTATTCCAGTCCATCCACCATCGTCAAATGTACACAGTACTTCAAAAGAATCAGGAGATGCTAGTGGCTTTATGGTTGTCAATACATCATTAGTGGATCTCAAACCTTTCTGAAAACCTTCGATGCAATCTGAAAGACAATAAATAACAACATTGCTTAAAGTTCAGAAACATTTAAATAAAAACCGACCCTTATAATGGTTACTGATTGGTTCAGGGGCAATAACTCGATGGGGAATAAATGAAATGACATGGGGTTTAAGTCCTCCAACTGTGATACTAAGTCCTCTAATTGTTACAAGTATCTGGTTCGAAGTATTGTCTTCTTTCTGTATTGGGGGGGGGGGGGGCGTCTAATGGTTGAACCATTGAGCGTTGTCATTGAGTCAAGTGGCGCGATTTCGATTCCCCGCTTGAACGTGACAAGGAATAGGATCGCCTGTCAAACCTCATGGGTTTTCTCTAAAGATCCATGCGCTCAAGCGAATTGGACCATGTTAATCCCGAGATGACCTAGTGTGTGTCGAATGGACAATAAACCCCATTTCTCTATCCCTGTATTAAGAATTTGTAATATTTACATAGCATCTGTATATTTGAAAAAGTGAACTATTCAATGTTTTTGTTATCTACAGACCTCCCTATTCAGCTAAGAATAAATGGACTGTTGATGATTTCGTGTCAGAATTCAGATCACTATTGGAAGTAGCGAGCTCTCGACCTGGTCATTCACTGATTGGGGCGATTTCAGTGGTCGTGCTGATGTGCAGCAATTAATGGACTTGATTACATCATTCGGGTTTATCCAACATATTCGTGGGGTCACTCACGAAAGAGGCCACACTCTGGACTTGATATTTACCTGGGAGTCTGATGATTTTATTAATTCTATCAGCCTCTGTAGTGGACTCCCATCCGATCATAGTGAGATTATTGTCAATATGTACATTGTCCGGACTCCATGTTTACGTAAAACTGTGCAGTGCAGAAAATTGATTGATATAGACCATGATGTTCTAAAAGACACTCCAGTGAAGTCTCTTGGTAGTAATAAACAATCCTCTCCCAGTACAATGACTGAGCACTATGACTCGTGCCTTACCTCAGCTTTGGATGGAGTGGCTCCTTTAAAAACGAAAACAGTCACCGACAAGCCCAAAGCACCATGGTTTACACCTGAAATTTCAGCTGCGAGGCAAGTTTGGAGAAAAACGGAAAGATTATTCCCGCCAATCCTGGACGTCAATAAGGACATTGTAAACATGGCGAAAAGAAAGTATAATGACCTAGTAGAGAAAACTAAACGGAACTATCATCAGAACCAAATACAAAATGCTAACTCGAAGGAACTCCTCCAAATCACTAATAAGATCATCGGTGACACGAATTCTTGATCCTATGTCAGCAACTTTGGTGAAGAAACACGTTGATAGCCTAGCGCCATCTATCACTGAACTCGTGAACGAGTCTCTTTTAACAGGGATAGTGCCAGACTCTTTTAAAACTCCCCATGTCTGTCCACTTTTGAAAAAGGCTGGACTTGATCATATTCCTAGGAATTTCGGTCCTCTTTCTACTTCTTTCCATGTTTACGCAAATCTACAGTCATCGTTATCATTAGATCAAATGTAAGAGCATTATGGTACATCTGATGATTTGGTGCATCGACCGAGAAGAACTCAAGAAGAAAATGTGAGAATATGTTACATTTGATGATTTGGTGCTATCGACGAACAAGAACCCAAGAAGAAAATCCTGCGTGGCAGTAACAGAAGTTTTTACCGCTAGACAGTCGATGATGCAGAACACCGAATAGGAGATCGTGGGTGGCAGGCACGGTTTCCATACGGTAAAATGACCGGCCGATTGGTGGATAAAAAAAAACTCTAATGAACTGTGTATTTTTTTAAAAAAGAAGAAAAACACAGTGGAATATGAACTTTTTGTGTAAAATATTTTAGTAGAAAGGGAGTCATTTTGCTTTAAAAGAATATAAACGATTTTTATCTATTTTTTGAACACATCTTTTGGCATATTATGAGAAATATGTAGGTTAATAGAAAAAGAATAAGTACCTATTCTTAAAAGAATTGAAATGTTTTGTGGTTGTCTCAAAGATTTTTTGTAAAACGCTTAAGACGTATTCCTTTAAGTTTCGGTTTTGATTAAAGAGGCAATCCCACAATTAATGTTCTATCTTCCTATAAATGTGTTTTATGTATATATTTTCCCGATAATTAATGGGATGTATTTTATTGAATTCCTTAAAAGAGAGGGACGTGTTTTTATACCCCCAGAGGAAGGGTTTAGCTCAAGTTAAGAGCATTATGATACATTTTTAATATGTAATTACCCTCAGAGAAAGAGTTTGCTCAAGTTAAGAGCATTATTGTAGCTTTTTACTTTGTGTTGTCGTTAGTTTTGCATATGAAGATGAATCAATTGAAAAGTGTTATAAAACAGAAAATATCATTATTGAAGATAATTATACGTGTTCAAAATATTCATAATCGTTTATCTCGAGTAAAATCAATTTGACAAGACCCTTATTATGTATTGTTTTATATCGTTATGGTATTTTTATGCATTTATAAATATTTCATCCTGTCAAACTTAACAAGGAAAAAAATGATGATTAATTCATAATTATTTTGGCTGTTTCACAGCTTTAGGAAAGGGAGGAAATTGTTTCACAATATTAAGCGGATGTGGGTTATATCCATGGTACAATTAGTATATATATGTGTAAATTACACATGCATTATTTAAGTTAGTAACTTAGTCATTATCTCCTCATATTATTAGATAATATTATATGACTGTCCATTAGATGAAGGCTTCTAATATATATGTATTATAACTTGTGAATGGCTGTTAAATACTAATAAGGTTGTCGATAACAACGATGAGTCAAATACATTACAACCGGCTAATAACATTCGACAAACGTCTAACATACTATTCAAAAAAAAGTAGGGGATATTAGATTTTGGGGGCATAATACTAAAATATGCAAATGACTACGAAAAAAGTCACTATAGAACCTAACAGAAGAAACATTTCCAGTTACACGTGACGCCCAAACGCAACAATAGCTACCGCATGGAATGCAGGTGATGCTTGGAATCATCATGGGGGTCCAACCCAAGATTTGCACGACTCTGACTTTGAATGTTACAGTCATTGTGGCATTGAATTCCAGGGTGGAAACATCAGTTTAATTATTTTAGTGACCAGAAAACAAATTTTGATATGCGTCGGCTTACCCAAAATGAAAGGGTACGTGCCCTTGGTATACTACAGATCGGCACAACACAGGCGGTTGTGGCGCGGACGATGAATGTTTCTCAGTCTGTCATAAACAGGCTATGGTCCAGATACCGTGATACACAATCTGTACAGGACAGACCACGCTCAGGTCGACCAAGGGCGACAACTCAAGCTAAGAATCGATTTATCCGTACCTTGGCCTTGAGAAATCGTGTCATCACAGCAAATCAGATCAGCGCTCGTCTTCAAACAGACCCTGGTGTGAGAGTGAATGGCCAGACGATTCGGAATCGACTGCATAGGGGTCACCTTCGTCCCCGACGTCCTCGCGTGATCCCTTGTTTGAGAGATCATCACATTCAGGCAAGACGTCGTTGGTGTAGGGATCGTCAACACTGGGATAATCGACGCTGGAGCAATGTGATGTTTTCAGATGAGTCAAGGTTCACTGTTGATTTTTTGGACAGACGTAGGAGGGTGTGGCGTCGTCGAAACGAGCGCTTCCAAGACGTTAACGTCATCAGACATGATCGATTTGGGGTGGTTCTGTTATGGTGTGGGGAGGCATCACTGTTGCTGGAAGAACGGCTTTACATGTTGTTGCAGGGCGTGTTACAGGCCAGTACTACCGGGACAACATCTTGGCAGTCCATGTTGTGCCGTTCGCACGACGTCATGGCCGCCGTTTCATCTTCCAGAATGACAACGCAAGATGTCACAGGGCCAGGATCGTTACAGGTTACCTCCAACAACAGAACATCACCACATTACCTTGGACAGCACTGAGTCCCGACCTCTCCCCCATCGAGCATGTCTGGGACATGCTTGGACAGAGGTTACGTCAACGTCAACAACATCCTGCCAATGTCCAAGAACTTGCTGCTGCGTTGCAACAGGAATGGGACAATCTGGACCAAAATGACCCCAGACGTCTCATTAGAAGTATGCCACGTCGGATCAATGCTTGTTTGGTAAACAGAGGAAGATTTACCCGTTACTGACTTTGTTGTGATGCTGTGGTAACTTTGCTGTTTGACCCCGGGTATCATTTTGCCCTTATAATGGCCAGTCTGTGCCTTACTTAGTCTAACGATCATTTGGAATAAATCGATGAATGTGAACTTCATTTCATTTTGTCATTTGTTTCTTCGTCAGTTTCATTAGGTGACTTTAATAACACTTAAAAATCAAATATCCCCTACTTTTTTTGAATAGTATATATAGGTATTATAACTTGTCAATGGCTGTTAAATACTAATAAGGTTGTCGATAACACCTTGGCCTCATAAATTATCTCAGTAAGAAGACCATAAAAGACAATCTTATCAAGAGGCGGCAGACCGGAGACTGCTCCACAAGACAGAACGAGGGCATGTGACAATGGAAGCAGGCGTGAATCGGGACGCTGGTCATTATGACTACAAACTAATGTTATGATATGTTATGTTCCGGTGTGCTGTATTGTTAGAGTTATAGATGTATTTGCAATGTCCGTTCCTGTGCTGTTATAATAAAGAAGTCAAATCTACAGTCATCGTTATCATTAGCTCAAATGTAAGAGCATTATGGTACAGAAGTCTCTTGGTAGTAATAAACAATCCTCCCCCAGTACAATGACTGAGCGCTATGGCCCTTGCCTTACCTCAGCTTTGGGTGGAGTGGCTCCTTTAAAAACGAAAACAGTCACCGACCAGCCCAAAGCACCATGGTTTACACCTGAAATTTCAGCTGCGAGGCAGGTTTTGAGAAAAACTGAAAGATTATTCGCGCCAATCCTCGAGGTCAATAAGGACATTGTACACATGGCGAAAAGAAAGTATAATGACCTAGTAGAGAAAACTAAACGAAACTATCATCAGAACCAAATACAAAATGCTAACTCGTAACTCGAAGGAACTCTTCCAAATCACTAATAAGATCATCGGTGACAAGAATTCTTGATCCTATGCCAACAACTTTGATGAAGAAACACGTTGATAGCCTAGCGCCATCTATCACTGAACTCGTGAACGAGTCTCTTTTAACAGGGATAGTGCCAGACTCTTTTAAAACTTCCCATGTCCGTCCACTTTTGAAAAAGGCTGGACTTGATCATATTCCTAAGAATTACCGTCCTGTTTTTAACCTTCCTTCCGTTTTTAAAATCTTAGAAAAAGTTGCCATGTCTCGTTTACATGAATATCTGTGCCAAAATTGTCTATATACTAAATGTCAGTCTGCTTATCGCCCCAAACATAGCTGCGAGACAGCTCTTCTCCGTGTGCACAATGATGTAGTCACTGCCCTTGACTCACGGTCTCATGTGATACTCTCACTCCTCGACCTCAGTGCGGCCTTCGACACTCTGGATCATGTGAAGCTTTTACATTGACTAGAAATCCACTTTGGATTGTTAGGAAAAGTTGAAGACTGGATCAGGTCATATCTCTCGGGTAGAAGTCAGTCAGTTATCGTTGGTAATATTATTTCTCGCCAAATGTCATTAAAGCGCGGTGTACCCAAGGGCACAGTTTTAGGCCCAGCATTATTCACTATGTATACGGCTCTAATATAATGAAATATTACTAAACATGGTTTGGATGCTATGATCTATGCAGATGATAATCAATTATATTTTACGTGCAAGGACCCATCTGTATCGCTAGATGCCATCGAAGGCTGTATAGATGAGATAAGATCATGGATGTTTGATAACAAACTAGTGCTAAATGATTCCAAGACTGAAATTATTCATTTCAAATCTCGATTTTATTCCACCTTCGCATTCAGTTCGAAACCTTGGAGTGGTGTTTGATTCAGATTGTTCCCTAGAAAGTTTCGCCCAGCAGACTTGTCGTAGCGTTTTGTACTCACTGTTCAAGATTGGGCGCATCCGTAAACTTCTTAGTCCCAAAACTACAGAGAAATTAGTGCATGCCGTGATCACCTCGATACTTGATTACTGCAATATTTTGTATCATAACATTAGCCTTTCACAAATAAAGAAACTCCAGGGTTTACATAATGCAGCAGCCAGGTTGGTCACTCGAACGAAAAAGACTGATCATATCACACCAGTACTTTTCAATCTCCATTGGCTCCCCATAGTTGAACGTGTTGAATTTAAAGTACTACTAACTATTTTCAAGGTAGTGAACAATATGACTCCGGCTTATCTGAAGGAACTCTTGTCCGTAAAACAACCAGCGAAATCTACCAGATTCAACAAAGCTCCATCTTTGGACTATCCCATCGGGGAACACAAGAGAACGAACAATAAATTTTATGGATTTTTGGCACTATGCGCCATCATTATGGAATAATCTCCCCGGTGAGATTCGCGCAGAGAATGGCATTGATAGTTTTAAACGTTCAATTAAAACCATGCTCTTCAAGGGTCGTTTCACTTGCTGATCAATTTCCTGAATCGTGTGATGAAATATCTTTCTAGTCTTAATCTCTTTTACTGTCTTTTACATATTTTATTAACTAGACATTATTTTATGAACACTATATCATAGTTGAAATTTTAAATCATGATTTATTTATATTACCCATATTTCTGTAAAGCGCATTGAGACTTTGCCATGCATTTTATTGTATTATATTTTATGTTATATTTGTAGAATGCGCTATATTAAGAATTTATTATTATTATTAATATTATTATTAAATGCATTAAAACTATTAAACCATGAAACAAGAAGTGGATACTAATTTTACCTGATATGGTATCTTGACAACCTTCTCCATATTTACCTAGAGGGCAGGTACAATCGGTATCTTCGCAACGAATGTTCTGTGAAATAAAAAATACAACTAGAGAATCCTAGTGGGAACGTAGCTCAGTAATAAGCAGTAATTATATTCCAGCGAATTGTGACTACTGGGTAGTATGTTTTCTCACAGACCTGTATAGACAACTGAGTAATATGTTTTCTCACAGAAGTAAATACAGATTCTGATCTTATTCTCCTACATAACAGACCGACCTGACGCATGTGAGGAATAGTCGGTTAATTGATGGACTAGGTGATATGGTAAGGATTTATGCTTCTATATCTAAGAGACTAACGCGGGGTAACTTGGCGTTTATTACAACCCATGACCTAAAACAGTTAAATAGAGGAGCAGGAGAGTGGGGTGGTGTCTAATTGGGCAGGAGTTGGTGAAGGGGTGGGGTGGTGAAACTACTGAGCGAAACTGAGTCAACTTTTCATATTAATTACTGCTAATAATTGGCTGAAGGGGTGAAGGGTATGGGGAGGAGCAGGAGGGTGCAGGGGTAGGGGAGAAACTCTGTCAACATGTCTAATCAATTATTACTAACAATCGATGAGGTGGCAGGTATAGTGTTGTCACACAAGTTAATCATGATTAGGGTTTGATTCTCCTGGACTAAAACTGGAACGGAAATAGTCGGTATGTTGTCATGTTGGCATAACCTGGGTCCATTTACTCCCCACAGCCATTTAACTCAATTAGTTGTCTTACTAAAGATGGGGGTGTAATATATAGATAAAGAGTTGGTCGTTCTTGCTTTATACTAGATCACAAATAGATAATGAAAAAGGAATATATTAAAAATTTAATTCAAATGACTTCATTTGGGCGAATTTATGAGTGTTGGAAGATGTAGCTTTGATTGTTTATTATCGTAGCAACGGTACTGGACAACGGTACATGTAAGTTTCGATTATCCATCTTGTCGTTAAGAATTACTAACCTGTGTGTAACAGGAACAGCCAGTTGTATCACCAGACATGACACAGTCTCTACCATCTTGATATAAATTACACGATGAATTACGTGAACAATACAAATATCGCTTACAGTCAGCATTTTCTGTACATGCTCTGGCACAATCCATTTCCCGAGACGTATAAATTGATTCGAGAAATCTACTTGGGTCACAGGTGTTAATCACAATACTGGATTTACTATATGAAGCATTTCGGTAATGGAACACTGAAAACAAATCAAAAAATAACACATTTTAAAGGCACTGTCCCGGCTGTATTTTAGTCAATAAAAGCATGGAAATATGCCGCTGTGTCTTGAAATACAGATACCTATAGACAGCAGCTTATCTGAAAGGAAGACGAGGTTGTTCACCACATTTGATAGGAATCTGCCTTCAAGAAATATAACCTTTGTTACGGAGCGCCGAACTTAGTCTTACAATCACTATATTTCACACCATATTTGAATACAAACCTGTTAAAACTGCAGCCTCTATTGAAAATAGAATAAACCCAAATAGTTTCGGTAAAAATAGTAGAAATGGTGGCGTAAGAAATATTTAAAAACAAAAGAGTCCAATATCTTGTGGTATTCTAGTGGTGAATAACGACACGGACCAAAATCACTCATCAAAGTCGAATATCTTGTGGAATATAATACGACACATTGAACGATAAGGGGTGCGAGAGGAATCCACAATCTTGAGGAACTCTCAATTTAAATAAAAATTTACTCAGTCGAACTTCTACAGCTCTTGTGGTGAGAATTTTGTTTGTATGTGCTCGCTATTGGTAACCAAACGGTTGAACGTATTTTACACAACTTTCAACTAAACAGTTGCTTACAGAGTATTACTAGTGCTATTTGCTTTGTATTTGTTACAGTATTTATTGATGAAATCCACAATCAATCATTTTTGGGGTTATCGTGGATGTTACGAAAATGAACATAAAGTCTACCCGTGTAACGCCGTATAACACAGCTATTTTATAATAAAGTGATACAACTTAACATCACTGGCCCATTAAACCCAAGCTACGCAATCCATATGTAAATCAAATTTAAAGCAAGAAATATAAATAGATATATAGATATAAAACCCATGTATATCATATTTTTGAACTATATTTATAGATATAAAACCCATATTTATCATATTAATGAACTAGATATATAGATATAAAACCCATATATATCACATGGGCTGCTGATGTTGGGCGGTTGATGAGGTCATCAATGCTGTGAAGGACTTGTTATTGTCACGTGATAAACTGGTGTTCTGAATGTGCTGGAGAAACGGTAAAACAAGTGTATTGATATCAAAGGGGGGGGGTGAAGAATGAATATAACAATATCCATATAGATCGCATATTACTAAGGTGGTAGAGGACCACCTCTAGTATACTTACATAGTGACTTTCTACAGTAGATGGTGCCCATTGGTCCCACGTCCTCCGTCGTCCAAATCGAATCAACATTTAAAACCTGTATAATTGTAGCATTACTCCAGGCACTGTCGTTAAATCTGTAATAATGTTATTGAGATTACAAAATTATTCAATATAAAAGAAAACACTTAATACAAGACGGCGTCCTCTCTGACATATTCGTGAGAAACGAAATGGGGTTTATCGTACTTCTTTTCTGCTAAACGAACCTGTTAAAACTTACTACATTATAACTATTATATAGAACATTAGATGAGACATGTTAAATCTTACTACATTACTATTATAATATAGAACATTAGCTGAGACATGTTAAGTCTTACGACATTACTATTATATAAAACATTAGCTGACGTTTCAACTTACCCGACAGTGTTCCAACCTTCCCCTTTACCATCTCCTTCCGAACATTTCCAGGTTGTGTCAGTTCTAACACCGTTATTCAAGCCAACGTTGAGACCATGCTCCCCTTCCGTATTAATACACCTGATTGCTATCAGTTTTGTACTGCTTGATATGTTCACTGGTGACGATTCATACCATATGTCATCATTGTCATTTTTATATTTAACACCATCAGCGTAGAATTCCATTGTACTATCGCAGTTTGCCTTTCCAGTTATTTGTAGATCGGCTACATAAATAAAATATAACCTTTAAAGAAGATGTTTTCCAGTGATCCGTTAATGTGGGCTAATCGAACGCCAAACTAACAAGCCAACAGTGAGGCTGATGCCCCCCCCCGCCGAAATCCCAAAATAAATAGATGACACATATTAATTAATCGCATATTTATTTTTTTCAAACGTATCGAGCAATCAAACTGTACACGAAGTGTCACCCAAAAGTGTTTTATAAAGAAAAATGCTAAAACCGACGAGTAAAATGAAAATGAACCCTAGTTAGGGGGACCCTAAAGGCAGACAAAAGGGCCCCCACGCTTGACAAAAGGGCCCCTCTAGCCAAGGCAAAGGGCCCTCGTGTCCGAGTCAATCTTTTCTATACACTGATACTGTCGAATCCATTACTGAATGAGAATGCAGTCATTGTATTGGCATAAAAATCACCAATCACGATGAACCTAAGTTATATAAAGTTATCTTGTCCCAAAGTATCAACCAATCAAATTGCTTCTCTCTGAATACCCTACGAAGAAAATGCTCATCTTCGAACTCCATCAAGGCATTGACCTAATAAGCATACACACCAATTTTGAACATTTTAACTCAATTCGAAGGAGAGTTATTGTGTTCCAAAAAGTGTGACGGACAGACGGACAGACAGACAGACAGACGGACGAACCCATTAAAATATTTGTAAATGGCTGCGAGTTCGATTCAGATGCGTGTCCTAAGGGGTGCCCAGGGGATACCCTCACTCCCTTGTATTTTTTATTCTTCTACATTCCCCGAAATAGTTTCGAAAAAACTAATGTGTTAAGCATTGCCCCCATTTAGGCCTCGCCCCACTCTAATCGTATCCACCTAAATCAGCAGAGATATTGTCTAAGATCTTATTTTTTTTTTTAAATTTCAGACCTCTCGCCCAATTTGACGTTGTCTCCACCTTGGGGCCCCAGCTGGGCATGCCAGTGTTATTTCAGATTAATTCAGTGTAGCTTTTAGCTGTTACATGAAAACAAAACAGGTCACAGAACGGCTTGAAATGGGGTAGTGTACAAGAGTTTTCCTAGTTCATTAAAACTTACCCGTATATATGTTTTAATGCATAATAAAACTTGATAGTTTTGTCCGTTTGTTCGAAGAGAGAGAGCCGAACATAGCTCAACTACTTTTGAGCTAGTCCGCCCTCTCCTCTGAAGAAGCTCTACCTTAAACGGCTTGTGATCGGCCAATAACAGATGACTGGTGGTAGAGACATTACCGGGGTGTGGGTCCTGAACAAACAGTTGCAGCAGAATTCCCCACACTACCAAAACACTACACCATTTCGTGACCGAAACAGAAAAAAAAAACCAGCGACACACAAGATGTAAACAGGGCTAGCGCTAATCCCAACCCTAACCCTAGACCTAGCCCTAACGCTTACTCTAACCCTAACCTACAAACTAGATTACAGCGACCTTGACGAAATCTTGAGTTGGCCTTAGAAAAAGATCTAGCCCTGTACAGAGAGGGCGTAATTACCTTCACACTTGATGGGGTTTTCCATATTTCACTACGACTGTTTGCGCGTCATAGGCGTCTTCGTTACGTGTGTAGTGATGTCTTCGTTACGTGTGAAGAGAGCTTTACCATTAGCTGTCAAGACACGGGGCATGCAGAGGAATTGAACACAGACGTGTATTAGAAAGCGAAATTGCTAAACCAAATTCATTTGAATGCTGACTTTCAGGTTGTTAAAGTGTATCTTTGTATATACTTTATGATATAAATCTGGTTAAAGTAGTAATTGACCAAGTGTCCGAATTGATATCTTATTAATCTTGTTATATAATTATTTTAATCCTAAGCTTGTATGTATGTTCTGTATTCCACTGTACCTTTGGTCTGGTGACTGGCTCGCCCTAGCGATGGGGTATTCTCACTGTGCCACCCGCTATTGTTCTCATGGGGGGGGGGATTAATCAAACAAGGGGATTATCGAATACAATGGTGTTAAAAGTATAGTCCGTTTTTTAAAACTACTAAGTTTAAACTAATTAACAACTTTATTCACAATAAATAACATAAACGTAACAACAAATACATGTATCAAACATAAATCATAACCCTACTAAATGAGATATGGCGTCCGTATATTCAATTGCACTTTTTACCCCATTTAATAAGTCGATTTTCAGGTCGTATAGTTTCTTCTACTCTTTTATATTTTCGCCGTTTAGGGGCAATCGTCCACCGTTATCCAACTGAACTATGGTATTTTCAACACAAGTCTGCTCTTTCAACACCATGTTAATAAATTTAAATATTTTTGGGTGGCTTGTTCCGGTCTTCTTCATTTTACTGTGCCATCCCTCAATGTTATTGGTTGTCCGTGAACCATCTGTGTTAAAGTGATTCCACAAAGCCCTTCCATCGCTTTCTACCCATTGTTCTGTAACATAATCTGCAAACTTTAAAATATTTTCATCTTCCAAATCCGCTTCTTCTATGGCATTCAACCAAACGTTGTCTATGTCGCATAATCTCACAAATGGAAGGGCGGAAGCCCGACGCTCAAGTAAATTTACAGCTGGACTGTCTGTGAAAGCTCTCTGTAGTCCAAATTTCTGTGTGTTTCGCCAAGCTTGGCGAAAATGAAACAGGCAACCTTTCAGTTCGCATTGGAAAATTTCAATAGCTGCGTTTTGTGCTGCTATTTCAAAATCCGTATAATAAATATTTATATCTGCTGCTTTTTGTTTTAAAACTTGAAAAAAAGATCTGTATGTGGCCTGCTGCTTTTTGTTTTAAAACTTGAAAAAAAGATCTGTATTTGACCTGCTTCTTGTCTGGTAGTAACGCATAAACCAAAGGAAACATTTTATTGTCGATAAAGGCGCGAATCGTGTACAATTGAAAAAAAAGTTTCGGGCACATTTCGAAAGTTCCGTCACAAAAATACGTTTCGACAAGAGATAAATATCTCAAATTGTCTGTTGTTGAAAAAATCAGCATGTTGTCATCTTGATGCTGTACCCAAATTGAGAATTGGGAATAAACCGTACACGCACTTGAACCTTTTTAAAAAATATAATTGAATTGGGGGTGACAACTATGAGTAATATTTAAGATACTCGATAACCGATGACACGTGAACTTAACTTATATATTTTAATCATTAAAATAATTAAATCTTAACTAAGTGAACAGCACTAATAAGGATACAGTCTATAATCCTTTGTTTATTTAACTTTTCACACCACTACCCCATAACACCAGTTGATTGGGTGGCACAGTGAGATTAAACCCTAGCAATACCTATCTCGTTATTGTCACCGTCCACCAGTTTTGGACACGCTTTATTAAAAGTACACATTTAACTATTTATTCCGAATTATCGTCGTTAGTGTTGGAATAAGCTACAACCCCCCCAGAAAACAGAACTTCGGCAATATATTCACATGACATGCTGGTTCCTTCTGGAACACCTGGTGTTACGCCTTAATTGGGGAGTTCACATGGCACACAAATCTAACTTTGTATACATACTTATCGTGCTTTTGATGGATTTCCTACAATAGATGTCGCCTGCACCGTGTCGTTGTCCTGTCGTCCAAATCCAAAACGGTTGCAGCTTGGCATTTATCCAGGCTGTGTCGTCAAATCTGTAATAACGTTATTGATACAAGACAAATATTCAAAAACGAGAGTGAGAGAGATATGGACCTAACACACACACAGGTTAAACCATTCGTCCACCCAACTCCCCTGTTCATAAAGACAATAAGGCCTACCTTTCATATACGCATATCCGACGGCGAAAACGGCGGTCTAATGGAAACGTAATGAACGACTTTTTTGAGGCTTTTTTTCTCGCGTGTGCGTATACGTGCTTAAATCAACTACTCGTGTTGCTGCAAATTCATCTTGTAAATGGCAGATTTTGTGGACATGGACTTAAACAGTCGGTGACTGGACGTAATCAATGCCGAGTTCCATGCTGTAAAGAACAATCACTCAATGTATTAAATTAGTCGGGAACTACATGTAAGTCTGTGTGTGGTTAGTAAGATATGTTATCAAGCGATAAACAGGAGATATTATCCGAGTGTGTTGCATGTAACTTAAGTAAACCGTTAGAATGTATAGATTAATATACATGTATATAATATTGTATAGATTAATATATAAAATATTGTAATCACGTTCAATTTTAACCAAAACATTCTGGTTATTAACAAATTATTTACCCTAGCTTCCTTTTCATTGACCATTCCCCCATCATATTTTTTGATGAATTTTCAAGAATCTACATATATTATGAAGAAACAGACAATCATGTATTGGGCGTTAATTCACACGTTTGTATTGCTAGTATCTATATATTCGCCATTCTGTTATAAGGTCGACATTGTTATATGGTTATATGGGGGTTACGAATACATACGAATATTGAACTATGACGGTATATTAAATTCCAAATTCAAACATGCTATCGTCTCATTTCTAACTTCTATTCGTGTAATTTCTAACTTCTATTCATGGAATTTCTAAATTAAGACAATGTATAATCCAACTTCTTTATTTGTTCAGTGTAAATATTAATTCTGTTATTAAGACGATAAATGTCTACTTCATTGTCGCTTTTTTGATACTTCTACCTAGAAACCGTCATTATGACGTCGTTTGGTGTCGCCATCGGGTGGTCAATTTGGCGACTGGGCACCTGGTCGGGACCATTCTATTGATACAAACCACTCGCTCTCCGTCAGGTTGAATGGTTTGAGTGAGTGCTAAATTGAAGACATCGAACGTGATATGTTTTACAAATACTATTTCCTCCACTGACTCCCAATTAACAGACGTATTCAGTACAAGATAATCCTTCTAACTTACAAGTGTATCCATGGTTCAGCTCCTAATTACCTGAGTGATCTTATAAAATCAAAAGTGGAAATAGAGCAGCTCGATCAACATCAAAGCACGACCTAGTTGTTCCAAAAACTTTTAAAGTGTCGTGTGGTGATAGGGCTTTTTCAGTGGCAGCAGCCACCCAATGGAAAAACTATCAGCAACATTAAAGGAAGCCAAAACAGTAGAGTCCTTTAAAACATCCCTTATGACTCACCTATTTAACTGTGAAAACCAAACGTGACAGAGCGGCTCAGCGCCATCGAGTAGAACAGTTTCTAGATGAGAGACGCTATATAAATTCATTATTATTATTATTAATATTTCAGATTTAAGCTAAAAATTTTTTAGACAAGTGCAGCAATTTTTTTTAACATTTGAGCCAATTAATATTCATATACTGTAAGTCTATATTCTATTACTGCTCTAATGATAAGGGAGGGAGAACCACACCCGAAGATATCAAATAACATTATAACATTATATAACATCGTCAACTAGTATAGAACCTTTATATTTCTAACATTATTAGTTCCATCCAAGTGATTTGTGGAGGGGCAGTGTCTAGTCGTTCGGATCGGAAGAAAACTCTTGGCACACTGCATGGTGTAAGTTCGTCTTCATTAGCCCAGTTGCTATAGAAAAGTAGGACGAGAAACCCCATTTTATTTTGATTTAATTTCGTCAAGGACGCCGGTATCTATGAAATTCCGTACCACTTTATGCAACTTGAGTAATATATTGTTAGAAACAAACTTCCATAAAGTTACTAAGTTTGATATAATGAAGGCATCAATAATAGAAACATGATCGTTATCTACATGAACAGATTATCCCGATCTCCTTTGAAGGCCGTTTCATCCCCACAATATGGGATTTCTTAATTTGTATCTTTTATACCATTTAAAGAAAGAGTTTATCATTATAAAGTGACATTTTTGATAGAGCAGTAATAGAATACAGATCAACAGTATATAAATATTAATATTGGCATAACTGTAAAAGTAATCATATAAAATCTTTAAGTGGCATTTAGCGATCGGTAAACACATTAACAGAACACAGTTTTTATGGGTTACAATCACTAGTTTTATTCTAAAAGCACGACGTTTCGACAAGTATCCTCTTATCGTTATCAAGCACAATGACATTTAGTAAACTTGAGATCAATATATACAAAATTCATAGTGAAACCATAAACATGGATTAAAATAACAGTGCCAAAAGGGGGGATCTAAGAAGTAAAGGATATTTAACAACAACAACAACAAAGTAATTAACTGATTAAATAAACTCTGGGGTTGAGTAGGGGGTTGTTGACTAGTATGAGGCCCTTCATTCACGGCATCCTTTGAAGGGCCTCAAAATAGTCAATAACCCCCTACTCAACACTAGAGTTTATCTAATAAGTTAATTATATGGCCTCACTTTCTGTGCCTCATCAGCTTTAACCGGCCTGTTCAAGGTACCCTTTGAAGGGCCTCATACTAGTCAACAACCCCCTACTCAACCCCAGAGTTTATTTAATCAGTTAATTACTTTGTTGTTGTTGTTGTTGTTAAATATCCTTTACTTCTTAGATCCCCCCTTTTGGCACTGTTATTTTAATCCATGTTTATGGTTTCACTATGAATTTTGTATATATTGATCTCAAGTTTACTAAATGTCATTGTGCTTGATAACGATAAGAGGATACTTGTCGAAACGTCGTGCTTTTAGAATAAAACTAGTGATTGTAACCCATAAAAACTGTGTTCTGTTAATCATATAAAATTATCCATATCCTTCACTTGTCTTTAATAACAAAAAAATGGAAAAAAAAGTTGTTTAGCTTATATTGAAATAGCATTTGCCAACCAGCATGTCAACAATTATTATTATTACAGGCGAATTAATAGCATCTTTCAACTTACGTGACAGAGTTCCAACCGTCTTCCTCGTCATCTGAACATTTCCAGCTTGTATCAGTTTTAATCCCGTTACTCAAGACAACGCTGATGCCATTCCAAGCATGAGAATTCGTACATTTGATTGCTATCAGTTGTGTACTACCAGGTATGTTGATGGGTGACGGTACATACCTTTTGTTATCATTATTATGAATATATCGAACACCATCCGCGTAGAATTCCATTATGTCATCACAGGTAGCATCTCCAGTTATATTTGGATGAGCTAAAAAACACAAGAGGGGGGGGGGGATTTAATGTCCACTCGAAACAAACAAGTTGGACAGGCGATCCTACCCCTTGGCACGCTCAAGCAAGGTATCGAAACCACGTCACTTGATTCAATGACACCCACCCCTTATATGAAAACTTTGTAAGAAAGAGCCTGGGTCCACTTACAGTGTCAGTATAAGAGTATTAACTCACTACAAATAATCTCTGTATCCCTAATTCAAAGCATTAGTACAAGGTAAGGTTAAACTACAAACTACCACATATAAAGTTGGTATATCTATTTTTCTAAATTTTCAGCGCATTCGCAGTTGGTAATTATATTTTTGAAAAAAATACACGAAAAAAGCCAAATTTTCAACGATGGTACCCAACTGCCAGGAGATTTTTTACTTCCAATTTGTCGTTTCATTCGAAGGACTATCCACACACAACCCTTGTGAATGAGATTCGGATTTGAACAAATGTAGACGGTTGGAACCCAGGGCGCGTGGGATATATGCTTATCACCCCCAAAAAACGTCACGGTTACCTTGAATAACATACCCCACAAAACGTCACGGTTAGCTTGAATAACATACCCCACAAAACGTCACGGTTAGATTGAATAACATACCCCACAAAACGTCGCGGTTAGCTTGAATAACATACCCCACAAAACGTCGCGGTTAGCTTGAATAACATACCCCACAAAACGTCGCGGTTAGCTTGAATAACATACCCCACAAAACGTCACGGTTAGCTTGAATAACATACCCCACAAAGTAAGACGTTAAACCCCATTTTATAGCATTTTATCGTTACAGAAAATGGACTTAAAGACTACCCGTGCCACGCTATAGGTGACAAACAAAACTTCAACCCGAACTATAAAACTCCTGTACATCATATTTAAAGCAAGGGATAAAATTGATAAACTAAATATATATCTAAACTTACATATCTCAGTACAAACACAGCTCTGTACAACAAATAATACGACAACAATGGCCACCGTGTTATTTAACCAACATGTCATCTCTGTTATTAACTAAATATAAAAATAAATAAAACACATTGATAATAAGATTAATTTCATTTTAATAGTGGAGTTAACATTTTTGAATTATCATATGACGTATTTCGCTAAGATTTCTAATTGCGTGCAGGTTTTTTTTTAGCGGTGAGTAAAAACCCAGAACATTAAGGCAGTGTGAAATTGAATCGTTTTTCGTTATTCGTTATTCACCAATAACGAATAACGAGGTAACTTGCCTCGTTATTGGCGAATAACGAGGCAAGTCACCTCGTTATTCGTTATTCAACTTTATATTCGACATTCCAATATGCAGCTAGCCATGACTAGAATGGTGGATGGCAAGTATTCCCCAGTAGTATACAACACAACAAAACGACCTCTAGACCAAAAACAGTCCACATTGTTATTCAAGCAGCGATTAACGAGCTGTTTGTTATTCGTTTTTCATCTCGTTATTCGGGATTCACATGTACGGTGTTCATGTATCTTTAATGATAATATTCTTGATTTAATTCTAAAAGATCATTATAAAAGAACATAATAAGTTATTGCAAAGTATCCGCTAGCAGTAGAAAACATATTAAATGACATGTCTGTAAATAAACCAGATTGTTATTCAAGCGGTGAATAACGAATAACGAAGTGACTTGCTTCGTTTTTGGCGAATAACGAAAAACGAGGTGACTTGCCTCGTTATTGGCGAATAACGAGGCAAGTTACCTCATTATTCAACTTTATATTCGGGAATCCAATATGCAGCTAGCCATGACTCGAATGATGGATGACAAGTATCCCCGAGTAGTATAAAACAAAGCAAAACGACCTCTAGGCCAAAAACAGACCACATGGTTTTTCAAGCAGCGAATAACGAGCTGTATTTTATTCGTTTTAGCACCTCGTTATTCGGGATTCACGCATAAGGTGTTCATGTATCTTTAATGAAGATATTTCATAGAAGAGCCTTTAGAGTAGTATCTATGACATGCCTTAGATAAGATGGGGCGGGTGGGGGGCAACTCGCTCTTTGGTGCGAAAAACAGTTAGAGGAGGAATGGATTTGCCAGTGGACTCCTACCTTTTAAAAATGAAATTATAACTAATATGACGTATCTGATGAGAACAACTGGGGCTGGTTAAAGTGGGCGTTCTAAAAATAATACAGCTCTAGTTTTGGCATATGTGCTTTTAGAACACTAGTTATTTTGCAACGTAATATTAGTATTTAGTATATATACTATCACTACCAAATATATCAAAACGAATATATTGACTCCTTACCCAAGATTTCGAAATCTCAACCAAATGCGCCAGGCAAGGAAAAATGAAACTTTTAAAGAGAATGTTAAACTATTCAACACTGAATAGTCTCAACTGTTTGATATCTATTGTGACGATACAGAGGTTAGAAGGCGCTTAGTTTTCATGGTGTGAAAATGACCTTAATGTAGACATCAAGGCATTAGCGAAGCGTGCTAACGAGCAGAAGAAGAAGTAACTTCTCTACTTCGAAATTATGGGAAGCCTGGTCGATTAGTTCTTTCACTATTTCGTCTAAAACAACCATTTCGATGCTTTTACCAGTCACATGTCTGTTTAAACGTCATTACCGACTAAACTTCCCATAATTTCGAAGTAGAGAAGTTACTTCTTCTTCTGCTTGCTCTTCTCTAATGCCTCAATGTCTCCATAGTTTTCATTCACTGTTTGTCAATGAAGTTTTCACTTAACATTTTCCTCTCACGTGGTTAATCTTTCAAAGAATTCAAATTCGACTGAGGTCATTTTCACACCATGAAAACTAAACGGTTTCTAACCTTTGTATCGTCACAAGCGATATTAAACAGTTGAGAATATTCGGTGTTAAATAGTTAAACATTATCTTTATATTTTTTTTCCTTGCCTCGCGCGTTTGGATCAAATTTTCAAATCTTGTGTAGAGAGTAAGTATATTCATTTTGATATTTTTGGGTGAGATTTCGAAATCTTGGGTAAGGAGTTAGTACATGTATATTCGTTTTTGTATGTTTGGTAGTGGTAGTATATACTATACGTTGCAAAATAACCAGTGTTCTGAAAGGACATATGCCAAAACTAGAGCTGCATTATATTTAGAACGCCTACTTCGACCAGCTCTAGTTGGTTTCATCAGATAAATCATAATATTAGTTATAATATATTTTTTGAAAGGTAGGAAGGTAGGAATCCACTGACAAATCCAGCTGTTTCTATATACAATTCCCCCCCTAACTGTTTTCGCACCAAAGATCGGGTATATTTAGGTTTTGTCTAGGCCATTGCGGTATCTTAGTTTGCAAGCACACAATAAGCATATTATATACATGTATGTGAGAATATGGACAAACATAGACAAATATAGGTGAGTATACGGATAAGTACACATAAAATGTTTTATACACGGTAAATGTTAAACAGGTCGCTAACAACTGAAAAAAAAACACGTATGAAATTTAGGGAAATATTACCGCCATCTTGGATTTCCGCCATTTTGTATTTTCAAATCTTACATTAAACATCACCAATGAACTCAGCGACCGCCGAAACCCAAATGTAGAGTCAAGATGAGGTTTAAACGGGGAAACATAAGGAAGATTTTTTAATGAAATCTAAATTATCACCCTCAGTTTAACCCCAACTATCTTCAGGGCGTATGTACAGGGGGGTGGGGTAGAGGGCTCAGAAAGAAATAATAAAAATATATTCATACATGGGTAGGGTAAATACAACTTTTAAAGGGGGCCCCCGAATTTGAACATCAACATTTGTAAAAAAAACACCATCCCCTACTCTAAGGACAATAAAATTATTCTATATCTTCAAAACATTGTGTGCGTGTGCTATTGAAAGGTGACTATAGCCAAGGGTGAAATGTTACGTAATTCTAATGACATGTTAATTTATTATAATCCCTTATTGTTTATAAAACTGTTATAGATAGAAAGTAACTGAAAATATGGCCTGTCTGGTGAGCATGCCAATCGTATAATTAATCTATCAATTGTTTTATTTACCATTGTTTTATTTCTTTTATTGTACATTATTCCATCAATGCTTATTTATGTCAACACTTGACCTAGCCATGTGATTAGAAGTATTTTCATATAAATATTTTTTAGGTCTATCCGACTTGTAAGTGTATGTAGATAATTATTATTATAAGTTTCCAGTATTAAAGATTTGATGAACCATTCCAGACTCTTGTAAATTATATCTGACGGACCCCAAGGTCACAACTTCCTGGGGACAAATACTTTAGGATACTGCCTACTAGTCCAGTTTTATTTATGTCGAGACCTACTTCTTATGTTATATTTTTAATCATTATTTTATTCTTTTGCCAATGTTCCAAACGAGAAGGTTCATCAGGATTTTCCGACATGGTTTTCCTTTGTTAGTGGTGTAGAACGGAGGGTCTTTCGAGGTATAATGTATAGTCTTTCGGATGGGACGAAAAGGTCTCGTGTGCAAATTGGCGTTCATCTAAGAGCACCCCTGACAGTTGACATTCGAAATAAGAATAGGCCGTAGCGCCTCTGTCCGGGCAATATTCATCCACAGTACACGGCATGGCATTTACCCGTCTTCATTATCCCGGTCGGTGCAGAACAGTAGGACGTTAAACCCCATTTTATTTCAGTACTACTAATATAAGTATTACCTACCTTGGTATGCTACAGGTAATTCAACATGGTTCAGCAACAACACGTCTTATTTTATAAAGTATCTAATACGTCTAATTGACTCCTATTGCCAGTTTATATCCTGTAGTAGAACATTTTCTGTTATAGCCAGTTGAAGTATGTTCAATATACTAATGAATATTCATAAATTAGCCAATCATATTGGATAGATCTGTTATAGCCAGTTAAAATAACAGTGACGTCCAAGGATGACGCCCACGGTGAAAATCAATATACTAATCAATAAATATGTCCATATGAAATACAATATTTATAAGCTATGCTAACTCCTCAAACCAGAAGTGGTATGTAGTGTTCTAGAATAAATGAATAAAATGGGATTTAACGCCCTACTTGTCTAAAGCAACCGGGATAATGAATAAGTGTAAATGCCATACAATACAGAAGCCTATAACTAGTTGAAAAGCTATACCAACTGGGAAAATGTAGATGTGTAAAAGCCGTACCAACCGGGAAAATTAAGAGGTGTAAAAAGCCTAACAGTAACGACAATTGAGTCCTTACATCAACTGAATTTAAACTGTCAGGAGTTCGTTTAAGTTCATGCGAAGGTGTACACGAGACCTCGGTTACCGTCCGTGAATATGAAAACACGGTCTGGTGAAGAGCAGAGGAGAGCAGAAAATGTTAAATGTGCATCACAAACAATACGGTTTTAAGGTGGTGAAACTGGCTCTGTGTGAACAGAGTAATGGACATTTATTTAACCAATAATTGAATTCTTAAAAAACTGACTCAAATGTATCAAAGAATCAAGAATATTATTTTCTCGAAGTTGTCACAAATTTGACTTTTGAGGGTGTCCATTGTTAAATTCAAAATGTTGCTGGACTTCAGTGAAATTGCTTTTGTGTTAAAATCATAAAGAATTAAAACAAAAAGTGAATTATGAAGTATTTTACCCAAACCAGTTTCTACTGCATTTTGAAAATTGAAACCCGCCCATGGAACATCCAATAGTACACGTGTACCAGTGTTTTACGAATTTAGAGGAAAGGTCAGACAAATCAAAATCCAAAACACAACGGTAAACTACCTTTCAGTTTGTCGCACAGTCAACAATGACTCTAACCTTACTCCAAGTTATATTTACCAGTTAGACTAACCAACTGTGTTTCCTTATTGTCAATTATTAGTAATATTTGCAGCCGATAGTTTATCTTTGTCCGAGGTCAAGAGGGTGGGGGAATCTATTTGTTAGCATAATTTCTGCACTTTCTTTCCCACACCAAAGAGTCATGCCCTTTAATTTAATCTAATAGAAATATCAAAGAATTTCCCCAAAATGACACAGTTGGTGTTGAGTGAATGTAAAACCTATTGGGTTTTATTTTGAAAGTATTTCTACTCAATGAAATGTGTATACATTTGTGGCTTGATCCGCGATCAGATTAGGTTACGTCGCTTGTTGCCCTGTGTTTTATTTTCTATTTTACTTTGGATCCCGTGCATGGGCCGTTATAATTTGATCCTGATTAAAGTTTACTATACTGTAATGATGGAGATGTCACCAGCAATTTAAGAATTCTTATGGACTGAATCGTTATTAACTGCCTTCTGATTCTTCACAATTTAGTCGAATTGGTCCCAGTAGTGATACAGTGACTTAGTGTGTGTCCAGATTTTAAGTCAAAACAAATTTATATTGATTCGTGGTCAAAGGGGAGACCAATCTTGGTGTGCCTGTAATGTGGGCTAATTGCAGCCTTGTCACACTTCATACCAAATCTAGCTTGGACATGTTCAGCGTGTGTGAATTAGTTATATACATCGTTATTAGGGCACCTTCAGTACCAACAGTTTATTAAATTTGTGGTGTGTGAATTGAATGTACGTCTTTAACGGGGCCCTCCCGATAACCATTATGTACGTCCCAATAGTGCATTAAAACATAGGTGTGTACAATTAAATAGAAGTAATTATCAGGACGTCCCAGCAGTTCATTAAATCCTGGGTATGTAACATGTGTATAATAAGTGTAACTATATACCACTTTGACGGTACGGTTCTTTAAGTGTCCATCAACAAGATTTGTCACACAACGTCCCACCAAAGTGTCCCAACAATCTCAATTGCTACTGTTTAATATTAAAGATTTGTGATAACATATTTTTCATTACCCGTTGGTACTTTAGACCGATAAGTAATATATTTTAGATAAAAATATAAAAATAAAGTTTAGTCCCCACACTGTCAAGGACCTGACAAAGACTAAGATGCAGGTATGTGTGTGTGTGGGTGTGTGTGTGTGTGTGTGTGTGTGAGTGTTGGGAGTGGTTAGTTTAAAGTTTAAATTTTACATTCTTAATTTCACATTCAAGAATGTGAGTCTGTCTGTACACGCGTGTGTATAACTGTGTATATGTATGTACTGGCTTTCAACAGCCAGTTAAACTCGCTTATGTTGTTTCTTTTCTATTATTTTTGGTTTAAACAATATTTTATTTCTTAGTGAGTCACAGATATATTTATCATACAATATATGGATACAATAACAACTATTGCTGCTTATGTAAAATCGCTTCCATAAACAATGATCATTTAGGGTTTTTTTCCGTTTCTTTAACTTTATTTTAAGGTTAAAAAGAAAAACAAGTGTCTTGAAATAAGATAACAGCGAACAACAAATATGTACAAGTATCACAGTCCAACTATTGACTGCTAAAAGTCTCACTTTGTAAAGTCTCTCACTTAGTGTCCTTGCTGGTGTTGGTACCGATGTCAAGGGATACCCATTGGACTGGTGGTGTATCGATGTCCTTGGAGGTGAAGAGGGTTGGGGGTGAAATATCCTCTAGGCTGCTGTCGACGGACTCCGGGGTCATGGCCGGGCAGCTGAGTGGTGTCACAGGTGTCTTGAAGGTGGCTGACAGCGAGGAGACTGAAGGTGTTGGTGAAGATGCCTGGACAAAGGTGGCTGACGATGCAGGTGGCATCCCTGGTTCCCACTGCGTTGTACGGGTCCACGAGTACTGGCCTGAAGACTGGGGGTATCCAGGTTAGAGGTGATGGCTGACTGGCTAGAGGTTGATGTTGGGGCTGCTGCAGCTGCGGCGGTGCCTGCCAGGTGGCTGGTTGAGGTTGATGCCAGAACTGCTGCTGCTGAGGGGGCTGCTAATGTTGCTGCTGCTGTGGGGATGGCCAGGTCATTGGTGGTTGTTGCTGCGGCTGCTTGAATAGCTGATGCTGGGACAGCAAACTGCTCACATGGTACTGTCTCTCCCTGGACGATGTGTTGCGTCAGGAAACTCCAGGTCTCCATGATCTTATCGTCACGGGAACTCCTCTGTGGCTGGGCAGCCCCACTCTTCTTCCCCATCTTCATAATCCTCCCGACCCTGGTTCTCATGTTCTCGTAGTGACCAGTGGGGACAAGTGGTAGGAGGCTCCAGCCGCTCTCCGACTCGGTCCCACCAGCTGTTCTTGACCTCCACGTTGAGCCACTCCTCCTGCTTTTTGTCATACAGCTGGGGCTTCTCTTTCACAAGCTCGGCCAACCTCAACTCGGCCTCTTCTGACCAGCGGTATTCGGGGATTTCTTTCTTGGACATTCGGTCCCGCTTCTTCTGCTGCCTGGTAGCCTCGTCCTCACTCAATGGCTGTCTCTGGCTTTCGATTGGATCCTGCTGTGTCTCCGGGATGACATCGAGACTTAATATGGATGACTGGGGGGAATGATCTCTCTCAGCTGTTTGTGCTTCTGGCCTGTCGGCTTCAGGCCTTTTCTTCTTTGCAGTTCCTCGTGTCAGCTTAGTTTTAGGCATGTTGTCTGTGAGAAGATGTCTCTTCGCTGGCGATCTCTGGAATGGCGAGCAGTGTCCAGGAAGTCCTATATATACACCTGTACCGACGCGAACCCCACTGTCGCGCAGTAGTCGTGAACTATTCGTGAACTAGTGAACTATTCGTGAACTAGTCGTGAACTATTCGTGAACGTTCGTGATAGTCTGGCACGCATCCTCCCGCATCGAACAGTTTGCGCATAGTTCAGGACCCGGTCGCTAAATTTTGTCTTGATCAAAATTTTGAACATTTCAAAATTCTCGTCCCGACATGGCACGCAGTCACGACGGGTTTACGCACACTTCACGCCAGTTAACAACTAGTTTGCGCACTGGTACGACTCATGTCGTGCCAATGCGTGTCACGGAATTGTGCAAGTGTCAGCCTTGCTTGACATTCAGCATGTTGTGTCTTCCACAGCCAATCCAAAAATGACCAGAGGTTGGGGAGGCCCCCTTTTCACATGGCGTGCCAATGTGGGAAGTGCGTAAACAATACGCAAACTATGCGTGAACTCGCTGTGTCAATGTGGACACTGGTGGGCACGCATTCGTGAACTCGTCGTGAACTATGCCTGAACTAGTCGTGAACAGTGCGGGAGCCTCCCAGTTCGTGCCCCAAAATGGCACAAATGCCACGACAAAATCGGGGCCAAAAGTTGTGCAAGTGTCAGTCTGACTTAAGTAGAATTATATGTTTCTTGACATTCGTGTCCCATGACTTGTTAAGGTACTCTACATTTGTGTTTTATGTTTAACAGTTTTATAAAATAGAATCACATTTCATTATGTCATAAATTATGTATTTTAAAAAACTTATTTTGCTGTACTTACGTAATCATTTTACTTGAGACCAATTGTACGCTCTTTATATTTATGTAAATGAAGCTATTCATTATATATTTATCATATTTTGGATATCGAATGGACTCTTCAAACAAAACCTACTTAGACATATCGATTTGTCTATGATACATTTTGTAAGATTTAGATAAAGATCCGACTGTTCTTCTATTTTTTGTCACTTCCGTTTCTTGAAATCGTCGTTACGCATCTATTGTAGGAATGATTTCTGTGTTAAAATTATAGTTGGAACGTGTTTAACCAGTTCTATCATATATGTAACTTTGGCTGACACCAATATAGTAGGGGTCGAACTCCCAGATCCGTGACCAATTTCCGGGGAGGAAGGTTTGACGATTGATTCTGGTAGGGGGGGCCTGTTCTGAGGATTTGTGCAGTTTGCAACCTCTGGAAAGTGTGGGCAACTCTCAGGAGAGGCAAAAATCCAAGATGGCGGCCGAAATAGCACAGAGACGTATAGTTGGGTGCCAATGTCATAAAAACTTATGTCATATGCATTTTTAAAAACTTATGTATTTTTAAAAACTTATTTTAGTACACTTACTTGTGTGAATGAAGCTATTCATTATATATTTATCAAGTTGTGGATATCGAATGGTCTCTTCGGACAAAATCTACTTTGACATGTCGAGTTTTCTTATGTATATTAAAGGTATATCATGTAAGGTTTAGCAAATTATCAATATTTTGTTTTATTGTTTCATTTGCCATGTCAACGTAAATAAGTAGAATTATTGGCTTCTTGACATTCGTGTCGTATAACTTGTTAAGGTACTCTAATTTTTGCTTAATGTTTAACAGTTCTATAAAATAGAATCACATTTCATTATGTCATAAATTATACACTGACAAAAACTTATTTTGCTGCACTTACGTAATCATTTCACTTGAGACCAATTCTACGCTCTTTATATTTATGTAAATGAACCTATTCATTATATATTTATCATGTTGTGGATATCAAATGGTCTCTTCACACAAAACCTACTTATAGACCATACCTGACAAAAATTGCAACAGAATTTTTAAAAGTGATATATTGTAAGCACAATGGGTCCGGAATAATTTATTAAAAATGTAGAAGCGTACTACGTTTGGAATTTTATTTTTTCAGGGTCATTAAAGGTCATGTATCGAAAGGTGTACCAAACTGTGGCTTTCGAAGTGTTAATAAATATTTTAGCATATTTTTTTATCATATGGACTCAAGAAAAAAAAATACTAAACTGAGAAAGAATATAGTTAGATGTTGTATTTCATTTCAAGGCCACAAATTGGCTAAATTTACGTTAATGTGTATTAGATAGACCTTAAAGTAGGAAATAAACTTCATATCCAAAACGAAACAACCCAAATGGTTTAATCAGGAATCTCAGAATTTGAAAACTGAGAAGTATTTAGCACTAAATATATTTAGGAAGACAAACCTAGATATGCACCTTGACAATTATAAGGTGGTCAGAAATAAGTTTAAACACGTATGTGACTTGAGAAAGGTTGCAAATAACCATGAACTTTGTGAAGTGTTAGAAAAAAGCTTGAATGATCCGGCTTGTTTTTGGAAAACCATTAAGAGTTTTAGACCTAGGGCAACTATTTCTAACACTATTCAACCAAATGAGTTGTACCATTATTTTGAAAATCTTTTGAATGTAACCCTTGATGATGTACAAACTGACCTTGTCTTGCAAGAAGCCCATTGTAACATTGATAGTTATACTGATCATTGCCAATGCCCCGAGTTATGTCCCCTAAATGATCCCATTTCAGAATCTGAAGTGAAACAGGCCATTACTAAAATGAAGGGTGGCACATCCCCAGGACCAGACGGGATTGGAATTGACTTTATTAAAACAATATCAAATGAAGTTACCCCAATTCTCACAATCATCTTCAATAAAATCTTCGACTCTGGTAATTTTCCAGGAAAACCCTGATCATACAACTTCACAAGAAGGGAAGTAAACTTGACTGTAATAATTATAGAGGTATATCGCTATTAGACTCTGTTGGCAAAAATTATATACATCAATATTAAATAACAGACTTACTCTTTGGTCAGAATCCCACAGCCTTTATTTAGCCCACCCTTACAATGCCGCGATATCATAAAACCGACATTGTTATTCGGTGTTGTTTCAACCACGGGGAACACACAATTATTCATACAACAGAAGTTGAAACACATTTCATTATGAGTGTATCCACAAGATGATTCTTTTACGTAATGTCGTATTATTTAACTATCGTTTTTCGTCTTGTAATGGTACAAGCCGGTTTTAATAATCAAAGCAGACAATATGTAATCAAAGAACGGCTTTGTCCGCCATTTGAAATATTGTCACGTGACATTGTTATGTTTTGTTTGGCTTGGGAAGCGTTTATTATCCACGCTAGAATTCCAGCAAAGTAAATCATAATAATGAATCATATCGTGTTCCAATAAATAATCTAATTTGTAGACCATTTGTCACGTGATGATCGGAAAAATATTTGTGTGGCTTTAATTTTGCTGATAGCAAGTACCACTAATAATTATCTTGAAAAAAAACTACCCAGCCTCATTCTGGACAAAATGCCTCGTTCCAAAAACATGGCAATTTAAAAAAAAATACGTTTCGGGACTCCAGACAAACGTGGCAATTTTTTTGCTACGTTACACCGTGGCAAAATCGTAGCAAAAATTTTGAAACGTTCTAGCGACGTTCGGGCAAAATGCCAAACGTGGCATTCTGAAGTTTATGCTAAATCCGTGTTTGACAAAATCCAAAATGGACGCCTGTTTTGAATATGAATTGAGAGAGGGAGGATGGGGATTAACGTCTTCTCGACACTAACTAGGTCATTTCGGGACTAACATATGGTTTAATTTTATTTCAATAATTCGCTCGCGCGTAGGGGTCTTTAGCAGTGGGAGGAAACCGGAGGACCCGGAGAAAACCCACAAGGCTATATAGGCGACCCTACTCCTTGTCACTTACAACCGGGTATTTGAAACCAAGCCCATTTGACTCTATGCCAGGCTTTATGATACAGCGACCCCCCCCCCCCCCCCGAACATGGCTTCAAAATTCAACCCAATTATCTTGTTATCAAAATAGACCTTTTCGGCGTTGCTGAATCCATTTCCATACAAATCTTTCATGATTAGTGAACTCCTGGGTCAATATTGGGGAAAGTGTGTGTGTGTGTGTGGGGGTGGGGGTATTGAAGATGACTCAGTATTAGGGGGACAATTCAGATTTTACAAAAGGATCAAATTTGATGTCAAAATATACATTTTTAAGGTAGCTGAATTCACTTTCGTAAATATTGCGCTGATTAAGTGGCTCCCTTATGTCACGATATCCAAGTGGGGATAGGGGTTTCAGAGTGGGATTGCGGTTTAGTGATACTCCTGTTTTAGAAATATAACAGAAATTGGAGGCTTAATTAAGGCAGCTTAGCTGAGAAATGATGATCGTGATTTCGAGTTTGATCAAAAACACCAATTGAATTTCGCAAATTGCACTGTCATTTAAGTAAGTGGTTCCCCTACGTCATTATATCACGATATCCAGTAAGGGATTTAGATTTCAAAGTGGGATTGCAGATTTACGAAAATGCTGCCTTAGAAATTGGAGGCTTTATTATGTGTAGTACTACTGCTACTTTTAGGACTTCTTCTTTGTTGTTCAAGTAATTCATCCTGTAATTTATACCAAGATGGTAGAGATTGTGTTATGTCTGGTGATACAACTGGTTGTTCCTGTTACACACAGGTTAGTAGTTCTTAACGACAAAATGGATAATCGAGACTTACATGTACCGTTGTCCAGTACCGTTGCTACGATAATAAACCATCAAAGCTACATCTTCCAACACTCATAAAGTCGCCCAGAATGATGTCATTTGAATGAAATTTTTAATATATTCATTTTTCATTATTTATTTGTGATCTAGTATAAAGCAAGAACGACCAACTCTTTATCTATATATTACACACCCAATCTTTAGTAAGACAACTAATTGAGTTAAATGGATGTGGGTAGTAAATGGACCCAGGTTATGCCAACATGACAACATACCGACTATTTCCGTTCCAGTTTTAGTCTAGGAGAATCAAACCCTAATCATCATTTACTTGTGTGACAACACTATACCTGCCACCCCATCGATTGTTAGTAATAATTGATTAGAAATATTTCTCCCCTACCCTTTCACCCACACCACCCCTGCATCCACTCCACCCCTTCAGCCAATTATTAGCAGTAATTAATATGAAAAGTTGACTCAGTTTGGCTCAGTAGTTTCACCACCCCACCCCTTCACCAACTCCTGCCCAATTAGACACCAGCCCACTCTCCTGCTCCTCTATTTAACTGTTTTAGATCATTGGTTGTAATGAAAAACAAGTTACCCCGCTAGTCTCTTAGATATGGAAGCATAAATCCTCACCATATCACCTAGTCCATCAATTAACCGACTATTCCTCACATGCGTCAGGTCGGTCTATTATGTAGGTGAATAAGATCAGAATCTTTATTTACTTCTGTGAGAAAACATATTACTCAGTTGTCTATACAGGTCTGTGAGAAAACATACTACCCAGTTGTCACAATTCTCTGGAATATAATTACTGCTTATTACTGAGTGACGTTCCCACTAGGATTCTCTAGTTGTGTTTTTTTATTTCACAGAACATTCGTTGCGAAGATGCCGATTGTACCTTCCCTTTAGGTAAATATGAAGAAGGTTGTCAAGATATCATATCAGGTAAAATTAGCATCCACTTCTTGTTTCATGGTTTAATAGTTTTAATGCATTTAATTTAATAATAATAATAAATTCTTAATATAGCGCATTCTACAAATATAACATTAAATATAATACAATAAATTTCATAGCAAAGTCCCGATGCGCTTTACAGAAATATGGGTAATAGAAATAAATCATGATTTAAAAATTCCACTATGATATGGTATTCATAAAATAATGTCTAGTTAATAAATAAAATATGTAAAAGAGATTAAGAAACAATACATCTAAACAGATACTTGTAACAATTAGATGACTTAGTATCACAGTTGGGGGACTTAAACCCCATGTCATTTCATTTATTCCCCATCGAGTTATTGCCCCTGAACCAATCAGTAACCATTATAAGTGTCGGTTTTTATTTAAATGTTATTCAGTATTTCTGAACTTTAAGCAAATTTGTTATTTATTGTCATTTAGATTGTATCGAAGGTTTTCATAAAGGTTTGAGATCCACTAATGATGTATTGACAACCATAAAGCCACTTGCATCCCCTGATTCCTTTGAAGTACTGTGTACATTTGACGATGGTGGATGGACTGGTATACTCGGCCGTAATAAGGACTGTTTACACGAGAACTTTAATAGAACGCTGGAAGAATATGTCGCGTCTAACAAATGGTTAGGTTTGAAACAAATACTATACCTACTTGATAATCCGATCTATACATACAGTTTACGGGTAGTCCTGGTTCAACCAAATTCTTCAACATGCTTCAGTCAGTACACCAACTTTGTTGTTGGTAATAAATCGACGTTCTATACATTATACATTAGTGGCTACACTGGGTTTGGGACATGTGGGGACAGTTTAACTGGTACTATCAACTTGAACTACAGTCCTTTCTCTACATACGATGTTGATTATACTGGAAACTTGGAATGTGCCCAGAGATTCGGAGGTGGATGGTGGTATGCTAGTCATGTCGACTGCACCAGTAGCCTTTTAATCGGATCAATGAATGGCTCCAGAACAGATAATTTTTGGAATGAAAGCTTGTCTGGTTCTACATTGAATCAAATATATTTACAATTACAAAGGAATTGATAAATTCATTGACAAAGACTTTATTAATTTCAGCAAGATGAACAATGTACATGTACGTAATTGTGTGTCAAAAGATACATACGATGTAATTTGTCATATACGATGTAACTTAATAATTAAACCGCTTTAATTCGAAATATGTGATTGTCGTTTGTCTGTCTGTCTGTCTGTCTGTCTGCTCGTGGTTGGCGGCTACACTGATTTTGGTAGCTCTGACAGGGGAGTAACATATACCTTGTGGTGTTGAACTATCACTTCCGATTGCAAAGATGTACTACTTTGATCACGTGCAGCGCCGAGCCATCCGCTGGTTTTAAATATAATCAACATAAAAATAACTCTGGCCCACTAATTATCGAAAAATGAAAAACTGATCTAAAACTCCTCGATAACTTGAAAATCCCTTGTGCTTCTTTAATTTTTGGAATGATTCGTGGGGTTGTTACTTGCTGCACCCTTCATCAGCTATATCCCCGAACTTCTTAGAAATGAAATGGGGTTTAACGTCCTACTATTCTGACCAGACTGGGCTAATGAAAACATCATAGGCCATACAGTGTCCAATGAAGGACATTTCGCCCGGACAGCGACATTACGGTCTACTCTTATATCAAATTATAACTGCTAACAGTTGGCATATGTGTACATGGGACCTTCGCGGTTATTCGTCCCACCAGAGCGACTACACACTGTCAAGGTAAACCAATCCGGAAAATCCTAATGAACTTTCGCGGCCAACATCGTGATCGAACCCTGGACCTGTTCTATGTTAGCGAGCCAACGTCTTAATCACCGGGCCATGCTGCCTAATATAATAATACAAATTTTATATGCACAATACTAGGAACAGGGTTGTAAAACCTAAACTAGCCCCACGCCCGGGGCTATAAAAAATAACTAACGGGCTACCAAAAACAAAACTTACGAGGCTACCAGTAATAAATTACTGTCTAGTGACCTATATGGCTAGTCCTGGACTAGTGATCTTTCACTGATAATTTCAAAAATAGCTTACGTCCTTCTCCTGGCCTGGGAGGAGAATTTTGCACAGGCGGCAGCATTTGTGTCTACTTTTCATTCCAATTGTCATGGATACTTTTACAGGAGGACACAGGTGGACCATCTACTATCTACACTCTCTACTCTCTGGCAGTTCGAGTTACATCCAAAGTTTCTTACCAATCTGAAATGTATATAAACCTATTTAGGTATACAAAAAGAAATAGTTTACTTTGTTTATCTTTTGTCTTATTTACTCAGTATTATTAAACCACGAACACTGTATTCGTCAGGTCTATTATTTTACTGTAGAAATGATGTTGAGATTAAGATGTAGATATAAATTTTGTAATTTATGAATGAAACTGGCACTATCGCGACACCAGTAACGAAATTCGGTGTGGTACGAAAAGATAATTCTGGAACTGACAAAGAGAGTGTCCGCAGATATGCTGTGATCACAGTGCATGGTTTATTTATTATTTATGAACCACTGTTGACCTTTCAGTCAGTGATTACATGATGATATGTAAAACAGCAAGCTATTGAATATTCATACGAGTTTTATTCACGTGACGAACACGTGATCGATACACGTGATTGTGATATGTAGCCACTGATCAGCAGTGAATATTCGCTAGGCCGCTACAATCACTGATAAGGATGACATCGATGCGACTTAATGAGCCACAAATATTAAATTTATCCATCCAAATAAATAAAGACATTTGTAGGTAAAAATTAGTTCGTTTCATGTAGTGTAGGCCATCGAAAGCATAAAACAACGAAACGAAATATAGATCAGATTGAAATTATACAACATTTAGAATAAATATAATCAAAAAGTACACAATATCTTTAATATATGATGTCAAAAATTGCTATATTACAGCTGGACTCACAATATCGAAGTTCACACTATAGTGGCAAGTTGTTAAGCCACTACAGAGCAGATACGGACCACGTGCCTAACCCAGAGAAGCCACAAGCTAATAGAGGTGGTTTGTCGTACAATCAGGGGCCATAATTCAGGAAATTGCGATCTGATATGCACAAATATCGACAGAAACCAAGATCTTCAGGTTATAAACATGCATTTCAAGTTTCATCAAAATTGAATTAAAATTATGAGTTCTACAGTGTCCACAACCTTAATATATCATATTTTTACAATAATCGCGTACAAGCGGCGGCCATTTTGTCCGGCAATTGTTAACAGATTTTCACGAAATTCGCACTCAACCTTTATTGTGGCTTCACGGTGATATAATCAAACGGGTTTAGAAATCGTGTAATAATTGTGACCTCAAGAGGAACCACAAGCTAAAAATGACGATTTTTCGGACAATCAGGGGTCATAATTCAGGAAGTTACGATCCGGTGGGCCCAAATACCGAAAGGAACCAAGATCTTTGAATTATAAACATACATGTCAAGTTTCATCAAAAGCGGCTCAAAATTGTGACCTCTATATGGTCAACAAGCTAAAAACGTGATCAGGGGCCATAATCGATGAAGTTTCGGTCCGATACATACCAATATCGACAGAAGCCTAGATCTGACGGGGATAAACCTACGTTTCAAGTTTCATTAAAATCGGATAAAAATTGTGACCTTTAGAGAGTCCACAATCAATTGTGGACGGACGGACGGACTGGGGCGACGGCATAAAACGTCCACATGAAAATGTGGGCGTATAAATTTTTCTATTTCATCTACTTGGCAAAATAAAGTGCCCAAATCTAATAAAACACTAATAGCAGGAAAATTGTGACAAAGTAATTTATACATAGAACTTTGTTAGATTTGACATTAAATTGTATTGGACGTTTTCAACTATATACAACTTCTGCTAATGTGTTCAATATGTTATTTACGGGCAACACACGAATGACCTCTGCTCGTTTTGACAAAAGGCACGATCTCATTAAATATCTTATTTATTCATATGTTATTTATAACCTACACATGATCTATGTGTTTAGCACTCGGCAGAACTTCGCGACTTTAAAGGAAAGATGCAGTGCAGTTATAGAAACTATACTCTCAATTCCAAATAAGTTAATCTGTCATGTATCATTATTATTAATGGCCGTATGCTTTATAAAGCCAGTATTTACTGACAGTAAGTTGAATAGAGCTTCTTCCGATCTATGTCTATTCTATGTTCTCAATAAAGATCTACCAACTATGCTGATGGTCTGTTATCTGTAGTGTTACAGATATCAGAAATGGTTCTCGTGAACCAGAAACAACGTGAACCACAACTTGTGTTCTACCAGATATGTTGATGGGCGACACAGCATTCCAACTGTTATCTTTATCATGCATATATCGAACACCATCAGCGTAGAATTCCACCCTGTCGATACACGCTACTGTTCCAGTTATATTTGGATGGGCTACATAAACAAAAGAGACAGGGGTGGGGTTTAACGTCCACCCGAAACAAACCAGGAAACCGGAGAAAGTCAACGAGGTTTTACAGGTGACGCTACTCCTTGGTACGAACAAGTTAGGGATTGAAACCACGCTACTGGACCGAATTAAAGGAGCCCGTCCAAAAGTATTAACTGGACACATAATTCAAAGCATATTAGTGGTATAAAGGTTGTTATTGTTTTGTCAAACAAATAAACCATGAACTTCAACATATAGCGTTGGTATATTTACTACCAATTTGTCGTTTCATTTCATTTGGCAAGGGGTCTGTTACTACCAATTTAACAAGTGATCCCTTACTATCATTTTGTCAGGGGGTATGTTACTTCCAATGTGTCGTTTCATTTGAAGGAATAAACACACAGCCCTTATGAATACGATTCAGCTTTGATCAGATCTCGAAAGCGGGAAGCCGAGACACGTGGGGGGGGGGGGGGGGGTACTTACCACCCACTACACCCCAGTGTAACAAAGTGATCTACATCTTTTATCAAATTAAACAATCATTTAGGTGCATATAACTTTATTACCTCTGATGGTTTTGATAATATAGGATATTGACGTTTCAACTTGTATAAACTTCTGCTACGACATGAACTTATTAAACATCTAATTAATTCAATATGTTCTTTACAAGCTACAAAGAGAATGTATCATACCATGACCTGATAATGACTTCCAAGGAAATAAACAATGCAATTACGGATACCATAAACAATACCATATATGATGATCACTCCTGTCCATCTTCCCTAATTGTTGGACGCTATATGCGTAGGGGTTTACAGACAACCAAAGACAACTAAGGAAACAACAAAAGAACAAGCAGATAAGAGGGGTTCAGCCGCACCCTTGTCAGAGCGGTGGGTTTAATATTGTTATATGCGTTCATGTTGTATCTATAGCTCCCGATATAGTGTAGTCTTGTTGTATCTATTTTCCCGTCGTATATAAATGCTGTATTTAGTAAACTGATCTCTGTTAACACTTAAATAGTGTTACACCAGGCGAGGGCTTTTGATTCGAACCCGTGACATTATGATAACGTTCTACTTTTTGTCACCAACTAGGGTCATTTAGATTGTCGTATCCCATAAGAAGTCGAGGTAAACATCGCATAAACTAGGACATCAAACAACGTACTATGTCCTTAGAAAATTGGTCATAATCTCTACCCGTGCCACGTTGGGTTGACACACGTAAATTATCATCGATGGTTGGTTTGTATAATCTAAACTACAAAACTCCTGTACATCATATTTAAAACAATGAATATATTTTATAAACTAAATATATATCTAAACTTACATATCTCAGTACAAACACAGCTCTGATCTGCAATTAATATGACATCAATGACCACCGTGTGTCTAACCCAAAATGTCATCTCTGTATCAACTTAATATGAAAATAAATAAAACACATTGATAATAAGATTAATTTCATTTTAATAGTGGAGGCAACATTTTAGAACTAACGTAGTATTTCACGAGAATGTCTAATTCATTTACCCGCAGCATTCATAGGCCGGGATAAAAACCGGAAAACACTCTAAGTTTTCTTGCTTCTCGATGAAATAAAATATGTTATTCACTCTAAAACGACAAGTATCATCTATATATACAAAATATTCATATATATACAACATATATATACGGTGTGAAGTGTTTTGTAAATGTCAATCTAACACAGACAAATGAGCATACATCATGTATGTAAGGAATTTATTGTTTAAAACAAACGACGGCAGTATGCTTGACTTGATTTTATACATCTAGAAATAGAATAGATTTACAGCGCGTTTCAACCGAATGTTACAGATAATAACACGTAGCAACAATACGCAATCAAGTTATAAAATATTTATATCAGCGTAATTGTTATTATACATTTAAAGTAAAAAAATATTATTTATATGTAAATGGTATGTCAGACTTGAATGCCGAATGTTGTCAATGAAATGACAACAGATGAACATATTTCAGTCCCACATATAAGCTATAAGAAATATGGTAAATTGTGAATCCCGTTCACATTTTCAACTATTTAAATACATAATGCGATTTTTTAAAATTTTAATTATGGTCGTGATATTTGTTCTATTTATGTATAAAAATGTTTTTTGTAATAATTGTTTAGTTTATAACCATTTTATGTTCTGGAAGGTATCCAATCCTCTTGAACCAGCTCATTAAAATATATACAACAGTATATTATTATAGCATCGTCAATTGTAATACTTTTGGAAGAATTTTTGCTCAAGAAATAAGATGGCATATTAATTCATTAATTAATATCTTTGGCAAGTCAGTAGATTCACATATATGTAGGTATGTACTAAAATCAACTTAGTCAATGACTGACATATTGTTATATAAAAAGAGGTATTGAACCATAACAAACTGGTTATATCTTTCAACAAAATACATGTGATTCGAGATATTCCTATTGCGTCATTTGGCTTAATTTAACTAATCATTTCGTCGATTGTACAGGTTCATGGTCATGAACATGCACGACTGTGCGTGATGCCCTTGCGGCTATAAAGAAACTATAGTATGTCTTTAAATTAGACGATATTTAGATTCCAGAGAGATATTACCATCTGAGTTCCGAGAGAGCAGAAAACTCGTTTAGCGAGTTTGGCTGACTAATGGTTGAGAATGATTTTTGTATTGTAATCTATACTATGCCTGAATGTATCCAGCTTGATATAAAATGTTGAATCTAACAGTTGCATTGTTATTCCGGGTAAGACAAACGTCTTAAGAAAACAGCAAGAAGAAATACACAACGTGAAGGAGAAGAAAATACGATCCGAGATATATCCTAGACGATCACAAGGCTACGAAAACATGTAGTAAGAAAAGATGCATGGATCATACGTAGGATGTGGCGACCGGTTTGACCACCGCGACCCCTGCCCGCTCTCCACGCCAGACAGAAAGGCCTAAGGTACTACACAATTTGCATTTTCTAAATAGAGTTGCTTCCCTTAGTATAGCTATAATATATATATATATATATATATATGAAAAGCTAAAGACAATACTCCTAGGTATTGAATACACAAAAATATAAATGTTTTTGAAAAAAGAACTACATTGTTTGTTGATTACTAGCATTTTCGCTTATTTTATTAAGCTCATCAGGTAAATGACATTTAGTTAATACAACAATGTCTATGACGTCATAGTAACACAGTTGTAGAAAAATGGGACATAAATAGTGTAGTGAACTGGATCTCCGGATAGAGCAGATTACTGTGGTAGAGTGGGCCTGGCTCTATCCGTGTGTTCCGTTGAGGGTTCACTACTGTAGAGGTGTGGGATTAGCCAACCAAGCAGCTGGCTCAGAAAGACTAACACCAGATTAAACAGCAACTCTCTTTATTATTCTCCTGATACAAAAATAAATCATTTCCAACCAACACTCGTCAGCACTATACTGTTTCTAGTCGGGCTCTCTAAACGCCCCTTGACGGGCTCTATTAATCGCTCCTTATCGGGCTCTCTAAACGCTTCTTGTCGGGCTCTCTAAAACGCTCCTTGTTGGGCTATCACTATCGCTCCCTATACGTCGGGGTCAGACTCGTAATCGACCGGTATCTGTCTTACCTCGGCTGATCACGACTTCAACTCCACTAAATTGGACAGCGCAAGGTAGTATATACCCCAGAATCACGTGACATAACCACGTGGTACTAGCCACACCTACTGTTGCTGTCAATCCGAAGCACGTGCAACCAATAGATGGTGGGCTAATGACAGCGCGTGTAAAGACGGAGTTACGAAAATGAACTAACAATATACATAAGCATTAAAATATAGGCGACACAATAACAAAGCTACAGTTCTTAAAAATGTACAATTAAATATACATAAGCATTAAAATATAGGCGACACAATAACAAAGCTACAGTTCTTAAAAATGTACAATTAAATTAGATAATTACTAATTACTAAATACTAACTGTGAGAGGGAAACAGCCTTCCTCGCCTAAGTGACCAATAAACAATGACTGAGACCTGCGCGATGAGTTCGTCTAAACTGAGGACGCAGATCGGGCTATGAATTTGCGTATCAGATCACCACAATAGAACATGAAATAAGACAACAATAACTAGGCCGACATGTAATGAAACTACTACAGTTTTGCATATTTTGTCAATAAGATATGCTTTTTGGGGTTCGCTAAATTTACAACCACCACAAACATCTATATATGTCCATTAAGTGGGATCATCCTATATTGTGGATTGAGTATATGATGTCGATGGCGGTTCATCCTTTAGCATACTTATAGTTTTTCCTATGTACCGTCTATTACATCCAGAGCAAACAATCACATATAATATGGTTTAACAGTTCATGGGTTGCTTAATATGGAAACGTTTATTATCGGTGATCTGGATTGAGGAGCCCGTAATTATTATTTTACATCTTTTACAATTTATTTCTCCACATTCACTTACCACCGGTGTATCTGAACTAGAATCAAATTTAGAAGATATTAATAATTTCGCGAGATTTCTTGGCTGTTAAAGACTGTTAATAATCTTAGTTTTAGACAAAATTTCGACATAACTTCGCTATTCTTAAAGAATATGTAAATTGTTATTTACTAAGGACATTCCATCTTCTTGTGAGGGTTAAATGTTGTGACAAAAGCAACATTTAGATTTTCGCATGCTGGGTGTGATTTTGGTACTCTTAATTTTGTCTGATTTAAATTTAAGGCCCGGGTCGTTGCATCTTCTATGAGGGGGGGAAAAGAGAGGGAGAGAGAGAGAGATGGGGTTTAAGACAAACTATGCCATTTTGGGACTAACATTTATTTGATTGCGCATACAGGGTGTTTTAGCAGTGAGAGGAAAGCAAGGATTCCACACGACGAGTGGAATGCCGCCACCAAATCGGTTAATTTCTCTGACGCATACTTGAGCGTAACGTTCACCTCGTCTGCAGTACAATCGGACCCTGTCATCGCCAAATCTCAAAGTGAATCGAGATTCCACTGTCTTTGAGTAAATCTTATGTTTCTTGTGGCCCACACAAGTCGGTTACGGCGATGACGTGGTGTCAATATTGGTCCATTATAGGGCCTCCGAGCTCGAAGACTAGCAGCCTGCAAGCGATTTCGAACAGTTTGTGCAGTTACCCTTCTACCAAACATCTCTCTGCTTGTGGAGGTTGCAGTGACAAATCTGTTTCTAAGATGACGTAATCGTATTGCTTGATCTTCCTGGAGTGACGTCACTTTTTCCAGTTCAAGTTACGTGTGCGTGTTCAGTTTAAGCAAACTTTCATCGATTGACCTCACGAGTTCGTGTTTTTCAGGTTTTTCATCTTTATATGCTCAAAAGTTAGTGACTTTACAATTTTATGAAATTAAAGGCTTCTTACTACTTACTATCGTTAGAAACACTTACCAGAAAAAAAAATGTTGAAATTCATCAGTGTCAAGTTTATAATTTGGCTGAGTATATGAAAAAAAATAATTTTGAAAGTTTCTGTTATGGCGTGAATATATGGTATAATGATCAAACCAAAACCAAACTGGCACACTGTAAGCCAGCACACCATAAGAAATTTACTTATCAGGACCCGATTCCTAGCAAATTCTTAAGCACGTTCTTTTGCTTAGATTTCAAGTCGACTTTGTATTTAAGTAAACTTACCGCATTTTGTGTTCTTAAGAACGTCCTTGTGCTTAGATTTTAAGTAAACTTCAGTGTAAGCATAAGTACGTTATTTTGTGTTCCAAGAAAAAATAAGCACAAGTCTCAAGCAAGGTATAGGTCTTGCTTATACCCCCGTCAGACCGGAGTTGCGTCCTTACTGCGCTTCTACTGCGACAAAAATGGTCTCAGAGCGAGTCAAGATCGCCATAAGCGTGGTAACAGCGCGGTGGAAACACTAGATATCGTGCTGTGGTCTCCATGGTCGCCAATGATCGCCGAGCCACGACGTTTGTTTTGAACATGCGCATATGATCTGGAAAGCTGCGAGAACGTGATGAGGTCGCAAAAGTCCTTATTGCGCTGCTACGGCGACAAAAATGTTTCCAGAGCGTGCCAAGATCACCCTGAGCGCTGTGGAAACGCGAGATATCGTTCTGTGGTCTCCATGGTCGCCAATGATCGCTGAGTAACGGCGTTTGTTTTGAGTATGTTCAAAGCAAACGCCAAGGTCCTGTCATATGACATTGAAAACCGAGAGAACGTGGTTGGTCGCGAGGGTCGCGCGATAAGCGTGGCAACATCTCTATGAACGTAGCACACGCGCAGTACACTCATGGAAAAGACGCTGCGAAAATTGTAACATTTGCAACGGTGCCTTCATGGCGTCTTCACCACAACCCTCACGCGTTGACCGCTACCCCACCCAGCGCTCTGAGTCCTTATGGCGTTGTCATAGCGATGTTACGATGATTCCACCACTGTTGCGCGACTGCATCACGACCTCATGGGGCTACCTCTTAAGCATATGGCGATTTTATGAGGTTCCCACAACGTGTATGGAGTTCTTAATACGACCATGGCGCGGTTACCAAGCTTGCATTATTCGCTTATGGCGACCATGCATTTCATGCAAGACTTGCTTTGAAAACGGACGATTCAAAGGTCATCTTGAAATTTCGAAAAAAAATCAAACCAGCTTGCAAAGTCGCCGTGATCACGTGGTGGAAACGCACGTGTAGTTCAGATAAGACGTGTGGTTGAGCGACGCGGGTTCGCGGTGACCGCTTATAGATCTCAATCGAAACGCCATAAGCGCGGAGAGATCGTGACGAACCCGCCGCGAGAATGCTATATAAACGCACAGGTCGCAGTAAGAACGCGACTTTTTTAAGGTTGTAATTTTGGGACATTTTTCCGCGTTGTGTTCACGCTTGCCGAAGACCTTGTGTATTTCCAGGCCGCCGTTCGGTCGCAGAGCGCAGTAGGGTCACCACTCCGGTCTGACGGGGGTTTACCAACCTTAAGTCTGTTTCTGCTTCAAACAAGATGGCTGACAGTTATTCAACGGCATTTCCTAATCTTTTGATACGTAAGAGACAATTTAAAGGCAGAGAAATTCCTTAAGAAACATATTCTCGAGAAGTATGCTATAGAAAATTTCGCTTTTGCCCTGAAACCATTTTATTTAGACCTATTTACCAATTAGTAGACAACACAAAGATCAAGCGACCCCGCAATTTTTCAGAGTGCTTTTTTGTTTTGTTTTTTTAGCTTGTGCACTATTTCATATGTGTATAGGGGACATGTCAAATGCATCTAAATCGATCATTTGCCGGGAAACAGACGACAAATTTATGACATGATTCGCATACCAAAACTGTTTTTAAGCTGTTTGAGAGCACCATAGTCTCATTGTACCAGTCGCAATGTGCTTAGACTCATTCTTGACTTGTGCTTACGTAAGAATGGTCTTAAGAATTTTATTAAGATTCTTACGTAAGAAAAAGTGAAGCATAACTTTGTGCTTACTTTAAGAATTTTCTAGGAACCAGGCCCTGGATGCAATTTAAAATTACCAATCTAATAACGCAAACACATACTTGAAAGTCAAGTCGGTGTTTTCACGATAACGTAATGAAATCCGAATTGCCATGGGTTACGATTCATCGACCATTTCGTCTCATCAATGTAACTCACAGTTAATTAAATATTTAACAGTCAGGTTGATTTCGCCTTACCCACTTTACTCACGGTAAATTAAATATTTTACAGTCAATTTGAAGTCATAACAGAAATAAAATAAAATGACTAGGTTTTATCGACCATTTCTTCGTACACTTAAATAACGGCAGAACTACGATGCTATGTGACAAATCATTTCTAAAGGAATATAGATTTTCAAGTAATATAATTAAGCCACTGAACAAGGAGGACATTATAAGGTTGTTGGCAATGTGGTCACGTGGTATAGGAAATTAAGTTTTATTATTGCGCTTTTAAACTGGTGCTGTTGAAGTGCATGACACCCTCCCTTACAGTTCCATATTGATATTTCATACTTACATTTTACAGTTCAAGAGTAACCATGGCTTCCTGATTCCCAAACAGAATTATCAGAACAAGGTGTGCCAGATGTGACTATCTTTCGTCACGGCACCGAAAAACGAGGTTTGTGACACTACATTTAGGGATATGTCGTGATCGTCTCGGCACTAGATGTGACTAATCGGGAACTTCCATAAATGGACCTGTGACACTAGCTGCTGCTGTCAAGAACATAACTCGCCAATAACACTCACTCAAAGTGTGAAGCTATCAATGAGGAGAGAGTGAAATAGGGATTAACGTCCACTCGTCACAAACTAGATCATTCCAGGACGCGGGAGGAAACCGGAGAACCCGGAGAAAACCCACGAGATTGAACTGGTGATCCTACTCTTTGTCACAGCGCGCACATGCTAAATATTTGGTCATCCAATTCCGCTATCAACAAGGAAACATGTGTTATCGATACCTATTCAACAAATTATATCCAATATTCAAATAAAGGATGGACAAAAATATGGATAATTAGAATTGAGAAAAGACGCTCATATCGACGACTTCGTAAAATAAGACCGTTTTAGTCAAAATTTTAATTGTTCATGAAATCATTAAACGTACGAGATGATATGTAGAATATCCATATCAATAGCACATATTTCCTTGTCGGTTATTTTATTTTCAATACTTTCGGCGCTATAATAGATTATAAACTGACAATTTTAATAATCCATAATTTTGACTATTTTCTTGTATGAAATCATTTGAATGCTGGATATGATTTGTAGAACGTGCATATCTATATCTTTAATATTTATTTTAGCTAATAACGGTCACTTTTGCACTACTTTGGGTGCTATTGACAAAAGACGCGCACCTATCGTATGACCGCATTTCCACGGACCTTCTATCCATCCGATAAAGTCTACATAAGGTGCACATACTCTATCTCCAACTATCTTCAACTATACAAGGAAACTTGCGCACTAAACTTATAAAATCCTTTAAATAGTTTTATGACCATCATATTGACTTGATTGGTAAATATAACATGTCTCTCTGAGCTGTTATTCTAGATATATTTAATTGACGCGTATCCTATTTACTATCTCTCTGATTTTTCTACTACATCATTAACACTGTTCATCACGTGTATTTTGCATACTGATAGTCCATTGGCCAATCACGCTATTTTACCGAGATTTCGACTAATAGTTTGGATGCAGCTATGGCGGGTGTGGCGCCAGGTAGGGTAATAGGCTTACTCTTCTAGACACCTGTTACCACTGCTTGTCGTGTATTTTGTACACGATGAACAGCCCATTTGCTGATTACACTATTTTGCCTCGACCGTTTGACTAATTTTGACTAATGGTTTGGATTGTTCATATTTGGTTTTATTTTCTTCCCAGACGCACACAGACCTAGACCTTCATCCACCCTCCAAGCTCGTATACATATAGTCTTGAACATGTGGCAACTGATTTAAGGATGTTGCTAAAAGAGGGTGGAGGGGGTTATGTCATGTAACCTTCAGGGGCGGGGCGGGGCGGGGACGGAGCCAGCGTCGGTGTTAAGGATGAGTGAATAGGGATGGGGCCAGAGTTGGCGTTTTGGAGGGGTCGAGGTCGGGGTGTTTAGGATGTGGAGATATCACCATGAACAAAAGTATGCAAAGCGTGAAATCGTATGGGAATTATTATGTTACAAAGTTAAAAACCAACGCAGACAATGAGCGTATGACACATGCTCCTTTTGTGTGCCACTGTGAAGCTATATCTACATGTACCATAATCCTGCAACCGACGTTTATAAAACCCATCCTTTGGCGACCCAAAAAATTTTTCTATTATACGACAAAAAATGTTGTCTTGTGTTCCTACTTCAAAAGCAAATACTTCTTAATACTTCTTAACATTCGCTTTAATGTTGACATGCTTATGCATTTACTCATAAACCCAGCACGACAAGTAAAAAAAGACAACCCACATGGTTGGAGAGGAGGTCCTTTTCCTTGTTACATACACACTAATGCTATAAATTTATACGATAAGAACAATTTATAATATATAATATAACGGTTACAAGGTGAGAACAATTTATAATAAACGTATATAATAAACAGTTATGAGATTAGAACAATTATAATATATACAGTTACAAGATAAAAGCAATTTACAATATATAATGTGAACAGATAAGAACACTTTATAAGATTAGAACAATTTATAATATAAACGGTTACAATTTGTAATGTTTAATATAAACAGGTATAAGATAAGAAAACTTTATAGTACATGTATATACAGTTATACGATCATTTACAAAATAAGAACACTGTATAGTACATGCAGTTATAAGAATAAGATAAGAACAATTTATAATATATACAGTTACATAACAAGAACAATGTTTAGTACATACCATACAGTTATAAGATAAGAACAATTTATAAAAATATAATATATACAGAATAAGGTAAATAGTTGTTATAACGAAATGAAATGTAATGGAGTTTAACATCCCACCTGTCTTCGTTTGTTCGTTCTTGGGGTTTAACGACCACTTCCACCTTTGTTGGGATGGCCTAGTGGTCTAGAGTGCCGCGCTTCGACCTATAGCTGACCGGTCACCTCTGGCTTGCGGCTGTGGTTTCGAGCCCTGGTGTGAGCGTATGTGGCATGGGGATAGGGGCGCCTTCTCAACCTTGTGGGTTTCCCCAAGGCACACCGGTTTCGTCCCACTGCTAAAGATCCTTACGCGCAAGCGAATTATTGAAATAAAATGAAACCATATGTTAGTCCCAAAATGACCTTTCTCTCTCCCTCTCTCTCTCCACCTTGGGTGATATCGTAGACTTTTCTGTATTGATTGGGCTAATTGAGACGGGCGCACGCAATACAGCGTGCTAGGACGATATTTTGAAAGGGCATATAAGAACAATGTATAAGATAAACAACGTATGGTAAATACAAGATAAGAACAATTTATAACACGTGGTAAATACTAGATACATCAAGATAAGAACAATTTACAACACGTGGTAAATACTAGATACAATAAGATAATTATTTATACCCCCTAGATACAATAGGATTAACACTATATCATTAGAACAATTTAAAACGCATAGTAAATACTAGTTACAATAAGATTATAACAATTTATAACACGTCGTAAATACTAGATACAATAAGAAAAGAACAATTTATAACACGTCGTAAATACTAGATACAGTAAGAAAAGAACGGTTTGTTACATGTGATAAATACTATTTCAACACGATGAGAACAATTTATATAACATGGTAATTTAAATACTAGATGCAATGCAATAAGAACAATTTGTAACATTGGTAAATGCTACATACAATACGATAAGAACAATTTGTTAACTCGGCGGTAACTGTGGAGACACTATCAGCGATACAGAACATTCGAGACCTTTCAATTGGTTGTCCCCGTAAAGGAGCCAACACATGTCTAATCTAGAGTCTACGTATGAGTGTTTTTAAATGATGTATAAGTTTGGGAATATCAGATATGATTATAAGGGCGAATGGTAGGACAGCGAAGATAAGCCCAAAATAACCAATAGTAGTTGAACTGGGTCTCTCATCTTTCTGGCTGACTTTCTTCCTAATAACGGACGATATTTTACTTTTGTCGACAGTTAATTCCTTGTAAATGCTGGTGACGGCTTCCTCCTTCATTGCTGATTCCGATGTGACCACAACAACGTCTTGACATACTTGCGATCTCAAAACTCCGTCAGATCCTAGCATAGTCACCTCTGTAGATGAAGGGTGAATATCAAATTCAGCGGTCTGTGTACATAGCATCACTATGGTGGTGGTTGGGGAGCATGGTTCTACTACTGTAGTGGTTGGGGAACATTGTTCTACTACTGTGGTGGTTGGAGAACACTGTTCTACTACTGTGGTGGTTGGGGAACATGGCTCCAATACTGTGGTGGTTGGAGAAGATTGTTCTACTACTGTGGTGGTTGGGGAACATGGCTCCAATACAGTCGTGGTTGGTGAACTTGGCTCTACTGATACGGTGGTCAGGGAACTTGGGTCCACTACCGTGGTGGTTCGGGAACTTGTCATTCCTACTGTGCTGGCTGGAGAGCCTGTCTCTACTACTGTGGTGGTTGGGGAGCCTACCTCTACTACCCTGCTATTTTGGGAATCTATCTCTACTACCTTATTGTTTTGGGAACTTGTCTCTCCGACTGTGGTGGTTGGAAAACCTGTCCCTACTACTGCGGTATTTGCGGAACTTGGCTCTACTAATGCGGTGGTTGCAGAACTTGGCTCAACTACTGTGATGGTTGGGGAACCCACCCCTCCTACTTTGATGATTGGGGAACCTGCCCCTACTACTGCCGTGTTTGGTGACCTTGACTCCACTACATTCCTGTTTGAGGAACTTGGCCCCACTACTGTGGGGTCTGCAGTACTTGTTTTAAAAACTGTAATAGTAATAAATAATATGCCCATCTATAAAACGCTACTACACTCAACGTGTCCAATGCTCATAATACAATGATATTATCCAACAATTTAAGTTTTCAAGTCATATTTAAAGTGAATGAGTGATTTATTTCTGTAGCGATTTATTGGCGGTTTATTCCAGTTTATATCACGACTTAGAACAAGAAATCGCCAAACAGCTTTTTAACTTAGGGACACATTGTAGTGTTCTGTGTGTTTTTGAACGTAACATCCCGACACTAATAGATACAGGGCAATATTTGGAAATTGATCCTGGCTTTAAAAGGCATCACGATCCTTCATAACCGCTGACGTCTTCCTCCTTCAACAACCCAAACATGTCCTCGGGGGTCACAGATTTAAGGTTGACTTTAAAGGATTGCGTGACAAACTGATTTTCTGACGAGTTAAGTGTGTTGTAGACGGTATATTGCTAAGGTAGGGAGTGGGAAGGAGATGGTGCACCCATATTACTCAGATGGGGAGGGGGAGGCTTTCGCATACTTACATATTGACTTTCTACAGTAGATGGTGTCCTGGTGTCTTACATTCTCATTCGTCCAAATATAATCAACATTTGAAACTTGTAGAAGTTTTGCATTACTCCAATTACTGTCGTTAAAACTGTAATAGAGATAATATATAAAATAATGGCATGGGGTGTAACAATGAAAGAGAGAGAAATAGGGTTTAACGTCCCCTCGACACAAACTAGGTCATTTTGGGACTAACATATGGTTTCATTTTATTTCAATAATTCGCTTGCGCGTAGGGGTCTTTAGCAGTGAGAGGAAACCGGAGTGCCCAGAAGAAACCCACGAGATTGAGAAGGCGCCCCTATCTCCAAGCCACATACGCTCAAACCAGGGATCGAAACCACAGCCGCAAGCTAGAGGTGACCGGCCAGCTATATGTCGAAGCACGGCACTCTAGGCACTAGGCCACCCCAACCCCCGTGTAACAATGAAATAAAATAAAACGAAATATGGTGCAACGTCGTAATAATAATAAAGTACATTTGTAATGGTGCTCACTCCACCCATATTGCATGTTCGAAGCGCGTGGAAGATAATAGCTAATCCTAGTAATATTCAACGTCATACTATTCTACTCAAGCTAGGCTGATTAAGACGTACGGCAAATACAAGATGGCTTCCTCTCTGTCATATTAGTGAGAAATAAAATGGGGTTTCAAGTCCCACTTTTCTGCCAACCGAACACCTAGCGACTGTTCATTACCAGGCCTCTACCCCGTGACACTGACGACCTGACAAGGACAACTGTCTAGTCGTTCGGATGGTACCAAAAACCAAGGTACCGTGTACACATTGCCGTGCACGTAAAGGATCCCTTGACAGTTGGAATTCGATATAAGTGTAGGCTGTAGCGCCGTTGACCGGGCAAAATTTCCCTCATACTTCACTGCATGGCGTATGTCCGTCTTTATTAGCAAAGGTGGTGGCTGAACAGTAGGACGTTAAACCCCATTTCATTCCATTTCTGACCAGGTGAAACCAAACCGGACAACCCCTGAGAAATAAAACCTTGGATCTCCAGACTAGAGAGGCAGACAGTGCCGTACTTAGCACGTTATTCGGGATTCGGGATTCAAATAACGAGTCAACACGTTATTCGGGATTCGCCTCTAAAAAAGAGCGGTCTACCTTCCACGCGACCATTTCCTTGATACCTCCGAACCTAGGGGTAAGTGAACGTCGGTTGGCCGACGAGCACGGAGACAGCAGCTTCTCCAGCGAATAGGGTGCTGACTGGTTTGTTGGAAAGCACGGGGCAGTACGTGAACTTTTGGTGACTATTCCCTCGCTACCCCCGATCGTAGGGGTAAGTGAACGTTGGGTGAGCGACTAGCAAAGAGACGACCGTTTGTTATGCAAAGAGGGTACGGGGCAGTCCTCTCACACAACCACCTGTTTTATTGCCGAATCTCGAAAAACTTGCTGGCTTATTGTTCAGGATTCACGAATAACGAGCCAGCGAATATAGTCGAATCCCGAATAACGTGCTTGCTGAATAACGAATAACGATCCAGCACGTTATTCGGGATTCGCCACTAAAACTGAACGTTCTTTTGTGAGCGTTTTATTTTGCACCAATACTGCCATTGTAATGTATTCTTTAATAGTTATCCATTCTTTCGAAGAAAATCCTTAAATTTATGATTAAATAAATGACACGCAAATTCGTGAAGCGTTCCATATTTTTTTCTCGGACTTATCTTTCAAAGCAACTGCAAATGGAACAATCACATCGATAGTATAATTAGTAAAGTATCAAAATTAGTAAACAGCCTTCGCTCCTTGAAATATCGTCTAAATAGAAAATCGCTACATACCCTATATTCTTCCTTTATTCTACCGCACTTTGATTATGCCGATGTTATCTGGGACGGATGCACTGACTACTTATGTAATAACCTTGAGTACTTACAGCTTGACGCACTACGCACTATTTGCGGGGCAGTTAAGGGTACTAGCCATACCTCCCTCTACGCAGAAACTGGGTTTATTCCACTCAAAGAAAGACGAAACCGACATAAATTAAAACTACTATACAAAATCATCAATAACCTAACCCCTGCTTATCTTAAGAATCTCATAAATCTAGAACCCTCAAACAAATATTTCCTTCGTAATGAAGACAATTTAAAAGAAATTCGATGTCGTACTGAAATCTTTTCTAAATCGTTCATCCCATCAAGTATAAGAGAGTGGGAATAAACTCAGTACCGATGCAAGGAATTCTAGATCTCTGAAAATTTTCTCCGACCATCTATCCAAATCTGATATCAAAGTTCCTTCGTTTTATTATAATGGCCATCGGAAATCTCAAATAATTCACTGTAAATTACGACTTCGATGCTCTGACCTGCAGGGTCATAAATTTCTTCGACACATTGCCGACAGTCCCGCATGCCTCTGCGGCCACATATTTGAAGATCCTGATCATTACCTTCTGCGATGTTCCTTACATTCAAATGCACGAACAGAAACCATTGACAAATTACAATATGATTTTAAAAATATAAACTGTCTTTTATTCGGTTCCAAAACCTACAGTCGAGAAATTAATACTAATATTTTTAACCAGGTCCATGAGTTTATTAACATGTCAAACAGATTCTAAACTCAATTCGATCAAGTAATATTTTAATGTATAATCTTGGCTAGTCTATCTAATTTTGTTTATTATCAAATAATCCTCACTTTGCTTGCATATGTATAATTATTAATTACTATGTATACTGTACATGTTCACCCATTTTATTATGTTTATATAATATGTATGTGTTTGCCATTTTAACTATGTATATACACCCATTTTTCATTAATAATATGTATACAAATTACTTAGGGAGAGGGGTTTTACATAGGCTAAGCCTGTTCCCCAATCCCATTCAGACAACCTGAATAAAATATTGTTTAAAAAAAAAATAAATGTCCGGGGATGTAACAATGTATGTAATTTAGGATGCACAACAAAAATAACGAGGCAATGGAAAATAGATACTAGATGATCGTGGGAAAACTCGGCTTTGACGGTTCTTTTAGTTCCTTCAATCAGTATCCAATAATATGTCGTTACTTGTGAAAATAATCATCAGGGTTTCATATTTAAAGCGAGAATTTCATATTTTTAAGTTATATTTTTTAAAGGGACAATAACACTCTTGCTGGCTTGGCAGCTCTAGAAAATAAATAATAGTCTTATTCTAAGTACTAGATGTTTATGTGTCCTACCTGGTGTGTAAATTATCCATTACATCATATTTACTTGTCCAGAGAGTTCGAAAATATTTTAAAATCCAAGTCCCTTTTGAAAAGGTTTACGTTAACCTTTTCAAATCATGCAGTTGAATTTTTCCAATTTTTTAAATTAGGTGTGTTAAGATGAAATTTGTATCATCCATTAATTTGAATATTGTAAAATAATACAATTTGTTGACCAGAATAAAGATTGGGACATATTATTCAATTACAACAAGGGTGTTATTGGGGCTTTAAAATGTATTAGAATAAAGCTTTAAAATTTATTAAAATAAATAGTCCTATCTTGTTAAAGAATAATCCTATTAATCCTATAATTCACTATTACCAGTTGACCATTAGCCCATTAGTTTTAACTTACCCGACTTTGGTCCAACCTTCTTCTTTGTCTTCTGAACATTTCCAAGTTGTATCTGTTCTAATACCGTTACTCAAACCAACATTAAGGCCACGCACCCCCTCCTTATTATTACACCTGATTGCTACCAATTCTGTACTATTTGGTATACTGATTCGTGAGGGATAATACTTAGAGTTATCAGCATCCCTTGGATATTGAACACCGTCGGCGTAGAATTCCATTTCATCATAGCAGTATGCCCTTACAGTTATTTGTGCATCGACTACATAAATAGAGAGAGAGAGAGGTGGGGTTTAACGTCCACTCAACACAAACTAGGTCATTTCCCGAGCGCGTAGGGGTCTTTATCAGTGGGAGGAAACCGGAGTGCCCAGAGGAAACCCACGAGGTTGAGAAGGCGCCCCTACATAAATCAAGTATATATTTAATACAAACGATCAGAAAGGAACATTTGGTTTGTAGGCAAACGAACAAAACCTTATCAAGAATATGTTATCACTGACCCCTCAATCAGGGACGGGTCCAGGAATGTTTGCAGGAGGGGGTTTGTCAGGTTTCTGTTTCGGAAATCTGCCATCATCGTCTCTAAATTACATAGACATACATACAAATTGAGCTTTTTAAACAGAGAAATCATTTTTATACTGATGTAGGATCACTTTGTGATGTAATTTCATTGATGCAAGCCATAATTTTTTTATGTAGCTGAGCAGGGAGGAGTTTGGACCACCTCCCCACCCCCACATGCCGGCTGATATACGTGCCACATCCAGGTAGGTGGGATCTTGCACGTCTGAAAAAGGGGTATACTTTCTGAAATGATATGTTAGTGAAACCAATAATTTCTGTCGAGTCGAAATCGAAGATTCTTAATGAGATTGGACACTAAATATTAAATAGCTCAGCGACTGTCAAGCGACTATACTCCCTTCAGGATGGAACTAGGCATAGTACCGATATTGGTATTGTTAGATAACTGATCACATCAGCTCACCTATCTGCCAAAACTCAAAAACTATATTCACGCAACGTATCATGTGACGTTACCAATACGTGATACGGTTGGGAAAAATTCCACTTGCGTTAAAAATTCAAAAAGTTATTGTAGTTTTTTCCTATTCGCTATTTATTTACAAAGTGATATCGTTTAGTTTCGTCGATTTCATTGCTCCCAAATACTCGTTTCAGACAAGATTAAAAAAACGTATGTTTCTTTTAATTTTGCACAGTTCTTAAAATCTTCGTTGAATTGCCCGAGACGAGTGTTGCAGCGTTCAAAATTAGCAAATTGTTTCTAATTTTATTTTTTGTACCTTGAATAAACTTAAACGTATGATAGTTTCGGTTGACCACGATTATTGACGTATAGGGTTTAGGGGAATCAAATCTTTTTAATTTGTTTAGGAAAGACCAACATGCGCTTTTTAATTTGTTGTCCATCTATTCAATTCGAATTCGGAAACAAAGATATTAGTTTCGTTCGTATATAAAGTGACGCTTATCGACGACCTTGAAAGTCACACCGATGTGCTTACATGATACTCTGAGCTGTAGGTTTTGTTGGCGTGTTATTAGATTTGGGTCTCGTAGTTACAACCGCGTTAACGTTCATATCGGAAACGTTGAAGTTTTAAGTGCATGACACAATTATGACATTTCTAATCTAAAGTGTGATTATATAACACAAAATTATTTCTTCCCCACGAGGTTGAGACTTGCGGCCATCTTTTCATTAGCCGTCGCGTGAATCAATGTTTTTGAGGTTAAAGCCACATCGACAGGGGAAGCTGTCTAGTCATTCGGATGACGAAAAACCGAGATCCCTGTCCGGGCAAAATTTCCCTCGTAGCACACTGTACGACGTATGTCCGTCTTCATTAGCCCGGTTAAACCCGATTTCATTTTTTATATCATTTCTTACATTCAAATTGATATGAGTGTTGAATTGAAAGTTACTGTCAAACAGTTACTTACTCCTGAATTCTTTACAAATTCAGTTGGTTTGACTTTGACCTCGCCAATAGACACACGATCAGCGTGTCGGTTTTGTCGGCATTCAATTTTGAAAAATTACATTTCATCCACGTATATTCACAAAAGATGACTCAATTATTTCGATGTCAGTATCCACATTTGGCTTGTTTGCCAGAGGCGAATTTTCGACAGTGCCCTTTTTTACTACTGAAAGTGCCTTTCAACTAGCTTTTTTGCTCGATTTTGAGGCTCTTTTTCTATGATTTCCGAACGTTTAGACGAAAATATCAGCCAAATAGCTCTTGGATTGGCTACAGATGCAAGGAAATGACGGATATTTTTCTTGCCCCCCCCCCTTCTCAGCGGCCCTCTCAGGGTAGCGAGCCAGCGTCTTACCCACTTAGCCACGTGATCCTCTGCACTGTTTAGACCTCTAATGGAACGGCAATTGATTACCAGGAAAACCAACGACAAAAATTGACCCGAAATCTTAAACGGGTAAGCGGTTTTGACTTTCACGTCAAAATGACTGCAATTTCGAGACAAGGTCATTACACCATTCTTCTATATTTCGATGTTTAAATTTCATACGTACACGGACTTTTATTTATGAGATTTTTAAAATCGCGATGGTTCCTTAAACGATCTATGATGCTGTTTCTTCTTTCTGAAACCTTGGCAGATGGAATATGATATAAGAGTAGGACATAAGGTTAAACATTTTCATTTCATTTGTAAATTGTCCATAACCTTAAATAAAACTGTAAATTAAATAAATACTAGTATGTGTTACAGTGTGAAGCACATAAACTAAGAATATTAGCTGACGACTGGGACCTTAGACGTCACCGAACGCTACGTATTTCTATGTGGTATAAAAGAAAAACTATTAAAAGACGGCGGCACAATGATCAGCAGTGAATATTCGCTAGGCCGCTACAATCACTGATAAGGATGACATCGATGCGACTTCATGTTTCCCAAATATTACCTTTTTTCCACAGACAAATTAAATTCTAAAACATGTTTTTTTTATGTTTTTTGAAAAAAAAATGAAGACTTGTAGGTAAAGAATATTTCCTATTTAGTGTAAATGGGTGGGTATTAAATGGTAAACAATGCACGCGCCACTGAGCCAATGACTGATGCCGCATGATGTGGGTTTCATCCGGGCACTCCGGTTTCCTCCTACTGCTAAAGACCCCTTCGCGCAAGCAAATTATTGTTATAAAATTAAACACTGTGCTATTCCTGAAATGACCGAGTGTGTGTTGAGTGGACGTTAAACCCATTTCTCTCTCTTTATTTCCATCTGTATTATTTATATTTGTACTTGCATGATTTAATGGGATTCGCTTTGCTGTCCCTGGAGTATTACAATTCAACTATATCTATTGATGCATAACAACTGATAGCAACTAATATGGCATGGCATGGCATGGTGATCGAGATTTAGACAAAGAGCTTGCATTTCTCGCTATACTAGTTTATCAAAATTAGATAATGAAAAGGGAATATATGGAAAAAGTCAGTCAAATTACGTTATTATGAGAGGAGTTATCGTCGTTTATAGAGCAACGTACTCTTGATTGTTATTTTTAAATTAAATCATAAATCAGTTGAAAATCAAAACCATCCGAAGGATTATAGCGTTGATTATGGTCCTGACATAAATGTCGCATAAATGATTCATTTAACATTCGAGAGCCACATGAAATATCTGGAACAGGCACATTTAGCTCGTAAACAATGAGGGGGGGGGGATGACCTAGTGGTCTAGAGTGCCGCGCTTCGACCTGTAGCTGGCCGGTCACCTCTGGCTTGCGGCTGTGGTTACGAGCCGTGGTGTGAGCGTATGTGGCATGGAGATAGGGGCTCCTTCCCAACCTCGTGGGTTACCTCCGGGCACCCCGGTTTCCTCCCACTGCTAAAGACCCCTACGCGCAAGCGAATTATTGAAATAAAATTAAACCATATGTTAGTCCCGAAATTACCTACTTTGTGTTGAGTGGACGTTAAACCCCATCCCTCTCTCTCTCTCTTCTCTCTCTCTCTTAAACAATGAATCTTTATCCAGAATAACATCCTTTATATTCAGATATTATAAAATTTTAATACGTTTCACAATATTCCCAGCTTGATTACACACACTCTCTCTCTCCCTCTCAAAGGTTCGGGTACAAATGAATAATTAATTTTCATTGATACAAAAGAAATTGTGTTCGTTTATGTTAAATGCAATATGATGCTGATTTCATAGGGCGTACGAATATAAAACACGGTGGGTTTACATTGTTGCTATGTATTATCATCCTGAAACAATTGTTTAAATAGCAAACCATCAAAACTCAAGCTTCTATGAATATTTCATAGCTTGATTTTCAATTGTTGCTTTGTCGAAATGTTTAGTACTTGGATATTAAAATAGTTCTATTTTATTCCTATTAAATCACGTCAAGCATACTACCTCGGTTTATAGTATATTCCCCATAGAATAGCGTAACCGGAAGATAGACGTGAATATAACAATAAACAATACCAGTCTAGTTATTTATACATACTTTTTGTGCTCTTGATGAACTTTCTACAATAGATGGCGCCAACACCATTAATACCTGCAGTCGTCCAAATCCAAAACGGTAACAGCTTCGCATTTTTCCAGGCTGCGTCGTTAAATCTGCAATAATTATAGGCATCAACAGAATGGTGCGACATAAAATAAATGGAAAATGTTAGCGTCTTGTCTAGTTTGGATAACATCCCTATTTACGGTATAAGATATATAATTATGGTTTATTCCATACCCATTGATATGGTGACCGCTTACTATCATGTCGTAGTGTTGCGATGTCGTTCTTCGTAAGGCAACATGTAGAAATAGCGACATTTTAAACTGAGACTACGACATTTGTATATATTTTTTTTCACATGAATTACTACATTTCACTTTGAGCTATTTTGACACTATCAGGAATTTGAACTATCAACTTTTTAGCATTTATTCACTCGAAAAGCCAGTTAATCAGAGCAAGTTAAATAGGATTATGAAAGACAATTCTTATTGTTCATGATGTAAGATGAGCGATAAAGATAATTTTGTATGTGCTTGTAACAAATCGAGTCATATTAGATGTAATTATATACCTGTACAACTAGAAATATGCAAATATCTGTACAATTTATTAATAATATGAACAATAATAAATATTCCGTGAATTGTACAACTAGAAATATATCCCTGTTATTAATGCCGCTTTACGTTATAGATCAAACTATATTTAGAATTAAACAACTATTCAAATATCTGCTAGTTTCGTTTTTCTTTAATTCACTACTTTACTTATTTTGTAGCTTTGGGTCTCAACCCCACTTACTGGAATAAACTATTTATTAATTATTTATTACTTTTTACAATCTCTATAGAAGCCAAGATCTCACAAATCCATAGTAATTATTAATTTGTATTCTCGGTAACTACAACCTCTAAACTATTATTAATTCGTATTCTCAGTAACTACAACCTCTAAACAATTGTTAATTTGTATTCTCAGTAAATGCAACCTCTAAACAATTGGTAATTTGTATTCTCAGTAAATACAACTGATAACACTTAGTTTAGACAAATTGCCAACAACTTACTTTGGGGTCTTGGATAAACATCATGGCATATTTTAACTTACCTGATAGTGTTCCAACCGCCTTCTTTTACATTGGAACATTTCCAGCTGGTATCAGTTTTAATCCCGTAACTCAAGACAACGCTGATGCCATTCCAATCATTGCTGTTGGTACATTTGATTGCGATGATTTGTGTAGTACCAGAGATGTTGACGTGTGACACTGCTAGCCAGTTGTTATCATTTTTATGTATATATCGAACACCATCGGCGTAAAATTCCATTGTTTCATCAAACGTTGCGTTTCCAGTTATATTTGGATGGGCTACATAAGCAAAAGAGAGAGGGTCCGGTTTACGATATCACCTTAGGTGGAAGTGGACGTTAAACCCCACGAACGAACGACGGTCCGGTTTAACGTTCAGCGCACGTCCGCTTTTACATTTATATAAAATATATATCACATCAGAGAAAGCGGGCGTTTAAACACCAATGTACTACTACTACTACTACCACAAGACGGAATCTAGACTGATTTTAAAAAGTCCGTCTAAAAGACTATTAACTCACTGAAACTAATAACCGGAGACCTAATTCAAGGCATTAGTGCAGGGTAAGGTTGCAGCTGGTTTGTTAAACGATAAACTTACACATATGAAGCTGATATACCTATAATTTTTAAGTTTCATTGCATTTGCATTTGGCAATTCTAATAAACAAATAAACGAAAAAGAAAAAAATGGACATAAACTCTACCCTTACCACACTAGGTGACACACCAAACTTAGCTTCGATGGGCTGTTTAACCCTAACACGGCAAACTTAGCATCGATGGGTGATTCCACCCGAACTACAAAACGTCTGTACATCATATTTAAAACAGGGAATAGAACTAAATATATAGATATATATATAAACTTACAGATGCCAGTACAAACACAGCTCTGTACAACAGATAATATGACGACAATAGCCACCGGGTGCGTAACCCAAAATGTCATCTCTGTTATCAACTAAATATGAAAATAAATAAAACACATTGGTAATAAGATTAATTATATTTTAATAGTGGAGTTAACATTTTTGTAATTAGCATAATGCTACCCACGCCAATTTCTAATTCATTTACGCGCGAGGTTTCCATATCTGGGGTAGAAATCGGTAAGCATACCTTCGATCAGGTGTTTAAATTCACGCGTAATGGACATCTTCGCTACACACCACCCACGTTCAGCACTATTTCACTTTATGCCCTTTTGGAATTTATCCAAGAACCAACAGGGCCACAGCATATCCATACTAAATTATATTATAATCCACTTACTATTTTGAAATTACTTAAACTTGAATGTTTGGATTCAAATTAGCCTGATTTGCATACACTGAATATAGGGTTGTATCAATTGTTCTTGACATTGCCCATCGTAAATTGGACGTTGCGACTGAGGTCGATATATGTAACACCAAGAGTTCATTTCTAAATCTGCAATTTGCTAATAAAAGCATTGATGCTATCGGCGTTAAGCCAAATATTACACCATACGCACTGCTATTATTTCTTATACTTCTACATAACCCATTGCATCCAATATATATTTATTTACAGAAACGCATTATCTAACATCAATGCAAAAGTTTTATATGATAACCCTCTATCCTGTTCTTGTTCTACGTCGTCTCCTTTACCAACCAGTTGTAGATGTGGTCACTGGTGAATATAGTCCAGAATAATAAGCTTCGTGAGATTTTATCCAAAGGACCCAAATACCTGTTACCGCAACCATTTTCATGGGATCAAAATTTCAAACTTATTATGGATGTCGTAGAGGACTACGCTAGATCATGGGTCAAGAGGGTATGTTATTTCTGATACTCTCTCAGACGGGACTAAGTTTTAACAGTCGTTTACCAAAACAAGAACTTACATGTAACGTTTGTTAGTTGACATAAGGCCTAAATTTAATTGCAATGATGTTAGCATTGTTGAAAATCTCAACGCCTTCCATGACAAGTATGTCATTGTTCCGGCTGACAAAGCGTCCAATAACATAGTGTATATATGTAAACGATACTATTATGACTGTCTGTCATAACTTGTTTTGGGAAATCAATCAACAGTGCTACGTATAAACGATCTACTCTTAGTAGGGATGAAATTATATCCAATCACAGATCTGTACTTACTTCATTTGGTACTCCATGTGGAGATACCTTTACAGATCTACCCTTGTTATATTGGATACCTAAACTACATAAAAAAAATCTCTATAAGCAACGTTTTATAGCAGGTCCATCCTCTTGTTCCACAAAACCAATTTCAAAATATTGATATCTATATACTAACGGCAGTTAAAGAAGGTATTCAAAAATACTGTGACAAAATATACTCTCGTAGTGGTATTAATCAGATGTGGATATTAAAAAGAATTCCAAGAAATACTTTATGGTTTTACAATCTAGATCACTTGCTCCAGTTTCATCTATACAAACGTTTGACTTTTCTACTTTGTACACTAAAATTCCCATAGTAAATTAAAAGCCCGGTAGTAAGACATTATTCGCAGTGACTTTTCATCCAAATCAGGAACTACTAGATATCAATATCTAGTTGTTAATTACAATTCCACATATTTTGTCAAGAACCATAGTGATTCCAAAAATAATTTTACAGCCAACAACATAATTCCCTCGTAAAAACTAATAAACGATTAGACAGACATTTGAATTTCACTTATCGATATATCGATGATGTTCTATCACTGAACAATCCCAAATTTAGTGATTACGTAGAATTCATATATTCTGATGAGCTCGAAATTAAAAACACCACTGACAGTGACAATAACGCTTCCTACTTGGATCTGAGTCTCGATTTTGACAATTGCCGTAAACTTAGTGTTACATTGTACCATAAACGTGATAACTGACTTTCCGATCGTTAATTTTCCATTTATTGGTAGTAACATTCCAATATTACTAGCCTATGGAGTATTTATGTCTCAGCTATTTCGTTACGCAAGAGCTTGTTCCTTTTATTCTGATTTTTTTTTGAAGTAGATCGATGCATTTGTAATCTAGGCTTCAACTACAAGGATACTTGCGTACTAAACTCATTAAAACCTTTAAAAGAATTTTATGGCCGCCATATTGACTTGATTGGCAAATATAACATGTCTCTCTCGACTATTATTCAAGATATATTTAATTGATTCGTATATTACCTCTCTATTCATGTCTGTCTACTACATCGTTAACACTGTTCATCGTGTTCATTTTACATACTATAGTCCATTGGCCAAACTTGCTATTTTACTGAGATTTCGTCTAATAGTTTGGATGCAGCTATGGTGGGTGTGGCGACAGGCAGGGTAAGCTTACTCTTCTGGACAACTGTTTGTCGTGTGAACAGACTATTTGCCTATAACGTTTTTTTAGGACTTTGAATTTTGACTAATGGTTTGGATTGTTCGTACTTGGATTATTTTATTATTAACATTTCCAAATAGTTATTTATTTTTATTTTTTGTTCTCAAAATATACATTAAAGGAGCTAAATCGTTGACATTTGGGACCTACAAATTTACGCAAGTGGCTCGCGGTGCATATGATACTGTAATACAACTTTACACAACGAACAGATTAAGAGTATTCAAGTGCAAGTGAACTCATATATTGAAATCTCCCCTTCAGCATAGCCGATATTACAACCCTGCTTAAAGATCACGGTGAAATTAAAGACACACTATTAGATCTACAATGTAGATCAATGAAAAACAATCTAGTTTTTGATGGTTTTAAAGAATCAAATCCCGAAGACACTGAAGCTAAATTAAAAGATTTTCTCAACCGTGAGTTAGGCATATACCATTGTGTGGAATTCGGCAATGTGCACAGATTTGGCAAAATCATTAATGGTAAACATCGCCCGATAGTGGCTCGTTTCATCTACTACAATGATCTCAGGGAAATAAAGAAACGTGGATACTAACTTAAAGGTACACGTTACGGAATCAGTAAACAATTCCCTGCAGCTATTCAATAGAGGAGGAAACAGTTATATCCCATAGAAATACGCTTTCGGTTGCCAGGCCACGCATACGTCTCATAAGAGACAAGCTTTTCATAGACGGCCGGCTATACGCAGATGAAACCAGTTCAACCGATACGATCAACCACCCAAGCGAGCACGCTACGGATCGACTCCGAAGAAACTGCGACAAGAGATAGCATAGGACTTGTTGCGGAATACAATTAATGTAGTATCTTTGAATATTTGTAGATCATTAATAGATAAAGTAATTGACTGTGACTTCGTTAATATTATATGTTAGTATGATGTTGTATGTCTATTCGAATGTTGGATAAAACCTGAAAATAATCAATATCTTTTAAGATAATTATACTTATTAACTGTTTCCTCCTCTATTGAATAGCTGCAGGGAATTGTTTACTGATTCCGTAACGCGTACCTTTAAGTTAGTATCCACCTTTCTTTATTTCCCTGAGATCATTGTAGTAGATGAAACGAGCCACTATCGGGCGATGTTTACCATTAATGATTTTGCCAAATCTGTGCACATTGCCGAATTCCACACAGTGGTATATGCCTAACTCACGGTTGAGAAAATCTTTTAATTTAGCTTCAGTGTCTTCGGGATTTGATTCTTTAAAACCATCAAAAACTAGATTGTTTTTCATTGATCTACACTGTAGATCTAATAGTGTGTCTTTAATTTCACCGTGATCTTTAAGCAGGGTTGTAATATCGGCTATGATTGAAGGGGAGATTTCAATACATGAGTTCACTTGCAGGGCTAAAGCAAAGGGCGGTGGTATAGTCATTTTTATTAAAACCTTAATTAGTGGGTATTGCACAATTTTAGAAACTAAAGAAGATAGCATCGTTGTACTAGAAGTATCTCGTAATAAAGAATCACACAATAAATTATATTTGATAGTGTCTTCTATGATAAATATGATGTCGATCTATTTACTTGTTTAGAAGATCGTATACTTAAATATAAATCAAAAGGAACCATTGTGTGCTTCGGTGATGTTAATAGTAGAACGAACGAGTACTAACAGTAATTACATTGAGCTGGACTGTCGTAAGCGAAATAACACTGACCCAAGTGTAAATCAATTTGGTAGAAACTTACTTTCTTTATTTAAAACAATCGGTCTGAAAATTGTGAATGGCCGACATGCTGAAGATAAAAGTGGGGCAATCACTTTTTATAACACTAGAGGCACAAGTTTAATAGACTATGTCTTCTGTGATGAGAAAACGTTTTCTAAAATATTGTCATTCCAGAGTGGTATGTTTCACCAATTCTCCACCACGCACCTGTATGCTTCACAATTTGTAGTCCGGTTGACACAGGAAATGTTGTTTATAATAATGTTGTTTATAATAATGTGTATTACACTAATTGTATAAATTCTGATAATACTGATTGTATAAATTTTGATAATACTGTTTGTGTAAATTCTGACAACCACACAAATTCAGATGGAATGAGGGAAATTCAGTCCATGTTGTTAATGCTGTTAGTAATGAATTTAATAAGTTGTTTGAACTATGTAAAATTGAAACCCGCGATCAACGTAGCATAAACAACTCGATTAAAAAGTTTTCAGGGACACTCGTTAGTATTATACATCCTTTCTGCAGTGAAATTAAAATACGTAGGTCTCGCAAAGTAATTAAAACTAAAAGGCCCTCTGCTAAGTTCGACCAACCGTGGTTTGACGAAGAATGTAAACAGCTATTTAAAGATCATAAAAATTCACTTCATGAATTTAATATGTATAAGTCATTTGAAAATCATTCGACTCTAACAAAACAAAATATAAGAGAACTGAGCGCACGTTAAAAAATAGATATAAATTACAACAAGGAAATATGTTGGATTCTTTAAGATGAAATAACCCCAGACAATTCTAAAAATAATTTAAAAGGGCTGGTAGATCCGAACAATCAAATCTATCTACTGAAGAATTTTATTCACATTTTTCAAATCTATGTTCCACGAATGCTAAAGTCAACGAAACAGTAGAGGAATATATGAATAAATATGAAAATCATCCCACTGACTTGAATACACAAGAGCTAGATTTAGAAATATCAGCATTAGAAATTTCTTCTGCAATTGATAACCTAAAGACTAATAAATCGAGTGGATTAGATGGAATATTAAATGATTTTCTAATTAAATGTAAAATGACACTGATGCCATGTGTTATGTATTTGTTTATGATTCAGGCTATTTCCCCACAAGTTGGTCGATAGGCTGTATTGTCCCAATCTTTAAAAAGGGAGATGTTAACGATGCCGTCAACTATAGAGGAATAACAAGTATTTTAAATAAAAGATTGATCAAATATGACGCACAGTATTCGCTCATTATGCCCCCGTCAGACCGGAGTGGTGACCCTACTGCGCTCTGAGACCTGGAAATACACAAGGTCGCCGGCAAGCGTGAACACAACGCGGAAAAATATCCCAAAATTACAAACTTAAAAAAGTCGCGTTCTCAGCATTCTCGCGGCGGGCTCGTCACAATCTCTCCGCGCTTATGGCGTTTCTATGCAGATCTATAAGCTAGGCAACGGTGGTCATCGCGAACTCGCGTCGCTCAACCACACGTCTTATCTGGACTACACGTGCGTTTCTATCACGTGATCACGGCGACTATATAAGCTGGTTAGATTTTTTTTCGAAATGTCATGATGACCTTTGAATCGCCCGTTTTCAAAGCAAGTCGTACCAGAAAAGCATGGTCGACATAGTCGAATAATGCAAGCTTGGTAACCGCGCCATGGTTGTATTAAGAACTCCATACACGTAGTGGGAACCTCATAACATCGCCATATACGTATTGGTAGCTCCATGAGGTCGTGATGCAATCGGGCAACAATGGTGGAATCATCGTAACATCGCCCTGACAACGCCATAAGGACCCAGAATAGTCCCGAAATGATCTAGTTTGTGTCGAGTGGACGTTAAACCCCATTTCTCTCTCTCTCTTTATTTGCAAAAACTCCTGAAGGTTTGCAAAAATTATTAGACTCACTCGAAAGTTATACCGATTTGTGGGATTCGTAAACATTGAAAAACCTAAAATTATGATTTTCAGAAACGGTGGTAAAATAAGAGAAAACGAAATTTGGTATGTTTTAGAAACTGTCAATGAATTTAACCACAGGCCCGGGACGCGAATTTTTTTTTCCCAACCAACATAGCCATTGCACTTCCTATTCGGCCTCTGATTGGCTAAAAGTTTGACGTCATATTCATATTGACGTCATAAGCTGTGCATAATTTACATACATACTGACATACCACAGAGTATGTGGACATACCAGCCAGAGACTACCATTTTTATCATTTCGCTTTAATGTCACTTACCCCCCCCCCCTTAAATCATGTTTACAGACTGAAAAATGTTGTCAACAGACTGACGGTAACAGACGGGCATTATACAACAACGTTCTGAAATAGGGTGACCACCTCTGCTTGATCATATTGCGGGGCATCATTATCTTTTTAAAAAGGACTGAGGCAGTATGCATAACAATGTTGATATATAGTTACTTCACTTTTCGACATACCAACAATAGAAAATAAAACTATGAAATATTCACGCAAGCTTGGTTTGTATTCGTATGTCATATGATAGGCCTATATATTTACCACAAATGTTTTAGGATAATAATACTTAGCAACAATATAAATTCATTCAAGTCATATAATATTCATGTCGTATTCCAGCATCGGATCATCTTGCATTTCAAAAAAGCAAACACAATTTCTTTTGTAGCTGTAAATAAATAAATTATTAATTTGCACAACAGAACCGTTTGAAAGGGTGAGTGTAAATATATATCATGACGTTGAATGAAAGTTACAATCAAATGGCTGCCGAATTATCATCCAGGTACATTAATTGTTTATCGCTGAAATTAAATCATGCCGAACGTAATTGAATCGTATAGAGATTTTATCGCTGATGTTTAATCATGCCGAATACTGTGAAACTTATTGAGAATTTTACAATAACTGAGTATTAAGGATGCACGGAAGCGTAATAGGGCCACATATTTTTCTTATTATTCTATTTTCAATTTTTCAAGTTAGTAACTTGAATTTTCAAGTAACTAACTTGAATTTTCAAGTTACTAACTTTTACAGGTCAATAGTACGGAGTTAGATAGTAGAATGCGTCCATCGCCCCATTCCTAGCGTGTCGTAGAAGGCGACTCTTGGGGAGAGGGTAGGGTGGCCGATAAGCTACGCCTTGGTCTGCCATCAATGATGTCGAGGGTTCGAGTCCCATTCTCTGCTATCTTAGTTAGTAACTTGAAAATAGAATAATAAAAAAAAGTGTGTGGCCCTATTACGCTTCCGTAAGGATGTTATACTGGTTAAAGATGCATTAATCAAGAGCTAAATGAGCCTATTGCAGATCTTTCTTTTGACCTCAATGTTATATAAATAATTTATGCAACATTTATTTACATACAAGGCCCATAATCAACTCTCTAGAACTTCGGATGAGTTTGATTTTCAACAGATTTATGATTTAATTTAAAAATGACAATCAACACTACACTGTTCTGTAAACGACTCCTCTCAGAATGAAGTAATTTTACTGACATTTTCAACATATTCCCTTTTCATTATCCATTTTTTAAACTATTATTGTCAGAACTGTCGGCTCTTTATCTAAACCTTACGTAATGCATCTAATAACTTTCCCTGATTGATCACCATGTCATGCCATATTAATAATACAAGATACCTTTACACCATCATCTGTTATGTATCACTAGGTTATTTGAATTTTAATAATTCAGAGACAAGAAAGCGAATGCAATTGATACTCAATTAGATTAAGTGTATATAATACAGAGTAAAATAGAGAAACAGGCAATTCGATACATCCGTCATCATCCAATATTTTTGTTATATAGATATATGTATACAATAGAAATGCATACCCTTCGGACACGGCAAATGCCCCAGCTATTGTTCTGGGTTTGTGTTATTCACCATGTAACAAATATTTTTATTGTTCTTTAGGTAAGAGGTGTGTATGTGTGTGTGTGTGTGTGTGTGGGGGGGGGTGGTTAACCTTGTGGTTTTTCTCCTGGTCTTTCTCCTGGTCGAGTGGCCTAAAATCCCATTTTCTTTTTCTCTCTCTCTTCTTTCTCTCCCTCGACTGTTTTGAGTTTTAAATGGCCCACTGACAATGATTGTTTATTCCATAGAAAAGGTCTAGCGTAGGACAAAGCACGTTTTCCAAGTTGTAAGTTTATAGTTGGAGGTTTTAGAAGATGTATGTTTTTACAAAATTTATTCAATTATAAAATGTGGATTACTTATATTCATTTAATTTTATTTTCTTTGTGTGGTGTCAGTCGTGATGTAGTCGGTTGTGCTGGTGGTTGTACTTGTAATGTTATATAATTATATTCGTTGATTTCTGTCTTGGTTGTGTGCAATATTTTCCAATTCTTATGTTTATTACATTATAAATGTAAATGAAATAGGGGTGCATACGTCATATTGTGTCCTATTAGGGGAATTGTGCCCGGGACCGGTGCTACGGCCTACTCTTATATTGAATTCCAACTGCCAAGTATTTTTTTTACGTCTCATCCGAATGAATATACGTTATCCAAGGCCCTCTGTGTTGCAACAGTGGCAAGGGGGAACCGCACCGGTGGGTTTCGGTGGATTTTCAGTATGCAAGTTGGTACCAAAAGACCTTCTAAAGGAATTTGTGGTGGGTCTTTCAGTATTTTCACTAAACTAATACTCAAATAGACTATCGCAAGACTAGCTTCACGCATATTACTGTAATAGAAATCGTCCATGTGAGGAATTGCCTGACATTTTGATAGATATTCGGGACGCGTGACATGGAAACATTATGCGGGACTGTCACCCTATCTGAGACGGTATCTGCATGTCAAGGTCAAGGCTAATTTTGTACTAGTATGAGTTGACAACAAAAGTTCTTACTGAAATTCCATCTTAATATAACATTAAGACTTTGAAGACTTTGTCTAGTTTTTTAAGGCCTGATTTAATTTGGGCTTCAGTTGAAATTTAGCTTACTGACTACGCAATTTAATGCGATCTATTTTCATGATAATGCCGTTGTAGCTGCATTTGTTTGTAGGGACTGTAAAACACGAGACATTGGGTAAGGTAGAGAAAGAAAGGCTCAGAAGAATAACCTGGAAAAAAAACGAGTCCGACATCCCGGGGTTTTTATGTCGAGTTGTTTTTTTCTAAAGTCTTTCTTTCCCGGCATGTATTATTCAAAGTCGAAGACTTTATCTTGCTTATAAACCGTCCATGTTTTCATTTACGCAAAATGAGAATATCCCTTAAGAAAAACCTTATAATATCTTGTTTTCTTCTTTTGAAAAAAAACCCAACCGTTACAGGTTTTTAAGAAAAACTTTCACAAAAATAACTCCGAATTCCCCTGTATATATCCAACGCCGCCCCTGACTTTCAGATATTTGTGGATATTTGTATGCTGCCTCTTATGGGGTGTTTAAATACAATAAAAAATCTATCTATCTATCTAGCTATAGGACACCGCCCTGTATTTCTTAAAACTTTTCAAGGACGGGGGGGGGGGGGGGAGAACACAGGGCCCCCAACCTCCAAAATATTAATTGTCTCAAGAGCCAGCTGAACCACCTACACAAATTTATATACAGTTGTCCGTTCCGTGACTTTATATTAATAGGGCACCAATGTAGTAGTGCCACAAACACCCTCCATTTAAAACCTACCTAAAACGTGACGTATTATTTGCCCATGCGACTAATTTGAGCATTCCAAATTTCATTAACTTTCTCGGTTGATTTATCGAGTTATTTCATTGCAAAGCTGATTTTGGTACTTTCTGATGCAGATGGGCGCGTGTCCTTGGCTTATTCAACTCGGGAACCTCGCCTCGGGTCCTAGATGTGGAACTCGATTTGCCAAATTAGAAAGTTAAAGACTTGTGGCATTTGGTAATATCTGATATTGGTTGTGTTGTGTTGTGTTATTATTTCCGGTGTGAAGGATTTGTAAGTGTGGGAAATAATGCCTATGATCGTATAATAATGAGTTTACAGCCTAATGAGCAAAAGACATAGGAATAATTATGTTTTGACTTTCTTAGAAAATATGAAATTGTCGCTTTAATGCGTCGTGTTTGTATTACTTCAGAGAATCGTCATGACATGTAGATACCGTCTCAGAACGTCGTTGAGAGATCTAACAGTGTTTGTTTTATAATGCCCGTCTGTTACCGTCAGTCTGTTGACAACATTTTTCAGTCTGTAACCATGATTTAAGGGGGGGGGGAGTGAGTGACATTAAAGCGAAATGATGAAAATTGTAGTAAATTATGCTCAGCTTATGACGTCAATATGAATATGACGTCAAACTTTCAGCCAATCAGAGGCCGAATAGGAAGTGCAATGACTATGTTGGTTGGGAAAAAAAAATTCGCGCCCGGGACGCTTGCGGCTAGCCCCCGGATCCATTCACTCTTTTTGATTTGTTTTTGTTTGTGGTCTCTTATTAGTATGATGTCTTGTCTGTATATTTGTGTTTGTGTAGAATTGTGTGTGGTGCAGTCCCCCTGCACTTACTATTAGGTGTACTTTTAAATTATAATGGTAAATTTAATAACACGCAAAAACGCTTAGCGGACCAAGGGCTTATCAAATACTTGTAATAAAAACCATTTGATACATACGTCAAAAGTATTTTAAATTACGCTTTGATTTTAGAATGAAAATGTAGGATTTTAAAATATCGGATTCGTCTTCGTAATACTGATAATGTTATTCTTAACTCCTGTTATGAAGATATGATTTTAAATACTGACAGTTGGGTTAAATTTGTTAAAAGTGAATTAGATAGAATCGGTCTTGGATATATATTGCTTTTAAAGAAGTTAACAATGGTACGTTCCAAATTATAAAAAAAATAGGTTATATGATATCTTTCCCCAAGAAAATATGGAAAAAATAAATTTCTCCGCCAAAGGTATAATTTATCAACATCTAACAGAGCTATTTTGAAAAAAAGGCGTTAAATCTATTCTCCTTAAAACTATAAGCAAATTCCGAATGTTCGCCTTAAAACTATAAGCACATTCCGAATGTTCGCCTTAAAACTATAAGCAAATTCCGAATGTTCGCGCATAATTTAAATATAGAAGTAGGCCGATACAATAACAACAAGAAAATGAAATGAAATGGGGTTTAACGTCCTACTCTTTTGCACCTAACCTCGGCTAATGGAGGACGGGAATAAAATAGAACGTAGTGAAAGAAAGTGCACACTTTGTAACCTAAATGACATAGAAGATGAATTTTATTTTATTTTAAACTGCCCTTGCTATAATGAATTGCGTCACCAATTTATCAAACCATACTTTTTACGAAATCCTAATATATTTAAATTAATTCAATTATTAAGTCCAACTTCTACATCCGAAATAAGGAACCAGGGCAAATTTCTCATTTCTGCAGATAAGAAAAGAACCACTCTATTAAATAATAATTAAACTTGCCACACCTGACCTAACTAAAATGTCCCCCCTCCCCCTCCCCATCTCCCCTCCTCATCTCCCCTCCTCCCCATCTCCCCTCTGATTTGACTATTTATCTTTTTATGGTAATAATCTAGCTTATTTTCACCCCTTTAAAGTCATTTTAGAGGTTCGGAAGATTTTACGAAGCTCATAATACAATCTGATTAAAACACAGATCCAATTTCGTTTCGTTTTTGATAGTTAAAAATTTCGTTTTTACTTGTCTTTACTACTCTTGGATATGGAAGACTTGTTATTTAAGTCGTGTTCTGCCTAAAATGAGGGGTCAGCCAATCAAATGGTCTGTCGAATCAACCGTTTGACCTTTTCGTGCGTGGAACTGTGGGTAGATACGTCTATATATACTAACACCAGCGGGTAAAAATCAAAACAAAACAAAAGTAGATTTTAAAAAGCATTGCGGTCGCTAATTGGTTAATCGAATGACTGACGTTATCGGGTCAAACGTCCTGTGCTTGATACCTGACGTCATAGAACGTGAGCTCCCACTATAACTTGTTAGATCTACATGAGTGTAGGCCATCGAAGGTATAAAAAACGAAACGAAATATAGATCTATATTTTAATTAGATTGCTTATAATATTTACTGCATTTTTCAGTCATGCTTAAATTTAGGCTAGCAATTAAATACTATTTATTTACACCCCATCTCCATATTTTTTGTTTGTCTGTATTTAATGGACATGTGTATATTGTGTTTGTGTGTATGCAATCATAATGTTTGTATTTACTTGCCGTGTATATATTGTGTTTCTGTATATATGTTATCTGGTGAGTCAGTAGCCTTAAACAATAAAGAATTGAATTGAATTGACAATCGAATGCAAATTTATAGCGTCTAGTAAATCCAATCTACATACGCCGTTTGATTTGTTTCCAGCCGCGTTCATCGAGTCTCTTGCTAGAACTGGGGCTGAAAGGCATTATGGTACACGATTCGTGTACCACTTCGAAAATGTTTATTTTGTCTTAAATATTGGATATCAGAAGCCCATCCATGTTTTTCCGGTAAGATTACAGCATCAATGTGGATTTAAATTGACAAATAATTCGTGTTTTCAATGTTGAAGATTTTGGATGATATTGAGTTAGAGACTTGGAAATTCGTGTTTTCAATGTTAAAGATTTTGGCTACTTTAACTACACCTACTCCTGAGGCACATTTATATCCAGTTTTATTCATGGCGAGACAATTAAATATACATTATGTAAACCTGGGGATCACGGTGGCTAAGTGGGCTAGACGCTGGCTCACTAGCCTGGAGGTCGGGTGTTCGATCCCTGCATTGACCGAGAAAGTTCATCTCGATTTTCCGGCGTGATTTCCCCTTGTCAGTGATGTAGAAGGAGGGCCTGACAAGGGCAGCTGCCTAGTCGTTCGGATGGGACGAAAAACCGAGGTCCCGTGTACACATTGGAGTGCACGTAAAAGATCCCTTGGCAGTTGGAATTCGATATAATAATAGGCCGTAGCGCAGCTGCCCGGGCAAAATGTCCCTCATAGCACACTGAATGGCGTATGCCCGTCTTCCATTAGCCCAGGTTAGGTGCAAAAGAGTAGGACGTTAAACCCCATTTCATTTCATTTTATGTAAACCTACTGTAGGATTTGGCTGTCTTTAAATGGTATACAAATTATTATTTGGACATTTAGTCACATAACAAGCTTATATAACCCAGTATACCACCGGATTTGAGCACTCGTGCGATTAGCAATTAAATGATGAAATAGATTATTGAGATATAGACTCGATTGTCATATACGGCTGATACGTTAACGCACAATCTAGATCTAGATCTTATCAAACCTTCCAAGTTCCAACACCTTACAGCTACGTTCAGAATAAAGTATATTTAATGGATTTTCAACATATCAATTTTTCGTGATATTTGAACCATTCTAGCCAGAACAATCAGCTTTTTAACTACTTAATTTATCTTTAACTTTTGCTATATTTCTATTCATTATTTTATTTTTTATGCCAATGCTCATAAAGAATATGGGGGTGGATGGTCGAATGGTTAGCACATTGAGTCAACTGGCGTCGTTTCGAATCCCCGTTGTACGTGACAACTGGTAGGGTCGCCTCTCCAACCTCGTGGGTTTTCTTTGAGTACTCCGGTTTCCTCCCACAACTAAAGACCCCTACGCGCAAGCAATGTTCATAACGACTAATATACATGTATGTAGTACTTACCTGTATATGATTCAACGCTTCTTATTCAATAATTTATCCACGGTTTCTAACTCGTTGAGATAGACATGGTTAAAAGTATGATTGAAGTCACGGAGATAATCAATACATCAATTAATTTACACAAATCAGCTAATGATATAATCATGACTTGTCACAGTCAATAAATATGTTGATATAGTGAATAGCGAGAGAGGGGGAAATGGGGTTTAACGTCCATTCGACACAAACTAGATCCTTTCGGGACTAACATATGGTTTAATATTATTTTAATAATTGGCTTGCACGTAGGGGTGTTTAGCAGGGGGAGGAAACCGGAGAAAACCCACGACGTTGGACAGGCGAGCCTACTTCGTGCCACGTACATGTTGATATAGGAGTACAAGGGTTTAACGTCCTGGATTTCTAGACCAATCAGAGTAACGTAAAATCGTAAAACCACCAGACACCAAAATATCAAAAAGAACATTTATTCATCACATAAACTATTCGTTTATTTATTTTAATATCAAAAATCATGATGAATTGGGTTCAAACGGAAGATGGCCCAGTTATCCTGACAAGCGGTACGAAAGCGGACCGGGGCTCCAAGGAGCGAAGGCCTAGGCAGGAGATTAATTGTTTTGAATTCACCAATTATCCCTCAAAAATTGGACTGGCAAAATCCTATTCTAATACTACTCACACCCCTTACTCGCATTCAGAATAGTCACCAGTTATTTACCATAGTTAACTTATGCCCCCGTCAGACCGGAGTGGTGACCCTACTGCGCTCTGAGACCGAACGGCGGCCTGGAAATACACAAGGTCGTCGGTAAGCGCGGAAAAATGCCCCCAAATTAAAAAAGTCGCATTCTGGTGGTGGGCTCGTCACGATCTCTCCGCGCTTATGGCGTTTCTATTGAGATCTATAAGCTTGGCAACGGCGGTCATCGCGAACCCGCGTCGCTCAACCGCACGTCTTACCTGGACTACACGTGCGTTTCCACAACGTGATCATGGCGACTATATAAGCTGGTTATAATTTTTTCGAAATTTCAAGATGACCTTTGAATCGCCCGTTTTCAAAGCAAGTCGTACACGAAAAGCATGGTCTCCATAGGCGATCGAGTAATGCAAGCTTGGTAACCGCGCCATGGTAGTATTAAGGATACATACACGAAGTGGGAACCTCAGAACATCGCTATATGCTTAGGGGTAGCCCCATGAAGTCGTGATGCAACAGTGGTGGAATCATCGTAACATCGCCATGGCAACGCCATAAGGACTCAGAACGCTTGGTGGGGTCGCGACCGACACGTGAGGGTTGTGGCGAAGACGCCACGAATGCACCGTTGCAAATGTTACAGTTTTCGCAGCGTCTTTGCCACGTGTGTACCGCGCGCGTACTACGTTCATAGAGATGTTACCACGCTTATCTCAGCTTTCCAGTTCATATGGCAGAACTTTGGCCTTTGCTTTGAACATACTCAAAGCAAACGCCGTGACTCAGCGATCGTTGACAACCATGGAGACCACAACACGATCTCTCGCTTTTCCACCGCGCTTATGGTGATCTTGGCACGCTCTGAAACCAGCGCAGTAAGGAACTTTGCGACGCCATTACGTTCTCGCAGCTTTCCAGATCATATGAGCATGTTCAAAAGTAAACGTCGTGGCTCGGCGATCATTGGCGACCATAGTTCGATGGCTAGCGTTTCCGCCACGCTTATGGCGATCTTGACTCGCTCTGAGACCATTTTATGTCGCAGTATAAACGAAGTAAGGGCGCAACCCCGGTCTGACGGGAGTATTGACGCTTTCGCTGCGACAGAAAACTTTTGTTAACAAATTTTGATGTCAATAGTTAAGTATTTTTTACAGCGCGGGAAAGATGTTATTAATAACAGACACGGATGTCAACACTATAAATTGATTTAGCGCAAACCTGTTTTGTTTGTTTGTAGTAATTCTACTGGCATAAGGCATAAGCGTAAACTGACTTTGATGGGTTTGTTTAATAATCATCATATATACTATTCAAAAAAGTGGGGGATATTTGATTTTTAAGTGTTATTAAAGTCACCTAATGAAACTGACGAAGAAACAAATGACAAAATGAAATGAAGTTCACATTCATCGATTTATTCCAAATGATCGTTAGACTAAGTAAGGCACAGACTGACCATTATAAGGGTAAAATGATACCCGGGGTCAAACAGCAAAGTCAGTAACGGGTAAATCCTCCTCTGTTTGCCAAACAAGCATTGATCCGACGTGTCATACTCCTAATGAGACGTCTAGGGTCATTTTGGTCCAGATTGTCCCATTCCTGTTGCAACGCAGCAGCAAGTTCTTGGACATTGGCAGGACGTTGTTGACGTTGACGTAACCTCTGTCCAAGCATGTCCCAGACATGCTCGATGGGGGAGAGGTCGGGACTCAGTGCTGGCCAAGGTAATGTGGTGATGTTCTGTTGTTGGAGGTAACCTGTAACGATCCTGGCACTGTGACATCTTGCGTTGTCATCCTGGAAGATGAAACGGCGGCCATGACGTCGTGCGAACGGCACAACATGGACTGCCAAGATGTTGTCCCGGTAATACTGGCCAGTAACACGCCCTGCAACAACATGTAAAGCCGTTCTTCCAGCAACAGTGATGCCTCCCCACACCATAACAGAACCACCCCCAAATCGATCATGTCTGATGACGTTAACGCCTTGGAAGCGCTCGTTTCGACGACGCCACACCCTCCTACGTCTGTCAAAAAAATCAACCGTGAACCTTGACTCATCTGAAAACATCACATTGCTCCAGCGTCGATTATCCCAGTGTTGACGATCCCTACACCAACGACGCCTTGCCTGAATGTGATGATCTCTCAAACAAGGGATCACGCGAGGACGTCGGGCGCGAAGGTGACCCCCGTGCAGTCGATTCCGAATCGTCTGGCCACTCACTCTCACACCAGTGTCTGTTTGAAGACGAGGGCTGATCTGATTTGCTGTGATGACACGATTTCTCAAGGCCAAGGTACGGATAAATCGATCCTGGGCTTGAGTTGTCGCCCTTGGTCGACCTGAGCGTGGTCTGTCTTGTACAGATTGTGTATCGTGGTATCTGGACCATAGCCTGCTTATGACAGACTGGGAAACATTCATCGTCCGCGCCACAACCGCCTGTGTTGTGCCGATCTGTAGCATGCCAAGGGCTCGTAACCTTTCATTTTGGGTAAGCCGACGCATATCAAAATTTGTTTTCTGGTCACTTAAACAATTAAACTGATGTTTCCACCCTGGAATTCAATGCCACAATGACTAACATTCAAAGTCAGAGTCGTGCAAATCTTGGGTTGGGCCCCCATGATGATCCCAAGCATCATCTGCATTCCATGCGGTAGCTATTGGTGCGTTTGGGCGTCACATGTATGTTTCTTCTGTTAGGTTCTATAGTGACCTTTTTCGTAGTCATTTGCATATTTTAGTATTATGCCCCCAAAATCAAATATCCCCTACTTTTTTTGAATAGTATATAATGTATAAATAGAATAAACAATATGGTTGTCTTTTTAGAGCATCCCAGCAGCGAAAGAGTTAACAGTGAATTCACGATTCTGTTTTTAGACCGCTCCATAAATCTTATATTACCTATTCCGAGAAGTGAGATTACATTTTGGAAGGTCGTCTTTTCTCTTCCATGTTAATGCACTAGCGAAGACATGATTGACTGTTACAATGTTGCCGCATTCGCGCTTCACTTGGTTGTAGCTATGGTCGGTTATTAAATCTTTAATATACTGAGCGCCATGGAAAAAGCATCACTTAGTTTTTCGTATATCAAAATGATCCTGTAAACATATCTTATTTATTTTGCTTCTTATTGTGAACAATATTCAAATGGGAGCACATCAATAACAACACATGTGTACACCTATGGATGTTTAATGTGTAATCAACGGTACAAAGTCAGAGGGGTCAAAACCAAAAGTACGACACAGATGTCAGTAGCGCGTGTGTCCACGGGCTCTTACGCAGCGACGTCGCATGGAATTAATCAATGTTGGAAAGAAGGCCTGGGGCAAATTGTGCATCTGTGGTCTCCGATACAGACGGCGTCCAATCTCATCACAGACATGTTCTATCGGTGCCATGTCCGGAGACATGGCTGACCAGGCCAAGACATTGATGTTGTTAGCAGCCAGGTAGTCAATACTGACACGGGCGGTATGCTGACGTGCATTATCCTGTTTGAAGTGCTGAAGTTGTGGGCGCACTCGAAACATCACGGATGGTTACATCATTAACGCGACCCCTACAAATGTGTAGTGGCGTCCGGTGATGTAAATAATACTGTTTGGAAGCGAAAATACTTTCACCGTTTTTAACACATTAATCACTGTCCGAAGTTTTTGTGAAGACCCAAATTAAACGTAGGACTGTCATGTAGCTGTACTTGTGAAACCAGGGGTCATTGCTTCAGGAATCTGATTTTTCTTATGTTCGGTTATTTTTAGAGGGGATGAACTAACTTTACATATAATACTAATTGTTATAACTCTAACTGTACAATGGTGGGGGCGGCGTGGTTTGCCGCAATATATCACCAAATAGATCTAAGTTGTCATCAGCTTAGCGCCTGGTTGATAGCGAGTGGCATGCCGCTTCCCAAGATGAATGACCTTTAAGAGGTCAGACCGCTATAGTTCCACAAGTGACGTCACATCATAATGCTTACCAACAAAGCAAGATGACTTATAACGATGGGATTATTGGTGTATTTTTTTTGTCCCAATATATCCGGCAATAAGGTGTAAATCAGACTTTTCCCATAACCAACTGGCAAGTTTACAATTGGATCTCCTTTATCTAGATACAATGACTTCATAAATACAGAAGAGAGTCCACTTACACTTGGAAATGATTTTAACACAATAATATATAGGGACTACTTGTCGTGATGTTTGACAAGAACGAAGCAAAAGTCACCATACAACTTCCACCAATATTATACATCTAGTTCGTCTATCCAATAGTTCCTAGCAACTACCTATGCAAGAATCAAATTTTGAAAATGGACGAATTTGGATTCTCTGCGGTATAGACGATAAATAATTACGTAATGTAATGTTGACGTCACAATAAAATAGATGATAGACAATCTGTGGTTAAACGATGTAATTGGGCCGTAGACTTGGTGCTATTTACGAGTGGTTTGATATAATTTACTTGGATACACTCTGCAATCCTGTCAGTGGATTTATTGATGATCATAGAGACTTTACATTTCAAGTAACAGTTAATAAAATAAATGATAGACGTTAATAAATTAGCTGACATTATACGAAGATAATAATTAGAATACTGTTGTTGTTGTTAACGTCATTAATTGAACTTATGGTGCGTGTTGATATTCTTGTCTAGAACTTCAGGAGCGTGTGGATATTCTTGTCTGGAACTTCAAGAGCGTGTTTAGGAATTTGATGAATTTGTTGTGAACTGTGGGGAGATTAACTAAGATTAACAATATGTCTGCTCTGATAGGTGCATACATTAGAGTGGGCTGTAGCCAGTACGAAGATCGTAGTTTGCACGCTTGTTAGCTGATCAAACTCACTATTCTAGCCATGTAACTACAGGAATAGGAATAGCTGATCACACTTGGTATTCCTACCGTATTCAGATCAAACTGGGGTGATATGTCATCCTACAAATTGTCAGAAGAGTAGGTACAAATGCTATTAAATACAATCTGAATACCTCATCTCGTGTATCTATAAACCACCTAATGTCACTTATTATGTATTTATATACCATCGTATACCACCTATCGTGTATCTATAAACCACCTAATGTCACTTGTATTTATATACCATCTAATACCACTAATGTATTTATATACCATCTAATACCACCTATCGTGTATCTATACACTAGATGACACTTATTATGTATATATATACCACCGATATCACTTATATATTTCTAACATATTGCTTCTAAGTGCACTGGATAGGATATATCTACTCTTACTATACCATCCCAAGACTAGTTCCGCCCTATACAACCCGGTACCACCTTTCCTGCATTGATTGATTAGGATGTAGCCAAAATGGAAAGAGTGGCTAATATCGCCTTAGTTGATAATACAATCAATTATTGTACCATGTTCGAATATATATATATATATATATCTAAAAACAACACCTATTGATTGTAAGATATAAATATTCTTGTCTTGGAAGCCATTGTGGCTCAGCGGTTATGTCGCTGGCTCCCTAACCTGTAGCGTCCGGGTGTTGCCGAAGAAGGGTTCTTGGGATTTTCCAGCCTGTGTTCCCCTTGTCATTATTGCACATGGAGTGTCTGGCAAGGACGAGTGCTTAATCGTTCGAATAATACAAAAATCCGCAAAAAGGCACTACTGCTTATACACATTGGCGTGTGCGTAACAGAACCCTTGTCATAAAAACCTGTATCGTTCAGATGTTGGCAATATGACGCTGGCTGAATAACCTGTAGGTTCCATGTGTTGACAGGAATTTCCAGCTTGCGTCCCCCCTGTCAGTGGTGAACATGAAGAGTCGAACACTGGGCAGTTAGAATTCCAAGAGGAGAAAAACCAAGGCTAACCAACCTGCGCACATGTAACACAACTCTTGTATACGTCTACGTCTTGTATAAATATGTTTCTAAGTATTAAACCCAGTTCTAGATTCAACCTCGTGGGTTTTCTCCGGGCACTCCGATTTCCTCCCACTGCTAAAGACCCCTACGCGCAAGCGAATTATTTAAATAAAATTAACCTAGTTTGTGTCGGGTAGGCGTTAAACCACATCTCTCTCTCTCTCCCTCTCTTTCTCTCTCTCTCCAGTTCTAGATTGAGTCATTGAGCTTATCGTTAACAAAACAGAGATTAATGTGAACGAAGATGACATTTACTAAAAACGATGTACACAATTTAATAAAATTGGTAAAAAAAATAATGAGTATGCTTACTGCCTTCCTTCATTATTAGGAGTGTTGGATGGTCGAATTGCTAGCGCGAACGTTTGCAACTTTTTTGGCCAAAAGGCTGATTTCGGTGGATTTTCTACCTGAAGTTGTACTCCAATAAACATGGGAGAAAATAATGATCCTCTGTGGTAATCTGTCCCCATTTAGACAAGAAATAGTATTTGTCTTCTTAAACTTGATGTAGATCTTTCGTTATACCCGGAGACGAGGTGGCTCGTTCAAAGACACTGGCTCGCCAGCAACCCCCAACCTTCCACCTCTTGCTCTTGCAATATGATCTTTTGGATGTAGTGTCGCAGCGGAGTTTCTGAATTTATATGTACGTCAAGATGTTACTACAATAAATATCAAAGGATAAATAGGCTTTTTACGCATAAACCAGACTTGGATCCGGATCCCCCCCCACTCAGCCTCAGTGACATAGTTAATTTTCATTTTCGTTTGCTTTGTTACTGTCGTAGTTCACATATCTGCTCTTTAATAGATGATTATAAACATGTTTTTAGCATTGTATCCGCCCAAACAATCTAAAGTTGTAACATGTTACCCTTTTCCCCAATGTGCCCCTCCCCCCTCTACAAAATCCTGGATCCGGGCCTGAAAACCCAAAGGTGCCTTTGCCAGGGGCAGAAATAAATCGAGTGGGTCTTCCCCCCCCCCCTTCTATATGTTTATTGGATGATTGTTACGTGTTTGACACTTTGTCCTTCTTAACATTGCGAGATTAGGTTGTTTGTCGTTCTAAAATGTAAAACAAATTGTTAAGGGACAATGCATGACATGGATTAAATACCGGTCTGTATCCAATTTTTCTTCAGTTATCTCCCCTTACCGTGTATTTGATGCTAGTGTGTCCTTCTTAACATTGCGAGATTAGGTTCTTTATCGTTCTAAAATGTAAAACAAATTGTTAAGGGACAATGCATGACATGGATTAAATACCGGTCTGTATCCAATCAATTTTTCTTCAGTTATCTCCCCTTAGCTGATGCCAATACACCCAGAGATAGAGAGATGGTGGTTTAACGTCCACTCGACACAAACTAGGTCATTTCGGGACTAACATATGTTTTTTTTTAAATTTTATTTAAACAATTTACTTGCGTGTGGGGTCTTTAGCTATGGGGGGGGCACGAGGTTGGACATTCGACCCTACTCCTTGTCACGTACAACCGGGTATTCGAAACCACGCCAGTTGACTCAATGCCAGGCTTTATGATGATACAGCGCGCCCATGCTAACCATTTGGCCATCCATCCTTCACCCCACCCCACCCCAATATACCAAATAATGTTAGTCCCTAGGAGACCCGTGTACCACTGATAATTTACTCACGTCCTAAAAAACAACATAAAACACTTCCACATCATAATAGTTATTAATGAATATTGTTGTACACTTTTCCAAGTCGACTTAAACTTGGCGATTCCATGTTTAGCAAATTCCAGTTGTGGTTTTTGTCAGAATATCTCATTCTAGAGCAGTACCATGAATATCTTTCTATAAACCATGCTTTTTCCAATAATGGTACCAACGTCTGCATAAACCGGATATTAACGTCAATGTTGTAGCTTGTTTCACAAGCGAATTCTGTTAACCAAAGCTTCTTGCCACCAAAGTGTCTGGAGATCTTCTCTAAGGATTGCATGATTTTATATGGCTCGCAGTGATAGGCATGGACGGCTATCCTGTCGACACGACAATTTTGACAAGCCTTGAAAAATTTTTCATACCACCCTATGCACCATTCGGGATGAGTATCGCAACTCGTTAGACCGGGACCGACCAGAATTTGCGATGGATATTTTTTCTCCAGCTGTTTCCAAAGAGAAGCCGCCTTTTCGGGTGATAAATGGTGCTTTTGTCCATTTGGTTCGTTGAATCCCAAAAGATGTTTGGAGTTGGGATGTATTTTAGCTGTCCATAAATCATGCTCAGTCCGAATCATCGGAACGTACTCTCCATGGGGAAATTTTTTACAGTGGTTGTTGTAGTAATTCGCCATATCTGGATTCCAGTTATACCTAATTAACATAAAATGAAATATAGCTTAACGTTCATGTTTTCTATTAGTACGACTTGCATGGACTACCTGAAATATAATACGAATCACGATTTGCTTGATAAACAGAAACTACCACACTTCTATTATATAGAAATAATGGCAGCTGAATTGACCGTTGGCAGTATCACACAGCATTGTAATAGTTGCATTGTATTCTCGTAAATGTTTGTGATTTAAACAAAAATTACAGTTTCAGGTTTTAAAAGATAAACTTATGTATGTATATGATGAAATTGATTAGCCGAAAAAGCGTAAAATGGATGTAGCTTTTTTCTAAATTCACTTTCATGTCATCAATCTTTGTATTTATGTTGTACTTTTGTATTTCCATCAATTATGGTCACCATTGAAATATTTAACCGCTCCCCTGTCAAATACCAACTGTTTCTTACCACCATGTTGTGTCACTGAGAGCTTAGGTATCACCACATTTAAACGCAGCTCCACACAACGCAATACCTTTCTTTGAAGTTGAAGCTACTGGTGAAGCTAATGTCACCAGTAACAACACAAAAACCAACATCATGTTTTACTCGAACTAAATGGTCTTGCAAGATTGTCAACACTATCACTGAATATATAGGGATACGAACACTCACTGACTAGGGTCGTTATCTAATCTACTTTTAAGTTGAATGGAGTCAAAAGTTAACTTGCACTTAAAAAATATGTAGAGCATTCGGTGCTACAAGACACTTCGAGATACCTGATTTAATAATAGGACTGGTAGTACGGCGGTACCAGACAAATACCAGATTATCTTGGATAACTGTATGTCAGCAAGTAAAGGGGTTCCGTTGGCCCCCATAGTGGCGTATTCCAGCGAAGGCGCACTTACAGAGCGTGACCAAAATTAATCCTTCCCGAAAAGGCGCAGATATCGTTTGAAGAGAGACATGTTGTTATTAGCACCCAATTAACGGCGTTAAAGATTTTTTGAATTTATGTTCACTCTGAATTTTATTCACCAATTGGCAAGGTATGATGAATATCATCAAATCATCCAAGTACTGTTCACCTATTCGTTCACTCTCATTCAGTGTCATTTTTAAAGATGTTTAAAATCCCGTTACACTACCCGAAATTCAGATAATATTCCAACAACCAATTCCCTCTTTATTTGATGAATAACTGTATCGCGCCAGACGATCAATATATCCAACATTACCCAACAACAAAACGTGAACTTGAAATACCCGATAATTTAAGGCATAACATTGGTGGTGAGCCATTTTATCTAATCGATGATAGTGCCGGTGAAAGGATTCTTGGTTTTGTTACCCCACCAATTTGAGATATCTTTGCCAGTCAGATACAATTTTTGGCGACGGTACCTTCTACGTAACTCTCAGGATATTTAACCAACTCTACACAATACACGGCAGCATTATGGCCAACTTTTTCCCATGGCATTTTTTTTCTTCCTGCCAGATAAACGCCAATGTATTTACATACAGACGAATGTTCCGCCATATGTTTTTATTTATATTAATTTTTGTTATAGTATAGTTATGTTTTTATTTCTTATGCTACAAATGATGCTAAAATGTTGGTTAATTAGTTACATTGGGGAATATGAAAGTGTAAATTCGTATCATAACAATCTATAACACCATTGTTACGTTTTTAATCCATTTGAATCCCTAGAAGTCGTCGAAAACGACCTCTTTTAATCCGTTACGGTCTATAACTGCACTTTCGTGGAGAATAAACCCCCATAGTAATACCCATTACCTGCTGACTGGTCGGTAGATAGCCCGAAATTGTTCGGGGGTCAAAGGCTTCTGGGGCGACAATGTGCCTACACATGACGGTCCGTGGCGAACGGTACCGTGGATACGCATCCCATTGGATAATGGTCGAGGCACCCCCTCCCCGCCATCCTGCTAGCTACTGGCTGAAATATTTGCTCACTAATTCCGAAATGAAATGATTCCACTAATTCCACAATATCTTCCTTCAAAACAGTTGATTTTCAAATGTTTTATCAGTAGCCTTCATAACAGGGTTACAAAGTCAAGGCTTGGTTACAAATATTATTTACTAACATTCCTTTCACAAATATAGTCTGTCGTGCATTTTATCTAAAAAAAACACCGATGCCAAACTAAACCATACCAAAAATGGTATAACAAATCCTAATCAACTATACAGTACTTTTTTTAACAATCTAACCTTATATTGTGTATGGAGATCGCGGTGGTTGATCAGTAGGCCACTGGTTTCTCGGATATACTATCGCGAACCAGGACCGAGAAGAACCTGATGACATGTGAGCCTGAAAGGGCAAGTATGCTTGTTCAGTCGGTTTGAACGGTCCACCGAGGTCGACATAGGGCCAGCTTCAAGTTTGGCAAAAGCCCACGAGATGTAAACAGGGCCAGCGCTAATCCCATCCCCAACCTTTGAACTAGCCATAATGCTAACATTCAGTCCCGCCCACGTACCCTAACCTTGATAAAAAGAAACCTTGTTAGTTGCAATGCGAAGAAGAAAGATGGAATCGCCGTTGGTCACACTGTTGCACACATAATCATGTTATGTTGACTCAAAATGACCCCCGTTCCTTTCTATTGGAATTCGAATCTTTTAAAGGACAGTAACGAAATGAAGAGTTATCCTTCTATATAACTGACTCAAGCAACGAACGATAATAGATACATTGTCCAATTTCTGCTCGCAGATTCCATTGAAGAGGAAAAGTTGTTATGAGAATGTGGGATCTAACAATTTATTTAATATAAACGTGGAAATGCGCGGACCTTTTCTATGTTTTCCATTTACCCTCATCTAGTACAGTGGCGGATCCAGGAGGGGGGTGACAACCACATGTTTTGTCTCGCCGACCGCGGTTTACGGAGCTAAGTTCTGCCGCTAGTAACATAGATGCTGATTGTGTGTCTGATAAGATGCGTACCGTATGCTATATAATATATATACGACCATGCGTGCATGTCCCGGTGGAAGCTTGTAGGACCCGGGATTCCTATACACCGGTGGGGAGGGCTGGATCCGCCCCGGAGTAAATTCTATTTATAAATTGTCACATAGCCCCTCACTGTATCATATGACAGTTGGATCCCATTTAAAGCGAGGCCATCGTAATATATTCACATATTTAATACAGATCATCCCAAGATACACTCACACATATGGTATTATAGAATGTTATACGTTTATTATCTTTAAGCAGTTGAAACAATAACACTGATTGCAATCACCGACTCCTCGGCGATTAAATAAATAAAATATGTCATTGTGAATACCAATAGTATGAAAATATAATCTTCACCGCTGCGATCCTACAAAACAAGAGTTATGTCCCTTACACTAGCAAAAGGAAAATATTCTTAAGACCAAAGCTTCAAATAGTTCGAGTTAGATAGAATATTCCCAAGTTACTGGAACTATATATTGTGTTGGGAAAATAATTTTTCCCAGTTACCTCCCCTAGGCCGATCAAAATTGTTCGAAAACAGACTTTAATTGCGTATTTATACATGTTCGATTGCCTGGCCAATGGTACACGAGTTCTGTCGAACGACGTATGATTTAAATAGTATACTCCAGCAAAGTGTTATAGTTATGACCTGAGAATTTACAGTTGAGTTTCGCTTTAGTTCCCGGTGGGTAGTTCTTACTCAGATCAACCATACCCTCCCAGTTGCCAGGCGACGTGGCTTCTAATGGGTTCCAATCATTGTTAATTTTAACCTGTACATCACCGGCCTTGGGAACAAAAACATTGAATTTAACGACGGGGTCACGGTTACCTTTTGGGATTTTAAGGGGCTCTGTAAGGTAACAGCCATCCTTCCATTGTGGATACTGTTTAGGAAAGGGTTGGCCATCACCTGGATTTGGACAGTGAACAATATAATTAAACACACACTGCATTTGAGGTCCGGCCTCACCTTTTGGTAATGCGTATAACTGAAATTTATAAAATCCCGGTGTAGGTGGCGCTAACAGGAAAAGGAAGTTGTCTCCTTGACGACGGATCAGATGATACTCGTTACATTCCTTCTTCATGGCAACGGACAGCATTTTAGTTGTGACTCGGGTTCCAGGTGGAGCACTCATTATAATTTCCGTTGTCGGACCCGCCATATCTATGATGGGGTCACTATGTGCTAACATCTGTAAGCCATACGCCTCAAATTTACTCTGGGGTCCCAGGTAACCCTCTGTTACCTTAAACGGTATTTCTAGTCCCGACATGATTGCTTTTCGTATCCCTTAAACTGGAATCTGAAACGAGATGAGAATTATCAATGAACAAACAATGTGAAAACAATCTGATTGAAATAAAATGGGGTTTAACGTCCGACTGTTCTGTTCTTAACCTGGGCTAATGTTGACGGCATACGCTATACAGTTTGCTCTCAGAACATTTTGCCCGGGCAGCGGCGCTACGGCCTACTCTTATATCGAATTCCAACTGCCAAGGAATCTTTTACGTGCACGTCAATGAGTACACGAATACTCGGGTTTTTCATATCATCCGAATGACTAGACAGCTGCCCTCGTAAGGCCCCCTGTCCTGCATCACTGACAAGGGAAAAACCACGCCGGATAATCTGGATGAACTTTCTCGGCCATTGCAGGGATCGAACATCCGACCTTCAGGCTAGAGAATCAGCGTCTTAACCCCTTAGCCACGTGATCCCCAATCTAATTAAAACACAGATCCTATTTCGTTTCGTTTTTATAATTCACAATTTAGTTTTACTTGTCTTTATTACACAAGGATCTGGAAGAGATGTTATCATTGACGTGTTCTGAATGATGCGAGGATGTTACGGCGACTTATTGACCCTGTAATGCATAAAACTCTGGGCAAACCAGTAGAAACGTCATTAACCTATGCTGGCGTCATAGAACAAAAGCCCCTCGTTTGACCACTGTCGTGAACTCCTACTAAAAACACAATCCGTATTATATTGTTCTAAGGAAGAGATGGTTAGATTTGATCAGCGCACAGCTATACAAAATAATGAATAAGACATTTTATCTTAACGTTCGAGCAACATAGCTTGTAAAAACATGCCGCGAGTTCTTCACTGTCCATGGGACTGTCAGGGTTAAAAATTCGATAATTATTATAAATTGAGTGCTACCAATAAAAAAGACAATAACCATACATTTTGATTAAGACATTTTCTCTTAACGTTCGAACTACATGTCATTTTGAAAGACTGTGTGAAATGGCACTTGTAGTCCTTATTGCGCTAGGATCTTCAATTTGGAGCTTCAATTTGGAGTGTTCTTGAGACATTAAGAAGAAAATGATAACAATTATAGATTTAGTCCCAGTGTTCTAGAATAAGACATTTTATCTTCAGATAGAGTTAACAATATATATATATGCTATCACTTGTAAAGAAAACCAGGTCTCAACTGAACTAGAAACATTACTGTATGTTTTGTTTACTAATGAAATCTGCACATGAAGTAACCCGAGTGTCTCCAATGGTCGGTGTAGTGGTTTAGCTTGGCTTCCTTACACATGAAACTCGAGTGACACGAAATCGGTCACATATCTATCTGTGTAGTTCAGCCAGCACCGTCATGTTTTCGATTCAGAGCAGAATATACTGAACACCAGTGAGTCTCATGTGTGCCGTGAAATATTTCTAAGTGTGCCACGAAATTTCGAGAGTCACACTAAGAAAATGTGAAAACTACAGGATACAAACTGAGTATTCACTTTTTCATACTGATAAATGCATAGCTTTGCATTTCTTTATTTAATTTGAGTCATTTTATGTGTCTATGATTGTCTATGTCTACGTTTGTATGACGTCTATGTTTTTATTTTGCTAAATTCAAATATCTTTCATATATATTTAGCCAGGTGTGCCGCTATTCTTTTCATGTTTTCCAAGTTGTACTGTTCGTAAAAAAAAGTTGTGATCCACTGGTGTACACTTACCGCCCACTTTGATGTTCACGCCATGAGAATTACGGATGTTTGATTTCATAAATCCCCCATTCAGAACGGAACCGTAAATAATATAACACTGTTAGGGCGTCAATGGTAAATTTTTGTTAAGTTTTCTACGGGCAACAGGCAACCTCTCGGTTCGAACAACTGTATTTTGGGACTGATTTAAAGCTTTTATTAGGGTGTGTTTTAGGTACCGGGACAAATAAGACACAAAGCAAAAAACAACAGACCAACATGGCTCCACGGGCCCGTAGCCAGCTCATAAAATTGGGGGGGGGGGGTGTCTACAGAATGTTTTGGAGGGGCTGAGGATGTGGCCGGCTAAGAACACTCATAGGAAATCATTATTCTTGGCGAAATATTGGGGGGGGGGGAGGCTAATTCAATTTTTGGGGGGGCTACGGGCCCGCTCCACGCCTTAGTACTAGAGTAACCGCTGGGTTATTTTTCTGGCATTGAGCATGAGGGAACATTGCGCCAAGCCTCCTAGCATTAGAGTCACTACTGGGTTAGATCTCTTTTACTGAACATGAAGGAACATTGCTCAGCGCCTTTTAGCAGTGGAGTAACCGCTGGGTTATAACTCTATCTTTGAGCGTGAAGGTACATTGTTCTACTTCTTCGTTTAGCACTGCTGTCATCGCTGGGTTAGAGATGTATCAATGAACATTAATAGATCTCCAGGCAAGCCGGGTACCGAACAAATCCGCTATAGACCCAAGGGTTTTAAAAGTACTTGTTTTAAAGCATTTTGAGAGCTTTTGATTTCTTTTTAATTACGAGGAAACATTTCTCCACCTATTAGCTCCATCAATTAGCACGTGGAAACAATTATATACTAGTAGGTATTTGTATTTATATATATGCCCTGTACTAGAGGTCAAAAGGTTATAGGCTAAACATAATTATATAGATGTATTTATATTTCTTGTTTGGGGTAAGATAGTCATTCCCGATCTTTACCAAATATTTTCGATGTTTTTTCTCTCCAAATGATCGTTTTACGCTCGAACTAACATACACCTCTAAACTTTAACCTTTTACTGAGGGTCATTAAGGTGCAGAAGAAGGTGTTAATTGTAGGTAGAAACACGGATAATATCTTATTTATGCATTTAGGCTGAGTTGGTTATAGGTACTGATGCTAGAACACTTACAGACCTATAACAATAACCACTATTACACACTCACCTAGCCAGGTAGAAATGATAACTGAAATTAGCAAAGGAATAACATCAACAAGGTTGCATGGCGATATCTGTACACTTATTATATGTTGGGAGCGTCCACAGTGTTATAAAATTGGTTATCCACCTAATAAATGAAATACAGTGGGGGTTTAACGTCATAATCTTTTGCTCCTAAACGGGGCTAATGAAGACGGTCATGCGCCAACCGTGTGCTGTGAGGGACACTTTGCCCGGGCAGCGGCGCTACGGCCTACTCTTGTATCGAATTCCAACTGCCAAGGGATCTTTTACGTGCACGTCAATTTATACGCGGTTTTCATTACAGTAATTAACGTTATCGTGAAATAAGCAATGGGCGTTACTCGAGGATATTAGTAATTACTGTTACAGTAGAACTCAACATATATTTACCTATTCATTAGATTTATTGCCGTTTTAAATTTTATATGAGTGCAAAAAAGGTTCAGTTAAATATACATTCCCTTTGCGTGATTACATATACATTTGCGATTTCGCTAACTTTATTATCGAAATACCACCGTTTCTAATGAAATATATCTCCTTCCAGAACAATATTTACCTCATTCCAGAACAAAATATTTTACAAGAGTGAACGAACGGGGGGGGGGGGCAAAAACTGTACCAATTCATATTACATCCTCAGTGGATTTGGAGCGATTTCAGGTAGTGTAAACCGTAACTTGTGGAATGGCAGCTGGGTTCGTTTAAGACGAATTCAACCCACGAGATGCTTAAAATCGGACGAATCGTACAATACGGGGTGGATGTGTGTGTATGAAGGGATGCAAGGGTAGTAGTACCCTTTCTCCCCCTTCGCCTTCCGTACTTACGGACCCCGGAGATATATTTTCGGGATTTGGGGATTATTCATATTATGTGCTTGCTATATATATTCCTTGACTCGAACGAATTATTTATAACCGCTGACGAATGCAAGACAACAGCAGAATGGTATCAGGTAATCTTTCATCATAAACACGTACATAAACAGGTATATAATTTGTTGTACAGAACTGGTGTCGTGTTTCGGTGGCTGACATGACAAAGTATTTGGCATCATTACAATCTTAGTGCATGGTTTTTATTCCATATATTTTAGGTGTGATCGTGAAGATGAAACTAAATTGTAATTGAAAATATTACAAAAAAGAAGAATACACGACGAATGTGAAAAGTATTTATGATGATTCAAACGAGCAATGGTGGCTCGGTGAGTGTACTGCTGACTCACTAAAAATGTGCCTCATAATTTTGCAGTCAAAGTTCCCCTTTGTCGGGGGTGCACGACGGTAATCAAATGAATCTTGACTTTCGGATGGGATGAAAAATCGGAAAACGGAATATAACACGTGTTGATATCTATACACAGGGCCTTTGTTTTACATCCAATCCGAACGGCCAGATCCCTTCCTTGCCGGACCTCCCCCTTCCTTCGCCACCCCTGATGGTGAGGTATATCGGGAGATTTCCCGGGATCCAACCTTACTGTCGGAGGCAAAGGCCACAATTTCTCAATCAGAACACAGGCACGTAGTCTTATGATTCTTATCTCCGAAAATCCCTGGACTGATACGTATCAAAAGCGTTTTATAGCTGGGGCGCTGGAGGCACCAGCCTCCTGCCGAAAAAAATCAAAGAAGTTCAAAAAATAAAACGGGAGAAAAATGCTAAATCCGATGAGGAAAATGAAAATGTACCCCAGTTAGCGAGGGCCCTAAAGGCAGACAAAAAGGCCAAACGCCTTACAAAAGGGCCTCTCTAGCTAAGGCTAAGTGCCCCAGAGTCCGAGTAAATCGTTTTCTATACACACTGTCGAATTCACTTCTGAATGAGAATGCAGTCATTGCATTGGCATGAAAATCATCAATCAAGGGCCCCTCAAAATAGTATAGCCTCCGCCATGATAAACCCTAAAGCGCCCCTGATACGTATCAAACTATCAGAGGTGTTTTTATATTTGTGAACGCTTACTTTTTATTGTGTCCTTATTCAATATACCATTTTAATATATAAGGTTTCGTCGCGCGGTCGTGATTGTTATTAAAGCAGGAATTGGCTGAAAGTATAGTAGACCCAGTGACACCTAAACAAGTTAATGTTCTCGCGTAGTTTGGGGTCCATTTTAGACTTGAATTTAAGTAATCGGTATGATTTCCACCACGGTTTGGTCCTCATGCTACACCCTAGAAAGCAGTTTTTTAAAAGAGATTTTGTGTCAAAGGAAGACCCCCGCCCCTCCCCACCATCATCTCGTCCGATACTCCCAATCCATCTCTATTAAAATGAAAGATTAGAAGGATTTTGTCAGACAAAATACCACGCAACCTTCATAAACTACAGTTGATCAACTGACGTCATTCAAAATGCCAGGGGTATGCGTGCAAACTTTATATATTGTAATGTATAGTAGACCAGAATGCCAGGTGTGACGTAATACGACATTTGGTACATAAGAAGAGAACAGGGCTGGATAACCTAATATTCAGACACCTGCTAATATAATGTAGGTCGGTAGAAGATAAAGAGACTAGGTGACCTTGGTTAGATAATGACCTTGATCAACACCTGGTTCTGATAATGCTACACTATACCAGATCGTTTTATGTGTCTCACCAGCGGATGACCGCCAGCGATCATCCTCTTTTACCAACGACTGACTGATAGTTTCTTCTGCGTGGTTTTTATTTTGTAGCCTAAGGGACAAGCTAGAAACATTTAGAACAAAGAAAAATTGTTAAGTTAGAACATAAACAAAAACAGCAAGAGAAATCATGCAGATGTTTTTAGGTCTAAAGTAGCGATATCTTTATATGTGGGAGGGGTTGGGAGCTGTAATGTCACACAGTATTCGACCCGATGGCCTTCTAGGTGAAAGCATTATGAATCTTGAATTACCAGGTTTAAGAATTACCAGGTTTAAATATCGGCATCGGCAAGGTAGAAATTCCTGAATTTTTGACAATTATAAAGTCCTAAAAATGCTTCGTTTAAACATATTGGTCTTTCTTTAGGCCTGACATGTTATCAAATTTATTAATTAGACATTAATTAACACTAATCAACTCTCCGTGCCATCGCTAGCCTGCGATATTTAGCGAATTGTAATACATGTTTGGAAAAACATTTAAACGCAAAAAAAAATAAAGATTTAAGGGTTTTTTATAGTACCGACCTAGGTATCAAATACAATCGCTAATATTTGGGATCAGAGTGGAACAATGTGACTGTAATTTTCGGCATATTCTATTTCCGTTATCTATATTATGACCATTATAAAGAGAACTCCCAGCTCTTTATCTAATCTCGCATGGGGGTTGGGATGGTCTAGTGGTCTAGAGTGCCGCGCTTCGACCTCTAGCTGGCCGGTCACCTCTGGCTTACGGCTGTGGTTTCGAGCCCTGGTGTGAGCCTATGTGGCATGGAGATAGGGGCGCCTTCTCAACCTCGTGGCTTTCCTCCGGGCACTCAGGTTTCCTCCCACTGCTAAAGACCCCTACGCGCAAGCGAATTATTGAAATAAAATTTTTAAAAACCATATGTTAGTCCCGAAATGACCTAGTTTGTGTTGAGTGGACGTTAAACCCCATTTCTCTCTCTCTCTCTCTCTCTCTCTCTAATCTCGCATAAAGCCACTTTAATACTTTAACCCGGTGTACTTTGAAAAGTGGGAAGTTTATTTCATTTCATAAAGTGCACGTGCGCCCTTCAACAACCTCTTTTGTAACAAAGTAAGCTTAAATACACTTTATGACTAAAGGTACATAACATTTCTGTTTATTACACTGTCCATAAAATGAGACTTGGTGTAACATCTTATTCATCGGGGGCCACGGGGGCTAAGTGAGTAAGAATCGCGGGTTCGATTGCGGTGTTGGTCGAGAAAGTTCATCGGGATTTTCCTGCGTGGTTTCTCCTTGTCAGTTGTGCAGGGCAGAGGGTCTGATAAGGACAATAGACTAGTTGTTCGGTCCAGTGTATACATTGGAATTCGATAGAAGAGTAGGCCGCTGTCCGGGCAATGTTTACCTGATAGCACATTGTCTGGCGGCTGGCCTTCCTCGGCAGTTCAATTGGAGCAGAGTAATAGGACGTTAAACCCTATTTCATTTATTATTCCTCGAATTCCTTTAACCGCACAACGACACGTACATGCAATCTCAGTTTTTTCTAATCCGAACGACGAGACACTGCGCCGAAATTGCCAAGAAACGGGAGCGAACGCGTGACACTGCGCCGAAAATGCCGAGAAACGGAAGCGAACTCGTAACCCCCGTTCAGTGAGTCGCTATTGCTTCATGTTGTTGATAATTGTTTGTACTTAATATGACAAAATACATATTGTACGGTCTTGAAATTTGTTGGGGTGTATGGGTCGTCACATACTGGTCTCGGATAACACAGCCATTACCATAGCGGGTCCCAAGTTCACAAAACATTCTGAGACTTTATTAAGTTAAGAATTTACCCAAAGTTGTTCGCCTTGTGTTAACTAAAATTTTTGTTATTTTAATGTATCAAATACATCCATAAGGAACTATGTATAAATTTTGTGTTTCTGGATAAAAGATATTTCTCATAAACAGTGATTGACTAAAAATTGAATCAGTTCTGGGAATGTTTTGTGTGCTCGGGGCCGGATCTCATCAAATATTCAAGGTACATCTGGATTCTTTTACAAATTAATCGAACAAGTCACGGTTGGTCGGTCAGCATGGCACTGACTGACATACGACATGGAATGGGGTTTAACAACCAACCCTTCAGCACTGATTGGTTTAATGAAGCCAAGGAGCTTGGTACGGAGAAGAAGCGTTTAGTCGCTCGTATGAAACACCATACCAGGGTGCCGTGTTTACCATTTTGTTTACAATATTTATAACTAAATTAAGTACGCAGAATATAAAAACAAGTTTAGATAAGTTTATATATTCTGATTCCTGAATAAAGAGTAATAATGATGAAACGGGTATGATAAAATACCAATTGAAGCACGATAAAGATCCCCGAAAAATTGGAAATAGAATTAAAACATTTGAAACCATGGTGCCGTTATTAGTACAACTTTTCTTTAAAGTGTATTATGCCCGTCTTTATCCATCCCACTGGTGCAGCAAAGCCAGGCAGATTATTTCGTACTTTTAAAACGATCGGAAGTTAAAACAGAAAGATGTATACAAAATAAAGCGTAAAAACTTGCCTATATATATTATTGTCTTCAGAAGCTAATTCCACAATTACAGGAACGTCGACTATACAACACTCTTAGAATTGCAGCACGCGCAAGGCAGACGTGAATTTGACTGAAAGCAGACGATAGAAGTTATAAGCAGATGTTGGAATTGGTAACCAATGGTAACGTGGTATATTATGATGGGTGGATATAGGTATATATCCTAGAGATGTAACTGATATCTATGTCAACAATTATATATTCTTAATGTACCAAAATATAACCCTATCCTATATTCCACCCCTCCCATCGATTCGTACCAAAATATACAGCACTCGGTGTAAAATAATATAACCCTATATTATACTCCCACCCCTTCCATCGGTACCTAATATAATATATAGCACTCGATGGCCTTAATACGCCATGTAAAATAATATACCCCCCCTCGGTACGTAACATAATATCCCCCGCCCCATCTTCCTCATAGTAGGTTACCAAATATACCGTACTCGGTGGACTTACTTCGTGTAAAATAATATCCCCCTCCCATCTTCCCCTCGGTACGTTATAAAATATGTAAAATAATATCCCCCCTCCCATCTTCCCCTCGGTACGTTACCAAATATATCGTACTCGGTGGACTTACTTCGTGTAAAATAATATACCCCCTCCCATCTTCCCCTCGGTATGTTATTAAATATACCGTACTCGGTGGACTTATTTCGTGTAAAATAATATCCCCCCTCCCATCTTCCCCTCGGTACGTTAAAAATATATCGTACTCGGTGGACTTACTTCGTGTAAAATAATATCCCCCCTCCCATCTTCCCCTCGGTACGTTATGAAATATACCGTGGACTTACTTCGTGTAAAATAATATCCCCCTCCCATCTTCCCCTCGGTACGTTATGAAATATACCGTACTCGGTGGACTTACTTCGTGTAAAATAATATACCCCACCCGATCCTCACCTCGGTACTTAGCCCGGTAGAGTTAACCAATTTAACATAATTTACCCTCTATTATTACACTCATTCGCGGTTTAGTAGAATCTGCAACACGTGGAATATCGCTTCTTTTGGAATGAGTGGTAATGAGTAATCGCACAGATGGGTCAAAACACCACACTCCCCCCCCCCCCAAAAAAAAGAGAGAGAGACAGATAAATGGGGTTTAACGTCCTCTCGACACAGACCAGGCCATTTCGGGACTAACATATGGTTTAATTTTATTTCAATAATTCGCTTGCGCGGAGATGTCTTTAGCAGTAGGAGGGATTCGGAGTACCCGGAGTAAACCCACGAGGCTGGACAGGCGACCCTACTACTTGCCACGTACAACCGTGGATTCGAAACCACGCCAGTTGACTCAATGGCAGGCCGTATGATACAGCGCGTGTACGCTAACCATTCGGCCATCCACCCCACCCCACAAAAATAAAAAAAAGAAGAAGAAAGCCCATGTACCGTAGAACGTTGGAAACTCATAAGGAATAGACAGAGACTCTACCGCCCTCCCCGATTACATCCACTGCTATTTTTGGTAAAATAAAACTACGCAAAGTACGTATAATCAGCATATATCACTCAATACAACGGACAAACATAAAAACATATTGGGGGAAAAAAATTAAATATTCTCTTTAGGATTTGATTTATATACTTCTCTTTCTAAATATCCACCCTTGCCCTGTAGATGTATGTACTGGGAGACAATATGCGAGATGGACAGGATCGAATGGGAAGCCTCCAGAGCAATGGTCAGAACAATGGATGGATATGGTTTGCCATAACAACCAGAATGGATAGTCTTCTTATACAACGTTGATAGTAAGACCTGTTTTATTGGAAACAATACCCGATTAGTCTAACCCGTGGAAGGCAGAATTAATTAGCGACCTGGGACCTATTTCACGAAATTTTAACTAAGATAAGATCCCAATTTTAGTAATTTGATTGGATAATATTAGATTGATTTTAGTGCTTAGCCAATCAAAATTGAAGTATCTACTAAAATTGGATTTTATCTTAAGGGCGTTGAGCAGTCTAAGATTCGCACTAACTTTTCAACGCCAATCTTATAAAAGTCTTTGCAAACTTGTTCCACTTATAAAATAACTCAGAAAACTCTCGAAAGTCGCGTCGTTTTATGTGTAACAATGGAGATACGAGGTGGAGGAATAAAACTATTTATAGCAAACGAGACTGATTCCCCGACCTAGATCAGGTGTTGAATAAATTATGACGTCGTGCACGTCAGTCACGTGATCAACACAGACGTGGCTTCAACGGTAGTGGAAGATGTCACGTGACCAGAAGGAATTCCCTGTATGACGCGATTATCCAGGTCTATTTATCTATCACGAAAGGAACATGACGAATTTTTTTTTTATGGTCAAAGATTACTATTTTTTGAATGCATAACATGATTTAGAGTGCGGTGGAGTAGTGCAGTGAAGTAATTATTTACTTTTACATCCGAATTGTTGTATTTTAATACTTGTTGTCGACGTATTCAAAGAATTAACCCCAAATCGCAAAATCTCGTTTGAAGGTAAATAATGAACAACAATTTTAAAATACTTTGAGTTGGTATTTTTTAACGTTTTTGGTGTCGAAATGTAGCTTATAACCTCCACTTTCGATCTACTGGTGGGATTATCAATAAATCTTTTGAGCTTGTACTAATAGAATTTCCAAGAAAACGCATCGTTTTTTTGCGTTTCCATGGATACAAGACAAACCACAACCTATAGCCAAAAATTGACCATTGTATTTTTGGGACTTGCTATTAGCATTGTTCATGCGAAATTTGATGAAAATATCTGCAGGCATAACTGAGAAAATTCTACTTTTGTTGTCATCAATACCCCTTTTTATCATGCTTTTGGGCCAAGTTTGGAACATAGTTGGTAAATAAAATTGGTATTTATTTGGTGATTAATATGTAGTTTATCACCCCAAATAACAAAAAATGTCATATCTTATCAACAAAAATTACAGTGCTAGCTTTAAAATTTGCATTTTAGACTACTCAACGCCCTTAAGTTAAAATTTCGTGAAACAGGGCCCTGAAAGATATTAGTGGTTAGCGGTTAATTTGTGTAATTTGAAATTTATTTATTCAATAAAGGAATCTTGATTAGAAAACATTGTATAATTTGAAATTTATTTATTCAATAAAGGAATCTTGGCATTGCCAACGTGTTGATTAGAAAACATACCCGAGACTTTAAACTTCACGATTTGGCTATTCAAACCATTGTCTTAAGTACCTTTGAAAGTATGACATTATCGCTTTACGTGTAATAGTTTATCTGCTATTTAGATACCCCACAAATCAAATTATAAAGTAATTATCTTGTAAACAGCGCGAGGCGTCGTGTCAGAAAATCTGGTAAAATGATAGTAACACTATCAAATTTAAAATTAACTTTGAAACTATATCAAAACATAACTTCGTGGGTTTTTCTCCGCGAATTATCGAAAAAAGGGAAACCATTTGTTAGTCCCGAAGTGACCTAGTTTGTGTTGAGTGGACGTTAAACCCCATTTCTCACCCTCTCTCGTATCACAACATCGGGCGTAGTAAACCAAGATCGCCTTTTATTCTTAGATACATTGTACAGACGAGGAATCCTATTGAACATTGTATAAGCGCTCTATATCTATACAGTCTCACTGAAGGAAGAAGCTTATTGCAATTAAGAGATACCTAATGATTGTTCACCGAGCTTTTTGTTTCAGATTTGACACGACGATCAGACAAATTTGAAAGCCACTAGTCGAAATGTTTCTTGTGGATCTATTTTCTTCATTACCTTGACACATCATCTGTGTTATCTTAACAAACGTCATTTATAACATTAAATAATTTTCTTATCTGACATGACTGCACTTACACGCTTGAATTAAAAAAACGAAAGCTATATATATTTTGGAGTAATTTACGAAAACGTAAGCAGAAATCGCGTAACTTTGACGATTACATTAAGAAAGGGGAGGAGAGGAGAGAGGGGCGGGGTAGCGCCCACACAACACAGACTATGTCATTTTAGGGTTAACATAATATGGTAGCATATTAATCCAACACGATGCTTGCGAGTAGGGATCTTTAGTGATAGGATGAACATAGCGAGGCCTCAGAAATTAACTTGATCTCGCAGTCGACCACACTCCTGATCATTGCTAAAAAGTTGGTTTCGAAACATGTCGCTTAACTCAATAACAGCCCTTATGATCAAAACTTAGAAAATATAAGTCATTAAATTAATAGTTATTTTCTGGTAGTGAGACGAGCTTATCATATTTATTTACATTTTATTTAGATATATACTTGGTGTTTAATGTTTGGATTATCTAACATTGCCATCCATTAAAATTGCCTGTGTTGAGTAGTATCCACACAGTACTTCAAACGATTTAATCAAGAAAAACTATTAACCGAGATAGTAAAAGCTGTTTTATTTTGATAGAACTTTTAATTTTGTTTTGATTTCAACTTGATGTTGATATTCTGAGTCAGAATAGGTCTTTGTGTGGGTACCACTCGGCACAGCGAGCAAGACGTTTGTTCGCTAATATGGTGGAGCTCCTGTCTTCAATCGGAATTCCGGGCGTTACAAGAGACATGTTATAGTCCTTCGGGTGGGACAAAACAGTGTACATATTAGCGTACACGTAAAAGAACCCCTGACAGTTGGAATTCGAAATTAGCTGTACGGGCCAAATGTCATAGCCCATTGAATGGGGTATGCCCATCTGCATTAGCCCAGAACAGTAGGCTACGCCACCCACATAACAACATGACGTTACTTTTACCTAAAATTTACGTAAAAATGGTCAGTCAGTTTACCATCAGTTTGCTCATCTTCTTAACGAAAATGTAACGTCAGGAAATGATGTTAATTTAACGTAAAATTTACGTCATTTTTACGTTATATTTACGACATTTCCTGACGCAAATCTAACGTCAAGTTTACGTCATATTTTGACATAAATCTAACGTAACGTTTACGTAAAGTTTACGTTAGATCTACGTCAAAAAATGACAAAAACTTTACGTTAGATTTGCGTCAGAAAATGATGTAAAAATAAGGTAAAAATGACGTAAACTTTACGTTAGATTAACGTCATTTCATGACATTACATTATCGTTAAGAAGATGAGCAAAATGATTGTAGCCTGACCAACCATTTTGACATAAATCTGACGTAAATATAACTTAAATTTTTGACGTTAATCTAACATGATTTAAACTAACCGACCATTTTATGGAAATCAGGGTCATGATCCTCAAAGTAAAATGTTGGCTCAACTAACCTGCAGACCCGGGATTGGTACATGCATTGACTGAGAATCAGGATTTCAGAGCAGTAGGACTTTAAACCCCATTTCATTTCATTATATATCTAACATTGGGGGGTTGGGATGGCCTAGTGGACTAGAGTGCCGCGCTTCGACCTCTAGCTGGCCGGTCACCTCTGGCTTGCGGCTGCGGTTTCGAGCCCTGGTGTGCACGTATGTGGCACTCCGGTTTCCTCCCATTGCTAAAGACCCCTACGCGCAAGCAAATTATTGAAATAAAATGAAAACCATATGTTAGTCCCGAAATGACCTAGTTTGTGTTGAGTGGACATTAAACCCCATTTTTCTCTCTCTCTCTCTAACATTAAATTTCAAAATTTACATCACTTTCTTTTGTGAATCTTTAATGAGTTTGTAGAAATATAACCCTTGAAATGTTAACAGTCAACCAATAACCTTTTGAAATCGCAAATTCATATAATTACAACAAAAAGTCAACATAATATCTAAATTTTATTTTAAAAAAAATTTAAAAAATACAATTGTTAACAGTAATCATACATCGTGAAATAGTGATAATTGACAAGAATACAAACAGGGTGACCATACACAAACCATAACTATAAACATTTGTCTCGGCAGCAGGGCTACGGCATACTCTTATATCTTTTATAAAATTCCATCAAACTGCCAAGAAATGTTTCACACATACATCAAAGTGTACATAGTACTTTGGTTTTTGTCCCATTCGTATGACTAGTCACCTATCCATGTCAGGTCCTCTTTCCTGCATCACTGATATTTGAAAATGTCCAAGAAAAAGGTCTACATTAGTCTTGTGGAAGTGTTGATATGCATATCAGAAAGGAAAACTGGGATATTGACCAAATTTGGCCAAAACCTTTATGTGTAGCCTCTATCTTGTTTGCTCAAGGCACTGTTGGAATGAAATGAAATGGGGTTTAACGTGGCTAATGAAAATCGACATACTCTATACAGTGTGCCATCAGGGAATTTTGTCCAGGCAGTGGCTAAGGCCTACTCCTATATCGCATTCGAACTGCCTGGTGATCTTTTACATGCACACCAATGTGTTCACAGACGCTCGGTCATTCATACCATCCAACGACTAGACAGCTAAGGCCTACTCCTATATCGCATTCGAACTGCCTAGTGATCTTTTACATGCACACCAATGTGTACACAGACGCTCGGTCATTCATACCATCCAAACGACTAGACAGCTTTCCTTGTCACGCCCTTTGTTTTGGGGCAGGGTACTAGATCCCTGCATTGGAAGTGAAAGTTCATCCAGATTTTCCAGCGTTATTTCCTCTTGTCAGTGATGCAGGAGGGCCTGACAAGACAGCTGTCTATTCATTCAGATGGTAAAGAAAAACTGAGGCCATGTATACACATTGGCATACCCTTGACAGTTGGAATTTGATATGAGTAGGCCATAGTGCAAAATTTCCCTTATAGCATGTATGGCATATGCCTGTCTTCATTAGCCCAGTTCAGAACAAAACAGTAGGTCATTACACTCTATTTTGTTTCATTTCATTTGGCTAGCCACAACACTGTTTTTTCACCCAAGACCACATAAATACTTTATTTCGCACTTGTCATTTGTTATTAAATCACAGGAGGTTAATGCCTTGAAATTCCCGCTCAAAGTTTTGTAAACGTTATTAGCACTCGCTGCCAAGCATGGAACTTAAAGCTATAATATTATTAATTCAAACATGTATCAACAAGTCTTCCTGTGGTCCAACAAATATTTTGATCGAATTTTTTTTATCAAATGTGAATAAATTGGTTAACCAGTTGCAGTTAGTTTTTTGTTCCAAATAGCATATCTACATTTATTAAATGTATATGATAACAGCCTTGATTCCCTTGTCATCGTGAGAGTAGGGTGGATGAGAGCACTTTTCATCATAACGTCCACCATCATTATTGAGTCCAGTGGTATGGCATTGATCCTACATTTGTACAAGGAGTAAGCTGGTGTCACCTGGCTACCATTTACGTAAACAAAGCCTTCAAAAAATCTTTTTGTAACTTCTTTCACATTAGTACCATCAATATTGCTCAAATTTAGGATCTGTAAAAAAGATTTTGCTTAGAGATAGAATAAAGAACATATTCAAAGTGAAAAAAAGTTTGATTCCCGTGATTTTGAAACAGGATGTTTTTCGATTAAAGTAGTTTAGATTGTGTATAAATCGTGCAGCTACAAAGTTTTACATTCAGAAAATAACAGGCCATCTAATCTTGTGACTTTGTTTTACCGTTAGGTTTTTTTAGCATTTTTACGGTGATTGTGTAAAATTGTCAACGGCCATTATTTGCTGAATTTGTAGTTCTACAAATTATATTTAGACGGATGTTTGTATGTAAAAAAGACACTTACTTTCCTATATGCTTCTTCTAACTTTAAATCAGGGCACCATTTTTTTCTGTGTGAAATAAATAGTATTTTGTCCAAAATCTCCGATATTCAATCGCTTTTGGGCGCCATCTTGCTATACCCACAATTCCGTTCGCTTTTATTATTCCCCACACGGAAGCCGTCGATACGTATTTTTTTTTGATAATGGAATCTATAGAATGTAATCTGTTTCTGTGCGCTCTGCTAGATTTTATATTAGCTATACTTAATATTATACGAATAATCCAATAGAGAAGTTTTCAGATGTCTTTTATCGGGGACGATATGTCGACAAGATCTATAAATTCCGGAAATAACTGGTTCGAACTGGTTCTTGACTCAAAGTGAAAGTCTTGTAAAATGTGTTTTCGGTTGAATTTGATTGTACATTCCAATTCACCCCTATTATTATACGTGGCCCTATATACAATAAATTTGATAAGCTTTATATTTGTCGGGTTTTACACCTTATATATAATAATAAATACAAGCGTAAAATTTAAAAAATCTGATATAAACAAACCAACGAACGAGTCTGGGCGTCATGGCCTTTTTCATAAACCGCCACAAGAATTTAAATCATTAAATTTAATGTTTTAATCAGATAAGATTCATTCTAAGAACATATTATTATATTATATGGGAAGATGTAAAGACAAGCTAAAGGCTTTTAATCAACCCATCTCCTTATATTATTGGGTCATACAAAATGAAAATACAAAATGTATACATATATTTTGACTTTAACATTGACTTTCTAGTTTTTTAAGGATGATTATTATAAAATATAAAAAAAGGGTTGGCATACGTGTATGTTGCTCCACAACATTTGGGCTGGAAGATCTTTCAGGCAGTGCAAAAATTACGTACTGGTATATAATATTTGTGGAGATTTTTGTTTTACCTTACATCTAAATGACCTAGTTTATGTTGAGTGGATATTAAACCCCATTTTTTTTCTCGCTCCCTTTTTGATGGTGCCACAGCCAGTTTTTTGTCTGTGTGGGTAAGACGCTGTCTCGTTACCCTGGAGGTCGGGTGTTCGATCCCTGCATTTGGCTGGGAAAGTTCATCCAGATTTTCCGGGGTGGTTTCCCCTTCAATGATGCAAAATACGAGGGCATGACAAGGACAATAACTGTCTAGTCGTTCGGGTGAACGAAAAAAAAAACCTGAGGTTCCGTGTACACATTGGCGGTTGGAGTTTGATATATAAGAGTAGGCCGTAGTGCCGCTGTCTGGGCAAAATTTCCCTATAGGCCCATCTTTATTAGCTCAGTCTATGAGCAGAACAGTAGGACGTTAACCTCATTTCATTTCATTCCATCCAGATTTTCTGACGAGGTTTCCCCTTGCCATTTGAATGGGACAAAAAACCTGAGGTCCTGTGTACACATTGACGTGCACGTAAAAGATCCCTTGGCAGTTGGAATTAGTTTAAAGAGTAGGCCATAGTGCCGCTGCCCGGGCAAAATAACCCTCATAGCACACACACTATATGATGTAGACTCGTCTTCATTAGCCCAGTTTACGAGTAGGACGTTAAACCTTGTTTCATTCAATTTAACTTTTTTGTTAATATTTTGTCTATAAATAGTCTACAGGTTCCAGTTAGTAACCGTTTTATGATTCCCCCATTGTACCTCTTAATTAAATAACCATACCAGTGTGTGCACATTTTACCAATTGATAAATAATCAGAATTGTTTCATGTCTGAGTCCCAGAGGCAGAGCCACATCAACTTTTCATGTTTTTTTGGTTTTTTTTTAACTTGGTATATTTATTCCTTATGCCGTAAGGATATTAACAACTATCAATTTCGGTGCATGGCTCAACACAGGGGTGGTGCCACACCCACTTTTTAATGTTTTATCCATAAATATTATACAGGTTACAATTATTAACAGATTTTGTTCAAGTTGCCCAAAAGAACGCTTAAAATTTAGTAAATTTGGTTAACTTAAATGGTTTTTTTTGATTATGGTTGGATAGCCAACAATCAAAAACTAACATTTATTTAATCGTTGTTATCCTGATATTAAACTGACATTTGTATAGTAATTGTTAGTATCCTAACATTATAAAACTGACATTCTTGTCTGTTAGACAATGTGGGTAAGGCGCTGGCTCGCTAACCTGGTAGTCAGGTGTTCGATCCCTGCATCTCGATTTTCCAGCGTTGTTTCCCCTTGTCAGTGAAGCGGCCTAGTCATTCGGATGGTCCGAAAAACTCAGGTCCCATGTACACATTGGTGTGTATGTTAAAGATCCCTTGGCAGTTGGAATTCGATATTAGAGTACGCTGTAGTGCTACTGTCTGAGAAAAAGTTCCCTCATAGCACACTGTATGGCGTATGCCCATCTTCAATTAACCCAGGTTAGGTGCAGAAAAAGTAGGACGTTAAACCCCATTTCATTGCATTTCATTTCCGATAGAGAACAAGTATTAGGTTTATGTTAGATTCACATTAGAAACTTATGTTAGAATTATGACATAAAACTAACGTTACATTAACGTTAGATAACTAACGTTATGTTAACGTTAGAAAATTAACGTTAGATTTACGTCAGAAAACTAACCATAATCTAACGGTTAGAAACATGACGTAAAATTTATGTTAGATTAACGTTAGAATTATCACCAATAACACATATATAATTATTTTGTCTGAATTCTGACTATTTATCAATTATTAGACTGTGCACACACTGATATGGGTACTTAATCAAGAAGTATTTAAAGCGACAAAAATTGGTAAGAAAACCGTCATAAAATTTACGTTAGATTTACACCTAGTCATTCGGATGGTCCGAAAAACCCAGGTCCCATGTACACATTGGTGTGCATGTTAAAGATCCCTTGGCAGTTGGAATTCGATATTAGAGTAGGCTGTCGCGCCGCTGTCTGAGAAAAAGTTCCCTCATATGTTAGAATTATGACATAAAACTAACGTTACATTAACATTAGATAACTAACGTTATATTAACGTTAGAAAATTAACGTTACATTTACGTCAGAAAACTAACCATAATCTAACGGTTAGATACATGACGTAAAATTTATGTTAGATTAACGTTAGAATTATCACCAATAACACATATATAATTATTTTGTCTGAATTCCGACTATTTATCAATTGTTAGACTGTGCACATACTGATATGGGTACTTAATCAAGAAGTATTTAAAGCAACAAAAATTGGTAAGAAAACGGTCATAAAGTTTACGTTAGATTTACGTCATTTTCTGATGTAAAAGTAACCATAACCATTATGACGTAAAAGTAACGTAAATTTAAACGTAAAATTTTACCATTATTGGACGCTAACCATAATCTAACCATAATGACGTAAAAGTAACGTAAATCTAACCATCCATGTTTACTGGGCAATGTCCGGGTACAATTTCCTGCAATACGCATTACCTCAGCCGGATTGGAGCAAAACGTTAAACCGCATTACCTTATCTTAATCACTTCCATGTAAACTTCAAAATAATCTAAAATATAAAACTATAGATAACATAATAGAACATGACTTACGTATTCTTTGAAGCCATCCTTCAGACTTATTTTAAAGTATTAGATAAAAGGAAACCCTGGGCTGATTACCCAGTATACACATGTACATCACTGGCTGGAAGTTTTCTTATCTTGTAGTTTTGAAAATAGATTTTTTCGTATAATATGTAGTGAATGTCAGTTTAGACGTATGGATGAATAATTCTTTTTCAGCATTGCGCTTGCCATGATTGAAATTTCGACCGAACAGCTATTGAATTCGAACGTACAAGGGTTCTTTAACGTTCACAGGATTTGGTTGTTTTCTTCCTACCCAAGCAACTAAAAGGGGCCATTGTCAATTACAAGAATAGTATTAGTGTGTATTTTGTAATGTACCATGAGACATAGTCATTATTCATCTCTTCAATTGATTGATCATAGGCCTGAAGTCCATTCATTGAATCAAGTACATGCTGTTGCTCCACGCCTGAATATCGAAGGAAGTTACTTTCTCGGCCAACACTGGATGTGAACCTGAGATCTCCTGAATCAATAAGGGAAATTTTGTCAGACCAGCCACTGAATTCAAACCACCAAGGGCTATATTTTATGTACACGGCAACTCTTTACACTCTCCGAACGACGTCCTATGTCCTGACAACGGGAACTTTCTCGACCTACATCGGGCTAACAGTTACGAAATCATGTAGCTCGAATTGTCGTATCAACCAACCATTTGACTAGATACGGTTTATATTAAAACCACTGGGTTTAGAAAAATCCCAACTGTAATTGACGAGCAACATAGATACATTTGTACCATGGACCCCGAGAAGAGCTTTGACTCTGCAATGATTATCTATACATGTAATATGTTTTATTTGTTTAAATTAGACAGGTGTGTATATTTATATACCATGCCAAATTAAGTACATTCAATTTACTTGGTTTATTGTAAATATTGGCAATAAAGTCAATTTTGATTTATTCTAGCAAGAAATAAGTACTTAATGTGTGCCGTATTAATAGCTATTTCACATTTTCCGATTAAAATTATTGCACGAAATGATATGAAGTGTTAATTCAGCACTACTTGAGAAATGAGGTTTGGGCGTTTACCGTGTTCACCATGCATTACGTGTTATGGAGGGGGTTGGATGGCCTAGTGGTCTAGAGTGCCGCGCTTCGACCTCTAGCTGGCCGGTCACCTCTGGCTTGCGGCTGTGGTTTCGAGCCCTGGTGTGAGCGTATGTGGCATGGAGATAGGGGCGCCTTCTCAACCTCGTGGGTTTCCTCCGGGCACTCCGGTTTCCTCCCACTGCTAAAGACCCTACGCGCAAGCGAATTATTGAAATAAAATTAAACCATATGTTAGTCCCAAAATGACCTAGTGTGTTGGGGAGGTCAACTAGTTGGGCAGATCTGCTGGTTGAGGAGGTGAGCTGTTTGAGGAGCGGCACTGGTTGGGGACGTCAGCTGACTCGGGACGAGCACTGGTTTGGGAGGTCAGCTGATTGGGGACGAGCACTGGTTGGGGATGTCAGCTGGTTGTTTCATCATGTAAAAATTGGCATGCGCGGCGTAAACAATTTAATAAAGACAGATGAAGTTAATCAATGGACCATTATGTGTGCAATAAAATTCTAGAAAAACCTTTTAACTTCTTAATTTCAAACATTGAAAAATCAGATCAAGTGAATTAAAAGTAGGAATTGGGGATACCCAGACCTAACACAGGTAGACGAATCATCCTTATGGAAATAAACTCCCCAGCCAACCTTACTTTACTTATAAAAGCCTACCCAAGTTAAAAGCTTTTAATGGCGCTTTTATCTGATTTTGTTTTATTGCAGCTTTTCTTAAATATTACAGATGTTTTAGAGCTTTATATTTATGTTTCAAGTTTTACAGATATTTATATATTTATATATTTGATGTGATATTATACTGTAACTAGAGGTCTTCTTATATTAGCGTTTAACGTCCGCTTCCGCCGATGTTGATATCGCAGACAAATTGTCTCTTATTTAATTATTATTAGCGTAGTACTTCTTGTGGTTAAGACACCCCCGCCCCCACTTCACCTGCCTAAAAGCCACATACGCTCAAGTTAGGTATTAAAATCACGATCTCGGGCCAGAGAAGTCGGACCGATCCCGCAACACCTGAGTACTTGAGTGTGCTTTATTAGTGTTGCATAATAATGATAGACGTATCGATGCTGCAAAACATGGTCCTGAACCCACACTTCACGTACATAAACATTTTAAACGACCCAGACGAAACAAGGGGTTCTGACAAGGCATTAGTGTATGCTCAGGAAGCCAGCACAAAGTTCCAGGAAGTAGCTTATAAATGTAACAGAGGTGAATTGTTCGAAGTTACTAAAAGATTGGGAAGATAACTCCGTAGTTGCGCTACTACCGAAGGTGTTTATGAATCTTATCAATATTTCATATACGGTATAAATGATATGAACATTTTGTGGAATAAAGAAACATGGGTGCATCTGTTTATAACTACAGTCGCTTCCATTATCCGTCCTAATAATCTTCGAAATCAAATATTAGGCAATCCCATTAAAATTCTAATTTAGTGAGGTAATTTTAAATTTGCCTCCCCAGAACAATCTACTCTTGTATATAAAGGATGATTTAAACGAGTCGAATTCTGATTTATTCTTTTATTTGATTAGAACATGAAATGAGTCGTAGAGATTTGTAATCATGATTCATATTAATGCAATATCCCATCCCTGTAGAAATAAAGATTACATTGACGTGAATATAAACAACTTTATACTATTATAGTATATGGCGGTGGAGCGGAACTTATAAAAGCCTCGGTTTGTTTTTTAATACATTATATGAATATTAGATATACTCTAGTCGAGGGAGTCATGGTGGCTAACTGGATAAGGAGCTCGAATGGGTGTTCGATCCCGCATTTGCCGAGAAAGTTCATCCCGATTTTATGGCGTTGTTCTCCCATGTCAGTGATGCACTACGGAGGGTCTGACAAGGACAGCTGTCTAGTCGTTCGGGTGGAACACAAAATCGTGGCCCCTTGTATACATTGGCATGTCCGTAAAAGATCCATTGATAGGAATTCGATATAAGAGTAGACCGTAGCGCCGCTGTCCGGGCAAAATTTCCCCCATAACACACTGTATGGCGTATGCCGGTCTTCATTAGCTCAGTTTAGGTGCAGAACAGTAGGACGTTAAACCCCATTTCGTATCATTTGAAGCAAGTCGCACGGGAAATAAAACAGGTGTTTAAACATATATTTTATATTCAATGTTTATTTGGGTTGGATGGCCGAATGGTTAGCGTGCGCACACTGTATCATACGGCCTGTCATTGAGTCAACTGGCGTGGTTTCAAATCCCCGGTTGTACGTGGCAAGGAGTATGGTAGTCTGTCCAACCTCGTGGGTTTTCTCCGGGTACACTGCTTACCTCCTACTGCTAAAGACCCCCCCCCCCCCACATGCAAGCGAATTATTGAAATAAAAAATTGAAACCATATGTCAGTCCCGAAATGACCTATTTTGTGTCGAGTGGACGTTAAACCTCATTTCTCTCTCTCATTCTCTCCTAGTATGTGTCGAGTGTATATTTCAATTCAATTTCCTTATTTTCAATTCAATCAGTTCCATGGTCTCATTTTCTATAATTACAATTCACATATTTACTAAATCATTTAAAAGTAAGAGGAGTAGCTCACTTAAGAGTAACAGATGCATACGTATATCCACTTGAATTGAATTTACAAACTTTAACATGAACCTTGTACATTTGGTTTCAAATATTATTTCCCTCAAAAAATAATCGACATATCTCGCACATTAAATTTGACTTACAAATACCATGTTCCAGCGTTATATATTATTAAAGCGAGAATTTCATATTGTCTAAGAAACTCATTTATTTCCCCAAGAGATTGTCAACTCACTATTATACGATTATAGGTATCATTCTAACGTTTAAAAATCATTCACTCCGGAAATAATGACACAATAACCTTCTTTGTTTTTCTATCCCCCACGAAAAGCTATATTCAAACGTTTGAAAATAATATTTTTTGCCAATCTTTCAACTGGCAATAGTGAATTATAGGATTAATAGGATTATTCTTTAAAGTAATTATAAAACTGTGTATAGTTACCATCTATTTTAAGGCTTTATTTTATTACATTTTAAAAATATAACTTAAAAATATGAAATTCTCACTTTAAGGTCACCGTTGGCTTACACCACCAGCTTTTGTCACAAATATAATTTCTATCTGTATAAAATATAGCAGTAAATATTAACTAAACCATTTTAGTAACCACTGCAACGCCGTGAAACCGTGATACTATACATTGTATAGACGTCACATGGATGAATGAATAGGAACTTAAATAAGCAGCAATCTGGGAGCCTAATGTGACGTCACCACACTGGTTTAGTGTAATATAGCTTGAATTTGCATTTGAATCATTCCATTTTTACAAAAGGGGCATTATATAACAGAATAATATCCCGATTTCAATGAATGACGCAAACATTGTGAATACAAGGTGACGTTAAATGGAGTTATCTCCCGTTTACAATAAACGAGACCTAGATGGACACAAAGTAAATAAAGAAACCAACAAGTTGTTTGTAAAACACTTTAAAATAAACTTGTTTTACTGGGTTAAATCGCTATAACAACCTTCAGTGAACTTCTGCTATGTTTGCTCTTACCGAGGTGAATAATATAACTAAAATTAAACTGGTTTAAAGGGGCATTATGTGCAGGATAAAACACGAGACTAAGGTTCTGCTGGGGAAAGAAAGACTGAAGAAAATAACTCGAAAAAAGAAAATTCGAGGGCCCGTAGGCCGAGGTTTATCTGTCGAGATATTTTTCTGGAGTCTTTCTTCCCCACAATAACCAATGTCGAGTTCTTTATTTGCTTATACCATGTTTGTTTTTATGAAACAAAACAACTGCCCAGAAAGAAAAAAAAAGAAAACCCCGTTACAGGTTTAAAGAAAAACTTTCAGAACAATAACCCCAAATTCCCTTGTATATAACTATAGCCGTAAGTTATTCCGGGTATAAAATATAGTCAGTCCAAAGATTAAAAAGATTTGCCGTTATAGGTATTTAAGGGAGATTAGATAAAGAGTTGACAATTCTCGCTATAATAGTTACAAAATATATAGCGTAAATAGAATATGTTTTATAATTTTCAGTCATATTTTCCACTCTCAACCGAGATGTTAGCTTTTGTATTTTAGGATAGCCTCGATCATCATTATACTCATGTTGGCACGATGAAAAACAAAGTTTCGATTATCCAAGTAAACGTTTGATTTTATTTTATTTTTTTTTTTAATGTATTACAATGCGCTAAATATAGCAGTTGATTATGGACTGGATGAGTTAATTAATGTTTAATTAATAATTTAAATAACATTTCAGGTTTAAGACCAGCGATAGGAAGATTTCGCACTTGCGTTATGTATGTTTAATTCACCTCTATGCTTGATAAATCTATTTTAAAAAGCTGCCATATTGGGAAAGTTTAATATCTACAAAATATGTACAGCTATCCTCATCCTGTACCACTGATGAACTTTTTTGGCCATTATACTATCCGAAAAATGCAAATGACTACCCGAGGGTTTAATGTAGTCCATAAATTAACGTCCAAGTTATCATTTCAACAATCTAAAACTAACGATGACTGTTCAATTCGTCGATGTCAAACCGTTAATTGTTCTTTTACGACTCATACCACCGACTAGAGAGGCTGTTCGATGTCCCCAAAACGGTAAATTCCCCGGAAGATCGAGACACGCCTGCAATTAACTGTGTAGCCCACCGTTGTCCCCCTCCCCTTCCTATTAACTGATATATAATCACCAAACAAATAGACATGCCAAAATTACAACTAAATAGACTTTAAAAAACTTTCAACTACTTAGATACATTTTCGTTTCTCTGCTAGAAAACATTAAAAAAAACAACATATCCGAATTATCAGGTACTCAATAAAATATGTATTTACCTGTAAAACGATAAATTATGTATTTACATGAAAAACGATAAAATATGTATTTACCTGTAAAACGTGTTAATCCCTGGATGCTGTGAATTGATATAGATAGATACTGGAGATAATGGAGAATGACTAAAACCTGTGCATAGTGACGTCATCTATCGGTCACGGTTGGATGACTGTGTTTATGTATACACCTGTACTTACCAAACATGGTTGTATGCATAGACTGGGCGGATCCCGTGAATTGACATTATAAATAGAACAATGGGCGGGTCTCTGTATAAGTGGTAAAGCTGGGTATTAAAGAAATCAACCACACGATTAAATAAACACAGAGCTTGATATTTCTATAAAAGTAAACCTTTAGAGTTTTAAAAAAATCTCACCGAAATCTATTTGTGCGCCCCAGTGGGGAAATGGACCGGGAGGAGGTGCGGACGCAGTACTCCTCATCAGTGAAGTCGTCAATTAAAGAGTAAAAAATCTCAAGGAAATGTTAATGTCCGTCCTAGTGGTGTTTTGCTTGTGGGCGATATTCCTCAGCAGTGCACTCGATAATTAAAGCGTAGAAAACCTCAAGGAAATAAATATGTCCGCCCCAGTGGTGTATTGGCTGGCAGAGGGAGGCGGACCGAGAATTAAAACGTAGAAACCCTCGAATTCCTCGTCGTGTATAGACTCCAGCTAAATTTAAGCGTGCTCAGATGTTTTCTAGATACCGCCTTGAACTTGACCTTTATATAGTGTCACAAGATTTTCTTGATCTATAACGTTAACATTTTGCTCAAAATGCCAAAAAAGAGACATTAATTTATTTGCTAAGGTACAAGTTGAATAGAATCCGAGTCCAGTATTTGTCTAATACGAATAACTAAAACTCGTTTTTCTTCTTCAAGCGGACGTCATTGAGCAAATCAAATGGTAAGATAACACGGGAACAGAATTGCTTACTAAATTGATCGGCATTTCAAATAAAAAAACCCGTTTAATCCCACAAATACATAGGGTTGCTTACATCAATTGGGGTATTGCTGAATAAACGGCGAATAGTAGGAGCGTTGGGGTAGGGAGGGCGGTAAAAATCGAACTTAAAATCAAAGTAAATTTATTAAATGCCAGCATCATAGACGCCAAATACAGAGACGAAATTTTATACATATAAAAAAAACAAAAAAAAACACTTATTAAGATAGTATAAACAAAACATAATATTGTGAGCAGAAGACGTTGTTAATAAAAGCAGTGAAGTTCGAATTTCTTCAATATTTACACTACGAATTGAGATTCTCTATTGTACATGCTTACGTCGGTAGGTTGAATGGATAGTCCGAAACAATAACGTCAAAATCATTTTATATAGGCATTTTTGTAATTTACTGCATTCTGTTCAAAATGATAAATTGTGTATAAGAATCGTCTCTTGAATGAAATACTTTTTAAACTAACTATTCGTTAAGGTTCCTTAAAAAAATGTAAAATCTTTACTGTCCTGCATATTTGTCAAATCCTAGACGTTACAATCTTCAGAAATTCCATTCTCTGACCTATCTTGTTATTCTCTCTCTAGTATTGAACTACTCAGCCTAATGCCATTTGGCTTGTGTTGAGCACCAGTGTCCTTTTAGTAAATCAGTAACGAAATGTTTTTATATGGTATATTCTAGTAATGTAGCGAATTTGGTTTTATCTCCACCGAAGTTGGCATTGAAACAGACTTTGGCTCCTTTAGCGCGGTATTTTTCTAGATTCAACTGCCCAACCCATAATCCTTGACCATCTTTTTGTAGGTGGGTCCAATCGCCATCGACGGTTGCAGCCACGGCAGCGGCATTAGGTACGCTAAGTTTTACAGGTACGTTGGATAAATCCATTGATTGATTAAGAACGATTGGGTCGTAAAGGTAACATCCGTCTTTCCATGGTGCGTATTGTTTAGGGAAGGGCGTTGGTGCTTTAGGTGAACCTGTATTGTTAATGAGATAATTATAGACTCCAGGTAATGTTTTACTATCATCGTCACAAGGCAGGGCGTAGATCTGTAGCTTGTAATAACCTGTATCAGGCATCGTCGCTATTAATGCACTGATATCCCCCTGAAAATAAAATGTAAAAAGGCATTATCATTTTGAGATGATTGTCGGTTTTAAATAAATGATTTTCAATAAGACGGAACTTGACTTGAGGATGTTCACGTGGGTGATTTCTGCCCAATTTCAGACACAGAATATGAAGAAAGCGTATGAAAGAAGAGCCTACACTGTGACTGGATGCTTTTGTATATTAGGCTATTATGCGATCACAATTACTACTATGTATAGGATTGAAGAGGAACCAGTTTTGTTTAGCCTCCGCGGGGGTGGGTGGTGGGGCTAGTTAAACGGTTACATGGCGGGCTAGTGGAAAGAATATTCAAGGTTCATACTGCTAAACAAAGAATTTGTTCCAACCACTAACCTGTTCCTAGTCGTTAGGATAGGATGACAAACCACTGCACACCTGTGTATACTTGACAGCTAGAATTTGCCAATTTCACATTATGAATAATGTTAGTGTCAAGTGTCAAAATGACCAAAATAAAAGAAGCAACGTGTTGACGAGACCTTATATTTCTTTGCCGAGACCTCCGACATTGAAAAGAGGTAAGAAGGTTTGGAAGATTTCAATGGTACTTGTTGTCCCACACCAGAAATTAGAGGAATTCTTGTTGATAGCACCCCTTCCAATTTGATTATCACGGTCCTTGGGTAAGCAAGCCTTACTCTTTCGGACACCTGTTACCACTGTTCATCATGAATTCTGTACCTGGTGAACAGCCTATTTGATGATTAAACTATTTTGACGATACCGTTTTTTTTACGACTTCGAATTATGTCTAATTGTTTGGATCGTTCTTTCTTGATTTTATTGATTTGACGAGGCAAAAGTTCAAAACGGCACCCAGGGGGTGAAGATGGCTAACTTCATGGTTGTTTAATAGTGGACCAATAGATCATTTAAAGACAAGAACTATCTCCCTCACCCACACTTAATTCCCGCCAATTCCGAACTCTGACCCCGTTATATAATAACGACCATTACCTGGGTATGACAGAAGACGTATTCTTTATGTTCTGTGTCATTAGAACACTGGATGAGATTACCAGTTAGTTTAACTGGGCGAGTCGTCCTAAACTTTAGCTCTATCTGATTATCAGGTACATCCACCTCGGGGTTGTTATGGCTCAACGTCGACAGCCCAAACTCACTAAATTTAGGCTGGGCACCCAAGTATCCGTATGGTAGTTCCGGTTTGACAGACATCTTTACTAGTTGACTACACTACAACACACACCTGAAAGACACGGATAGAAAGATGGATTTAAAATGGTGATAGGTGAATTACATGATGATAATCTATGTTGTGACATGGAAGAGAAATGAAATGAAATGAAATGGGGTTTAACGTCCTACTTTTCAGCTACTAACTTTGGCTAATAAAGACGGACATACGCTACGGCCTACTCTTATATCTACGTCCAACTGCCAAAAGATCTTTTACGTGCACGCCAAAGTGTACACAGGACCTCAGGTTTTCGTCCCATCCGAACGACTAGACAGGTGTCCTTGTCATACCCTTCGTCCTGCATCACTTACAAGGGGAAAACACGTCGACATGTAAGAGAACTATGTGAAAAGTCATACTTTTCTACTCCAACTGGACTTATAAAGACGAGCACAAGGGCATACTGTTACGTGGATGAATATCTGACATAAGATTGTTCATGTGCTGCCACACGGGTTTCCTTTCTATCTGAACATCAAGATGATTTACTATCGAAGTACCTTCTCAACTGTAACCATGTTACAAAAGGTACAATTTTATGGATGCACGATTACTGAGTTTAACACTAAGCGACGTTTCTACGATTGATACAGGTAGGAAGACAAACAGAGATCCGTGTACACGTTAGGCAGCTCGTTCAAGATTCGATGATAGCTGGAAATCAAACCAAGCTATAACATAGCGTTGGTGTCTGGTAAACAACTTGCATCAACTAAATATGTAGTCCAAGATTAAAGTAGTAAACGAAATTTTTATTATACACTGGAAATTATATAAAACTGACTATATCCACTTCAACAGCTGTTTTGTTTGTCCGTGACTGTAAAGATCCGACTTTACTAAAACTAAAACACGCATAAAACATTTCATTGTGGATGTCCATGATACAACTTGTATAATACACTTGACTTGAAAACATAAGACATCACTTGCCCAGACATCGAGTTATATTATGAACCAGTTTGTTTTCTCGCTGCTTACGTGATACACTAGATTTCCCTATAGACTTAGTAGACAGAAACCAAGGGTCTCCAGATCTCGGGGGGTCTCCGGTCAATGTGTATGATAATTGCGATACTGTCATATTCTTACACGCCCGTTAGTCCTGAATATTCATCACCATCCTCGACTTTACTCGTTGATGGGAATTGTGAGTGAAATAGTTTTATTTAGCAACCGCTTCTAATGAAGTGATATCGCCGAAACGTAGAAGTGTGGAGGGAGGAGCATCATTAGTAAAATAGCCAATGACCCCTGTTTATCTAAACCCGGTACTGTTTGACATCACAACTATGCAACTTATATTCCGCTACAAACATTTTAGACATTGTCAGATATCCCTCAGTCTAATGATTATCGTTTGTCTCGGCTTAAGGGATTATATCTATCTAATGACGATAATCGCCTGACTTCACGGATCAGTCTTTCTTTAAATATCCAAATCATTGTAAGCTATCAATTCCTTCGTTCTTATGCTGTTTATAATCTCTACATCCCTCTCTAAAATTGTTGTATAATGTGAAAGAGTGTAGATCTATTAGAGATATATTAACTAATATTATTCTTAATTAAATACAGGTGTGACGTAAATACAGCTGTGACGTAACAGTATTCACACAATGTATGGCCACCAAGTTGTCAATCATAAACTATTTGTAGTATTTGTATTTTGAATTGAGCATCTCAAGCAAGACATTATGAAATATTTTGAATCAACACTTGCACTAACGCCCCCCCCCCCCCTACACACACACACACCCTGTCCCTTGTCTACGATATCACTCTTGGTGGAAGTGGACGTTAAACTCTAGAAACGAACGAACGAACACACACCCAAAATTACACGGCGAACTTTGTACATCACTTGGCATAACATCAATGTTTTTTTGTCCAACAAGTAGGTCCTATACAGGGCATCGGGTTTCCGTACCATACAAACGACTACACACTCTTCATAACATGGAAGCTACGCCGAATATTCCCATCGAACATGCTTGGCCAACACATGCATTGTACCCGGGAGCTGTTGATTAGTGAGTCAGCTCCTTACTGATTGAGACAGCGTGGCTTCTTAATTATCTCGACCTGATTCCATTTGTACCTGTAGATATTTACATTTGATTAAACTTTATTAGTATTACAGTGTCTGCTCATGCCAGGTGAGTTCATGTTTATAGAATTTGGGTGGTCGAGTGGCCGCAAGTGTTATCTGTGGCAATCATCAATTTAACTCAGTTGTTTAAATGTTTCGGGAGTTAGTACCGTTTGAATTTGCTCGGAGCCATACAGATAAGCTTATTATATCCTCCCTTTAATATGCGATGCGACCCCAATACAAATAGTAGGGAATGCTCACTAGTCCGCGTGTTCTCCGGTATCTACTATTGGGGTTAGGGTTTGGTTTATTGATACCCATATGTATAGTATTTCTTACAGCGGCGGACTAGTGCAGCCGCGGACTAGTGAACCCCTCTCCAAATAGTAATGTCTCGCTACAGATCAACAAATATTTCCCTTGGTAGTTATTGTCATTGTCCGGGGATTCCAAACTGTTCGAAGTCTTCTTAAAACAAATGGCAATTTTGAGACACAAAAACCGGGCGAGAGAGAGAGAGAGAGAGAGAGAGAGAGAGAATACTGTACATGATACAATCAGAGAATGCCTTTATACAAGATGTTGTACAACGGATCATATTACACGTGCACCGTATCTCTGTTTAAAGACACACACCACATTGTTTACATATCTCTAAAATATATAATATAACCTACTTCCATGTAACGGCTGACGGTTTTATATACTATTTTAATGTAAAGACTTCTGGTTTTACATACTATTGAAATATACTACATGTATTTTAATGTAACGACTTCTGGTTTCATATACTATTAAACTATACCAGTGGAAATTAAAGTAAATTTAAATATTAAGTCTAAATCGCACTCTCTTATAAATCCATATGAATGTGTGCTTTAAGACCCATGCTCATCTATTTTAAGGTTCGAAAGATATTCTTTACGCCGTTCAATTCTATGCAACGTGATTGTTTTATGGATTATATTGCTACTATAACGTAATCGTTTCACATCCAGACTCTCAAAGGTTCTGCAAATATTACCTATAATAAACGAAGAGTTCATTCATCACACGACTACGAAACATATATAACTATTAAAACATCAATTATATGTGGAGCTTATATTAACAGATGATCTTGCAAGATGGTTTATAGATTATCTCCTCTCTGATTCTTGTCTTCAATGTGGTTTTGTATTTATAAAGGAAGTGTCATCGTTTGCTGGGCATGTTTAAGCTATGTTTGGTTTTTTTACCGTCGACTGTTAGTTATATCTCTGACTCGGGGTGGGGGTGTCGCTGGTTCACTTACCAGGCGATCAAGGGATTGCCCACCAGTGCTCTGGAGAATGTTCTTCGAGATTTGCCGGTGTGGTTTCCTCTTGTCGGTCTTGGAGGACGGAGGATCTGGCCAAAATCAACGACTGGGGTGAAAAACCTTGACATTTGGAGCAGAATATTAGGGAGATAAAGCCCATTTCATTTCATTCCATTTAACGTATTACATAACGCATCTTTAAATATAATTTCCAAGTATTAAATACTCTGATTACAACACATCATAATAACACATAAAAAGCAACGTTTATCATTAAATTAGGTTTATATATAGACACTCTCTCGCATATCTTTATCAAAATCTTAACTTTGAGAAATGAATCACACGTTACTAAATGTTTTATAAATATCCTTACAGAATATTAATATCACAAATCTACTCCTATCCGTGGGTGGTTGCTTATCTTAGAAGCTTAAATTTAAAATGCCCATTTCTCATAAGTAAATGGTATGTAAATATGAGAGTAGTCTACCAAAAAAATATTAGAAAATATGGGAGCTTCTACGAAATGTGGGCATGTCTAAGAACTGTAAAACTTTTGTTATCATTTTCCATTTGATCTCATTTTAACTGTTCATAAATAAATAGCAAAGTTTGTTTTCCTCAAATGGTTTAAGCATAATATTGCAAGTATCGGAGCAATTTCTAAATTGATAGTAGTCTGTAAATGAGGGGGGTGGGATGGCCTAGTGGTCTAGGGTGTCGCGCTTCGAACTCTAGCTGGCCGGTCACCTCTGGCTTGCGGCTGTGGTTTCGAGCCATGGTTTGAGCGTATGTGGCATGGAGATAGGGGCGCCTTCTCAACCTCGTGGGTTTCCTCCGGGCACTCCGGTTTCCTCCCACTGCTAAAGACCCCTACGCGCAAGCGAATTATTGAAATAAAATTAAACCATATGTTAGTCCCGAAATGAACTAGTTTTTGTTGAGTGGACGTTAAACCCCATTTCTCTCTCTATAAATGAAATTATATTTGAAATGTGGGCGTGATTAAGAAATATGGGTGTGACTACGACATATAGGCGTGGTTATCATTATACGGATGAAAGTAAAAAAAAGGGGGATGCGGCCAGAAATCGATATTTAAGCCTTTAGTTCCATCATAAATACCCGATTCACAAGTTTTGGTCAATCCTGATGGCTTTTAAGCAAAACCTAGCAAATATCAACAAACAGCGTAAGAACATTTTATTATCTAGCATCTGACCATTGAAATAAAATAAAGTTTAAAATCCTACTTTTGACTAATAAAAAGACATAAAACACGCAATACGGTGAGAGGGAAATTTACCCGGAGAGTTACGTGCCCGCCTACTCTTCGTCGAATACTAGTATCAAAGGGTTCCTTTACGTGCACACAACATGTATACGGTTTAACGTTCCATTGTAACGACTAGAGGCCTTCTCCTGTCGAACCATCCGGACACGGGGCAACCTGAAGAATCGGCCAACACATGCAAGTCCCGTGGAATTGTATATGACAACAGATTTAATGTGGTCTTGGCCTACTGTATGATCTACGAATATTTATGTAGAGGCATCAGACTACAAACACGGTTTTTCAAGAGAGCAACCAAGTCTAGACAAAATGTCTGTAGTATTTTCATTGTCAGATATACTGCCAAATGTTTTCTTGGGAATATATTTCTAAAGACGTGTACACCCCTAGCAATGTTAATCTATTCATATTAAAAATTTATCAGAACAAGTAAATCAAATAACAAAAAAGAAGCCCATGAGGCAAATCCAGTACTTCCGTCACGCTCAGGGGCACAACAATGAGCTGTTTTCTTGTGGAAGTCAAATATCAAATGGAATGTGGTACCACACAAGCACATAGGGAGGTCTGAGGAAAATCATTTTGGAATTCTTGTGGTGAAAAACACCACATATCCTAAAACATTGTATCAAAATTAATCGAAATCTTGTAGAATGTATTTATTTTCAGAAATCCAATATCTTGTGGCCAAAGGTTCCACACAAATGCCCTCAATACTTGCCAAAGATGCTGGGATCACAGTGGCTAATCGGGGTTCAGCTTATTGAACAGGATCTTGGTGTTCGCCGACTAAGCCCCACTTCCCTGGATTGCAGCTTCGTTTCCTTTTGACAGTGGTGTAGGACAGTGTACAGTTAGCAAGACAGTGTGTAGTTGCTCGGATGGGACAAAAAACCGGGAGCATATGTTGACGTTAGTGAAGACATAGTTTACAATAAGAGTAAGCCATAGCGCTTATGTCCTTGCAAAATGTTATCTCGGTTCAGAACGTCGCATGCCCATCTTCAATGGGATGATTGGTGCAGACAGGTGGGGCGCTAAATCACATTTTATTTCATTTCTTACGGTCTCCGCCCCTTCGCCCGTAGCCACGCCCACGTTTATTAGCCACGCCCATATTCAAATATTTTTGGTAATCCCGTTTCATTTCTATCTCATTCTTCAAAATGACAGAGATACGTAAAACCCATCCCATCACAATCTATTTAAAACATGAGAATAAGTAGAGTGTACTCCCTGCTGACATGTCAGGTAGAAAACTACATGATAAAAGATGACTGACTATTGTTATTTCAATTACACTAACAAAAACTACAAATACTTGGCATATACATCACATTCCCGCAGCTTCATGCCAACTATTATAATTACTGACTTCACAAAAACTTTCTCATGATTTGTCGAATTTAAACATACACTACACAAAGTTCACTGGAATCAAATTAAGCGAATTGGGGTTCAACGTCTTAGTATTCTGTTGCATACTGGGCATGAACGAACTTTGCTGATTGCTTGGATTTCTTGGAATTATAATTGCTTTTTTTAAATTAAGCATCGTGGTTTTCGTTGAGTCAAAACCGGCCTTGGTGTCAGGGAGTGTGTGTGGGGGGGCGGGGTCACTTATGTCTGTCAGACAAGGCTAAACGTTAATATTCACATGTTTACACATTGACAGGCAAATATGAAAAGCGACGGTTGGAATTCGAAGACAAGAGCGGCGAAACAAAGGAAACCTTATCTCATCGCACTGCAAATCGGACCATGAAATTGAAATTGCTATATTTTATGCGAGACTCAAAATAAAGGATGTTTAAATTCCCAATTTTCATCTTGATACACTTCTGTTTTATCTAATAAAATCTCAGAAATTTCACAAAAACTAGTAAACAATATCTTATATTGGTCTGCGGCCGGAAATGGCTTCGTGCTCAAAGAACTTCCGGTATTGGAAACGATTAAGAGAAAATGCAATCCGTTGCAGTTAGTTTTCTTGATATGACAGCTTAATGAAATTAATCAGCTAAACAGGTAAGTATATCCTGTATCATGAACGACGCTACCTTTTTTTTGCATACATAAAACCGAGCGTTTAAAAAGAGAGAGAGAAATGGGGTTTAACGTCCACTCGACACAAACTAGGTCATTTTTGGACTAACATATGGTTCCATTTTATTTCAATAATTCGCCTGCGTGTAGGGGTCTTTAGCAGTGGGAGGAAACCGGAGTGCACGGAGGAAACCCACGAGGTTGAGAAGGAGCCCCTATGTCCATGTCACATACGCTCACACCAGGGCCAAAAACCACAGCCGCAAGCCAGAGGTGACCGGCAACCTAGAGGTCGAAGCGCGGCACTCTAGACCACTAAGCCATCCCAACCCCCCGAGCGTTAAAAAGGTAAAACTACTAAATATATATAGATATATGAATAATACATTACTAGCTATTCAATGAATCATTTTTTCGATTTTTTAAAATGCTGTATAAAATTCATCGGAAATTCCCAGCGTGCTTCCCATGTCTAGTCGTTCGGATGGGACGAACAACCGAAGTACCGTGTACATATTGCAGTGCACGTAAAAAAAACCTTGGCAGTTGAAATAAGAAATAAGAGTATATATAGTCCGTATATTATTATGTGTAGGTCGTGTACATATTACAGTGCACGTAAAATAACCCATGACAGTTGAAATTATACACTCCGTATATGTGTAGACCGTAGTGCCGCTGCATGTGCAAAATATACCCGATAGCACACTGACAAGTATTACATTAAACCAGGGGTGGCCTATAAGTGGTCTAGAGTGCCGCGCTTAGACCTCTAGCTGGCCGGTCACCTCTGGCTTGCGGCTGTGGTTTCGAGCCCTGGTGTGAGCGTATGTGGCATGGAGATAGGGGCGCCTTCTCAACCTCGTGGGTTTCCTCCGCGCACTCCGGTTTCCCCCCACTGCTAAAGACCCCTACGCGCAAGCGAATTATTGAAATAAAATTAAACCATATGTTAGTCCCGAAATGATCTAGTTTGTGTTGAGTGGACGTTAAACCCCATTTCTCTCTCTCTCATTACAAAAACCCCATTAAATTTCATAATGTAGGCAAAGGCGTTTTATAGCTGAGGCGCCAGTCGCCTCGCGAAAAAAATCAAAGAAATTGGAAAAATAAAACAGGAGAAAAATACTAAAACCGGTGAGAAAATGAAAATGTATCCTAGTTAAGGGGGGTCCCTAAAGGCAGACAAAGGAACCCATGTCTGATAAAAGGGTCCCTCTGGCCAAGGGAAAGGGCCACGAGTCCGAGTCAATGGTTATCTATACACTGTTATTGTCGAATCCTTTACTGAATCTCCGGTTTCCTCCCACTGCTAAAGACCCCTACGCGCAAGCGAATTATTGAAATAAAATTGAACCATATGTTAGTCCCAAAATGACCTAGTTTGTGTTGAGTGGACGTTAAACCCCATTTCTCTCTCTCCCCCTTTACTGAATGAGAATGCAGTCATTGCATTGGCATAAAAATCATCTATCAGACAGCCCTCAAAATAGTATAGCCTCCGTCCTGATAAACCTTAAAACGCCCCTGAATGTAGCCACCCACGGGAAATTTTAGGATTGACCGCTTAACGGGAGTGGCCTCTTAATAAAATCTCGAGTTTTTTGTGCTGACATCAATTGATATTACGCTTGGGTGCATTTGCATCGGTAAATTTGGCCGTCGCTGAATCTCGGACATAACTTCCGTAAACATGTCATTTTGTCCCAACCTTCAATACTACTGTCTATCATTGTCATGTATTCGATAATATTTATCCATTTTTGTAAAATCTCATGTTTTTTTGTGCTGACATCAATTAATATTACGCTTGAATGCATTGGAAGCAAACACCAATGCAATACACTTCACTTGCATCGGTAAATTTGGTCGTCGCTGAATCGCGGACATAACTTCTGTAAACTTGTCATTTTGTACCAACCTTCAATACTACTGTCTATCATAGTGATGTATTCGATAATATTTATCCATTTTTGTGAAGAAAAACATCGCTGATTTAGCTACCGAATCACAGGGGGTGTAACTCTGTATGTAATATTACAGGTGGCGCTAAAAACGTCTATTTAACAGCATAGCGGCTTTTAGTCGGTACTTTCAGTTTATTCAATCAGTATCAAATAATGTCCCGTTACGTCTGAAAACAATGATCGGGTTTGTCGTTTAATAAAACAAAAGATTAATTAACAGATAATCCCGGGTTAATTGGTATTTTCACATTTCTTTTTATCTGATTTGTGTGAGTCCAGTTAATTGATTACTACTCACGGGATTAGCGGGGGTGTTACGAAGAACGACAAGATGGTATCATTCAACAATGCCCGCAATGGCCGTTGAATGGGCGATGTTTTGTTAAATCATTTGCAAAATAGTGACCGCTGGCCGCGTTAGAGGAGTGACCGTTGAATAAAGAGATGAAACAATAGAATTTTTACGGGGGGAATTTATTGTGACCGCTTACAAGGCGATGTCGCTGAATAGGAGTGGCTGCTCATACGGATTCTACATGTACTTTATTTCACTTCACCCCAGTTGGCGTAGTAAAGTAATCAGGGGCGGATTCGGGAATTTTTGTAGGAGGGGGTTTGCCAGGTTTCTGTTACGGAAATCTACCATCATCGTCTCTAAATTACATAGGCATACATACAAATTGAGCTTTTTAAACAGAGAAATCATTTTTATACTGATGTAGGATCACTTTGTGATGTAATTTCATTGATGCAAGGCATTATTTTTTTTATGTAGCTGAGCAGGGGGGGGGGGACCCTCCCCCCACCCTGCTGGATCCGTCCCTGGTGAGTAATGTATAATGTTATTTATATCTATAAATATGGCAACCAGCAATTAGTGAATGCTAATTATTTCAACATGGTAGTCAGTTAATTTACCAGAGAAAGAAAAATGCATCAAAAACAAAAACAACACCTCGTTTCATCACCTGAATGTCAAACATTCTTTATCTTGAAACGTTGTGAGAAAGTGCCAATCCTACTTAGATCTGTATCAGAAACTGTCTGTAATTTAACATCAAACAGATAGAAATACTAAACGGAAGTGATTCGACAGACATAAAGCAGGCAGTAAGCTGTATAATAGTTAATGGATATGTGTATCCCTTTATCAGTGGTACAGGACGGAGGGCCTGACAAGGACAGCTGTCTAGTCACTCGGATGAGACGAAAACCCGAGGTCCCGTGTACACAGTGGTTATCACGTAAAAGATCCCTTGGCAGTTGGAATTCGATATAAGAGTAGGCCGTAGCGCCGCTGTCCGGGCAAAATTTCCCTCATAGTACATTGTCTCGCGTATGCCCGTCTTCATTCTAGGAGCAGAAAAGTAGGACGTTAAACCCTATTTCATTTCACCGACCCTTAATCCACCTACAAATTACGATATTCTTATATTTGACCCTCGAGTTTCGTCTCATATGGAAAGGACAAAGAAATGATTTAAGAATCCGAATATTATTAAAAGAATCTTGAATCCTTGAAAAATACGATTTATGAAAGGAATGTATCAGTCCTAAGATGAGATGATTCAATTCCGTTTAGTATTTAAAAAAATGTGACATTTCAGCAATTTTGGACATCTCATTTGGAGAGAGAGAGTGAGAGAGACAGGGAGACAGAGAGAGATGGAGTTTAACGTCCACTCGACACAACCCAGATCATTTCGGGACTAACATATGGTTTAATTTTTATTTCAATAATTGGATTGTGCGTAGGAGAAAACCCACGAGGTTGGACAGGCAACCGTAATCCTTGTCACGTATAACCGGGGATTCGAAACCAGGCTTTATGATATAGCGCGAACGTGCTGACTATTCACACACACCCCACCCCCGCCCCCCCCCCTCCATCAACGAAGCTTAGAGATTATCTATCGTTGACATTATGGTTTGGTTGTCTTAATTAAATGCTAAAATCAATTTGCTTGATAAAGAGAGAGAGAGAGAAATGGGGTTTAACGTCCACTCAACACAAACTAGGTCATTTCGGGACTAACATATGGTTTCACTTTTATTTCAATAATTCGCTTGCGCGTAGGAGTCTTTAGCAGTGGGAGGAAACCGGAGTGCCCGGAGGAAACCCGCGAGGTTGAGAAGGCGCCCCTATCTCCATGCCACATACGCTCACACCAGGGCTCGAAACCACAGCCGCAAGCCAGAGGTGACCGGCCAGCTAGAGGTCGAAGCGCGGCACTCTAGTCCACTAGGCCATCCCAACCCCCCGATTGATAAAGACGAGAGCATCCTCGTCGAAACGTCGCTTAGTATCAAACTCAGTAATTGTGTATTAATAAAATTGTACCTTGTGTATGTTCAATTACTAAATGCCAATCAAAGAAGACATTTCAGTACCTTTTAGCTTGCATTAAGACTTGAATAAAAAATTTAATATCGTCCGAAATTGAAAATCCCATAGACAAAAAAAAAGTGTGTGTGATTTTTAAATATTGAATAAAGACATTGGGGTAATCTGTACAGACTGTTCACAAAAACTAAGGAATCTTCACGACCTGATACAAAATCCAATTAGGCTAATGTAATACAAAAATACACTCCAATCGTTTTTAACTGAGTGAAATGTTTAATTTAACCAACACGAACTAGAGAACTAAAATGCCTGTTTTCATTAGCCCCGAAATTTAAGGCGTTAAACCCTTTTCATCTGCCGCCCAATATTTTCTGGGCCAACCTTTTCGTTCGTTCGTGGGGTTTAACGTCCACTTCCACCTAAGGTGATATCGTAGACAAGGTGTTTCCTAGGAAACTAGCCTGTACCAGCCACAAAGGGAGGACAGGGCCAACCTAGAACTCGTTGGGTAAAATCATTTAATCTCAATGAATCCAAACTGGAAGATTATCCATCGTTTATATACATGTAATCCAGTCTGATTAAAACACATATCTTATTTCGTTTCGTTTTTGATAGTTCAAAATTTGGATTTACTTGTATTAAAAAATCTGATGACAATACAGATCCTATTTCGTTTCGTTTTTCATAGTTCTAAATATCTTTTTACTTGTCTTTACTACACTAGGATCTGGAAGAGTTGTTATATAACCGGTTTTCTAGTTGATGTGAGGTACATGTATTAACCCGGACATATACGGCGTTAATCCCCCCCACCCTCCAATATTTTGTCATATCTACATATAACAGTATCAACATTTTGATCAAGGAATATATATTATGGTATCGTCATGCACCAAATTAAAACACACTCAGATTAACAGATTAACGTCATTTACAAATTGTCTATTGTTTGTTTTTATCATCTGACGCTCGTCAAACATCACAGAAGTAAAACCAAGATACCTTACTCATATAAATAAAGGTCAGGTAATAAAACCAATATCGCTTTCCTGGTGTATAATTACAGTTTAATAAACAGGGGAGAGAGAGGGGGGTGTTAACGGCCATTTTGGGGGTTGGGTGCCGAATGGTTTAAATCATGCCTGTGCCTTTGATCTGAAATTGGTGTAAGAGTATGGCCGATTTTTTTCTCTGGATCCCTCCCATTACCAACGACCGATATGCGCAAGCGAATTACAAGAAATGACATTTATGTCAGCCAACTTTCCGTTATTGAAAACGTCAATGTTGTCACAGAAACAAGAAGAGTGTATAGATATACATACCAAATAAGGCCTTGATTCAGATTGGCTGATTTCCCGGTACATAACAAAACGAAACAAGTCATGAGCCCAGCTGTAAATTATTTATGTTTCGGTCGGAAAGGCCCGTTTGGGTTAGGGTTGAACAGTGGATCATTTCGGGACAAACATTTGGTTCAGTTTTATTTCAATAATTCGTTTGGGCGTTGAGGTCTTTAGCTGTGGGAGGACCGGGAAAATGCCTTGGAAATGGATAGGCGACCCTATTTCTTGTCACGAACAACCGTTAAATGGAACCCACGCCATGTGTTAAAAAATTCAGCAAGCCAACACTCCCATCAAAAGTCAAAACCTAGTAACCCACTCTTTTGTCAAATTTGAGTTATGACCAAATTTGTACTTACTAGGGTATGTGCTTCATGTTATACTAGATGTTTGATTTTGTAAGAAGTTACACCAACAACAAACCTAGCAACCGTTGACCTAGTATGCCACAGAAAACCCCAGTAACTCAATAGTCAAATTAATGGATAAGCTGGGGTTTATTCATCCATTATGTTTTTTTCCTTTGTTTTCTCAAATAAGAAAAAAAAAGTGAGAATCCCCCCCCCCCCCCTCCTGCGATTATGTTACTCAAGTTATGAAAAGTAATAATGCCGACAATAAAGTATAACTTATATATGTATGTTTATACACGTTATTGTCTGTTAGGATAATTAACAACACTAATCTCATTATTTGTTCTACTAACGTCAATCTATAGACAAACACAAAAACAAAAGATAAACCTTAACTGTTACTATTATTGTCATGTCTTAAAATCCTGTTTGGAACATTATAATAGTTGTAATGTGAATATTGTGTTCAAATAATCACATATTTTACGACTATTTGGGTCGTTTTGACCATCTCCATGGGGGAACTGCCTGGTAAAGTTGCCTGTTCCGAGGAATTGCCATACTAAATAATCTTAATGAAATGAAATGGAGTTTAATGGTCTACCCCGACGGGTCTAATGAAGACGGGCATGCGCTCTCTATTAGCGAAATTATGCCCTGACAGCGGCGCTACAGTCTACTCTTATATCGAATTCCAATTGTCTGGGATCTTTTACATGACCGTCAATGTGAACACAAGACCGCGATTTTTCGTCTCATCCGAACGAATAGACAGCTATCCTTGCCAGGTACTCCATCCGGTACAACTGACAAGAGGACACCATGCCGAAAAATCCAGAGAAATGTTTTCGGCCACCACAGGGATCGAACCTGTGCTTGTGAGCCAGCGTGTTACTCACTTGGTCACCGGGCCTCCCATATACCCTTCGGACAGATAAACTTTTCAAAATGAAACATCCGGAACCAAAAACCGCCATGGGTCAATGGTGTGATTGCATGGAAGTATGGAAATTTAACCACAAATAGCAGACATAAAATATGAAGTTAGTAAAGTTGGGCAATGGGGTATTTTATACTATGTGTATAACCCATTAATCAGTATCAAAGCATCTAGTAACACTTCCGGTTTAATTGATAACATAATGTAAGCAATTAATGTATATTTTAAATAACTATAAATACACCAGTCCCAGGTTATAGAATTACCTAATCATATTCTTAGGACCTAAATTAAATGAAATGTAATTTTCGGTACTGATTGGAGAGAGAGAGAGAGAGAGAGAGAGAGAGAGATGAGGTTTAACGTCCACTCAACACAAACTAGGTCATTTCGGAACTAACATATGTTTGCTTGTGCGTAGGGGTCTTTAGCAGTGGGGGGAAACCGGAATTCCCGGATGAAACCCACGAGGTTGAGAAGGCACCCATATCTCCATGCCATATCCGCTCACACCAGGGATTGAAACTACATCCGTAAGCCAGAGGTGACCGGCCAGCTAGAGGTCGAAGCGCGGCACTCTAAACCACTAGGCCATCCCAGTCCCCGGTACAGATTGGCCTAATGAAGACAGACATTGGCCATGTAGTGTGCTAGAAGAGATTGCCCAGGCATTTCGAATTCCAAACGTCGAATTGGGATTATTTTATACGTGCTAATGTATACATGCGGGGCCTTGGGTTTTCGCCCCATCTGAAAGACAAGGCACTACACAGGAACACGGAAGCGACCCAGTGTCTTATCCTTATTTCAAATTCCAAATGTCAAACCATGGGACCTTGATTTTCACCCTTCCGAAGGACTAGGTATTAGTATTCTCATGGACATCGCCCTACACGACTGATAACGAGGAAAACACTCCAGAAAACCCCGAGGAACTTTCTGGGTCTAGGTTTGAGAGAGACAGCTAGGGAGACAGACAGACAGACTAGGTACAGACAGACAAACAGACAAACTAGGTCATTTCGGGACTAACATATGGTTTGATTTTATTTCCATAATTCGCTTACGCGTAGGAGTCTTTAGCAGTGGGAGAAAACCAGAGTACCCAGAGAAAACCCACGAGGTTGGACAGGCGACCCTACTCCTTGTCACGTACAACCGGGGATTCGCCTGGTTTAGGAGTCATCGCCTTACTCATTGAACCACTGTGCCCCACATGACTTAAAGAGGTTAATTATATAGAACATAGAACTTGAATATGTTCAATTCATTTACCACTGGTGGATCTATAAATAGTTTTAGTTTATTTCTACATGGCGGTTATTATGGTGTAAGAACCTTCTCGCTGCTCTAATCGGCTCAATCAGCGTATTCTCCCATACCGTGCTATTTACCTTAAAGCACGAACACTCATCCGTCAAGAATGATAAATATTCACTTATTACTAACAGTCTCAATAAATACACAATCGTGAAGAAAGAGTTGGCCCATATTCAAGAGCAGGCAGTGGGACAAATGTCTCCCCCCCCCCACACACACACACACATTTAGGGGCCCCCCACAATTCTATGTTATACTAATATTTTTCCCGGAAGGAGCCAACCAATTCCTGGGCTGAAGGTGCGAGGATTTGGGCCCTCGGTGGTAAGGGATATTGGGGCGGACTCAAGGGCGCGGAGTACATACTAGTTAGATCCGCTGTCAGTACGAATAATCTGAACAAACAACAATGGGGGCCCCGCACAGTTGGTATGTCCAGGGTGCCCACAAGGTTAGTCTGCCATTAAGAGCAGGTCTTTCTTTTAAAAATATTATATAAATTGGTAATTAGACATAATACCATCACAGTGCAATAACTTTAGATGCCATCTGATGCTTGAGATTTTAACTAGATTAGAACGGTTCGGTCATTTAATAAGTTAAGTTAAAACTGGGGATGCGAACCTACGACTCGAAGATATTATTAACAGTGGATAACTTTGATCAGAATAAAGTAATTTAAACGAAATGTTCAATATATTCATTTTGAATGATCTATTTTTGAAACCTTTATCTATTTCTTTCTATAAGTAATGACAAAAACGGATAATGCAATGAAAAAGTGGGTCCACATTGTTCCGATCTTTAAACAATAATTTATTTTGCTAAGATTGATTTTGGTATAGTTTTCAAAAGACTTAGTGGAAGAAAGTCGCAACAGCTCGTTTTGAAACGTTGGAAATGTATGAAACCCCATGGGCGTTCATGTTGATATACAATCATTCTAAAATCTATGGCTTTAAAAACCATTGGGTCCAATTACAAAGTCTTGAATTCCGTGTTTGTGAAGTAGGGTCCAATTACACTAAATATAACTTAAATGAGTGAACAGGTAAACTTGCGCCTTAATCATACATGCCAAAACTTTAATCGAATAGACCACCATATCACCAATGCAAGTAAAACATCAGACCGAATTCAACACCCCTTTGATTAAAGAAGTTCACTGCTTTGAACCATTAACCGTTTAATGTTATCTTTTAACGATCGTTGTACTTATTGAAATAGTTTTCAAGTATTGCTTCTCATCTTTTTTCTTTCTATCTTGAGATCTATCTCCCAGCATTCTTTGCTGTTCTCTTTTTCATCTGCATCTTTTGCGTGTAGAATAGTGTCATGTGCTTATTCAAGATAGAAATGGAATAAAATAAAATGGGGTTTAACGTCCGTCCTACTGTTCTGCTCCTAACCTGGGCTAATGAAGACGCGCATGCGCCATACAGTGTTTTATATCGCAGTCAAGTCGTCAATGGTAGAGTGACCTCTGTACTCTACAGAAAGTTGGTCTCGACACAGTTTATGTGCACGCTTATGTGGCTGGGTCTCGAGACTATGAATATCCATCAATGGAGTCTATGAGACTATAAATAGCCACGGCACGTGCAATTCGCTACAAATATATCAACAATAGCACCCGTAAAAATCTATTGTTGACGATTTTCAATAGCAGTAAAATTCAGATTCTTGGTTATTACAGATGCATTAGAAATTACGTTCGTTTTATTTTTAAATTGCTTTATCATTAACTGTACCGTTAGAAGCGGAATCGTTTGGTTTAGTACAAATAATATCTCTGAAAAACTTTCGTCAGCAGCATGATAACAGCAGTAGCTTCGTTCTACTTTTACAGGGTTCTTAAAACATTTGTTGAGTTGCCTATCATGCGTATTTCTTAATTCAATTTCTTGTTCCAGCTTTCTGTTATGTTTCGTAAAAAAAGTAGTCTTGGTTATCCCGACATTGCACCCGGATAGCGTCACTGCGGCTTACTCAGTCAAGGGTTCTTTTACGTACACGGGACCTCAGTTTGTTGTCCCATTTGGATGACTATACATTGTCCCTTGTAAAGCCCTCCGTCCTACACCACTGACAAGAGGGAAGCGAGGCGCAGAATTACGATGAACTGTCTCCACCAACACCAACGTCCAACTCGCTGAGCCACCGCGGCTAACTCTTCTTTACAGCAATAAAATATATTTAAAACAATACACAATATTACACAAAACGTTCAGTAGATATGGGTTCTGCAGCAAATGATCACGTGATCGTGTCAATGCCAGAATTCAGGAAATTGCTGTTCTACTGAAAACTATTGCTATCTGATAATATAATTAAAAATTCGTTTTTGTTTCTCAAGCCAGTGGCTTATGTAAAATGTTGAGTCTGTTCCAAATAAAGGAACTATTTCAGAATCATGTCTGCTGTGCGTTATTGGCGCGCTATTGATTAGTGTAAATGCTGTATTGAATGAGATGAAGTTATATTTCCCAGTCCAGTGATCATCATGTCTGGGCACCACGAACTTTACACAATAAGTCGGGTCAACGTGATCAAATATAATGAAATGAAATGGGGTTTAGCGTCCTACTTTTCTGCACCGGTTGGGCTAATGAAGTTGGGAAGACGGCAAAAAGTATGCAGTGGGAAAATAATTAGCTACGACTTTCTTTTACGTGTATTTCGAATTCCAAATATCATCGGTTATTTTACGTGTACGCTAATGTGTATGCAGGGCGTCGTTTTTTTTTTGTACCACGCGAATAACTATACCACTAATAACGCGAAAATCCCGAAAAACTTTTTCGGCCAATACCACCATTTCCATCACCTAACGGTTGTTATGTGCACGCAAAAGAATACATTAATGGGCCTGGGGTTTTTTGTACACTCTCCGACGTACAAGATACGTTTATAATTATAGCCACGCAGGTGCCACTTAAGACAAATAAAGGCCCACTTTTTAAAGTTGCGAGGATTTGAACTCCACCATATAGATGTTTAGAGTTTCAGAGAACGTATTTTTTATGAAGCCATGATCTCCCCCCCCCCCCCACCATAATTAATGGCGATGCCATATTTGTTCCAAGCCATGTGAAGTTGTGTTTTTAGCATTGTAATGTATTGGGAATGTAATATAGACGTTAAGAGAAGGTATTTTGTATAAAAACTATTACCGTGAATGAAAGCGTGTCGATGGAGTATGAAACAGGTGAAGATATTAACTATAAAGATGTATACCACACCAATTACACAGTAAATCTGATCTTCTCATCTACTTAACACATAATATTATCAATAATATGGACCAGCCATTTTAATGGGGCGGGGCGAATTGCTAACGTGTGCGTGTGATAATGAGGTCTGACATTGAGTCAAGTTGTGTGGTTTTGATACGTGACAAGGAGTAGCTAGGGTCGTCTGTCCAACCTCCCGGGTTATTTCCGGGTTCACCGGTTTCCACCCGCTAATAAAAAGACCTCTAAGCACACTAGCGAATTATTGAACTAAAATTGAACTATATGTTAGTCCCGAAATGACCTTGTTTGTCTCTATCGGCCATCTTGGAAAAATTAATGCTATATTACAAATCTCGTGCATGATCTGAGGTATGCTTATCTTTTTCTAAATAACCATTTCCAATTAAAACGGAACTCATCTGATCACAGTTTCTAGAAGTTCCAGAATACACAGGATTGCCTTTTTCCGAAACTAACATAATTACAATTGGGGGAGGGGGTGATTTAATCTTATTCGAATTATAGCAATCGATGGATCTTTAACGTAGACAACCAATTAATATATTTTGAACCGCAGGTTTTGTAGAATGTCAGACATGTTAATGCGTAATAACATGCGAGTGCCCCCATGTGAGCATTGCAGGACGGAAAGCTAGGTTCCGGTGTTGTTTTCCCCATGTCAGTAGTGCAAAGAGACAGCTTGGCAAGGTCCAGTAGATCGGAAGATATGTGTGCATGTTAGCATGCACGTAAAAGAATCCTTGATAGTTGGAAAGAGTAAGCGGTAGCGCCGTTGTCTGGAAAAAATATCCCTCATAACACACTGCACTGCGTATGACCGGTTTCATTAGCCCGGTCAGAGCAGAAAAGTAGGACGTTAAACCCCCTTTCAATTCATATTGCATTACAATTTAACAAGCGTGCAAATAAACCTGAAAAGCAAACCCCCATTGCATCACAATTCGACCGGCGTGCAAATAAACGAAGACTATTTGAAATGAGTAGAGTAATAAATTGCTTACCTAGACTATACAATGAGGATATAGGATGGATGCCAAGCTTCTAGGTTTAAACTCTCCTCTCACCCTAAGCTCTAACAACTAGACTAAAACTAACAGTCTGTAGATAATTATAGATCTGTTGAAGAGTCGATTCCTACCACATCATCCTCCCCAGTTATTCTATTTTAAACTTTCTACATTATTCTCTCACTGCCTATCTCTACCCTCCTTCTTCTACTTCACGCTGTTTTAACATTAAATTAGAAATGATACATTTATTGCGCAACCTTCATGCTCTTGTCTGCAACATCATTCTAGATGGTAGCGTACATTAACCCCCAACTTGCATCCCGTTAGGCATCGATGCGGACTCGCTAATATGTTATGTGTTATAATCACAGACGATCCCCCTGGGCTAATTCAACCATTTGATAATACGACGTCTTACGTCCTTCGGATAGGCGACAAAACGCTAGAAAACACATAAATGGAGCTAAAATGAAATGGTATTAAACGGGCTAATAAAAGCGAACGTATCGCATGTAGTGTTTTATGGAGGGTGGGGGGTACTTTTATTTCGTAATTTCGTAATTTTTAGTATACTCGGGACACTTTGCGTTGCCAGAATTAACAGGGACAACTCCGTTTACTCAGATTACACTCAATGACTCATAAGATAATAGTTCATTAAACGGTCCCAGTCAAGATCTCAAGGACTTCTCGCGAGATTAACGGACGTCGGGTTGGGATAGAACGAAAAATCTAAGTCCAGTTTGCAGTTAACAGTTATAAATCAACGACGAATAGATGGATACCAGGCGCTGATCCAGAGAGGGGTGGGGGGACGCACCCGGCGCACACCCCCTCTTTTTTTGAGGTGGCGAACAATTTGTAGCTCCATATATTCTCACGAGAAAGTAGAACAGCAATAGTTTAGGTTGGAAATCGTAATTTACAGTACTAGTATGAAATTAGTCCTTGTGAGCATTTTATCCACTAAAAAATCAGGACCGGGTTTCGCACTCCCAAGTGGGTGCAGCACGCCTTCCCTTTCTGAAAATCCTGGATCCGCCCCTGGATACGCCACTGTCTGGGCAAAATGTCCCTCATGGCACATCTTCATTATCCTGGTTGGTACAGTAGAACATTAAGCCGAATATTTTATAACCCACGATTTTTTATTGAACATAACTCACGGTTTTGCTTTACACATTTTTTAACTCCAGTTATTCGTCATGGACGATAAATGTAGACGACCATTAAATGTCGTGTTTTATTGCCAGTGAGTCAGTGTTGTTATCGTGTACATAGTTTTCATGTTACTTGAGAATTCATCTTCGTATTCTTGTTTAATCATAATATAACAAAACGGAGAGCAGGGGGGTGGTTTAACGCGTACGTATTAGTTCATAAGGTCTGTCAATTACTCCAGTGGCGGAATTTCAATTCCCCACGTGTACGTGACTTGGAGTGGGGTCGCTTGTCCAATCTCGTGGGTTTTCTCTGAGAATAAATCATTGAACTATAAAAGATGAATCATATGTTGGTCCCAAAATGACCTAGTTTGTGTCGAGTTGGTTAAACTCCATATTGTTCTCTTACTAAAATCCTGTAAATTTTAACAGTTTCACTACATACTTAAAGAAGTATTCCCATGATGTATTTATAGGGTGGTAATGTCCATTAAAGGGACAATAACATTCTTGCTGGCTTGGGAGCTCCAGATAATAAATAATACCCTTATTCTAAGTACTAGATGTTTAAATGTCCTACCGTTGTGTAAATTATCCATTACAACCTATTTTACTTGTCCAGAGGGTTCGAAAATATTTTAGAATCCAAGTCACATTTGAAAAGGTTTACGTTAGACTTTTCAAATCAATTGGTTGAATTTTTCCATTGTTTTTAAAATAGGTGTGTTAAGATGAAATTTATATCATCATTTAATTGGAATATTGTAAAATAATACGATTTGTTGACCAGAATGAAGATTGGGACATATTATTCAGTTACAACAAAAGTGTTATTGGGGCTTTAAACGTATCACAATTTTGATGTCAATGGACAGTAGAAACACCCAATCGTAGTAGAAAAACATCATCAAGGTTATTTCACGTGACGTAAAAGGATACTTGAAAATATTTACGTCATGGAGTATTTCCGTTCAAAAAAATGTTTTGAGAAGGATTTGTAGCAAACTTTTAATAAATAAATTTTATGTTTTAAGTGTAAATATAGCATTAAATCACAGTTTGTACGTGGTAAATCATCTTTAATATCTATAATATCATTAAATCAGAGTTTGTACGTGGGAAGGCATCTTTAAAAACTCTAATATCATGTTTCTGATTATATCACACTGAAGATAGCATGTAGTAGTTTATCATGTATGGCAGATAATTTAATATCAACTGTAATGTTATACATCTCCCTCTTCAACCTATCAAAGTATAAAACAAATTTTGAATAAAGTTTCACCATGGTTAAAGGAGCTAAATCGCTAACATTTTGGGACCTAGAAATTGACACAAGTGGGTGGCAACACATATAGTACTGTAATATCAATGTTTATAAACTGATTTACATTAAATGGTGTCCGTTTTTACCCTAATATCAAATCAGTTATGTTCGTCGAAATAAGCCAACAGTCTCAATCGAATGCAAATTTCTAGCGTCTGGTTATTCCAGTCTACATACGCCGTTTGATTTTGTACAATAATGTGTGTAGCTTCGTCCCTTTAGTCTCTTGTTAGAATGAATGTATATAAACAGATTTACATTCAATGGTGTCCGTTTTTACCCTGACTTTAAATCAGTTTTGTTTGGCGAAATAAGCAGCCGTTTCAATAATTCCAGACTGCTACATACGCTGTTTGATTTGGTGCGATGTTTCTAGCATCGTTTCTCCGGTCTCTTGCTAAAACTGGGGCTGAACACATTATGGTACACGGAGTAAATGTTTATTGTGTCTTAAATATTGGATATTATTTTTTCAAGTAAGATCACAGCATCAATGTTGATTTAAATTGACCAATAATTCTTGTATTCAATATCGAATATTTTGAATGAGACTGAGTTAGAGACTTAAATTAGCTACTTTAAAGATAACGCGAATCCGATGTAATAATACACAGTCTCCCTCAAATCACGCACCCCAAAAGTAAGTTTTAAAATTTTGTTAAAGATCCACACAGCGAGATTATCCTGGTGCCGTGCGTACGGCGGATCAGGTGTAATAGAAACACCCACTCCAACATTTTCTGGCATCTTGGAACAAAATGGCGAAGAAATAGACGTTGGAATTCTTTACTTTTAGGATCAAATGTCTGGCCATTTTGTAATAATTTTAATGTTTCAAAGCTCATTTGTTTTGTGATGTGTATGCCCAGATATCCACGACTTTATGTAAAAGAAAGAATAGATTTCAAGATTGTTTCATGTTTATCGTCGCCTATCTTCTTATAACAGCAACTATAAACCTTATATGGGTATCTTAAAAGTAATGTTAGTACAGCTACGGTGTCGTAGTAATTTTAGCGCAAAAATAGCTATATAGGCTAGTATATCCCTGGGAAGGGGTCGAGTAAGAAGGGGTTTGGTAGACTCGATGTAAACGTTCTCACGTAGATTTGGGGACTGTTTTTAGTTTTGAATTTAGGTCGTTTTTGATGAATTGGCAAACCATAGATTGTGACACTACACGGTGTAAATACAGAAGCACAACAACCGTTTCGTAGTTAAGTGGATTCATCAAACGAGAAATGGTATAAAGTGTTCTAGAAACTGTTGCTAAGGTAAGAGTAGCACACATGCGCCAAAATCTTCACTATTGCTGCTACTAATACAGATAATCTTAATGTTGTTATCGACATAGATAGCGCCTAGTCTAAATGCTGCCGAGCTATTTCCTCACTATGTTTTTCTAGTGTATTAAAATAATTTCAATCAAACTTATTCCAATTCTCTTCTTTTAATATTATCAACAAATTATTTACAAAGAAACAGATTTATCTTGTAATGGATCCTAAAGCTTTTAAATCCAGTTTGATGCCATAATAAATTTAAATGGCTTGCCTGGTCGAGTCATCACGCCGCCTGGAACAAAAATACATAAAATGAAAATGAAAACTCCACGATGGTTTTGATATCTCGCGCGTTTTTTGTAAAAAAAAAAGATAAAATAGATAAATATAATGCAGATCTCTCTGTTAAATATTTGTTTTCTGAGATTTATAATATATGTTAATTTAAATTTAGCTTTCCTTGCAGTATCACATTAGTAATGTACATGTCGACCTCGACATGCAAAAATACATCTACTTCGTCATTCCAGAATTGGATGTTGGCTTTTTTTGTTTGAAAATATCGACTGACTGATACATGTATACTACGTTATTCCAGAACTGTATTCTTTATGTTGAAACTAGTATTTATAAGTGACGTATGATCAGGGAGTCACGGTGGCTAAGTGAGTAAGACGCTGGCTCGCTAGCCTGGAAATTGGGTGTTTGATCCCTGCATTAGCCGAGAAAAATCATCCAGATTACCCTTGTCAGTGATGCAGGACGGATGACCTGACAAGGACAGCTGTCTAGTCGTTTTGAAGGGAAAACCCAATGCCCTTGTAAACATTGGCGTGCACGTAAAAGATCCCCTGACTATTGGACTTCGATATAAGAGTAGACCGTGGCGCCACTGTCCGGCCATTATTTCCTCATAGCACGCTGTATGGTGCCTGTCTTCATTTGCCATATTTAGGAGCAGAACAGTAGGACGTTAAACCCCATTCTATTTCATTTGAAGTGCGATCAATATTGATGTAATGTTCGCATATTCATTGTATTCACAACAGATGTTATGGTTGATGTATTGAACAATGCCCATGCGTAGAAGCCATGTCGGTGGTTTAATTAGGACAGTTGACTGACCTACCCGTAGGCCTACCCGTGGGGTTGATTCGGGTAGTGCCCTCGGGATTGAGTCAGGGTTAGTGGTAATCGTAGCCTATGCTAGTAGCACAATGGCCCACCACACCTATAGTCAAGGAGATGTTGAACCCTTGATCATTCCATAGCCCTGTCATTGATCACTGGGAAAAACAAGCAATTTAATTACAGATTTATAGATTAATCGTTGTTTCTTTAGAGGAGGGGGTTGGGGTGGCCTAGTGGACTAGAGCGCCGTGCCGTGCTTCGACCTCTAGCTGGCCGCTCACCTCTGGCTTGCGGCTGTGTTTTCAATCCCCGGTGTGAGCGTATGTGGCATGAAGATAGGGGCGCCTTCTCAACCTCGTGGGTTTCCTCCGGGCACTCCGGTTTCCCCCCACTGCTAAAGACCCCTACGCGCAAGCGAATTATTGAAATAAAATTAAAACCATATGTTAGTCCCGAAATGACCTAGTTGTCTCGCTTGTCTGGTGGGGGGGCGTCATCGATCCATGAGTTGGCAGAGAAAGTTCATCGGAATTTTCCGGTGTAATTTCCCCTTGTAAGTGGTGCAGGACGGGTGGGGGTGACAATGTACAATAGTCGTTAGGATGGGACGAAAAACGATGTCCCGTGCACACCAGTTCAGTATCTCTCATTTCGACTTATATAAAGTCATTGTTTCATTAAACAATATGATGCTGTGCCAGAGACAAATCGACGTGCACATTAATGCTAGATGACTGCTAGAAGTACATGGGTAGTGTATGAGTGTACAGCTATATATAGACGATAGGTGAAATGTAATACATCTTGTTCTATTCTTGTTTTGTTATTTGTAGCAACAGAACATTCCATATCTAACATTAACATATATTATATTACTCATTTATGTAATTCTTTCTAACTTTTGATAACCTCGTGCTAATATTCTTGGGGGACACTATGTCATCTTATAAACCCAATCTATTTCGAGTGCGAATATCTGATGCCATTTTGTATGCGCCCCCACCACCACCAAATCCCTCGCTAGGCCAAGTTCTCGGTTATAATATTATGTTTGCACTCTCGTGTTCCTATTCTTGGTGGGTCATGTCACTATTGCCATCTTATGAACTTTATACACTTCGTGTACGAACCATGTAATGTTTGCTCGTTCTCCAACACTATCACTTTCATAACGTTTGCACCAACTAATTTAAAATCCCTGTGTTAACATTTGCCTCATTTAAATTTGAGTAACCGGAAGTCAACCATCTTCCAACGAGTTGGTGTATTCATGTTGACATCTAGGTGAGATTTGGTTTAACTTCCTATCAGGCGATGTGTTGAAGTATCTTGAGAAAGGTCCCGAAATATTTAAATATTAATTGGCCGAACTCTTGATCTTCTCAGTCGGCATACAGATGACGCGCAACATCAACACCTGTGACCAACCTATCCCAATACTCGTTAGCATAGTTCACAGGCACAAGCAACATGCAACATACAGATCCGACGAAACTGGAAGCCTGCTGTCGGCGTCCACTGTGATGTACAGCCCCAGGCCTGTAAAGACACAGATCCTATGAACCCGGGAGCCTGCCGTCAGCGTGTACTGTACTGTACAGTTCCAAGCCTTTCATGACACATATTTCGTGTATTCTGGCAACTGGAATCCATGCACATTTATAATCTTTCAAGGGAATGTGTGGGCACAAATTATCTGACGTCCCTACATTTACTAGACCCATGTTAGTCAATTTAACTCTCAAAAGCAATAAGCATTGTTTTTTTGCAATAAAGTATCTTATGAACAACCCACATCCAGTCTTTCAGATGCAGTTAAAGCTTAACATATTATAGTCATCTACAGACTTAGAGAATCTTACAAACCTACAAATTTCTCAAACACAACGTTTGAAAACTTTAATTCATAATTATACAGCTAAAACAAATAGCCTTTGTTTACAATAAGTGCGCGGTGTTTTAGAAGAATGTCAGAGCTAGTCCTTAAACTGTAAGAAGTTATAAACCAATTGGGAGTCTTCCCATATCGACGAGTCACCAGAAATTGGAAAATCGACCGCGGCACTCTTTGATGGGTTAAAAACGGATTAAAAGTGTTAATGGGGCAGGGACCAGTCATTATTTATATAGTTCACCTAAACTGATATACATATTCACGAATTAGTATAATTATTACCTCAGTGATCCCATTGAGAAATTCTGGCGAAATAAACACAAAACAATCAGCCAAACAAACCAAAAAATTCTGACAAAACTTGACCAAAACAGAGTCTATTTTAAGTGTCAGGTATTATTTTGACAGGATCTAAATTAGTCGAGATATTTTTATTATTTTTAGAGGTATGAACCCAGGGTTAGGTGGTAAAACCTGCCATGAAAAACATTGGAGAAAATAAACAGTTCATTACAAGATACAGCCGCCATTTTAATTTTATTTATTTTGTTAGGAAATCACCCCCCTCTCACCAATCTATGTTATCTCTTTTCCATGGCATTGATGTTATGTTATGGAATACACGGTTGAATTTACATTTATTGTGCCAGGTTTTGTTACTATTCATGATTTTGAGGCGGAAGAGTATGATTACTTGTATGCTTCTTCCAGTCTGTGAACCCCAAACGTGCGTTTTGAACAAGACGTTGCCAGGTGTTACCCAGTCTGTGGTAGAAATGAAGGGAAATTGAGTTTTAACGTCCTACTCTTCCGGGTTATCGAAGACTGGCATACGCTATACAGTGTGCTATGAGGGACATTTTGCTCAGACAGCGGCACTATGGTGAACCCTTATATCGGATTCCATCTGCCAAGGGATCTTTTACGTGCACTTCAGTGTATACACGAAATCTCATGTCGTCCTATTCGAGCGACTAGACAACTGTCCTTGTCAGGGGGAACCACCATGGAAACACCCAATGAACCTCTGAGCCCCCGAATTTCAGGCTAGCGAGCCAGCGTCTTACCCACTTAGCCACCATGACGACAGTAAGATGTAAGAATCAAATCTGTGTATTGCAGGTATTTATTTTAAACGTTATATACATTATTTGAACGTTTATTAACACGACAAGCCCATTATAATCTACTGATCTACTGTCTAGTACATCGGGAAGATCAGATTTTAAGAAGATTAGAACACTTCGGCCATTTAATGATTTAATTAAAAACTGGAAAAGCGAGACTGAGTCTCGATTAACAAGTACCGTTGTTACGATAATAAACAATGTCTGTCAAAACTCTAAACAGTGATAACTTTGCTCAGAATAAAGTTATTTGAATGAAATTTTCAATATACCAGTATTCATTTTACATTATTCCACCGACTACAATACTATACAGCGAAACGGGGGAAAGGGTGGGGTGGATGGTAACGGAATTTAATATCCCGCCAACTCGTGCTGCTCAATATATCTTAAAGAAGAATTGACACATAAATTATCATTTAGACATTTATTCACATGGCGGACACATGATCAACTCTCTAGACCATTGAATGGTTGATATATAGAGTGGACTAGACAAGGCCCACGTGGTTTATTGTCTAAACTTCAAAAATTCATAACTTCGCTCAAAATAATTTGATTGAACATTTTAGTATATGCTTTTTAGATTATTTTTTTTAAACGACCCAGTCTTCAAGTACATGTTACATTATGCATTTCTCAAGGGCGTTTTACGGTTTATCATGGCGGAGGCTATACAATTTTGAGGGCCCCCTTTTGCCACGGGGGGGGGGTCTTGATAGATGATTTTTATGACAATGCAATGACTGCTTTCTCATTCAGTAATGCATTCGACAATAACAGTGTATAGATAACAATTGACTCGGACTCGTGGCACTTTCCCTTGGCCAGAGGGCGCTTTTGTCAGACATGGGCCCCTTTTGTCTGCCTTTACCCCTTACTAGGGTACATTTTCATTTTTCTCATAGGTTTTAACATTTTTCTCCCGTTTTATTTTTCCAATTTCTTTGATTTTTTTCGCGAGGAGGCTGGCGCCACCAGTGCCTCATTTATAAAACGCCTTTGGCATTTCTAAGTTTTAGCACATTAAGAAAGAATACCTACACATATATTCAGCAAATGAATGGTGAAAATCAGTTTTCCCAAAGGTGTGGCATCTCGTTAAAAAAAAAAAAAAAAAAAAAAAAAAAAAAATCTCGTTATTGCAAGACTACACTTTTAATGGGATGATGACAGTAAATCTTTTTTCCCTTATTTCTAAAAACGTAATTAAAACATCCCGCTACCACATTTTATCTTTTTAGACGAGATATTATGATGACCCCCATCTTGACAACAAACAGTTTAATGGTTGAAATTTACGATAAGTCAGGTTTACAGCACCTGTTGTCGATCGTCTATCGGACTAATAACTCATCAAATGAATTCTGTCTACTAAAACATGTCTACAAAATACTCTCTGATTTATTAGGCACGTGCTGTAATCAATATGGCGGATCAAATAAACCGGATCTTCTCTTCTTATGTTTGAGAGTCAATCAAGGGACATAAATCAGTTAGCTTTTTTTTAATTACTTGACATGTGCACTGCCATAAACGTTTAAAATCTAAGATTGCAAAGTTTATTCATTGCTTTTTGTCAGTGAATATACAAGTTGAACAAGTCTCTTTAATTTATACGGTGGCTCAGGGCGTAGGCCTGAGCTCGGTAACCAAGACGTCTTATCAACGGTACAGGGTTGGGTGCCTAGCATGTAAAGTGTCTAGTCGTCTGGATGGTACGAAAACCGTGAAAGTAAAAGAACTCTTGACAGTTGGAAATAAAGGTTAGTGGAACACCGTCGTCCAGAACAATTTCCCTCATAGCGAGCGAGAGTGAGCGATGGGGACGGGAACGTCCACTCGTCACAAACCAGATCACTTTTGGACCATGGCATAATGTCCGTTTTAATTACCCCAGTCGGAATAGAACGGACGATAACCCCCGTCCCCATTTCATTTATTTTATTCGAATTGGACGAAAAGTCACGGGGGTGTGAACACACTTGGCCGTTAGGTGCAGAACAGTAGGGTATAAAACTGTATTTCATGTCTGCGATATCACCTCGATTCACAGTCCAGAACGTGCCGAATCGACAGAATAACAATCGAGTGACGCGGAATTCAGTCCGGTCACAGTTCTGCTAGTCCCGACAGCTGGCCACAGATCACTAATTATTTCCCCATTGACTTTAATGTTAATTCTCGTCTCTTAGACCGGCTGTAACTTTTTCCCAAATATTCGTTGGGTAGAACGCTTTCTGCCACAGATGGAGTAACATGTGGCAAACTCTGGCCCAAAAGCATGTATGAGGTTCACCATGAAAAACTTGAGATACACAGGCTGGAAGTAGAGACAACTAAACAAGCAATTTTCGGCCCTCCCTTTCAACGTAACCAACCTCACAACCCTTGTATCATTCCGCCTCAAAATCATGAATATTCACCAAAACCTGACAGAAAATGTATTTTTAAACCCTTTTCTTCGATTCTACACCAAAAAGTCAACAAAAATCGCCATGCAAAGGGGGGAAAAAGGGAAAGGGAGAGAAAGACTAAAAATAACTTTCGCCCACCCATGAATATTTAGTGATCTGTGTCCAGCTGAGGTGGAGGGAGTAGAATCGTGACGTATTCCAAGTAAAAAATATGTTTCAGCTGTCATGATTGGTTGAGATATTTTTTATACAGTCGACACATGCGTTGTACTCCGAAATTCTCCTTTTCACTCGACTGACACCAGTTATAGAATTCAATTCCAGAACTGTGAATCGAGCATCCCCTAAAGTAACACGTGAAGGTAGACAACTCTATTAAGGCAAGTCCAAGTCATAAATAAAATCAACAAATCAAACGGAGTTTTATACCCACTGTTCATCACCACCCGGGTAATGAAGACGGGCATAAGTCATACAGTGTGCTACGGCCTACTCGTATGTAGTTTTACAATTCAATTACATTTTGCAGGCTTTCCCTGGACATAACCGTCACAAAAGGCTAAGAAATTTTCGAAACTTGGGAATAATTATCAGGCATAATTTTGTAGAGTTGCTGCCGTAATATAATAGTTACTTTTCTTATAGTTCATATTTATTATCCTCTTGTGTCTCTGATATATTCAGATATTCACGATAAATCTTAAAAAGACAAAATTATCGTCACCCGGGTTCGTTGTTGGCCATTTTTGGTTTGGAAACTAGGGCAATTCCGTTCTGCAGTATCAGTTTCGTTGTATTCATGTTATAGAAACTTACAAAATGTTATGCAGATAATAAATCAAAACGTTATTAATAAAGATATATGGAGTAAAATACTATACTATCCCTAAAAGTTGTAGCCTATATTGGATGCAAAGCTCCAAGAATTCCAATTTAAATTCCTTCGTGAAATTCGGGCCCGTATCTAGACACCATTAAGTGGGGGGGGGGCGAATATTTTGAGGAAATTTTCGGAAAGGTCATTCTAACAGACTGCTGTAATCATCATGCTATGTAGTTACCTAGGTGTCTTATAAGCATTTTAAAATAAGTATTAAAACAAAAAAATGGTATTTTTAGGTTAATATAAGGAACTGTGTATACTTTAAATGATTGTTAGCAATTTCTGAGTGGGGGGCGAGCATTTCACGAGGGGGGGGGGGGCCTCTAGATACGGGCCCGGTGACATTATTTCCATCAAACAAATCCTAAATAAAATAACAAGAGTAGACAATAACATCTGCCCCTTTTGTAAAACGAAAATTGAAACTGTAGAACACCTCTACTATCATTGTAGTATCATTTGAAAAATCTGGAATGATACTTCCACGTAAGGACACCAACTTAACGGTGGAAGAGGTAATGCTCGGTAAAGTTGGGGTCCCACCACTAATAAATCATGTATCATACTCATTAGAATAAGTACACGTTACCCTTTTAAGATATTGTTAAAATATTGCTATTGATGGTCCCATTTCTATGTATGTACGATGTGCTATAATATAATATGTACGTTATTATGCTTGTAAATGATTGAAGATGAATAAATAAAAAACAACATTGACAGATATAAACGATGTATTAACAAATCAGTTTGTTTTATGGTTAAGTTATGTTTTGTGATACATGTGTATAGACAAGCTGGATTAACAATTATAGAATTGATCATACTGAAATAAAAGCATAAAAAAACATTGGGTTGGGTCAATATAGCCTAATAATCGTATACTGAAATGCAGTGAATGTTTTCAAATGGAACAGCTGTTGAAATTTTAAAATAACAAAGATGATAATTTCCGAGACAGCCCCAGATAACAAAATAGCATTATCATGTTGTCACTGCAGGAAACGAAAGGATGTGGCAACACTCGTGTAAAAGAGTAGCGGGTAGCTGCTGGGTCAAACAATGATAGCGGTGGAGACAGTATAATTATTAAAAGATATCTAAACCGTTGCGAAGATGACGCAACGATCTCTCGTGTATACCTTCAGTCTTTTTTGTTCAGCTGTTTACAGGGGACATATTTTATTTTCGAATCCGATAAATGTCCGATAATGGCAAATGACGATTGACAGATATAAAGTGACAGAGTATTTTGAAATTTCTTTCAATGAAAGATTGGTGAGTTAATTTCAAAATACATCATCACGATTTATGTATTTACATTATGATCTAAAAATGTATTTTAAAGGAACTAGCGTGGGTATTTAACGTTGATGGCCTGGTAAGCACACGTGGGCAGAGGCACCATATATCCATTTCCATTATCACCGGAGATTTGAGCCGCGAATTGCTTGTAAGCTGTGTAACGATATTTCCTGTAAATAAAACAGCAATAGATTAGTATTTAAGGTCATATTTATTATTCAATACCATGATAATAGTTGCCGTACATTAACAAAAATGACCCGAGAGTATAATAATCCAATTGTTGACGAACATATTGTTCACAGCATTTTAGGCAGACGGGGCGTAACTCTGGAAAGAAAGATCGCTGAACATTGAAATTTAACATGATTCGTCCTCGTATGACAAAGTTTGAAAACAAAATCTGTTAAAATTATTTCAACCAAGTTCATGCTCTCGTGTCTGCAAATTTAGAAGAAGAAAAAATTTATAATGGTTTTATAAAGGTGTCAGCAATGGGGGCATAACTCTAAAACGGAAAGGGGGGTTGGGATGGCCTAGTGGTCTAGAGTGCCGCGCTTCGACCTCTAGCTGGCCGGTCACCTCTGGCTTGCGTCTGTGGTTTCGAGCCCTGGTGTGAGCGTATGTGGCATGGATATAGGGGCGCCTTCTCAACCTCGTGGGTTTCCTCCGGGCACTCCGGTTTCCTCCCACTGCTAAAGACCCCTACGCGCAAGCGAATTATTGAAATAAAATTAAACCATATGTTAGTCCCGAAATGACCTAGTTGTGTCGAGTGGACGTTAAACCCCATTTCTCTCTCTCTCTCTCTCTAAAACGGAAAATCAGCACCCGTTGAACTCATGACCCATGGGTGGCCGACCATTTTCTCGCCACCTCCGGGTAAGGGTTGCGATTAGATGTTTCCGGGCAGCCTGTGGGGGCAGCCATTTGTCATCCGGGACCTAAAGTAATTCCAATATCGTCATACAGCCGAGGTTAGATAGTACGGGAAAATGCCGAGGTTTGCCGAGTGGATAAATACAGGTTAATAATACGATTTTAAAAGTGAATACGAAACCAATGTAATTAAATTTTACTTAAGACTTGTGTGATATATGATCTTTATTTAGCTTCAGTAAAAATGTAAGAAGCACAGTTTTGTAATCTTTAACAGCTGTTCTTCCGAAACACTAGTTAGCAAAGAATTACAATAGTCAATTCTGGACAATCAGGTAATCCGTTATCGACGGTCTAATGAAGACATCTACACTTCAGGGGCGGATCTAGTGGGGGGGGGGGGTCACCCCACCGGTGTATAGTAATCCCGGGTTCTGCAAGCTTCCACCGGGCCATGCACACGCATGTTCGTATATATATATTATATAACACATGGTGTGCATCTTATCGGACACACAATGAGCATCTATAAGTAAGTGCAGGGGGACTGCACCACACACAATTCTACACAAAAACAAATATATGGACAAGACATCATACGTAGAGACAAACAAACAAAAAAATTCAATGGGATTCGATCTTTCCTGGCAACCTCCGATCACAAAGGTAAGCGGACACAGGGAAAACGAGTAGTCTGTTGGCTGGTTTGTTAGGACAGTTCTCTCACCTAATCATCTACGTTATTGTACACGCCATCAAAACAGTAAACAAACTACTTGCTTAACAAATAGTCGTCACCTTGCTAGTCAGCAAGCCCATGTACACTTAACCCTAGGGACGGGGGTTGCAAGGAAATGGTCGATCTTTTTATTGTTGAATCCCAAACTATCGCACCACTTTTGATACGCGACGATAATAACCTATACTCACTTATTCATATTCGTTACAGGTGGTGTACCTTGTACTTCATATACACCGGAAGCAATAACTGTATCCAGTCTTTCCTGTTTTAAGCATTCGTATTTAAAAATATCACTATCTGCGATACAACCGGGAATTGCATGCTTATACATGTACTCTTTAGTTGGATTTCGACAGCAGTGAACGGCACATTTTGCACACAAACATGACGTTGGAACTGGGAGCAGAGGTTGCAGTGGAGATAAACCAGCCTGTGGCCTGTAAAGAAACAAAACAAAACTTTTCAAAGATCCATTTTTAAATTCGTCATTAACGATAGAATGACATCTGTGAGGTTGAAAATGCATTATATATGATTTAGGTGAAATATTGACCGTTTTTGCTGTAATAGTCAAATAAAAAGATAATTCGAAATTTTAATTATGAAAATCAATTTATTTCAAAATCCTTCGAATCATTGACCTGGTCAATAGCTAAGTTACCGGAAGTTCCCAAGATGGCGTCTTTTGCAGAGTGTGTGGGGGCAGCTATTTGTCATTCGGGACCTAAAGTAATTCCAATATCGTCATACAGCCGAGGTTAGAAAGTACGGGAATCTGCCGAGGTTTGCCGAGTGGATAAATATAGGTTAAAAATACGATTAAGTGAATACGAAATCAATGTAATTAAATTTTACTCAAGACTTGGGTGATATAATTATGATCTTTATTTAGCTTCAGTAAAAATGTAAGAAGCACAGTTTTGTAATCTTTAACACCTGTTCTTCCGAAACACTAGTTAGCAAAGAATTACAATAGTCAATTCTGAACAATCAGGTTATCCGTTATCGACGGTCTAATGAAGACATCTACACTTCAGGGGCGGATCCAGTGGGGGGGGGGGGTGACTAGTCACCCCACCGGTGTATAGTAATCCCGGGTTCTACAAGCTTCCACCGGGCATGGTCGTATATATATTATATAGCAAATGGTGCGCATCTTATCGGACACACAATCAGCATCTATAAGTAAGTGCAGGGGGGCTACACCACACACAATTCTACACAAAAACAAATATACAGACAAGACATCATACTTAGAGACCACAAACATAAACAATTCAAAAAGAGTGAATGGATCCGGGGGCAAGCCGTAAGCGTCAACTGCGCTGTACAGTCCCGGGCCTGTAGTGACACAGACTTCACTCATATTTGAAAACAATTTGGAATACAACCCAAAGAAATAATTATGTAATGTCAGCATGAGTCATGATCTGTCATATGTTGCAAGAAATACGAATGCAAGCATATTGTATTCATTTTGCTATACAAGTAACCACGACGTTAACTGTACCAGTGAAGTAGTTCACAAAACTAAAATTCACTAAATCAATAAGGAAGAGGATTAAAGTATGTAACTAGCGGCAGAAATTAGCTCCGTAAACCGCGGCTGATCTCTTAGGACATTTGCAGGAAATTCATCGAAGCATTTTCTCGCCGGATGAAGGCATCAACAATTTTTCAGACTGATACATAAATTATACATTATTTTACGATGGTATATTGATAGGACTGATATCATTAACGAAGAAAATTGACTGTGCATTTGCAAATATTCGATAACATTCAAAGAGATTGTTCATTATTAGGTTCATAATCTGAATATATAACTTTCTGTTTATTATAAGAGGCGTTGACAACTTCTTTGTACGCACAGTCCGCACTATCTTTGATGTATGCAAAATTTCACAATAATCAACATACATAAATTTCGAAATTTATTCTTCAAATATTGAAAAATCATCAACGAAATGAAACATTGTCGACGAACAGAAATCATTGTTCGTTATGGCTCAGATGCGAGAAACTCGATTATAATTTTTTCAAAATTTTCTGGGCCCCCCCCCCTCATAAACATCCTGGATCCGCCACTGCAGCTATATATCTCGTTATCCACGCAGCACAAAATAACCATGAGATCTACTATTCAGAACACAAAAATAAAAATTAAATTAAAATAAATGTCAATTATTGTTTAGTAATATACATTTACATAATAGTTGTACTATATCAAACCCAAACACATTTACTTACATGAAATGGGCCATTTCTTATACAACTTTAAGGGCCTAGCCATGCCTCCCTCTACGCAGAAACTGGGTTTATTCCACTCACAGAAAGACGAAACCGACATAAATTAAAACTACTATACAAAATCATCAATAACCTAACCCCTGCTTATCTTATGAATCTCATAAATCTAGAACCCTCAAACAAATATTTCCTTCGTAATGAAGACAATTTAAAAGAAATTCGATCTCGTACTGAAATCTTTGCTAAATCGTTCATCCCATCAAGTATAAGAGAGTGGAATAAACTCAGTACCGATGCAAGGAATTCTAGATCTCTGAAAATTTTCTACGACTATCTATCCAAATCTGATATCAAAGTTCCTTCGTTTTATTATAATGGCCATCGGAAATCTCAAATAATTCACTGTAAATTACGACTTCGATGCTCTGACCTGCAGGGTCATAAATTTCTTCGACACATTGCCGACAGTCCCGCATGCCTCTGCGGTCACATATTGGAAGATCCCGATCATTACCTTCTGCGATGTTCCTTACACTCAAATGCACGAACAGAAACCATTGACAAATTACAATATGATTTTAAAAATATAAACTGTCTTTTATTCGGCTCCAAAACCTACAGTCTAGAAATTAATACTAATATTTTAACCAGGTCCATAAGTTTATTAATATGTCAAACAGATTCTAAACTCAATTCGATCAATTAATATTTTAATGTATAATCTTGGCTAGTCTATCTAATTTTGTTTATTATCAAATAATCCTCACTTTGCTTGCATATGTATAATTATTAATTACTATATATACTGTACATTTTCACCCATTTTATTATGTTTATATAATATGTATGCGTTTGCCATTTTAACTATGTATATACACCCATTGTTCATTAATAATATGTATACAAATTACTTAGGGAGATGGGTTTAACATAGGCTAAGCCTGTTCTCCAATCCCATTCCGACAACCTGAATAAAATATTGTTTAAAAAAAAACTAAACTTTATAGATGTTATGTGACAAAGAAATAATTTCCACACAGAGCGTGATTATCGTCTTCATTACCATGTCGGTTGATTAACGTTTTTTATATCATTAAGTATTTACATGATAATCTATGGAAGACCAAACAGCTCTTTATTCAATGTTCTTAGTTCTTAGTTCTAAATTCATAGTCCTTAATTCTTACTTCTTCATTTGTTGTCGTATTTCAACATTTGTACACTTAAAGTAACATTTGTTTCTTAAAATCAACATTTGTTTCACAAATCAGACATTTGTCATATCAGATTTGTAAAATGTATTTTGGTACTTATCTCAGAATAAAATAATTTGTTTAAGTTTTCGATCAATTCATTTCGTATTGTCTATTGTTAAAGTAGTGTAGCAGGTCAACTATTTCTGTAATTCTCGCATAATCCGTTTATAAAGGTGATGTCACCGTGAACTGGTATACCTGATGCGAGGTACTTTATTGGGGTCACGATATACCATTGTCAACTGTTGCTTGATATGGGAATACCCGATATTAAACTATTGCTGACATTTCGGTTTAAATTAAATATTTTTGGCACCGATAAAACATATCCTATTACTTGTATAATTTACGATTCAGATGAAAAATCTAGCATCTATCCACGCCAAACCATGCGTATGTTGTTTAATAATTGTTATATATGCAATTTCTTTGTAGGAGCTAAACATATGTTTGTGTATATCACAAGAGAAACATATTTCTATCCAATTGTTTGAATTACATATTTTTGTCTATTCATATCGATTATGGAAAATGTATAGTAAACTATGTATAAAATTGTTTTTTGTCGAGTATCACTTTTGTTGTAAACCATATTTCTGTGCAGAGGACTATAATTTTAATACTATTGTATTTGATAATCACCATCGTTGACTGCTCTTATCATGAAACCAATAGTGGTGAATTAAATTATCTTCTTACAAAACGACTATAACAACATTTAACAGGCAATATCAACGACCGCTTTAATTAATGTTTAATAATATTGATTTATGTTTGATATATGTATTAAAATAACGTGACTTCATTGTTTATGTATCTTCATATGTATAGGGTTAAATTGGTCAATAAATTATTTTTAGAAAATGAATCATTAGACCCTTGTCGGATTTACTGAATCAACTAGTGTTTTCGTGGAAAGGTTTTATTTTACTTTCATTTTAATTTCTGTACATCTCTATTTTATTTTGACATAGTGGTTTATTTTTGGTTTTATCATTTGAATTGGTTGTCGTTTACGGAATTAACTAGCAATTTCAAGAAAATATTTTATTTCACTTTCAGTTCATTTTCCAGCCAGGAACGAATCATTCAGGTTATGAAAACATCCTGTATCTCTAAAATACCACACCTAACATTATCGATAACTATCCCAGATTTCAATAGGGCCAGATAAAATAAAACGAAATGTCATCTCAAAAAACATTTGAAATGGGATATGGTACATTTTAATGAAATGTTGAAGAGCCAGACGTTCTTTTGAAAAAAGAAAATATACTCCAAACAAGAACAACAATGGAAAAATATTTATGAATATAACCTACAAAATTAGAATGGATATTTAATACCAATATCTACTTTTAATATTAGAGACATTGTCTCGACACCTTTAAATATATTTCAGAAATGGTATAAAATATACACATTTTTGATTTGATATTGACACATTAATTGATTTGGAATAATCATAATTTAAGAATTACAATTAAATCTTCAAACAAGAATAGTAATTGTTGAGGATATCGCAGACACTAGTTTCTCCAATTATGATAATGATCTTATCAAATTGAAGATTGATTGAATTTTGTTGAACATTAAAAAGGTAAAGAACGTAATAAAGAAAACGGTCGAGGAATATTTTTGGAATATTAAAATATGTGAAAATAGATTAAAAACAAATTTAGATATCTTTTTAGAAATATTTATTTAAACATATTTTATTGATCATAAATCATCAAAGGGATGAGAGACAAGTGGATTCACTTACAAAGCTCTTCTCCCTACAAATACATGATAATAATACATCAATATTAAAGCACTATACATACAAAAAATATCAGTTTATATTATTCAATTATATCCATAACTATACTTTTATAATTATAGCTGTAGATTTGACAATTTTTGCTACAGATTTATATTTTTAACTTCAGTTTTAATATTTATAACTACAACTTCAATAACCATAAATTATAACATTACTAAAACTACTATTTAAATAATTATAGCTACAATTTTAGTAACTGTAACAGCAATTTTAATAATTTTAACAAAATTTTGATTAAATTTATATTTATAACATTACAAAAACTTAAATTTAATAAATAACTTGTGCATGGATTCTTATATTTACGTTTTATCTTTCTAATTATAATGCTTTTTTATTTTCTTATTTACATTTAAACTATACTATTTACAATACAATGGTTACAATATGCTATTTACAATCTAACTATATACAGATGCTGCTTCCTCTGTCTATTTAATAGATAGCCATATAATTAGTATTAAGTAAATCTGTTGCTTAATTTTATGAATGTTTGCACTGATTTAAATATGGAGACGTTTGCGTTTTCAGAAATATTCGGATCGCCATTTAGAATTGTTTTCAAATCCACTTTACCACCGTATTTTTTAACATCCCTAAACAGTTCGGATCGGATATCTTTATATTGATCACATTCAATGAAATAATGAAAATTATTTTCACATGGATTACCACATAGACATTCAAAACCATTTGATAAATGAACTCTTGCAAGATCCGAATTAAGGTTACTGCACTCATGACGGAGTCTTGTATGGAGAATGCCTAATTTTCTGTCATGTACATGATAATAACCAGGTGCTCTGTTGGTGTGTGGCTGTATTCAGAAATATTATGACAAAAACATATGAAATATAAGCTTATTAGAGATTTATAAGGATATCCTCTGGCAGCAGATGTACCAGATTGTTTTCATTTAATTTTATTGTGACGTTACAGAAATAATATGTTAAAGAACAAACATAATAAAAATTACACCAAAAAATCTGGTAAATCTGTTGCCATAAGTGTTCTTTTTTTTTTTACAGAATTATTTTATTTTTTACAGTGTAGAAGAAGACCAATTTAAGCACATATTTCACTGATACGGAGAATAATTAATGATTGAGATATATTCAACATATAATTTATCTACACAATCGCTTATATAAAATGAAATGATCTAAATGTGTGATTTTTTTTTAATTCTACAACTGAAAATATAGACCATCTCTTTATTCAAAACGAATATTCTCAAATAATATCACAGAAACTATATGAAATATTAGTCCATAAAATGACATTATGAATGAATAGTCCCCAGACGGATGAAAAGTATTTTAAGATATTAATATGTTATTACATCGGTGTTGAAATCAGTTTGTGTCGGCATACCTTTTATCTTTTCATCGTTTACCGTGAAACAAAGTAGGGCAGTTTGTACGGTTGTGCTAATAATTTTGGATATATAAATATATATATATGAGTTGAATTTAGAAACTTTCAATAGAAATCTTTCCACTATAATTAAAATCTTAGGTATCATTACACATTCGAATTTAAAACATGAAAAAGAATTAAATATTGTTAATTTACTTATATTATTATCAAAATATTATATCTACTCATGTAAGATTAAAGAAAATGTTCCAAATGCCAGAAGTTAAATTTCATGCATCGAAACAAAAGCTAAAATAGTATATGACACAGAACGCGAATAAAATCACGTGACAATTAAAATCAAAATTAGTTAATATACAGACTTAATATTAATATGTTTTAATAGCTTTACATATCATGTTTTCTAAATGTTATATTGATTTATCAGTACTAGTTTAAATTGGTTTAATCCCGCAATATCCTCTCAACCAAAACGTGTCATGACAGAGAGGTGTGAATTTACCGAATCAACTAGCGATTTCTTGGAAAGGTTTTATTTTACTTTCATTTCATTTTCGGGTCACCTATATATCATTTTAATTTCGCTAAGGGATTTACGATGAATGATTCACAAATAAATGGCCGCCCGCATTGAAGAAACGCCGTGGTCTTCCATTTCGAGCGGGGGTTCAATTAAAGCACTTGCAATTTATTCTGACAACGCCCACAATTATTTCTATACTACCCTGGTAATAAAACCTTTTGTTCTTCAAGTGATGACGGCTATATGCATGGGCGTGGATTTAGGGGCGGATAAGGGTAAACTGTTTGTAATTATTGCTTTTGTTTGGTAATGAAAGGGTCCCGGGTTCGTCCCCCCCCCACCAAAAGTTATGGCAAATCCACGCCCTTGGCTATATGATAAACATTCTGGAGAATATGTTTTTCGGTGTCAGTGTCTCTAAAATATGGACAAAATCACATTGGTGGCTATTTTCAGGACGTGTATTCTAAAAGATATCTAATTGTAGGTTTCCAATAACAATTTGCCTTCTAAACGTAATGTTCTGGGGCCGGTTTCTCAAAACTAAGTTCTTTTAACGATCCATTAAACTTTAACGGATCGTTATCTTGCCAACCTGTCGTTTGTTAACTGTCCGTTAAATTTCTGTTGCTGGAAAGTCAATTTCATTATCCGTTAGTTAACGGATTCATTGAAGTTAATCCTAGAAAAGACTGTTTGTTCATTGGTTGAATTTTAAATTTACATATATATAATGTACATGTATATAACAACTACAAAAAAGTTAGTATTGCCCAGACACTGAAGACAGTGGGACAACTAACTGTGCATTCTGTTCATAAAACTTGATTAGAGACAAAAAGATAATTTACTAGAGAAAACATACATGTATGGAAAACTTTATTTTTTCCTTTAGAAATTTTAGCATAAATCTGTATGAAAAATTATGAGATTTTTACTACAGAATATTTGGAGCCATTATTTTCTACAGACCCCCAAAACTCTATAGAATTTTATGGTATAGAAAATGAGACAGCCCCCACCCCCACCCCATCGCCCAACCCTATAGAACTACAATGGTCTATAGAAAATTACACTGGTATTAATCTACATGTATGACTTATGCTACAGCCCACTAATGCCACTGTTAAACAGATAACGGAACCCAACTCCTTCGTTTACTATAACAGCAAGTTAACGACACATTAAAGTTAACGGAGCTTCCAGCAACAACGTTTCTCTCCGTTAAAGTTAACGATCCGTTAACTCCATGTTTACGGATCGTTAAAAGTTAACAGAGCTTTGAGAAACCGGCCCCAGGATGATAAAGTGACCTGAAGTAGATTTGTTTATAGATCGACATGTTATAAATACGATTAAGTTAATCGTTTCTTGAATGCGACGCCATTGTAATTTGTTTAAGACGTGGGTGATATATGATCTATAGTTAGTTTTAGTAAAAATGTAAGAAGCACAGTTTTGTAATCTTTAAAACCTGTTCTTACGAAACACTACTTAGCAAATAATTACAATAAAGAATTACAATAGTCAATTCTGGACAATCAGGCTATATTCTATGTTCAATATAGATGACGTGGGCATAATTCCGGTTCGATGCTTCACGCGCCTGTTGTGGTGGGTGTCCCTTTCGCCTTTCAATTTGCAACTTCCGCGAACCATTGACTATGTGACACCATAAACAACACCAATTTATAGAACAAATGTTAATGTATTTATCATCAAATTAGAGTTTACAGTAGACAAATGACAAACATACAAAACTCAGGATTCACGTAATCATATATGAAAAGTAAAAGTTCACTCACGAAAGAAAGTCACATGTTCACGGTTTCATTAGAATGACTAAATTACAAAAAATGAAGAGTTCACCACATAATTAACTGTTCACAAAATGTTCGCGGGGATTCACTGTTCATATTCACAAAAGTTCAATTCACGGTTCACATATGTACCACAACAATGCGGTGAAAAACGGTTTCGAAGCCGGCGGGGACATTCTCGCCCTCGACGCCATGCTTCGTTCACATCCATTAATTATCAACTATCACTAAAACAATAGACGCGATTATACAACTACCACATCTTGATAAGAAATAAAGACTAGGTCAATTAGACTCTAATTACTAAGATTTTACACAAGTAAGTCACATTTTAATTCACGTTGTCAAATAACTAATAAACACCGAATGCAATAATGTGGACATTACATTCTACTTCCCATCATTGACTGGGCTTATGAAGACAAGAACACAAAATACCAATCATTGTAATTTTAAAAAAACCCCACCAATCATGGTTTAGTAATATACAACCGACATATACAATAGTTTTATATATTTCAATATCAAACACATTTACTTACATGGACGCCATTTCGTATCTGTAGGTGTTCTTTCTTCACCAAACGCCGCACTAGTGACAAGAAATAATCTATGCACGCCAGTGAAATAGACAGGGAATGTCTATTGCGTACATAAATATATATATATATATATGACGTTTCTAGAAAGAAAAAAAACTAATAATTAGGGTTTCACACTGCGAAGCTTGTGTGAAACACTATTGTTTTTGTCAAAATTATTATTCTTATTAGGCTTTCAGACTTTCGTCTGAAAGCCTATTGTGATTACTAAAATTATTATTTTTTTTTAAGCTTATTGTTTCTGTTAAGATTATTATTATTTATTTTTTTTGTGTATTTTCTGCAAATCGGATTTCTCAGAATCTAACCGTGGGATCTTTCTGAAACTTTGACCTACCCCCCCCCCCCCCCCAAAAGGGGTGCGAACGTTGTTTAAATATATTTTCAAAACGTTTTACGAATCCGAAATCACCGAATTTTACGAACGAAAAAACTGACAATGCATAGTCGTAACTTTGTTATTTTTTGACCGATTTTACTAATTCTTTTTTCTTTGAATACCTTGAAAAAAATCATTTTCATCTGCAGTTTCACATTTTCGAATTTCGAAAATTCGTCGCTGTGATTTCGAACCGGAAGTTTAGACCAATTTGACAACTTCTTTAATAGTTGTACGATTTTCATGAAATTTAGTATATAAGTAGATCTTACCGATGTGACTTCAAAAATATAATTAGAAATTTTCTAAATTATCTCCCCTTGACGAAATTTAGTATATAAGTAGACCTTACCCATGTGACTTCAAAAATATAATTAGAATTTTTTTAAATTATCTCCCCTTGATGAAATTAAGGATCAAAATTTTCAAAAAAATCATCGAAATATAGGTCAGAATGACCTGATTTTTTTTTTGATACTAGATAAGTAATTACTGATTTGTACACAAAATATGGAGTTTGTCGATCGAACAGGAAGTGCCACCATCTTTAAAAGTGAAAAATCAATAAGGCTTTTTTGCTATTTTACTTACAGACTCGGGAGTTATATTTTCGGAATCCTTGAATGAATGCCTAAAAATCTGTCGGATCCGAATTTTGATTTCGGTCACGTGATGGTCACCATTTTGAATTGAAAATGAAAAATAGAAGCAATTTGAAGGTCGGGACTTTGGAACACAATTACTCTCCTTCTAATTAAGCTAGAATGTTCAACCTTGGTGTAGACGTTCACTAGGTCAATGTTATGATTGAGTTCCAAGATGAGCATTTTCTGCTTAGGGTAAGCAGAGATAAGCATGCTGATTTGTTGATTCTTTAGGGCACGATAACTTCGGTTATAATGAAGGGAGGGTGGTGAAACTCTTGTCAATCGAAAGTCTAATAGCTAGCCTGTTGTGTGAAATCATTGTATCATTATTTTTAAATATCGGGGATAGCAGAAAAAAGAGATCGAAAATCCAAAAAGTCGTATTTTTACGATTTGGAGCATTTTTAAAGGTCCTTTTCTCTTAACCCTAAGAACTCCTCCCCTGTTAAAATCGATTGCAGGCGATCGCTAAATTCATCACGTCTTATCCGAAAAAATATTCACAGTAAACAAATATCATTTATATCATTCGAATGCCACGAAAATTCCCCATAAAATGAGACTAAGAACGGGCGATTATTCAACATAGAAGTCGTGTTATACGAGTCTAGAGTCTAACAAAGATGGGTAACTCTGTGAGCGTAAACAAATGACGTCGTGTTATTTATATTTAGCAGAAGTCCTATTATTTCGTGTACCTATAGCCGTAAAAGGTGGTTTATTACGTCTAAAAGAGAAATTATTAAACCGAAAATTAAGAATAGAAGTTTTGTTAAGTTTTCCAATGATTAAACACGTGTGATCTTGAATATGTGAACGATGCCGATGAATTCAAATGAGCAAACATGTGACCTAGATTCGTCCGACGAAGAATTTGTCAACGAGAGATCCTGATTAGATTAGATGAGTGAGTTTTGTTTACTACTTTATTATTTTACACCCGAACAAACGTAAACTTGATGATGATAATTATTTAATTGTAGAATGTGTGCTTATTTCTACCATGAATTATCCATTTAGCATCGAATTATCGGTAAATTAGATCAAATATGTGGGCCTAAAATGGAATACTAATAGTAATAGTACTACAGTAGTATATTTCTCGGTCACGTGCGTATGGCGGAGTACGCACATGGCTGACTTGATGAAAAGGGATGTTTTCTGTTTCAATTAGACAATTTTGGCATGAAATGCAGAAACCCGCGTATAGTTATTCAAATTTCAAAAAGGCTTGGCCACTAATTATTGTCAGTTTTCGTTTGTTTGCTTTCGTTCCAATTCCAGCAATGATCGAGGGGTTGGACCGTTGTTGAGACTAGGCCTCTAGGCCTCTGGCAAGTAAGGCTAAATCACTTATGATAATTTAGATTTCTATCTCTGCCCTTTGGTAAAAATAAATAATAGACCCACACATGTTGTTGGGACTAGTCCTCTAGGCCTCGGGCAAGTAAGGCTAAATCACTTATGATAATTTAGATTTCTATCTCTACCCTTTGGTAAAAATAAATAATAGGCCCACACATGTACATGTATATTATAAATGCCAAACGAAAGCGTGTGTGACTATCCTTCTGTGTTTTACATGTACACTATTTAATCAAAGTGTGTTATTTAATTTTTTTCCTAAGCCTTCAACCTCAGTTGAAGATACTGCACATGGACATGGTAGACTAATGATAGTCTTAGGCCTTAGGCCTTAGGCCTTATGGTACTGATACAAGCATGGATTGGGATGTGTGAGTTTTGTTTGTTATGTATAATGTATATGTTTTTACATTCAAATTATTCAAAACAAGTATAAACCTAAAATGTCTAGATGTTCTACAGCTTTAGATTGTATGCCTAGATTTACTATTGTATAAAATATTGATTTATGACCTTCCTCTTTCAAATTATTTTACCTAAGGTTACTCAATGTAGAAGTCTTTTGGGGTTTTTTTTATTGCACTGAATGCTTTACATTTATTTATTTATATTTGAAGGCCCTTATCTGAAGATGGAAATAGGTAGACCCAATGATATTGTTGAGAAAGTTTGGGTACAACAGTATAACAAAAGTACATGTACCAACAGGTCAAGGGTTCAAGAAACATAGAAGCTTTCCTATGCAAAAGATTCTTGTGAAGAAAATTTACCATTGAAGAGAACACAGCCATCTGCATCCCAGCCTTGTGGTCATCAGAAGATAGGTCATAATATTAGCACAGAAGAATGGAAGCATGGACAGTGTATAGTCTATAGACACAGAGACCAGTAGGCTATACCGAAGTTTATTCCAAGACATGGAATTGGAGTTTCATGAGTTGGCAGTTGGCACAATGGAATTTAGTCTGTTTGACGGGTGAAAACTAGATAACATAGCAGATTTTTTGTCATTGCTATATTTATTGTTAATAACATAATTATTGATTGTTGCGTGATTTTCCTAGGCCTGTGTACATGTATCTACTTGATTGTATGTATTCCTTCTGAATTTTTGTTCTCCGCCTTGTGCCTACTTCCATATTTCGGTGTAAAAAAGGGCTATTGTCTTTGAGATCGTGTTTACCTTATGGCAAATGCTGTAATATTTTCATAATAGCAGCTGTGGGTATTATTTTAACAACAGAAGTATAAAAAAAATTAATTTTGGGGTCGAAAGTCAGTGTGGCAGGTCAAAGGTCAACCCATTGAGTCAAAGGTCAATAGTGGGGTCAAAGGTCAATAATGTCAAAGGTCATTTGCATAATTACTTAATTATGTCTTTATTTTTTTTAATTCTAATCATATATTTGTGATATTTTATTTTGTTATCTTTAAATCCATTCATTAAATCACAATTGCTACAATGTGAATACTTAAAACTCCATTGTTGTATTTTATTGCAATGTTTATCATCTTTGATGTCTCATAACTGTTTTGATTTTAGTGCTACAATTATGAATAATACACAGATTTGTGGCACAATAGTTGTTTTCTTTTAATCTACATCAAAAACCCTACCAGCTTATAATCCCTGTGGTCTGTTTGAGGTCAAATGGAAAAGTTAAAATTATTTTTGGGGTCAAAGGTCAAATAAAAAAGGTCAAGGTCAAAGTTCATGCACGTGGGGTCAACGAAATGATCCCCTATCGAAAGCCCTGCCAATGCTCTTATCAGAAACATATAACATGTGGTTCTTCTAAGAATTATTTTTTACCATTTGCCCAGTAACAGATACCAGTGTTAAAACTCTTATTTAGGGGGTGAGTGTATAGGGTTTTAAAGTCAACATAATATTTTGGGGGAACTTCTTCTACAAAGAGTCTTATCGGTAGTTTTTTTTATGAAACCATCGACCAACAGTCCAAAATAGCAGGAGTAGAAGAATAAAAGGATCGAAAATTGAAAACGGCACCCTTTCATTGTTAAGCAAAACATGCAGTGTGGGGGGCTATAATCTGCACATTTAGTCATTGTATAGAGCGTATTCAACAGTATCGAATTCCAACTGCAAAGGGATCTTTTACGTGCACTCCAATGTGTACACGGCGGGTGGGGGGGGACACGCCAGAAAATCGAGATGAACTTTCTCGGCCAATGCAGGGATCGAACACCCGACCTCCTCGCCAACGACTTAGCCACATAGTCTGGACACCCATCGTACATTTAATCCGTCAAATCAAACCATTTCATTGCATTAGACCAATAATTAATTATTCTTAATTTAAAACTTTATTTTAATATTAGTCTAGCATTATTAAATCCTAATTTTATTGGTCTTATTTAAAATTAAACTTTCATTTAACTATGAACAACCCATAACGTGTCTCTTTAAAACAAATAAATACTTTAAAACAGTAGCTCAACCTTTTGACCTAAACTCATTAATTTACGATTTTGTTGTGAGCGACTTGTTATTCTCCCTATATCACATATTGCACGTGTCTGATTTCAAAGGGGGGGGGGGGTGGCTGAATGGTTAGCACGCGCGCCTGTCATTGAGTTAACTAGCGTGTTTTCGAATGCCCGGTTGTACGTGACAAGGAGTAAGTTCGCCTGTCCATCCTGCCATTTTTAGTTCTTTCTCGCCATTTTCATTTCATTTTCTCATCCGTTTCATTACAGTAATACAAGTTTCAGTTATTTCCCTTTAGTTTTCAGTTTATTGTTATGCCTGGGTGCAATGTTTCATACTATATTTAGACTTGTAACTTCGCGAGTTTTTGACCAATTTTGATATTTTTTTCTTTTCATCCTTTTATTTAGGATACTTGATACAATCGATGACACGTGATCATGAATATGAAAGCTTTCATATCTGCATGGGACAGTAGCAGATCTAGTTATTTTTTTTTTTGTGTTTTATCCACAAATCGGATTTCTCAGAATCTAACCATAGGATCTTTCTGAAAATTTTACCTATCCCCCCCAAAATGGGTGGTGGCTGTTGATTAAATATATTTTCAAAACGTTTTACGAATCCAAAATCACCGAATTTTACGAACGAAAAAAATGGCAATGCATAGTCGTAACTTTGTTATATTTTGACCGATTTTACTAATTCTTTTTTCTTTGAATACCTTGAAAAAAATCATTTTCATCTGCATTTTCACATTTTCGAATTTCGAAAATTCGTCGCTGTGATTTCGAACCGGAAGTTTAGACCGATTTGACAACTTCTTTAATAGTTGTACGATTTTCATGAAATTTAGTATATCTTACCCATGTGACTTCAAAAATATAATTAGAAATTTTTTAAATTATCTCCCCTTGATGAAATTAAGGATCAAAGTTTTAAAAAAAATCGTCGAAATATAGGTCAGAATGACCTAATTTTTTTTTTCGTTACTAGACTAGGAATTGCTGATTCGTACCCAAAATATGGAGTTTGTCGATTGAACCGGAAGTGCCACCATCTTTAAACGTGAAAAATCAATAAGGCTTTTTTGCTATTTTACTTACAGACACGGAAGTTATATTTTCGGAATCCTTGAATGAATGCCTAAAAATCTATCGGATCAGACTTTTGATTTCGGTCACGTGATGGTCACCATTTTGAATTGAAAATGAAAAATAGAAGCAATTTGAAGGGCCGGGACTTTGAACACAATAACTCTCCTTCTAATTAAGCTAGAATGTTCAGACTTGGTGTAGACGTTCACTGGGTCAATGACATGATTGACTTCAAAGATGAGCATTTTCTGCCTACGGTAAGCAGAGATAAGCATGCTGATTTGTTGATTCTTTAGGGCACGATAACTTCGGTTATAATGAACGGAGGGTGGTGAAACTCTTGTCAATCGAGAGTCTAATAGCTAGCCTGTTGTGTGAAAACATTGTATCATTATTTTTAAATATCGGGGATAGCAGAAAAAAGAGATCGAAAATCCAAAAAAAATCGTATTTTTATGATTTGGAGCATTTTTAAAGGTCCTTTTCTCTTACCCCTAAGAACTCCTCCCCTGTTAAAATCGATCGCCGGCGATCGATAATTTCATCACGTCATATCCGAAAAAATATTCACAGTAAACGAATATCATTTATATCATTCGAAAGCCACGAAAATTCCCCGTAAAATGAGACTAAGAACGGGCGATTATTCAACATATAAGTCGTGTTATACGAGTCTAGAGTCTAACAAAGATGGGTAACTCTGTGAGCGTAAACATATGACGTCGTGTTATTTATATTTAGCAGAAGTCCTATTATTTCGTGGTTTATTACGTCTAAGAGAGAAATTATTAAACCGAAAATTAAGAATAGAAGTTTTGTTAAGTTTTCCAATGATTAAACACGTGTGATCTTGAATATGTGAGCGATGCCGATGAATTCAAATAAGCAAACATGTGACCTAGATTCGTTCGACGAAAAATTTGTCAACGAGAGATCCTGATTAGATTAGATGAGTGAGTTTTGTTTACTAATTTATTTTTTTACACCCGAACAAACGTAAACTTGATGATGATAATTATTTAATTGTAGAATGTGTGCTTATTTCTACCATGGACTATCCATTTAGCATCGAATTATCGGTAAATTAGATCAAATATGTGGGCCTAAAATGTAATACTATAAGTAATAGTAATAGTACTACAGTAGTATATTTCTCGGTCACGTTCGTATGGCGGAGTACGCACATGGCTGACTTGTAGTTATTTTCATAACTGTCTTTTAGGGAGCGCTTCGCCTGCTCCGTCTGCTCCCCCACAGTTATTAATCACTCCTAAAGGCAACTAGTATGAAACTAACGCTTTTTCACATCTCGGTTCTAAGGCTATTTTAGAATCCTTAACGTCTATTTTTCACGGAGATTCCTCTTTGATCACCAATAGCAATCATTTCCTGTCACATCTGACACAAATTTATAATAATCCAACACTATTTTCATGTAGAATTGTGCTCTAGAAAAAAGTACACAACTTTCATTCAAACCCGGGCGCCATTTTTAACTGACGTCTGCGCAGACCGGTTCATAGCCGCTCTCAGCCAGTATTCCAAATTTAGGAATGGAATTTTTACCGTAAACGAAAATTCATGCTGTAAACCAATTAACAACTGACTAAACTTGCTATCTGATACCACTAAAGTTTTTTTATTCAACATACATGTACAATAATTACATAAAATCTATAAAATTGAACAAAAATATTATATTAACCTTTATAAGATATTTAAAATCTCCTAGGTAATATCAGATAATTAAATGATGTCAAGTAAAATAAAAAATGTACCCCATCCATTCAACACAGATGAAGAATTATTACATAAAACCTATCAAACAGAAAAACACATTTTATCAAAAATGTATCTCAAATATTCAATAAATAAATAAACAAAAAACAAAAAACAGTTTGAATCAATAAACTTATATATAGCATCATTGGTGTTGTACAGAATATCTGGCATGGCAAATTATATCTTCAAAAGCAATTTCTACATTATCATTTCATTCCTAAATTGTGGTACATTTTTATTTTACCTGATAAATATCATTTTATTACCTAGTATTACTTTATTAAGTTTATAAAAAAAAAAAAAAACATTTCCAATACTTTTACATTCCTCGCTTATTTATTTACTGTATTTTTATAATTTGTGTGTTTTTTTTTTTTGTTTTTTGTTTATAACTATAGCGTGTTTTCGAATGCCCGGTTGTGCGTGACAAGGAATAAGGTCGCCTGTCCAACCTGCCATTTTTAGTTCTTTCCCGCCATTTTCATTTCATTTTCTCATCCGTCTCATTACAGTAATACAAGTTTCAATTATTTCCCTTTAGTTTTCAGATTATTGTTATGCCTGGGTGCAATGTTTTATACTATATTTAGACTTGTAACTTCGCGAGTTTTTGACCAATTTTGATAATTTTTTCTTCTTATCCTTTTATTTAGGATACTTGATACAATCGATGACACGTGACGCTGAATATGAAAGCTTTCATATCTGCATGGGACAGTAGCAGATCTAGTTATTATTCTTTTCTGCCGGAGCCTATTTCTCTATGATCGAAAAGAGATACGGATCTGCGGTTCATCTTTCTATCGGGAAACCATGTGGTGGTTACTCAATAAAGCAATTTTTGAACTTCTGCGCAGACCGGAAGTGGCCGAATTTTGAACGTTGGTAAAAAATTAAAAATCGGCCGTGGTTTCGTCAATTATCTACCTATGTTCAAACAAATCACATTTTTGGAAAGCCTGAGACTTTTCCGAGACAATAGCAATCTAACATTTTGCGATTTCGAAACTTCGTCGCTGACTTCTATCGTTCGAAAATTCAAAATACGTCGCCTACGAGACAATTTTTGTTATTTTTCAAAATTTGGAAATTTGACCTGACGTCAATCCGATTCCAGTAATATAAGTTTCATTCAGAGTTATCGCCCTTTGTTTTTCGATTTTTTTCGCATTTTCTTCCCATTTTGTGAGCTGTGGTGTCGTTTTACAGCCAAAATGAGACTTAAGGTCGTTTATTCATCTGTATATAACAGTATAAATATCTTTAATGTCTACTCTCTCCACCTGCGCCATTGTTTGATCCAGTGGCTACACATTTCCCATACCTTTTTAATGGAATTAGCCCCCCCCCCCCCCCCCGTTTGTGCTTGTAAAATTATTTATTCCTTTTGTGCTTGTGAAATTTGTTTGTTTTGGGTTTTTTTGGGGGTTTTTTGTTTCGTTTTTTTTTGGGGGGGGGGGTTGCAAAAAATCTAAATTACATTGCTTTAATAGCCCAGGACACAAGTTATTTATAATTTTGTACTACTTATCCCTGTTCGTTATCTGATAGAATTATGAAAAGTAAATATTCTGGTTCAATTTAATAAAATACAAATTGTATATTTTGTCTTTGTGTGTATTAATCATTTAAAGTGGGTTTGAAATGAAATTGGGTTTATACATTGTGCTCCGAGGAACATTTTGCCCAACCAGTGGGGGGCTACTATGACCCTATATACTCTATATATAGAATTCCAATTGTCATTTCTTAGTTGTACGGCAATGTGTAAATGGGATCTCGGTTTGTTTCCCCTCTGAACTGTCCCGGTCAGATCCTCAACAAGGGAAACCACGTCGGAATGTCCCAGTATGGCAACCTTGATTTTTTTTTCCCTTATTGCGCTCCTTAGCTGCCATAGACTAACAAGCCCCAGCATGTCCGCTGGTTTTTTTCCACTAAATATCTTTACATGCATGCCGATTATTGAAATAAAAATAACCTAGTATACCCCGACCCCCTTAAAATTCACAAACCCCCCTTATTCATAATTTCTAAGAAAGTTTATTGCCGCTATCTATTCTTTATGCATAACAAAAGCCGACGTCACAGGCTTGATACCAATCTGTTTCACAGAGAATTACTTGCGAATTAACTCTGTCACAGATGACTGTCCACAACACGTGCATTAACTTCACGTGGCGTCAGTCATTGGCTCAACGGCTCGTGCATTGTTTACATAACACCTAAGTGCGTCGGGCAAAATGACGCATTTTACTCATTTTAATACCCATTTACACTAAATAAGAAATATTTTTTAACTACAAATATTTCAAACGTCTTTATTTACTTTCTCGTCGATGTCATGATTATCAGTGATTGTAGCGGCCAAGCGAATATTCACTGCGGGATCAGTTTGGCTAAATGCATGTTTAATTCGATCATATAAAACAAAATTTATACATTTTATTTTTTTTTTTTAAGAACACGTTTAATACGACTACTCAGCCAATAGACACAATAAGCTAAAGACATGTTAAATCCTGCATGTATCCATAATTTCTAAGAAATGTTTAATGTGGGTGCGTATATTACTTTATACATAATAAAAGCCGGTGTGACATGCTTACTGCGTGTTTAATTCGGCCAGGTAGCGTGTTTAATTCGGTCAGGTAAAATAAAATATATGCAGGTTAAGTAGACATTGCAATACGAAAAGTCGATAAGATATAATAAGCTATTTAATCCTTGTCATATATCTATAGTCGTGATGGCGTTGATTGACGTGTGTTTGAAACAGAAAAAATAGTACAGGACCAACTGATGCTATTAAATAGATCAGTGACAGGGCCCTGCACCAAGCCGTACATAGATAAAGTTGCGACAACTGAGAAGCCAGAAAATTCACGTGACGTCATGAAAATATGACGTTATGTGTAAAAAGACGCCATCTTGGGTCCCAAGAACATTGTACCTACGCACTATCTATTTATAATATGCCCTATTTTATTGTTGTGTCGCAATTGGCTGCTCAGACATACAGGGTGTGGATAGATATGTCATAGATTTCCGCGAAAAAGATTCTATTGGAGATAAAACATTATTTTTACAACCTAATTCATAAGAAAAGAAAATAGAAGATACACCAGATAAAGCGCTATTAAATAAATTTAAAAATCAGATTCATCTGAACAAATCTGAATAGCCTAAATAGAGCAAGTTCACCTTGATGTTGACAAATAAGTAAGACTACATGAAATAAAATATTTTTATGATATGATTCAACTATATAATTGGTATGCAACAAGACGGCATTGTACGTCTTATGTTGAGCTGAATAAATTATGATTTTTCCCACTATTTGATTTTTTTATTATTTGCAATGTCTATTTTCTGTCTTGTCCGCAGATTTATCTTTAAGATTTTCTTGGGTTTGCGTGTAGTGCGATCCTGTTGTACTTACTATTTTTGTCATTAAAACATCTATGGGTGGTTAACAGTGTGTACCTATAATTTTCTACACCAAGTATATTGCATCCAGATATTTAAAGCGCGTTAACAATATATTCATGTAAGAGTAACTATATCATTTCTGGGTTAACATATCGTAGTCAGCAATTCATATTTACAAAACTATGGTTTATCCCAACTACAGGGTTCATCATGTTTTGGAGACTACCTGGTAGATCATGACTTAGAGACTGTCCGAATTACAGGATACATCATGGTTTAGAGTCTCAGTGTCATGGTTTAGAGACTCTACCCAAACTACAGTTTAGATGCCCACGACCCCCGATCCGTCCTGGTAGCTGTGTTTGAGGAATTTAAAAATAATTTTTTTATCCTCCCACCACTGAAAGACACTGATTACGAGATATCGCTCTCCGATAATCTCCGGAGAACGCGACGCCGTATTGAATTATGTTAATTACGTCATTTTTCCTTGGCCGATTTGAGTATGAATTTGTCTGACATTTTTATCATTGAACCTAACCGCATTGGTTTCTTTTCCAATTTGTTTATTATAAATTGTAGCCCGTAAAACGTAACCCCCCAAAAAAGATAAAACGTTTTGTTTAGTAAAGCTATATGACGCCATGACGTCATACTTTTTATGGCGTCATAGTTGGGACCACTGATCTATAATATAATAACTGGATAGCTCATTCGCTCAGAAGTGTGGTAAACGTTTTTTTCCATCCACCGGAACCTGGTCTTATGACGACATATGTGGATTGTGGGTTAGGATAAGGGTTAGGCTTGGCCCAGGGTTAGGTTTAGGGCTATACATCTCGAGACTGTGACGAAATCTGCAGGCTACAGCCCTTATCCTAACCCTTATCCTAACCCACAATCCACACATGACGTCATAAGACCAGACTCCGGCGGACGGAAAAAAAACGCTTACCGAGAAGTGTGAAGTCACCGGAAGTACCAATTCCGCCATGTTTAACCTCGCAAAACATTTGTTTCTACCGTTGACGTAATGTTATTTACCTCAAGTAAACTTCGATAATATTAATACCGTTATAAGATTTTAAAATAATCCTAACTTTTCAAAATTAATAACAAGTTGTCCTGAATGAAATGTGCCGACAGTTTATGAAAATAAAATAATGTATAACGTGAAATTACTGTTTAACGTGGGCATACCTTGGTCTTTCTTTACATTCATCATAATCATGGTTGCATGGTAAATAGACTTAAATCAGACCTGTTATTTAATGAAACTTTTCACATTATAAAGGAAGGGGTGTGGTGAATTCACGGTTGAAAAGAAAAGCAAATAAATACAGATCGGATTTATAGATTAAACATTAAAGGCCAAACACATGCAGCTATTTATAGGCCTGTCATAAGGCTTACTACAAGAGTCATAATCATATTTATGTATTTTAATATAGTCTAGTTCTTCAAGTTTTCTTTTCTTTTTTTTTCCTGGGTTTTTTTTTGTTATATATATTTTATCCTTTTTATATTTATTCATTTGCTATTAAATTTGATTAAAGAGTGAGAGCAAAAAAGAAATTGGATACATATTTAGGCCTATATATGTATAGCCTTTTTTTTTAAGAAAAAAAAAATAATAATCACTACATCCGGGCTGTGATTTTTTCCTCTAGAATTAACTGTGAAATTACAGAATAGTCTATAATAATATAGGCCTATTTGTATTTTTAAAGAATAAATTTGGACAGTGATGAGTGAATAAACAGTGAAAATACAAAATTGTAAAGTGTAGAAAAGAAAATGTGATATAGGTAGGACTATGAAATAAGTAAGATTCTTTTAAGAAGAAAATAGGATGTAGGCCTGCCAAAGGTATGGAAGGTTTTTTTTTATCATACAATTACCTCATGTAATCCTTAAACTTTTAAAAAATATTAGAGAATACAAAATAGAAAAAAAAAATTCTTTCTTATTATATGTATGTATATTGATTATATTTCGTTCATTTTTATTTTTTCCCCTTTTTGTTTGTTTAAACATCAGCGAAAAAAAGAAGTAATAAAAGAAGATAGACACATATCATAAACACATGGGCCTATTTTACTTTTATTATGTGAATAGCCTATAATTCTTAAAATAAAGACTTTAAAATTACAAATTATTCTGTCCAAAAGGCCATTGAAATAACTAACTTACGTCAAATCTTAGTTTTCCCCCCTCTAAAATTATCTGTGAAATTACAGAAAAGTAAAGACAAAAATGGTATATAATGTGGGCCTGTAAATATATTGATGAAAATATAAATTTTGAATATTTTTTTTTTTAATAAACAGTGAAAATACCGAATTTAAAATTTTGATATACATGTAGGCCCAAAAAATATAGTGATATAATGTAATCCTATTGTTTATTGCGTTAATATAGGCCTATATGTGAATAGCCCAGGGTTTTTTTTAAAAAAAAATAGAGACTCTAAAATTACAGATTATACTGACCACAAGACGAAAGAAAGAAAATAACTGGACAATACATGAGTTTTTTCCCTCCAAAATTACTCACTGACTGTTATCCATATTAATTTGTGTTATTTTTCATATTATCAGTTACTAAATGCCCTATAAGTATTTTATCTATTTCTAAAGAATAAATTTGGACTGTTTTGTATTTAATTAACATTGAAATACAGAATTTTAAATTGTGTAGAAGATAGAAGAATATGGGATACGGGCTTGTAAAATAAAGTTATGTAATGTAATCTTATATTTAAAAAAAAAGACAAATTTGTGCTATTCTCTTTGGAATTAACACTGAAAACACAGAATTGTAAATCGTAAAGGAGAAAACGGGATATAGGCCTATAATATAAGTAGTGTTTTTAAGGAGAGAGAAATGGGGTTTAACGTCCACTCGACACAAATTAGGTCATTTTGGGACTAACATATGGTTTCATTTTTATTTCAATAATTCGCTTGCGTGTAGGGGTCTTTAGCAGTGGGAGGAAACCGGAGTGCCCGGAGGAAACCCGCGAGGTTGAGAAGGCGCCCCTATCTCCATGCCACACACACTCACACCAGAGCTCGAAACCACAGCCGCAAGCCAGAGGTGACCGGCCAGCTAGAGGTCGAAGCGCGGCTCTCTAGACCACTAGGCCATCACAACCCCAACCCCGTGTTTTTAAGGACTATGATATATATATATATAGAGGATCTAGAATTATAGACTATGAAGCTAATAATATTATATAATACAACATAAAATAACTGTTCTTTATATCTTGACCCTTTTTCTCTCTAAAATACTGAACAGTAGAAAAAGAAAATGGGAAAATTATACAAAGATCCTCAAAGGTAAAAAAGAAAGTAGAATAGAGGTTGAGATGTACATATGTAGAAAAAAAGCTATAAAATATCAAAATTACATATATTCTACGGATAAAGATGTGCACACAAAAAAAAAATAGCTGAACAGTATGGATTGAATATTGTAATGCGCCATTGCAAAGACAACGGTAGTGTAAATACGGCTCATACTTTTATTATTTTATCATGGACCCTACATGTCAATAGATATTATGCCCTTTTTTTTACCAAAGGACATAATACAATCTTGGTATTCATAAATATTTAAAATATAGTAGAAAATTCTGGATGAATACAACTGGCTGATTTCCAAACATTTTTAAAATCCATAATGAAAACAATAATTTAAAAAAAACAAGGGGTGGCATCTTAAATTTTTTTTTTTTTTTTAAGTCAGATGATTTTATTTTTTCCAAACCTTACTCTATCATTTATAATAATAATAATAATAATATTTTTTCAACTCGCGTTTGAATTGGTCAACAGAGTTAATCATTCGTAATTCTTTGGGAAGATTATTCCATAGATGGGGGGTTGAGTATGAGAAAGCTCGTTTCCCTAGTTCTAATTTCACGGACGGAGTTATCAGTTTATTTTCTGATGATGACCTCAAGGTTATTGTGTTGTTCTCGCATCGTTTTAACAACTGTTTTAAATATAATGGTGATTTGTCACTCAATGTTTTATGAGTTTGCAGCAAGATTTTGAACACAATTCGTTTTTTGACGGGCAGCCAGTGTAGGGAACGGAGTACTGGGGTGATATGATCAAATTTACTTGTTTTAGTTAAAAGTCGTGCTGCAGAGTTTTGAATGTTTTGTAGTTTTTTAACTTGATAATCGGGAAGTCCATACAGCAGAGCATTGTGGTAGTCTAGTTTTGTCGTGATGAAGGCATGAATGAGATTTTCTGTTATTTCTGGAGTGAGATATTTCTGTATTCGGGAGATCTGTTTAAGGTGGTAAAAGGCGGATGAACATATTGACTGTATATGACACCTGAATGATAGACTAGGGTCAATGGTAGCTCCAATATTTTTTGCCTTTAATGTAGGGATAATTGTTTCCTCTTGAAAATGAATATTTATTTCGGCGAATTTGGATAGTTGCTGTTTTGTACCAAGAACCAGAAGTTCGGTTTTGTTAGGATTCAATTTTAGAAAGTGTCTAGTCATCCAGTCATGTATTTCAGCAAGACAGAGCTCTGTATCTTTAACTGTTTGTTTGCAAGAATTGGTATCGAAGCATAAATATAACTGTGTGTCATCTGCAAACAAATGTATGGATAAACCATGTTTCTCTGCTATTTTTGTTAATGGTTTAGTGAAGATGATAAATAATATCGGTCCCAAAACAGAGCCTTGTGGTACACCGCATAAAAGAGAAAGTTCACGTGACTTGCTGCCCTTGACATCTACAGTGACACTTCGATTAGTAAGATAGCTTTTGAACCACAGTAATACCGTAGCGCGAAGACCAATCTCTTGCCGAAGAGTACTAAGTAGGTCTTCACTATCTAACGTATCGAATGCTGCACTTAGGTCAAGTAGAAGAAGGATTACACACTGTTGGCTGTCTAAAGCTCGATAAATATCATTAGTGATCTTTATCAGGGCGGTTTCGGTGCTGTGGTATTGTTTATATGCTGACTGAAGATGGTTCTCGAGGTTGTTACATTTCATATGTTGGTTAAGTTGAGTTAAGACACATTTTTCAATGATTTTGGAGATAAAACTTAAATTGCTTACGGGTCTGTAGTTTGTTAAGGAATCCGGATCTAAAGATGTCTTTTTCAAGAGGGGTCTGATGATTGCTTTGCCAAGGTTATTGGGAAACTCACCACTGAGGAGACTTGTATTTACAATTTCTGAGATTATCGGAAGAAAAATATCAAAGTGGTCTTTTAACATCCAAGATGGTAGTGGATCTAGTTCACTTGATTTAGGTTTCATAGATAGGATAGTATTTTTAAGTTGGTCATCGGATACGGGCTGGAATTCCGAAAGTGTAGCATCTGCAGTATCTCTGTAGGATGGAATGTTGTCGGACGAACTTGTAATATTGGAGGTAATGTCATTTCTGATCTTTAGGATTTTATCATAAAAGTAATTGACAAAAGTATCAGCTAATTCTGTTGTAGAGGTATGGTCAGGTAGGATATTGTTGTATCTTTCTCGATTTAGAAGATCATTTACTACATTGAAGATTTGTTTCTGATCCGAACCGCAATCTGACAGTTTTTTATTGTAATATTCTGTTTTAGTGGACCGAATTAAAGATGCAACATTCTTAATTTCTGTTTTGTACTGGTCTTTGTGAATTATAAGTTGTGTCGACCTCCATCTCCTTTCTGCCTTTCGTCTTGTTTTGCGCGCATTTCGTATTTTATCGTTGAACCAAGGGTTTTTTGGGTTTGTATTTATTTTACGAACGACCAAAGGAGCGTGTTTTTGAATTATAGAGGTAATCTCTTCATCATAAAGATCAACTAGCTCAGACGTAGACAGGAGATCGTGTTCAAAAAGCCTAGAATTCTTTACATCTTCAGTGAAAATTGAGTTATTGATGGACTTATATTTACGATACTGGATTGACACAGGTTTAGCAGACAACGGTCTGTTATCAGGTGGCAAAGAGAAGTGGACTGCATTATGGTCGCTGAGACAGGGATCTTTAACATACAATCGTTCAAGTGATAATGTGTCATCTATTTGTGTGATGACAAGATCTAGTGTATGACCTTGGCGATGGGTTGGACTTATCACATGTTGAGAAAGACCAAATGATTGAAGTAGATCTTTAAATTTTTCGAGGACTGGATCAGACAAAATATCTACATGAATGTTGAAATCGCCGGTGATGATAAGATGACCACTTTTTAGTATCAGAGTCTCATAATATTCAGAAAAGTCGGCAAAAAAGTTTGTAAGGCTTGAATTAGGGGGACGATAGATAGCTACGAAGCGTAGGGCGATAGCATTTGCTTTAAGCAGCAATTCAATAGTTTCAAATGATTTGAAAGTTGAACACTTTTTCTTTTCACATTTTAAGGACGATTTGAAAAGGATATCTACACCTCCGCCTCTGCTAGGTCTAGGTGTATGTTCAAGTACATAGCCAATTTTTTTAAAGTCACTGGTTACGGGACCGCTTGTAGATAATGATAGCCATGTTTCTGAAAGAAGACAGATGTCACTATGTTCTTCAGTTAAATATTCAGCTAAAAGTTCACATTTATCACCAAGTGATCTGATATTTAAGAGACACACATTAAGATAGTTTTTTGAAGACTTGCTATCCAAAAAAGGTTTATTTCTAGAATTTATGTTTTTTCCACCCCTTTTACCCCTTCTGGTATTAGGAGATTTAAAAATACCATAAAGCTTTAATAGATTGGTGAGATCTGGGTTGAATAGTCGTAAACCCCGGTCATTTAAAACCTTAAGATCACCTGAGTTGTAGTTCAGAAACATTTATGTTGAGAAACATTTGACCTGCTTACTGATGTAAAGTTGATGAGTTCTTGCTCAGTAGTGAGTTGGGTTTACATCCAGAGAAAAATAATCCAGAAAAATTTCCTCCAATTTATGAAAGATTATAACAAAAATGACATAATTGTGTTCTTCAGACCATCAAACACTTCCTTGCTAAAACTCAGACCAATAGGAACAGTAGTTCTTTCAAAAATTAGATAAATTGACAGAGCTCTCAAATGCAGCTACTAAACGCAAGGGAGATAACTGTTATCGTCGGCCTATAGAAATAGATAAATTCAATGGTATGTTAAAGTTATAATCTGATTTACGGCAAATGTGTGGTTCGCTTCAAAACATTTTATAATGAGAATGTGCACTTTTAAAAATAAAATCAATGTTGTACCCTTGTGAATTTATTTTATATAAAGCACCAACAATGTCGTCAACAAAATATAATGTTCTGTTGTTAATGTTTTCGTCGAAATTACTTGTAAACAAGGCGCGTACTTATAGAGGAGACAAAGGACAATGAGTGCTTCTGGGAGGAGCAAGATGCCGGACGGTGGCTTCAAGCAACGTCATTTGTTGATTGCGTCATGAGCTATCCAGTTATAGATCAGTGGTTGGGACCCACAATGGCGCCTGTAAATGAGTTGTCGTAACTTTCCCTATACAGGGCTTTGCCCAGCACAAGGGGCGGATCCAAAAGAAACGAATATACAAGCACAGCATGGATTGGTTGACAACCTACGGCTTCCCGTTGATTGGTTGAATCACCGAAGGCTGCACACGTCATCTGCCCAATGTAAAGTGAGCGACATTTTCCCCTGGTCGGACTTGGGACCTGGCGATGACCAACCTCCAGTGGTTCTAGTTTATTATGTCGTGTTTGGGCATGTATACCTCGGTCCAAGTCACACTTAGCCAAATCGAACTTTGATACGATCGCTACCTATCGGTAAATTCCTCAGTCCAGACTATGCATCCCAGTTCGAGAGGTTCAATGACGAGATAAACCGTGTTTGAGAAAACAAATAACAATCCCACCAGGAAACATAACCCCCTCAGGAAACGAGTACACCGTCATCGCCGGCATCTTGGAATTCTGACGTCATATCATATCAAATTACGTCACTCGATGCACACTAAATATCCATGGAAAAAAGATGACACGTTGCGTGTCGATTTGATTTAACCTTGTAAAGATAGTTGTACGTATGGGAAGGGGGGCGGTATGTCGACTTTGCAACTCAAAGCAACTAGTTCAGTAATTCCAGTCAGTTGCAAGTGTGCTTAAGTTGATCCTATCAGCAACTGAGGAGAGCAACCGAATTCGGAGCGCTCACGTGGACTCGTAACAATAACAGAATTTATTTTTTCCACAGCAGTAAAAACGAAATAAGGGTAGTTTGTAACAAATGAAGTACATTTTATTGTTGTGATGTTTATTATACATGGAGTACGATTTGAGTAAGACCATATGTAGGATTTTAAAAGTGGAGGTGCAGCAGAGTGGTGGGGCGCCATAGCCTCCATGTAAGTGATATAAAAAAGTTTGGATCAGGGGCAAACGAACCCATTGGCGCGTGGACGCCCTTACAACCATCAGACTAATCCTACAACTACAACTCGACAAATACTTACTATTTCTTCAATTTTTAATTAAAATGCTTAAAACGACCAACCTGGAATTGTCATCCCATAACTTTCTTCATCGAGCCTTAACGCCTATTAGTTCGATAACATCCTTTATTCTCTTGAAAATTTCACATTTTTAGACACAAGCCAATTTCTCAGAACATAAACATTAGCGATGCGTCTGCGTAAGTTGGGTCACTCGTATATCATGTAGGGGTATCAGGTTATTTCACAAATCAAGTGCATTCGGTTAATAATGCTTTGTGTGGGAGGATTCGCCCGTTTGTTTTACGGCAGTGCGTATGTTTGTTTGTGCGTGTGTGGGTGCGTGCGCGTGGGTTTATTTGGTTATCGGCCATTTTAATATTCCTTAGAGATATACATTGTATTGCATGTCTCTCCTAACTCTTATTTTCAGCATAAGATGGCATGGTAGGTAACCTTTCTGATATAGTTTAAATATTGTACGATATCTTTTAATTTTATGGACTTAAATAGTATCGATTACCGGTATCCAATTTTATTTATATTCGCTGTCCACGGGCATACAAGATATGTTTCACGATATTGTAGTAGAATAGATAATAAAAAAACGAATCGTAAAAAAATATAATCCCTTGAATAATGGATTGTCCTATCATCACATACATTTGCAAGTGCACGATGGTGTGTGTATACAACACGTGAATATAAGGTAAATTGTATAATAGAAATAGATAGCCCTTAATCTATCAGTAGTTGATCTTGTGTGGCTACTTCCCCGTTCCGCCTTCTGTCAAAGTATCACTTGCTTAGGGACATTTCACACAAAAGAAAACTAAATCAAACAAGAAATAGACTAGACTATCTATAAAAATATCTTAGGAGCGACCCCTTTTCAACGGGGATAAAACTTTTAAAATAGAAAAAATAACAATACAACTCTATCAATATATTGTCAATTATGGTGGTCCACGAAGGTAGACATCTTTCTAAAAAGTTCCACAAGACCACGATTTGATGTCTGAAAAGAGTATTAAAAGTCATACAAATCCAAATAAAATCGACAGTTATAAATTATCCGAAAGCTAGATAGACAATGTCATTTAGCGTACTTCTAAATTATCATGACGTGTCACTACAATATTAGGTCACACTTTATTGTATGTAGTTTATATCAATTTCCAAAAGCCATCTAAGACAGTGGAGCAAACAAATGTGGTCTGAAACCTATAGCGCCTTGAAACAAGTTATATTCTACTGGATCGGAACAACTATTTAAACATGCAGGAAGGACGAAACGACCCCAAACATTATCCACACCCCTGTTCGATTTCGTTTATTCCAAATATCTAGGTCACGAATGGCTGTCATCAAAACTTCGAAGTAAAGAAATTACGATTTTTTCAAGAGAGAAAGGTTATATAGGTTGATCTGAAATTAGATAACGTGCGGTAGAAAGTAAAGGGATGACAATTCCAGTTTGGTCGTTGAGTTTTAACCATATAGATTAAAAATTAAAGAAATAGCAAGCAATTTTCGAGTTATAGTGTCGCCTGGAACAGAGAGTAATCAAGTGTATTTTATAACTGAACGATTGTCAAATTATTATTTATTTAATTTTTTTTGTTGATGGGGGGGGGGGGCGCCATATTTTCCAAGGGGTGCAGTGTACGCCCTGAACCCCGCTAGATACGGTCCTGCAATTGAGTTGTTTATTACCAATCTTGTTTGTGTTTGTTTATTAATGAAAGATATTCAATTATGATTCTCAATCGTTTCCATGATCCAATTTAAACATTTGTTTCGTGTTCCAATCCTGTTTCGTTTTATTTCGTCATTATTACTTTATACGCGACAGAGCGTAATTTGATTTGGTGATTAATTATAATTTGATAACATCAACCATTGTATATAGCGATAAGAGAACGTGGGTGACTGACGTTTAAAAATACAGGTACACAATCAGAGAATCTCGTTCACACCAGGTAGGCCAGGGGTTACACAACACGGAAGAAGATCAATTTACAATTTAGTAAAATAAATCTGAATATAATTAAAATTGTTTACATAATTAGATATACTTGGGACCTTATTCACGATATTTTAACTAAGATAAAATCCAAATTTTAGTTATATGATTGGATAATATTAGATTGGTTTTAGTGATTAGCCAATCAAAACTGAAGTATCTACTAAAATTTGGATTTTATCTTAAGTTAAGATTTCGTGAATTTAGGGGCCTGGGTATTAAAGTAACTTAAACGAAATGAAATAAGATAGAAAGAGGTCCATCACCAGCCGGGATAATGACGACGATCATGTGCACGTAAATAACTCCTTGCCAAAGAGTAGGAAATTGTCCCTCACAGCAAACAATAGAGAGGTAGATGGGAGTGGGGGAGAAAGGGGTGTATTTCGGGACAAACATTTGCACGTTGGTGTCTCTTAAGTACTGTCGAAAACACGATCCTTAATTTTAGGCAGGCGACCCTACGCCTTTGGAACCGAAATCCTACTACTTGATTCTATTACAAACCATGTGATATAAAGAATTCGATAAGCACACACCCCACCCCTCACCCCGCCTCATCCCCAACCCCCATAAATTTCATATAACACAAATAATAGATAAATACGCGCCGTTAACTACAAGCTCTAAACAGATATAAGTAAGAATTAATAAGTCATCAGCATAGACCAGGTGATTGATGTTGTCGTTGACGATGTTATTGATGTAGAGAAGTCATGAGCGAAGACCAGGCGGTTGATGTTGTCGTCGACGATGTTATTGATGTAGAGAAGGTTAATGTTCGTACCATGGGGATAGTTTCAAACCATTCAGTCTTTTACACTTGATTTTCTTGTTTCTAGCAAATAGAAAATAAAACAAATGAAGTGGGTTTTAACGTCTTATTGTTCTGTAACGAACTGGGCTAATATAGATGGGCATATGTCATATAGTGTGCTATTGGGGACATTTTACCCGGACAGCGGCACTACAGCCTAGTCTTATGTCGAATTCCAAGTGCTAAGGCCATTTTTTACTTTTTACGTGCATCCCAATGTATACACGGGGCTTCGATTTTTCGTACTATCCGAACAACTAAACAGCTGTCCTTGTCAGCCTTCGTCCTACACCACTGACAAGGGTAAACCACGTAGGAAAATACCAATGAACTTCCTCGGTCAATGCAAGGATCGAACACAGACCTTCAAGCAAGCGAGCCAGTGTCTTACCTACTTGGCCACCGTGGCTCCTGGAAAATAAAACGAAAGTCGTATCGAAACCATTTACAGGGAGAGAGAGAAAAATGAGTTTTTACATCCACGCGACACAAATTAGGTCATTTTTATTTCAATTTTATTTCAATAATTCGCTGGTGCGTTGGGATCCTTAACAGTGGGAGGAAACCTACTCCTTATCACTTAGTCCCGAAATGACCTAGTTTGTGTCGAGTGGACGTTAAACCCCATTTCTCTCTCTCTCTCTCACTCCTTATCACCTTCACGCGGGGAATCGAAACCACACCACTTGGCAGACCTTATGATACATTGCGCACACATTAACTATTCGGCTACCCAAAGCGCCTAACTTCATAACAGGCGCGGATCCAGAGGGGGGCGCACCCGGCGCACGCCCCCTCTATTTTTCTAAGTTGGCGAACAATTTTTATCTCCATATATTCTCACGAGAAAGGAGAACAAAACAATGTTTTGGTTGGAAATCCTAATTTACAGTGTTTGTATGAAATTGGTCCTTGTGGGCATTTTTTTCCACTCAAAAATCACTGTTCCGGGTTTCGCACTCCCAAAGGGGTGCAGCACGCCATCTCTTTCTGAAAATCCTGCATCCGCCGCCACTACATAATATAGAGATTCTGCAACGGTACTGTACCGGTCCCACTCGGCAAACCTCGGCAGATTCCGTAACCTACGGAACCTACATCTAACCTCGGCTGTATGACGAATTTAGCCATATTTGAACTACTTTAAAGGTCCCGGATGAAACATGGCTGCGTCCATACCGAACACAAATTGGCGACCTATTTGGCTAGCGACCTACTCGACCGATCCAGCTGTAAGATAATGACGAAATTAGACTTCTATATTCTACTTTCTTTTGATAGACATAACGTTGGATTTTATTGGTTGATAAAAAGATGAGTTAATTCGACTGTTGTTTTTATTCTAAATAGGTTTCCAACGAACAGGTTGCAGCTCGATCGGTCGAATAGGTTGCTAGCCGAATAGGTTCCCAATTTGTGTAATAGCGCCAAGTTTTCCTGTTAAAGTAAACCGGTAGCGTCATCGCAAATGTATGGGCGTAGGTACATATCACTTACTGTCATACATATGTAGTTTACGGAATCTGCCGAGATTTGCCGAGTGGTACCGGTCCATGAAAAGAAATGGAGGTTTGGTGCACTACTGGTTCTACACAGACGGGACCAATCAAGACAGGATAGTTCGTATGCGTATAGATTTATGACTTATCGACTAAAATAGAAATAACCAAAACAATTTGGCACCTCACAGCTCGGCTGTTAATTTAAACTCCCCAAAGGGAATACTTGTGTAATGTGTAAGGGGGGGGGGGGGGGTACTTTAGTCGGGTTTCCTAATTATTATTAATATTTCGTTAAAGTAAAGGTAGCAGTTGAAATGAAATGAAATGGGGCTTAACGTCCTACTATTCTGAACCTAACCTAGGCTAATGGAAGACCATACAGTGTGCTATGAGTGAAATTTTGCCCGGGCAGCGGCGCTGTGGCCTACTCTTATATTGAATTCCAACTGCCAAGGGATATTTTACGTGCACGCCAATGTGTACACGGGACCTCGGATTTTCGTCAAGCTGTTCTTGTCAGGCCCTCCGCTCTGCAGGTAGCAGTTGAACAATATCCGAATGGATATCTCGTTTATTTTTCCTTTCCAGTCGTTTTAGTGTAGGGGGGTCGTTGACGTGCGCGCTCTGTATCATGCGGCCTGCCATTGAGTCAACTGGCTCGAATTCAAATCCTCAGTTGTACGTGGCAAGGAGTAGGGTCGCCTGTCCAACCTCGTGGGTTTACTCTGGACACTCCGATTTCCTCCCACTGCTAAAGACCCCCTACGCGCAAGCGAATTATTGAAAAAAAAGTTAAACCATGCGTTAGTCCCTAAGTGACATATTTTGTGTCGAGTGGACATTAAACCACATTTCCCCCCCCCCTCTCTCTCGTTGTAGTGTAACATTATAACTTACTGTTTGGTGACAGTTCGGAATGGATTTTCCTGAATGTCCACCAAGTCCAACACTTGACACAGGATCTGCGACAAGGATACTTTTTTGATGGCTCTTAGTTGAGCTGGAACAAAACAAATAACAACAAATAACACAGAAATAATATTCTCAAGGATTTCCAAAAGTTTTTGGTTGAAGAAACAACAATCTCAGATTACCATTTAAGACGGGCGGGGGGGGGGGCAACTTCCTCGGACTATTGGCGTTTGAAAGGTCGAATGGGTAGAAGAACGTGCGCGCTGTATCGTACAGTCTGTCATTGAGTCAACTGGCGTGGTTTCGATTCCCCGGTTGTACGTGAAAAAAATAGGGTCGCCTGTCCAAAGTTGTGTGTTTTCGCCGCGTCTTTCCTACGCTAAACGAATTAATTAAATAAAATTGAACCATGTTTTAGTCCCGAAATGACCTAGTTTCTCCCTCTCTCTCCTATCACAGCCGTTCTATTCTGAAGCAAACCTTCGCTATAATTCCCCAACCTTTGGTTTTCGTATCATAAACGAAAGCCCTAACTCTTTTAAAATATACTCACCATTGGTGAAACCACGGCTCCCGTCCTTTGTTTCATACCAGAAGCTGTCTCCAAATTTCAGATCGCTGAACTGCATGCCCACGATACAATTAAATAGTGGACCAAGTTCTGAACCCGGTAAGTTCTCTTCAACCATACCACCAGCGAATACATCAACATCATCAACAGAACTACAAAACATGGACCCCAATCAGAAACACCAGGGGGCATACAGGGTCCAGGGTGGGAAAGTGTTTGAATTTCGGTATATTTTAGAGACGACTCAGCGTGAAGCCGAGTCTCAACAGTGAACGATCATGGATATTTATTCTTTTCTAGAAGCAGGGAAACATCTATTTGAGTCACGATACACCTTTTCGTCTAATATAATCTTCCTACGTGGTTTCCCCTTGTCAGTGATGCAGGACAGACAAGGAAAGCTTTATAGTCGTTCGGATGGGACGAAAAATCGAGGTCCCGCGTACGCATTGGCGTGCACGTAAACAATCCCTTGTCAGTTGGAATTCGCTGCCCGGGCAACATTCCCTAATAGCACGAAGATTAGCCGAGTCCGAGCGCAGAGCAATAGGACTTTAAACTCCATTTCTAATATAATCTAATAATTGATTGGAGAACGTCCATGTTTGATATGACTGCAATTCTAAGATTGCTCCGAAGACATCATGCCACAAAAAAGTAATATTCTTATGTCCTCATGTTTGTCTTATGGTTTTCTCTCTCTCTCTCTCTCTCTCTCTCACTAGGCCTCAACAATGAGTTGTTTCGATTTGCCGGCTGTACGTGACAAGGAGTGGGGTCGCCTGTCCAATCTCGTGGCTTTTATCCAGCCTTAATCAGGACTGAGTATTCGAATGGCTATTACAATACTGACGTCGATGTGATTTGAAAACTTATGCAATTACGACAAATGTTCAAATGATTCAGACGATACTGAGGTCGATGTTATTTGATCAAAGCCCAACTTAGGCCCTGGGTCTGATGTCAAAAAGAGAATAAAATTCAATTTTCCAGACGCAATTTTCACGGTAATTGATCTAAGGGCGAAGACTTGGCTATCTATCCATCTTCTCTGTGAAGTTCCACTCGGTGATCGATCTAGGCTTCTAGACTATATGCCATTCGGAACGTATGTGATCAGATTATTATGTGTGCTACGCATGCGTGCCATTCAAAACCATATGAAATACTTTTTTCGTCGCATGAGGGTCCCCGCGATTCTAGTCAGGTCCAGGGCCCCGCTCCGGTAAAGCTGTGCTTTGTATTTGATAAAAATTCAAAATAAAATGAAGTGGGGTTTAACGTCCTACTGTTCTGCTCCTAAACTTGGCTAATGAAGACGGGTATATGCCATACAGTGTGCTATGAGGGAAATTTTGCCCGGACAACGGCGATACGGCTTACTCTTATATCAAATTCCAATGGCCAATGGGTCTTTTACGTGCACTCCAATGTTATACGGGACCTCAGTTGTTCGTCCCATTCGAACGACTAGACGGCTTTCCTTGCCAGGCCCTCCCGTCCTACTTCATTGACAAAGAGGAACCACGCCGGAAAATCTGGATGAACTTTCTCGACCAATGCAGTGATCGAACACCTGACCTCCAAAATTCAAACTGCCGTCGTTTACTTACCTGTAAACATCACTAAGTGGTGAGGTGAGCTTTGTAACTGGACTTAGTTTACATAACTTTCTAAACGCATTGTAAGATGGTAGACCATGGTCTCGTCCTCGCTGGATGTTAAACGCCGCCAAATCAAACGGCCCGCCCTCCTTCTCAAACAAATGTTCAGTGGTCTCCGAAGACATAAAGCGATCCCTCAGCTCCGCAGGGTTGGACAGAATATTCTCCACCACCGATTTCAAACTGGTGAAGATAAACTCGGGATTGTTGAAGAGAAGTCGGCTTTTTACTGGTTTACCATCAATTACCAGAAAATCAGGAATTAGAGAGTGTCCATATCTAAACGCTGCCGTGGCGAAAACGCTAGCGATACTTGGATTAACTCTGCTGTTGTACTGGTAGTTGTTTCCTTCCTTTAGTTTGTACTTATTCATGGTGGCATCTGATAAAACTTCCGGTAAAAATTCCGTGTAGGTGATTCTCTGTTTAAAAGAATGAAATGAAATGTAGTTTAACTTCTTATTTTTCTGGCCTATGGCTAATACATAATTTAGACCTATGGCTAATACATAATTTAGACCTATAGCTAATGCATATTTTAGACCTATGGCCAATACATACCATAGACCTATGGCTATTTTAGATCAATGGCTAATACATATTCTATATATATATGGCTAATATTTTAGACCCATAGCTAATAAATATATTAGATCTATGGCTATTTTAAATCTATGGCTAATACATATTTTATATCTATGACCAATACATACCATAGACCTATGGCTATTTTAGATCTATGACTAATATATATTTTATATCTATGGCTAATATGTTAGACCTATAGCTAATACATATTTTAGATCTATGCCTAATACACATCTTAGACCTATGGCTAATACATTTTTTCTCAGACCTATGGCTAATACATTTTTAGACCTATGGCTACTACATATCTTAGACCTATGGCTAATGCAAATGTTAAATCTTTGGCTCAGGCGCGGATCCAGGATTTTTTGCAGGGGGGGGGGGGGGTCTAGGTTTGATAATTGCTTAACTAATTCGTCCCTTGCGTAAGATAAGGTCGTAAGTGACAATTATTTCATTTCGAGATAATCGCATATAAAGGTTTCAAATTAACATCACTAAATGATGGCTTAATATTTTTGGGGGGATTTTGGAAACTTAACCATATGCACTTACGACCTTATTACAGGGAAGTTATGGTGAACTTCAACACTTACGACCTTTTCTTAATTACCCATAATGCACCTAAAAAACCGTCGATTGTGACCATTTTCTAGTGTAAGATAGATATAGTATTATTAGTCATTTTTTTTAACAAAAAGTGATTTTTCAGATTTTGTCACTTACGACCTTATCTTACTCAAGGGACGAATTGCGCTCAACCGTTTAATTTGGTAAATTAGGTTCAATTTGGTTCATTCTGACGTATATCCGGAAGGTAAATTCCAAAATTACAGGTCTAAATTGTCAATAAAATCGCATAAAAAATTTTCAAGCCTGAGCTAAGGGGGGGGGGGGGGGGGTCCGGACCCCCTGCCCACCCCCCCTCTGGATCCGCGCCTGTGGCTAATACATATCTTAGACCCATGACTAATAGTAATGGCTAATACATATTTTAGGTCCTCTAGCTAATATATATCTTAGACCTGTGGCTAATAATACATATTTGAGTCCTATGGCTAATACATATTGTGAGACGTATGGCTATTACATATTGTAAGACGTATGGCTAGTACATATTATTGTAGACCTATGACTAATACACATCTTAGACCAGTGGTTCCCAACTTTTTGTGAAAGTGTACCAATTTAAAGTCCGGTGCAGTCGCTGCGTATCCCCTGGTTCTAGGGAAACTCAATATCATTAAAGATTAATCAATCAAGAAATAAATAAAGAGGAATAGAGATAAAATGTAAATAAAATAATAATAAGAATAGTAACATACGCACTTTTTATTACCTTATGTTAGGCAGTAAGCATTTTTATGAAGTAGAATTAACTAAAAATCATCTTCGCGTACCACCTGGAAGGCCCTCGCGTACCACTACTAGCGGTACCTCGCATACCACTACTAGTGGCACGCGTACCACAGGTTGGGAACCAATGTCTTAGACCCATGGTTAAGACACACCATAGACCTCTGGCTAATAACATCTTAGATCTACGTTTGGACATCTGATATATTACATCTGATATAATCAACGTACCTGTAAAATGGCACCGACAATTTTGCGTGCTTCCTGGAACAACCTTTCTCGATCCCACCGACGGTTGTGTTTGGTTAAATCAGTTACGATATAATTGTGAAGTCTGACGAAGACTGTATGTAAAGCAGTTAAACCAGGGAAAACATTAACTCTGTCATCACCTAGAATATACAAACATTTAACATTAACCCTTTGGCCCCCGCGCAAATATTTGTGACTTATATGATTTATACATGAACGTTTTCAGTGGCAATATCTGTATTTATTACCCCTTGACTCCTAAAATATATGAACGTGTCAATATACATTAACCACTTCGATACCAAAAATGTAAATGACAATATCTTTAGTCATTCTCCCTCTGTTTTCAGTCATTTTCTGATTCTTCACATCTATGGTATATGGCTCAACCTTATCAAGTAGTTTTATGTTAAGAAAAAGAAGAAGAAAAAGAAAACAATAATGATGCTGATGCTGATGATGATGATGATGGCGATGATGATGATGGCGATGATGATGTCGATGATGATGATGATGACGATGATAATGATTTTGATTATGATGATGATGATGATGATGATGATGACGATGACGATGACGATGACGATGACGACGACGATGACCTCACCAGCATCGAAACAGAATTTATTCTTTGGAAGAATACAAGAATCATCATTGCCCCGAGGCAACAAATCACCAGACGATGTCTTCATTTTCCCTGTAAAATACATATTATTTATTCATTAATTCATTTATTCATTAATTCATTAATTCATTTATTCATTTATTCATTTATTCATTTATTCATTAATTCATTCATCCATCCATTTATTCATTAATTCATTCATCCATTCATTTATTCATTCATTCAATTATTCGTTCATTTATTCAATAAACAGATACTTTCATGAAAATGGGAAAAAAATCATGCACGATCTGCTTCTTAAAGGGGAAGACCAACGATTTTCAACAAGGTTTCCATAAATCGTAAATATATATTCAGAAAGAATCCCCTCTGTAATACAAGTAAAAAAGTTTTTGTAAGCGAGAAATTAATTTTTATTAAAACGGGAAGTGACATAGTTGGTTCAACACTCCCACTGTACTCTATAGAAAGCATACAGATTTGGCATAAGTTTACTGCTGTATTGTGTTCACGCCTCATCCTTGGGCCAAAAATCTTATGAAATGGACTGTTTTTTAGGATATTATAAACACGAACTAATGGTGTTTTAACGTTTAGTACACAAAGCCGTCGCGTAAATTCACTCACACTGAACAAGTACGCTGTGGCCCAATTCACCCCGCATGGCTAAATATTTACATCACGTGGTTTGATTGACAGCTTACATGTGACATGTATGTCGTCTGCTTCGGTGTTTTTATACGTGCTGAGTCTGCTGACAGTGTTTGTATTTATTTTAACGGAATTGTGACACATGCATATTCAAATAAATATATTAATTTCCAAAGTTTGTCAACGTCTGGCACGAACGTATTGTAATATAAGATATCTCTTCTATGGGTCTACGGTAATGCCGTATAAACATTCGAGCCCACTCATTCTCAAGAGGAAATAGAAGAAAAAAGGAAAAGCAGCTCATGTCGACATTATGTGTCATAATGCACTATAATATATGCCTCACATGCCCATAATTGTGGTCTGTTTATGTTGAAAAACGCTGTCATCAAGCACAAAAACATCGAAGCAGACGATATATATGTCACTTGTAAGCTGACAATCAAACCACGTGATGTAAATATTTAGCCATGCGGGGTGAATTGGGCCACAGCGTACTGTTCAGTGTGAGTGAATTTACGCGACGGCTTTGTGTACTAAACGTTAAAACACCATAAATTCGTGTTTATAATATCCTAACAAACAGTCCATTTCATAAGATTTTTGGCCCAAGGATGAGCACAATACAGCAGTAAACTTATGCCAAATTTGTATGCTTTCTATAGAGTCCAGTGGGAGTGTTGAACCAACTATGTCACTTCCGGTTTTAATAAAAATTAATTTCTCTTTTACAAAAACTTTTTTACTTTTGTTACAGAGGGAATTCTTTCTGAATATATATTTAAGATTTATGGAAACCTTGTTGAAAATCGTTGGTCTTCCCCTTTAAGTCACTCCATGAAAACTAGCAAACATTGAACAATGGAGTCCTAATGACGAATCTTATAATTATAAACAATGCAGAAAACGAATGATATAAATTGGAATGGGGTTTAACGTCCTACTGTCCTGCTCTTAATCTGGGCTAATGGAAGACGGGCATACGCCATACAATGTGCTAAGAGGGCAATTTTACCCGGGCAGCGGCACTACGGCCTTCTCTTATATCGAATTCTAACTGGCAAGGGATCTTTTACATGTAGGCCCTCTGTCCTTCATCACTGACAAGGGTAAACCACGCCGGAAAATTTGGATGAACTTGCTCGGCCAATGCAGGGATCGAACAGCCGGCCTCCAGGCTAGCGAGCCAGTGTCTTACCCACGAATGTTATAAACAAGGCACGCATCACACATATATATGTGTAACGAAATGTTTTCAACAATAATTAAAGTACTATTTTATTGCAAATAAGATATTGATAAAAATATAATAGGGGGGGGGGAGAGTATGGGGAAAGAAATTGGAAGTCGATTTATCTAAAAGAACAAAAGTCTACAGCAGCTAAATCGTCCGTGCAGTTTGCTAGCATATATATTCTCATAAATGTAATGGTGACAATGACAAAGAAACAGTTATATCTTATTTATCTAACGCTCTAAGCTATATCTGTGACAAGTGAGGTTGGGATGGCCTAGTGGTCTAGGTTTGGCTATTTTAAGGTAAACACCAGTAAATACCTAGTTTATCGCTTACCATTTGATGAGTCTCGCAATCTCCGAGCAGTTTCCTCATTACTGCCATAAACATTGGAACCATCCACAAAACTTGACAATAAATTCTGTTGCTCTCGTGGATTGCTTCGAGCTGAATTAACATACATTACAACTACATGTATTTAGGATGAACTATTCGTTTAGCTGAACTGAGGTTTATAACTTTATGATTTACTCTCCGTTTGTTACCATAGAAGGCATCCTACTGTATCGCGGGGTGTGGGGATTTGTTTGTGAATACTGATGTAAGTGACGATTCAGGAGGACAACCTTCTGTCCACCAGATACGGGGGTCGGGGGGCGAAATATCCGTTTATGAGGGGGTGGGGGGGGGGGTTATTGATATATCCATGCAGTGTGCATAGAGCTCTAGAAGGAGGGATAAACTGTTCGTATTTATTTTTTTTATCAATCTAGGACCAGGGGGTAATAGGTCTGATTCGCCGGGGGGGGGGGTATAACGTGTTCGTTACGTCTATATAGCAATCAGTAGTGGGGATTAACTGCTCCTTGACGAGTAAAAGGTGTGCTGGTGGATGGGGGGCGGGGTTTAAATATAGAAAAATTACTTACTGAACGCAGGGTTGACTGGTCGACTTCGGACGAAACCAAAACAGTTTGACTTAAAGGCGGGATCAGCCGGCCACTGGACAATAGGTATGGGAAAACATCGTCCATTTCTGAATCATAGCCGACGTTCAAAACAATATTATTCATGTACTCCACAATATGAGAGAGAGAGAGAGAGGGAGAAAGAGAGAGAGAGAGAGGAGGGGGCACGATGGAGTAAGTATCAATCAACTATATCGGAAAACTATATATGACAAAAATGCGGAGACACGACGATTACCTTTTCAAGGAATCAGGATGAAGTTTGCCAAATCGAATATAATGATGTTTGCAGCAATCATCACCAGCTTTATGCGCATCAGCTATAAGAAAAAATAATCAAATGACACAATTATATGGAGTACCAGTTTATTTCTGGCGTGCGGGGTTCATTGGTTCGATGGTTTGAAATAAGGCTTGCCATTGAGTCGGCGGGGATGGCTTCGATTTCCCTTTTGGTACGTGACAAGGCGTAAGTTTGCCTGTGTATATCGTGCATTTTCTGCTAAATACGCACTGCGCCCAATACAGTTATTAAAGAAAATTGAACAACATGTTGTTCACGAAATTACCTGAGGTGTGTGTCAAGGGGCGTTAATCCCAACAACTCTCTCTATTTCTGGCGATGTTCTGTCGCGGGTTATTTTGTTGATATCAAATTAAACAATTCCCAGTTGGTAGAAACCGGAGACCCCTAACATGCCGGAGACCCACGAGGTTAGACATGCCTTGATAGACCTTCGGATATGAGGCGTGCGTGTCAGACCATTCAATATGGACGATAACCGCTATAATAAGCTATATTCACTTCATGATACATGTATCTACATGTATTAACATATTGTGATAAAAACCGCAGATTTATTGCTTGTTCAAATATATCCAAGGGGAGATAATTCCCGAATCCCTATATTAAAATCTGTTATAGGATACTATTGTAATACCCGCATCTAAATACACTACTGACAATACCAGATTTATTCAACTGGAAAGTAAGAAAACGCCACATGAAGCGACGTATTTATTTGTTATATGCCAAGATTGTGGATCCAATCGACCGACAGGATAGGTCTACAGTAACTTGCGTGTAAAGCTTCACCAGAACCAAGCATTTTGATAAGAGTATGGATCCATGGCAATCATTGTCAAGAGTATCGGTCCAATCAAACGAATGGAAACAGTCACTCGCATGCAAAAAAACATATCTGGTGAACGAACTAGTTTCAGCGATCTTTTAAACAATAGGTCGCCATTTTATATCGTGACGAGACCCTAAAAAAGACACCACGTGCTGTTCGTTCGTTTGTTCGTAGGGCTTTACGTTCGCTTTCACTGATTCGTCGTTACCCGGATACATCATGTTTACGGAATAAGCCGAGCGCCGAGACTACTGCAAAGACAAGATGATATATTGACTTGATGCTTTTACTTACGTTGTTGTACGGCTGTTGCAGTTATATCGTGGTCCAGAAATTGGCCCCACTGCATAAGCATCACTGAGTGTATAGACGTGACTTTACGTGGCGGGTGGATAGCGCAGCTGACAGTTCTAGCACTAGGTAGACGTTTGTTGTCGCAACGGCTTCTTCCCCAGAAAGAACGTCTACAATATTTCCTCGCGGAGTAGACTCTAGGGGCGCCAATTCCTGGAAAAGAAACCGAATAAATAGCATGTAGAACTTGGGTCTGAATTCGAATAGTTACAATAAAGTAAGAGGTATTTTATGTATTTGTCTACATGAAATGAAATGAAATGAAATGGGCCTTAACGTGCTACTGTTCTCCACAGCTATGCAGTGTACTATGAGGAACAATGATTCCGGACAGCGGCCCAAGGCCCATTCTTATGTCCAACTCCCAAGGGTTGTTTTAGGGGCACGACTAGACACTTTTCTTTTCAGATGAGTACACTGGACCTCGGTCTTACGCCCATCAAAACGACTAGACAGTTTGCCAGGCCTGTAACGCCGACACGGGGAAACCGCGCCGGAAAATCACGATGAACTTTTTCGGCCAAATCCCCCGACTTCCTGGCTAGCGAACCAGAGTCTTACGCACCAATCCACTGCGGCCCAACGCGTAAACACTGGTATGGTATGAGCATAGGTATGTTAGGACACTTATACACCGTTTTCGACGTACCCGTTTTCGAAGCATACATTTTCGATGAAGATGTTTTCGCCACGTTTCCTCGATAAAAATGTCTAAACTTACCACCTCTAAAAATGTCTAAACTTACCATCACTATTATTGTCTAAACTTACCATCTCTATAAATGTATAAACTTACCATCTTTATAAATGTATAAATTTACCATCTCAATAAATGTTTAAACGTACCACCTCTATTAATTTCTTAACTTACCACCTCTATAAATTTCTTAACTTACCACCTCTAATAATGTCTCATCCTACCACCTACATTAATGTCTAAACTTGCCATAATATCTAAACTTACCACCTATATTAATGTCTAAACCTACCAGCCATATAATTGTCTAAATTTGTCATCATTTGCCAGCTCTATAAATGTCTAATATTACCATCTTCATTATTGTCTAAACTTACCACCTATATTAATGTCTACCCCCCCCCCACCTCTATAAATGTCTAAACTAACCACGTATAATAATGTATAATCTTAACATCGTCATAATTGTATAAACTTACCATCTCTATAATCGGGTTTGACGTAACGTTTAAATCGTGAAAGTGCTTCCCCTTCCGACGATCGAAGTATGTTGTTACAGACACCAGTAATTGTACGGTATTTTACACCATTGGTCTGACAGTGAGGTTTGGCTACCCCAGAGCTAAAATATACATTATAACATAACCGTACTGAAGTAAAAATCATCTTTGCAGTCAACATAATTCACTTGGTTGTACTTAACAAGTCGACAACACGCGGACAAGAAATAAACAATAACTAACCAATCAAGTGAATGGTTCAGTCGCATGAATAACATCAAATCACGTAAATAGGTCTAGGGGCCAATCATATAAGTGATATCAAATCAAGGTAGCAAATCCAGGGGCCAGTCGTATAAATGACATCTAATAAAGTAAATAGGTCCAGGGGCCAGTCGTATAAGTGACATCAAATAAAGCGAATGGGCCCGGGAGGTGGGGGCGAATGCCGTATGGTCATCGCCCATTTGGAGTCTAATATTCTTTGTAGATCCGGACGCACTTCAATTTTATGGTTTTATTTCAAATATTTTCCGAACCATACTCGGGCACATAATTCAAATGGGGTTTCACTGCCTACAGTTATTCGTCAACCGGGATACGGGAGACTGTGGTACGCCATATAGAGTGTGACATGGCTGAAACATTTTCCGGAACAGTGATACTTATATCTGGGGGGGGGGCGTACTAGTGGTCTAGAGTGCCGCGCTTCGACATATAGCTGACCGGTCACCTATGGCTTGCGGCTGTGGTTTCGAGCCCTGGTGTGAGCGTATGTGGCATGGAGATAGGGGCGCCTTCTCAACCTCGTGGGTTTCCTCCGGGTTCCTTCCACTGCTAAAGACCCCTACGTGCAAGCGAATTATTGAAATAAAATGAAACCATATGTTAGTCTCGAAATGACCTAGTTTGTGTCGAGTGGACGTTAAACCCCATTTCTCTCTTTCTCTATATTTATATCTACTCTAATGTATACCGACATATTGCATACATCGAAATTATCCCACTCTTCACTGGATTCCAAATTTTAATGGATTTAGTACGTGCACATAAACGTGTAAACACGGGACCTCGATTTATCGTCCCACCCGAAAGACTATTTACTTGGCCTTACCTTTCATCCGTTACTGGTGAAGTGTCCACCATTTTAAAATTGTTGTTCATACCAGACATGTGAGCCAAACACATCGTCAAAGACAGAATATGTTTTCCATTATCGCGATCTAATAACAAGAGTAAAGACCTATACAAACGTTAGTAATATGGAATATAAATTTGAATGTAGTTAGGTGGGGATGAACCAGCATGGTATTTTTGTCCTTTTTTATATTCAAAAATTATTCCCCAAAGATTAAATGGGAGGCGTTTGGTTGGTTAATTAATCAGTTGTTTTGTTGGCTTACAGTGTCGTCAGGGAAACATGTAGTCGATTATTTCTGAACAGAGTCGCTTATATTTGGATGTAGCATTGTGAACGAAACTGGTTATCGCCTACAACAATCAACACATTTTTGTCTAAATTAACGAAACTAGTTATCCCCAAAAACAATCAACACATTTTAGTCTAAATTAACGAAATGTGGTCAATAAATATTTTTTAAAAGGCGATCAAGGAGCGGATAGATACAGATACAGGATGAAAAGTACCAAGGTACTTTAGACTGATAATCTTTAATTGCCATTAGGGATTGGGAAACAAATTAACAGAACACAGTTTTTATTGGAAACACTCACTGGTTTCATTCTAAAAGCACGACGTTTCGATAAGTATCCTCGTATCGTTATCAATGGGATACTTATCGAAACGCCGTACTTTTAGAATGAAACCAGTGATTGTCTCCCATAAAAATTGTGTTCTGTTTATACTATAGATTGATTGCAGCATTAAACGGTAACTATTGTTTGTAATGATTACAATATACATGTGCAACATCAACTGTTGGTTGTAACGGTTACAATATACAGTCGATAGTGGTTGTAATGATTACAATATACAACAGCTTTTGGTTGTAATTATCACAACATACAATCGATAGTGGTTGTAATGATTTCAATATACAATCGATAGTGGTTGTAATGATTACAATATACAATCGATAGTGGTTGTAATGATTACAATATACAATCGATAGTGGTTGTAATGATTACAATATACAACAGCTTTTGGTTGTAATTATCACAACATACAACAAATATTGGTTGTAATGGCACTAGTTTTAATTATTGCAAAATAGAAACGGATGCGGTTACCAATGAACGGTCGTCTATCAGGTCGTCTATGAGGTCGTCTTTGGAAAAAATAAGTTTCAGCACAAGCTATCAGGGACAGTAATCCAATTACCAGTAGGCTTCTCCGCATGATGAAATCTGGAAATAGTAAGACAGAGTAGATTTGTTCAAGTGTAACACCCAGCACTAAACTTGATATCCTGATAGTAAGACAATGTTCGTGGACAAACTTCATCTGCATTTTACGGAATGGTTTTCCCATATCAGATGTGAAGGTCGATGCCGGAATGGTTTTCCCATGTCAGATGTGAAGGTCGATAAAGGGGGGGGGGGCATTCGTATGGACTAAACACCGAGGGCCGTGTACGTATTTGCGTGCACCATTTAGAACTCTTGAAAGTTAGAAATTGATTTAAGAGTAGGCTATACTAATACAATTTCCCATTTCATATTCGTCAGGTGTTAAATAAGTATTATGTAAGATTTAGAAAAACAGCTGACCGTTCTGGCTATAATAGTTCAAACATATTTATCATCATAAAGTAAAAATTATATAAACTTACAAAACATCCTTTCCCTTTATAAGTACTTACAATTATTAACAATAACAAAAGGTGCCAAATATAGAAAAGCATTAAGCCGGTACTGAAGTTAAATCTCTAGATTGACGAAGATTATACTAAGAAAAATACCTGAGAATTATTCCAATGAATGCAAGAATCTTGAAATTTTAACCCCATTTGCAAGAACTGTAGTAATTTTAAGCGTAAAGGTATATTTCTAAATAATAACTTAGGAGAAAGGCCACTCTAAAACAACTGGCGAATGTTCATTTACACTTCACAAAAATCTATGGTATTGCTGTTATTGGAAGTACAGCTTTAAAGTGTCCAAATGTAACATCAGGAACCAAAAGGAAGACCCACAATAGACAGATTTAGCTCTTACATAATACATCTTCAGATAAGCCATTCTGCCTACTATTTAGCAGGCAACATACATGGTGCCATTTAGTATTATACTTAGTTTAATGTTATCTAAAATCAAACCATCGTTGCTGGTTACAGTGAGTTCTCATCTAGAAAACTATTTGTCGATTATTTTTTTTATTATTGAATGGGGACACGAAAATAAATCAAACAATCAGTAGACAATATGGGTTTTGGTTTCATTTAGGCATACTTTATGTCACCCATGACTGTATATACTTTGTAAATATATTGAGGTAATCGTTATGTACAAGTCCGGTTGATCAATTATATCAGAGAGCTTGCTGACATAAGTACCGCTCCTTATACAGATCCTTGTGGTACTCCATAGGTTAGGGATTTCTCCGCATAGAGAGAGAGAGAGAAATGGGGTTTAACGTCCACTCTACACAAACTAGGTCATTTTGGGACTAACATATGGTTTCATTTTATTTCAATAATTCGCTTGCGCGTAGGATCTTTAGCAGTGGGAGGAAACCGGAGTGCCCGGAGGAAACCCACCAGGTTGAGAAGGCGCCCCTATCTCCATGCCACATACGCTCACACCAGGGCTCGAAACCACAGCCGCAAGCCAGAGGTGACCGGCCAGCTAGAGTTCGAAGGGCGGCACTCTAGACCACTAGCCCATCCCAACCCCCCTTTCTCCGCATATGGCCCTAAAGATATGATTTAAACCGCGAAGAAGTGAATCACTAACATCACAGCGGGTAGAAATATTCTTCCGCGTTCACATTTGTTTACGAAAAGGCGCGTCCTTTGCAATAACCGCACTTCTGTACCAGTCTTTACTTTCCCGTTTAAACCGGGGTCGAACTCAAGACCTCCAATTTAGTAAACCAGCGACATTTGTCAAACTGAGCAGCCATGGTGCTCAGTTAGATTCTGTCAACTTATATCCGATATCAATGGATTCTAGGGAAATATGGTGTTCCGTCAACCGTGACTTATGTTTACTGGCGTCATATCATGATAATCGTCATAATCAACATGGTAGCCACGATGGCTAAGTGGGTAAGACCCTAGCCTGTAGGTCAAGATCCATTCATTGGCCGAGAAAGTTCGTCGGCATTTCTAAGTGGGTACGGCAAAACTCTGGCTCGCTAGCCAGGAGTTCGCTTGTTAGATCCCTACACTGGCCGAAAATCTCCTCGGAATATTCCAGGAAGGTTTGTGCCATGTCAGTGGTGCAGTATGGGGTGCCTGGGAATTAGGAAATTCTAATCGTTCGGATGGGTAGAAAAACCGAGATTCCGTGTATACATTGGTTTGCACATAAAGATCACTTGGCAGTTGGAATTCAATATAAGAGTAGGCCATAGTGTCGCTGCCCGGGACAAATTGTCCTTCATTAGCCCAGTTATAGCAGAACAGTAGAACGTTAAACCTCGTTTTATTTCATGACCAACACGCAGTCTTAAATATTTGTTCATTTCACACCAGGGATCGAAACCACAGTCGTAATCTGGCTTACGTCTATGGTTTCGATCCCTGGTGTGAGCGTATAAATAAAATAAAGACCAAGTACGAACAATCCAAACCAATAGACAAAATTCGAAGTCCTAAAAAACGTTATAGGCAAAATAGTGTAATCAGCAAATGGACTGTTCATCGTGTACAAGATACACAACAAACAGTGGTAACAGGTATCCGGAAGAGTAAGCTTACCCTGCCTGGCATGGAGATAGGGTCGCCTTCTCAACCTCGTAGGTTTCCTCCGGGCACTCCGGTTTCCTACGCGCAAGCGAATTATTGAAATAAAATTAAACCATATGTTAGTCCCGAAATGACCTGGTTTGTGTCGAGTGGACGTTAAACCCCATTTCTCTCTCTCTCATTTCATTAAAAACAAATTGGTTTAGTTAAAGGAAAACCAGAGTCGTATTTTGAATCAAGGTGTCCGGTTGAAATAAAATGAGGTTTAACGTTTTAATGTCTGCACGAAGCAGGTTGCACGGTTGATAAAATTTGTGTGATATGTATACTGTGACATCGAGTGGAATGCCGTGTTTTTTTGTTTTTTTAAAGTATAATATTTTATAACTGCAAACTTTCTTGCTAAAATATTTCGGCCGGTCATTATAGTGCATCCATGTGTCTCTTTTATGGCCCTGTCCCTGTCGTTCAAATACCCTTCACGTCATAGTTTTACAATATTTCCTTTTATCCTTGCCTGGACAATGTTATAGTATACATATCTAACAAAGAACCAAAACAGCTTAGCGGGTAAAGCGGTGGCTCGCTATCCGGGAGGTCCCGGGGTTTTACGGAAGGTCTAGTCGTTCGGATGGGACGTACAAACAACCCCAATGTCCCGACAATTGAAATATAATTGTTGTCCAGTCACCACCTCCTTTACAAACCGGTTAATTTATCAAGTACACTATATGCATATGAAACGGGGTTTATCGTCCTACGGGGGGTTGGGATGGCCTAGTGGACTAGAGTGTCGCGCTTCGACCTCTAGCCGGCCGGTCATCTCTGGCTTGCGGCTGTGGTTTCGAGCCCTGGTGTGAGCGTATGTGGCTTGGAGATAGGGTCGCCTTCTCAACCTCGTGGGTTTCCTCCGGGCACTCCGGTTTCCTCCCACTGCTAAAGACCCCTACGCGCAAGCGAATTATTGAAATAAAATTAAAGCATATGTTAGTCCCGAAATGACCTAGTTTGTGTTGAGTGGACGTTAAACCCCATTTCTCTCTCTCTCTATTTATCGTCCTACATTCATGCTGGGCGATAATGAACGGGATTATGAACGGGCATCACAGGGCCGACGGTGAAGGCGTATAATAATATTTTAGACATATTTTGCTCTGTTGTGTTTTAAACATATTTCCATCTTCCCGTAGTCCTGGCGGTTGGGGTTTGGAGCGACCCTGGGCATCACAGTCAAATTACCATTAAAACAGTACAAACCTTGTGGATGCACGTTAGTGCCTTGGTGAGTCCCCTGGTAATGATAATTGCAGATGTGTTTTGGTGCCTCGGTGAGTCCTCCTGCTAAAGATTAAATTCGTACAGACCTAGCTGATGTTCGCTAATGTCTCGGTGAGCCTTCCAGGTGAAGATTAACTACTAACTTGAAGAATATATATATATACATAAACCGTATTTCCTATATAAAATCGGTCAGAAAGGGGCTGTTTTAATCATGTAGCGCAACGTTTGATTGGCTACTAAATGATGCAGTCATTGTGTGGGTTATTTTACACCAAGAGCAGGTCGCTTGCATAAAAAGACGTACTCGATTACAAATTTACGACACAAGCATGTTGAAAGGGGATATCTTACTGTGAAGGACTGATAATACACCAGGGCCCTGTTTCACGAAATTTTAACTTAAGATAAAATCCAATTTTAGTAGATACTTCAATTTTGATTGGCTAAGCACTAAAATCAATCTAATATTATCCAATCAAATTACTAAAATTGGGATCTTATCTTAGTTAAAATTTCGTGGAATAGGCCCCTGGTCATAATTAAAAGGGGAATACCCATGGGGAATACCCCTTTTTTTCACTGAACAAAACAATAATAGATTGCGTGTGCCTAGTGATATTTTCCAAACTACAGTATTTTACTGACAATTTTTAATAAAATCGATTTTACCTTAATACAGCAGACAGCCTCTCCTAACTTAAAATCACGCCATTAACAAACATTGATCTATTGCGACAGATGTATCTATTTGGAATAATGATGATACTCTGGCTAATGACAACCGCTCACATAATTGCAACATACCAATTCGCATTTAATTCTTTTCTCTTGGCATGGGAAATACAACTACGGTCCATTCGTGTATTTTATTGTAAGAGAGAGAGAGAAATGGGGTTTAACGTCCACTCGACACAAACTAGGTCATTTTGGGACTAACATATGGTTTCATTTTATTTCAATAATTCGCTTGCGCGTAGGGGTCTTTAGCAGTGGGAGGAAACCGGAGTGCCCGGAGGAAACCCACGAGGTTGAGAAGGCGCCCCTATCTCCATGCCACATACGCTCACACCAGGGCTCGAAACCACAGCCGCAAGCCAGAGGTGACCGGCCAGCTAGAGGTCGAAGCGCGGCACTCTAGACCACTAGGCCATCCCAACCCCCCGTATTTTATTGTAAGACAAATTCTAAAGCAATTGGATGACAACCCAAATTAGAACCACAAGAACAAAATACCCAAAACCCCAGTAAAACTTTTGTCACTGTTTATATATTGCGATATGATTCAACTATACATTATACTTAATTTTTAAATAACCAGACAAAAGTAAACAACAAATATAAAATCCCTTAAAAGAAAATCCAGAGGAGGAAAAACATTTTAAAACAACCTTAAAATAAAATCGCAACTCACTTAAGATGTAAGGTCATAGAAAGAAGATTTCTTGGTATAACAAGGTCTAAAGACTTACAATACAAGACATGCCATATACAAAGTATTTACCGTCATGTGGTCTTGATTTAAATGTTGTAGGCCTATTTGAAATAAAGTTTTGATATCGCAAATTTATTATGAAGTCTTATGTTATCATGAATCAGAGAAGCACAAAGCGACGGTATTGTTTATTGGGGAATATCACTTCAATTGAGTAAAATAGATGGGCCTTATGCAATAAGGCGTCTGGTACTTTGATGTATCCTTAAAACGGTTTATGGGGTTGACATTCAAATCTAGGTATAAGATTGGAACAATAACAATTTTCAATACTTTCTGTTACCCAAAATACCATAAAACTTCATCGATACGCAGTATTTCCATTGAAATCTGCTAGTAAATCAAATGTCAAGGTCACGCAAGCAACAAGTTCAAAGCAAACCCACCGATACCATTCGAAACGAATGTAAACTCATCCCATCACAACGATTCAGTTCATCTCTCTAAGACTGTTTGACCAGGTGCAAGGATAGCTACAACGTATCGATATTATAACCGTTAGCCATAGTCCAACCCGTCAAGGGGGTTGGGATGGCCTAGTGGTCTAGAGCGCCGCGCTTCGACCTCTAGCTGGCCGGTCACCTCTGGCTTGCGGCTGTGGTTTCGATCACTGGTGTGAGCGTATGTGGCATGGAGATAGGGGCGCCTTCTCAACCTCGTGGGTTTCCTCCGGGCACCCCGGTTTCCTACCACTGCTAAAGACCCCTACGCGCAAGCGAATTATTGAAATAAAAAATTTAACCATATGTTAGTCCCAAAGTGAACTTGTTTGTGTCGAGTGGACGTTAAGCCCCATTTCTCTCTCTCTCTCTCTCTCTCTCTCTCTCTCTCTTAATTATTTTAGCTTAGGTTGTTGTGAAACTGAGCCCTAGTGCTTACGTATCCTCGGTGGCAACTGTGGGACTGATAAGGCACGTGTAGCCAGTCGTTCAATACCTTTACATCATAGTTAACTGGAACCTCGTTGGCATCAATGGCTACGACGCTGGTTCGGTGAGGAAGGGGTCTCGGATTCTCTCCCTGTCGCCCACTGGACACAAACTAGGACTAACATTTGGATCCAATTTTATTTCAATCCACGAGGTTGGACAGGCGACCCTACTCGGAATTTGCATGCACGGTTCCCTCTTGTCGATGGTGCGGAACGGAATCCCAGACAAGAACAGTGTCTAGTTGTTCGGTTCGGATGACACAAAAGAATGCGACCCCGTGTTCATTTTGTCATCATGAAAACATAATCCCTGTAAGTGTATCGGTTGTGTCTGTATTCCTTAGCCCAATCAGCGTATCAAAGTAATACGGTAAACCATATTTCATTTTATTTTGGGGGTTTTCACCATAACGAACATTGGAGTGGGATGTCCGGGTACGATTTGAATATCTCGTATTACCCTCGTTACGATAGGTGTCACATCTGAAAATAACCAAAAACTATTAGCCTTCTAACTTCTTATTTCTTTCCTTTGTGCCCACCTACAGAAAATGGTTCCGCATAGGTAACTTTCAATATATCTATGTAGGTTTCTCTTACTAGTGTCATATTTACTGATATTGTTATCGGTCAATCTAGCTGCATATCCCCGTTTCAACATTAAATGTGGGTGCTTCATTCAGACTGAAACTGTTTATTGTTCTTTGTGATATTATTTTAAAAGGACATGACGAGACATTTTCGCAAGGTTTTTAAAATATTCTTAATCACATATAAATGTCTTGATGGTTTCGCGTTCGCACTCGGTATCAATTGGCCTTTATTTACTGACGCACGAACTTGTAATCCCCATTATCCGGACCATATTTGGATTCACGATGACTCAGTAAATCGAGCGAATAACCGAGGTGTCGTTAATTGTGGAAATGTACGTAAAACCCCTGGGCAGTTGACATTCGCCAAAGAGTAGGCGGTAAGACTGCTATCACATGGCGTATGGTCGATTTCATTATCAAAGTTGCAGAAAAACCGAAGGCGAATTCGAAACCCCAATTTATTTCATTTATTTTCGGTGTAATAAAATATCCACATGTGACCAAATTCAACAGGCCTCTTTATCTATTCTTTATATCGCACGTCAACGTTACATACACACATAAATAACACTATAAATTAAAAAAAAAAAAGAAGTCATACATAACTTCATGAAACATTAGACTGTTTTTTATCTCAAAGGAGACGGATGTAGTTGATACTAAAAATAACATAGACATCATTTATTACAAAATATCTGATATCTGATCGGAGGTTGGATGACCGAATGGTTAGCGTGTGCGCGCTGTATCATACGGCCTGCCATTGAGTCAACAAGGTGTAGGGTCGCCTGTCCATCCTCGTGGGTTTCCTCCGGGTCCTCCGGTTTCCTCCCACTGCTAAAGAAGACCCTTTTACGCGCAAGCGAATTATCGAAATAAAATTAAACCATGTTAGTCCCGAAATGACCAAGTTTGTGTCGAGTGGACGTTAAACCCCATTTCTCCTTTCTTTCTGTCTTTGTACAGATAGTTTAATACTCGTGGTTGAATTGCACAACACGCAATGAATGTAACAGATCTTGGTGAATATGCTCCAAAATGGATTTGAGAATTGACACATCCAAATAAAGGTACATAAAATTTGCCATATTAGGAATGTGACCTGAATTTGATCTCCAAATGACAGTTTGCACCCCCAGTCACCACCAGCCCTTAACAACTTACAACGTTAACATCAAATACATTATTACATGAATAAGCTTATACATGAAGGTGTATTATAAAAAGAAGGAAAATGGGTAAAAATATAAAAATAACATTTCTTGTATATAGAAGAATTCCACTTTAAACGCGACTAAATTTTCATTCGTTCGGAAAACCGCTGAGATTGCTTCCAGGACCTTTTTTGGGGGGTTTATTTGGCGGAATTAGCCTATCAGAGTCATACGTGTTATGAGTTGGCTACGTCATGCCAGGTGAAAAGACAGAAGAGGTCATTCTGCAAATCGAGAAGCGAATTCCGAGCGTATCGTTTCTTGCAGTATACGAACGGACGGATGATTCGCCCAGAAAATCCCAGAGGTTGCCGTTCGCGGTGGTGGTCGCGTTCGCGCTTTGTTCATGTAAAAATGGCCCTTCGGTGCAGAGAAATCGGACCTCAAACAAGACCATACAAACACCTTGTAAGTAATACAGCAAAAAGAAAAACAGAGATTATATCAATGCAAGTGAATGGAACCGGAAATGGGCAAACGATTCTTGCACAGATTTGAGCTTTTCATGGGTATTATATAGCAAATAATACACGATACACTAGTCAAATGAATGGACATGGGTGACCATGAGATAAATTGCAATGAAATGTGGTTTAACGTCCCACTCTTCTGCTCCGAATGGGATTATGGGCATACGCCATACAGTGTGCTATGAGTTTAATTTTGCCTGGACAGCGGTGCTACAGCATACTTATACATCGAATTTCCTCTACCAATGGATCTTTTACGTGTACACCAATTTGTACAAATGACATTGCTTTTCCATTCCATCCGAACGACTATGCGTTGTCCCTTGCCAGACCACTGTTTTGAACCACTGACAAGGGGGGGGGGGGGGCACGCTGGAAAAATCCCGGCCAAGTCAGGGATCGAACACACGTCTTACTCACTTAGTCACCGCGACTCCCCGGGGTGACCATTTATTATTATTATTATTATTATTATTATTATTATTGTTCAATTTATTCAACGCTTCATTACACATGAATGTTTCTAACTGCATTCACAACACAAAAGTTCAAAAACGTTTTTGAAATAAATATGTTTTTAAGTTAATTCTTCTTAAAGCTCTGGATCGAGGACTCTCGGAGAGTTTTTGGAAGATCATTCCACAGTTTAACTGATCTGACGGAGAAGGCATATCGACCAGGGGCCGGTTGCTCAAAGCTCCGTTAACTTTTAACGATCCGTTAACATGGAGTAAACGGATCGTTAACTTTAACGGAGAGAAAGGTTGTTGCTGGAAGCTCCATTAACTTTAACGGATAATGAAATTGACTTTCCAGCAACAGAAATTTAACGGACCGTTAACAAAGGACACATGAAAGATAACGATCCGTTAGTTTAACGGATCGTTAAAATAACTTAGTTTTGAGCAACCGGCCCCATAACGTTTATTACATTTATAGTCCTCAAGGTTAGTGGTGTTATGTTTATACATTACATCCTGATCAACGAAGATAGTCCATTACACCAAGATAATACTGATACAAATAGCTCACATAAAAAAAAAAGTTTTATAATCTACCGTCTCGAGTGAAGCGTGCATTAAAATTTACGAGGGGTGTAATGATTACACCTTCTTTTAAAAAGGTTGCCCACAATTCGACGAAAAGTTATAAAAAAACATTTCTGTGTGTTTCGCCAAATTGCTTGGCGAAAATGAAACAGGCAACCTTTCAGCTCGCACTGGAATATTAGAATAGCTGCGTTTTGTGCTATTTTAAAAACCCGCGAAGATGGTCACAGGTGATAAATAAATATTTCTCTCTGTTGCTTAACTTAACTTATATATTTTAATAATTAAAATAATTAAATCTTAACTAGGTGAACAGTACTTATAAGGATACAGTCTATAATCCTTTGTTTATTTAAATTTTCACACCACTACCCTATAACACCAGTTGATTGGGTGGCACAGTGAGATTAAACAGGTTACATTTTTGTACAATTTATGTCAATATTGTATACGACTCCCTTCTCTATAATCTGTGTATTATCGTTGAAGTGTGGGGCCTTATTTATATCTATATTATAGGGGATTTTATCTAACTCTTGTGGAGCAGTCCCATCTTTCGGTTGTCGAGAAGGTAAAATATCTTCCATGGCCTTGCCTAGTGTTTCTGGTAACAAGAACCAAGTCAGGAAACCACTCAACCCTAATATTACAATAACTATAATATATGGTACCATCTCATTATCACTCTGAAAGTATAGAATACAAACTATATCATATGGTACCATCTCATCATCACTCTGAAAGTATAGGATACAAACTATATCATATGGTATCATTATCACTCTGAAAATATAAAATACAAATTCTAAAAATATAAAATACAAACTATAACATATGGTGAAATGAAATCGATTTTAGCGTCACATTGTTCTACTCCGAACTATGGTGTTATCTTGAAATTTTAAGGGGGGTTGGGATGGCCTAGTGGTCTAGAGTGTCGCGCTTCGTCCTCTAGCTGGCCGGTCACCTCTGGTTTCGAGCCCTGGTGTGAGCGTATGTGGCATGGAGATAGGGGCGCCTTCTCAACCTCGTGGGTTTCCTCCGGGCACTCCGGTTTCCTCCCACTGCTAAAGACCCCTACGCGCAAGCGACTTATTGAAATAAAATTGAACCATATGTTAGTCCCGAAATGACCTAGTTTGTGTTGAGTGGACGTTAAACCCCATCTCTCTCTCCCTCTCTCTCTCTCTGAAAATTTAAATTAAATGTGGTTTAAGTCCTGTTTTGCACTTATACTGGGCTAATGAAGACAGACATACGCCATACAGTGTGCTATGAGAGACATTTCGCCTAGGCAGCGGCATAATGGCCTACTTTTATAGCGAATTCCAACTGCAAAGGCTTCTTTTACATGTACGAAAATGTATACACGGAACCTCGGTTTTTTGTCACATCCGAACGACTAGACAGGGATGCAGGGATCGAACTTATCATTTTGAAGTCACTGTGGAAATATACACAATACAGATTATAACATACGGTACCATCTCGTTGTCGCACTGACAATATTCAATAGTAACTATAGTAACTATAGTAACCAATAAACTTACCCCAGCAAAAACAAAAGGTGCTACAATGCCTCCAATACGTGCAGCCATGCTTGAAGCACCATACCCCAGATTTCTGTAATAAACACACGGATATTCATCAAAATCGTGTCATTTTGAGACTTACAGGTGGTCATCTTTATTTTTGTGAAAAGCTAGAAAGAGGACACTTGCCAGAGCATGCCCTAGTGTACAAGGGTGGACTACGATTTTTCGTACCATTCAATCGGTGCCCCCATGTCTGGGCATTGTCAAACTCGCTCATCACCAGACGTGAATTGGTCGAGGTACTAGGGACATCCTCGTGTAAGCCACACTGCTGCAAGGCAGTGACACTCGCTTACTTGGTGGATTGACCGAGACACTAGGGACACGCCCATGTCAGCCCCACTGTCCGGGGCTGATTATACGTGACATCTCAAAGGTGGGTTCAGCCAAACTTTAAATGTGCCAGTAAAAGGTAAATCTCATTAAATATACGGATGACGATTTATGTCATGACGTCATCTTACCTGACAACTGTAGGATAACTTTCATTAGTCATAGTATCTATTCCACCCCATGCCTTGCCTGTAAATATTCTAGCAGCCAATGACAGACCTGTTATAATTCCTCCTCTATAACTTCCGGTTACTGAAATAAAGAAAAACCCATCAGGAGTTGTTTAGATGGGTGGAGAGCCAGGACGGGACGGACTGGTGTCTGAGGGTCGCGAATATTTGCCCCGTGCGCCTTTGAAAAACTGACTGTAAATGGTATTTGCTAGATGTTGATATTTCTAGGAAATGTACAAATTTAGCGCGTGTCAATCTTACCAATTCACCCAAAAAGACGTTATTCCAATACTACGTGAAAACATTTCTCGCGGGCAATCTGGGCCTAACATAACGTGCCTTGGAGCACGAACGTGCCTCGAAATGAAAAATCCGTGCTTCGAAAATAAGAAAACCGTGCTCTGAAAAAGTTTAGTTTCTTCTTGTGGTGTGGTCAGTTGTACAGATAAGATCAGATCACCTGGCGCTCACTCGCGACTACCTCGGTCCTCGGGTGAGTCGAGTGAGCAGCAGAGCGCCAGCAGCATCAACTTACTAGTCAGAATGCATAGTAAATCTAGTCGGAACAGTGAGGATAAAGCAGCACAGAGATGACGTCATTGACATGTGCGTTTTGTTTTAATTTGATTGAATAATTGACATCACTTGCAAATAAATAATACTAATTGATCGTCCATTTCAGGTAATTAGTTTTCATTGTAAACAAGTACCCTTGTTAATGATAGGATTCATATCATGGGATTTGAGTTTTGATGTGAGAATGGTAGAAATTGAATTACAGTTCTGTACTATCGTAACGAAAGTGGTGTGTTGTCTTCCTAGTGCTGAGTTTTCATGCGACAAAATAAATTCATATGTAAACTGCACCAGAATAGTCCACAGATACCGGTTTCAAGCTGCAAATTTTCAAAATTTTCTCGGGGGGGGGGGGCTCCGACGCTTGCGCACTAGGGTGGACTCAAATTATTTGAATTCTTCTTTGGTTGACTTCATACATTAACTATCGCACATGATGACGTGGAGGGAAGTATTTCATATCCTCTAAACAACTTTGTCTTCAATATCGTAGAAACCAACTAATATTAACACATATCTTATTATCTTGTCAGTGGACGGTAATAAAAGAGGACAACTAGTGAACCAACATAAAATCCAGTCTTTCGGATGGGACGGAAAACCGAGGTCCCGTGTACACATATGCGTGCACGTAAAAGATCACTTGGCAGATGGAATTCGATATAAGAGTAGGCCCTGGCGCCGCTGCCCCGGCAACATTTCCCTCATAGCACTGTATGCCCGTCTTCATTAGCCCAGTTTAGAAGCAGAACATCAGGACGTTAAACCCCATTTCTTTTATTTTCTTGACATGTAAACCCAACTGAATAATCTGAAGACGACAGGATGTCTTGACTTCGCGCTGTATTTACAAATCAGTTCACTGTTTGCAGACTCTATGCTATGTAGGGATCGCATCTACACAAGGGCAACGATTTTTAGTTGTCAGCGAGAGAGGGAGAAAGGGAGAGAGAGAGAGAGAGAGGTGGAGAGAGGGGAATAGAGAGGAGGAAGAGAGATAAGGGGAGGTAAGCGATTCCATGATGACCTACATATAATTCAACCTCTTTAGCATGTTATGTCCTTACCTGTATTCTGAACTATGACAACTCCTACACAAGATAGTGTTCCTCCAGCAAACATTATAGCTGCTACACATCGTCGACCATATCTAAATAAAACACAAAGGACAGATCATCCACTCCAGCAGGAAATCAGCTGTCAACAAATCACCTTACGCTGTGACAAAGTAATTTATACATAGAACTTTGCTAGATTTGACATTATATTATATTGGACGTTTTCAACTATATACAACTTCTGTTAATGTGTTCGATATGTTACTTACGGGCAACACACGAATGACCTCTGCTCGTTTTGACAAAACGCACGATCTCATTAAATATCTTATTTATTCATATGTTATTTATAATCTACACATGTTCTATGTGTTTAACACTCGGCAGAACTTCGCGACTTTAAAGGAAAGATGCAGTGCAGTCATAGAAACTATACTCTCAATTCCAAATAAGTTAATCTGTCATCATTATTCTTAATGGCCGTATGCTTTACAAAGTCAGAATTAACTGACAGTAAGTCAGACTTGAATAGAGCTCCTTCCGATCGATGTCTATTCTATGTTTTCAATAAAGATCTACCAACTATGTTGATCGTCTGTTATTGTAGTGTTACAACGCTTCTTTTAACACTCTTGCTGGCTTGACAGCTCCAGAAAATAAATAATAGCCTTATTCTAAGTTTAAGCATCCAACTGGTTATGTAAATTATCCATTACATCCTTTTTTACTTGTCCAGAGGGTTCGAAAATATATTAAAATCCAAGTCACATTTGAAAAGGTTTACGTAAGGCTTTTAAAATCATTTTTCCAATTTTTTAAATTAAGTGTGTTAAGATGAAATTTGTATCATCAATTAATTGGAATATTGTAAAATAGTACAGTTTGTTGGCCAGAATAAAGATTGCGACATATTATTCAGTTACAGCAAGAGTGGTATTTAGCCTTTAAAGACAAGTCCAACAAAGTAGACAGGGGCGGAATGGGTAGCTCGGGGTCCTTGGATCCAATAGTTTGGATTGTTCGAACTTGGTTTTACTTTATTTCTTCAGGCCTTGACAAGGACAGCTGTCTAGTCGTTCGGATGGGACGAAAAACCGAGGTCCCGTGTACACATAGGAGTGCACGTAAAAGATCCCTTGGCAGTTGGAATTCGATATAAGAGAAGGCCGTAGCGCCGCTGCCCGGGCAAAATTTCCCTCTTAGCGCACTGTATGGCGTATGCCCGTCTTCCATTAGTCCAGGTTAGGTGCAAAAGAGTAGGACGTTAAACCCCATTTCATTTCATTCCATTTCTTCAGGCCCCCATCGCTTGGCGAATGCGTGCCATAGCGAGAAATTATAAGCTTGGTTCACATTTCCTGACTACTTTTCCGCTCGGATTTAAGCCATCACATTTTTCCGAGGATGTCTAGATCATTTGATTTTTTAATTGTTTTTCCAATTGGGGTCGAGACGAATTCCTCTCACTCCTGCATGTGAGGTGTTACAAAACAAGGTACCGTTATAAACTTATCAAATTCATTGGGAGAGAAAATGCGTTTAACACCCACTCGACACAACCTAGGTCATATCGGGATCACCATATTATTATGGTATTATTATAATTCAATAATTCGCTTTCGCGTAGGGCTCTTTAGCAGTGGGAGGAAACGGGAGCACCCGGAGAAAACACACCCCGTGTCACGTACAACCGGGGATTCGAAACCACGCCAGTTGACTATATGACAGGCTTTATAATACAACGCGCACGTATTCGGCCATCCGCCCCCACCCCCTTTGGCTTATATATTACTCTCTCGTGTTGCGGAGAGAATATCTAGTACCATTTAGATAAAAAAAATTATTTTATGTGCAATGCTGTGCATTTCAATAATTTTAGTTCCTATCTAGAGGCTGGCCCTTAACTTAGTCTGGCATCGTCCTGAGTAGAGAATCATTTGGGAGGGGAGATAACTCCCTTTGGACTAGTAATTATCTTCCCCGCGTTAAATCAATGGCGTTTCGATATATTGCTGGGTCTGTAACAAGGAGTCTAATAAGCCATTTGACTAATGCATGCCTGTTTACTTCAGATCCGTCCGCCCCCGAATCATAAATGTCATGTAAATTCTAGTCAACAAAAGAAAAATAACATTCGAAAGAGGTGAAAATGGACAAAAACAGCATTACGAGAGAGAACTGCACAAACAGACAGAGTAATGGGGTTTAATGACCACTGGACATAAACTGTGTCATTTCGGTTCAAACAAATTCGTAACTTCTCTTGCGCGTAGGGATCTTTAGCAGCGAGAGGAAAGGGGAGGACCTTATGGTAATAGATACAAAGCGCAAGTTACCGGATTACAAATGGCGGCGCCCATGAGGACGCCTGTGAAACTGGTTTTCTTTCCAGTTTATTCGATTTTCTTTTTTTAAAAAAAAGGGGACAACTTTGCTATGGAAACTCTACACACACTTCGAACGATGCCATTTCTAGAACTTTTTTCTAAAAGCGGCAATTTTTCCTAATAGGTAAACCTGTGCCGCGTTGCAATTATATGGGCCTATCACTTACCATCATACAGTCGAGGCCAGATGTAGGAGTACCGGAATCGACCGAGGTTTGACGAGTGGTTGCAAATGATCTACATCTTACCTATTAAGGGCATAAATAACTGGAAGAAAAACCGGAAACTCCAAAATATTCATCAGGAAGAGGTTCAAGTAGAAATTACCAGAAAATTTCCCAACTCCAAACGAAAATCCGTAATACGAAGCCGAAACACACATCCTACAGAAAACCAATTGAGATTAAACAGAAATACAAATTGAAACCACGGAGAGGTACACAAATATTTCCGAGTATGCGTGGACAATTACATGGTGTACAAAATCTGAGGTCTACCTAGCGACCTGAAGTCGACTTAAAAACTTGTGAAAAGTAAAACAAGGTAGGCATATCATGGACATTTCTGGTCTCACACCAACGACCTTCTGGTCGGCGCGTTAGCATAGTAACTCATTTAATCTGAAGATTTTTTGGGGGGTCAGCTGGCGTCCACTATTCATATTTCGCTAGCCTGGAGGTCGGGTGTTCGATCCCTGCATTGGCCGGGAGAGTTCATCTCGATTTTCCGGCGTGATTTCCCCTTGTCAGTGATGCAGAAGGAGGGCCTGACAAGGACACCTGCTTAGTGTACACATTGGAGTGCACGTAAAAGATCCATTGGCAGTTGGAATTCGATATAAGAGTAGGCCGTAGCGCCGCTGCCCGGACAAAATTTCCCATAGCACACTGTATGGCGTATGCCCGTCTTCCATTAGCCCAGGTTAGGTGCAAAAGAGTAGGACGTTAAACCCCATTTCATTTCATTTCCACATCTCATACGGGGAAACAAGGCATACTAAACTCACACCCTCTGTCTATATTTATCTCCACTTCAGAGCAAACACTAAGCTAGTTGACCGCCATTTTAATTTCTAATTCGACGATATTAGTCGAAAACACTAAGCATACCGTCGAGAATTTTGACAAGTATTTACTCCCCTTATATTTAATAAAACTGAAAATGTTTATTTCGATTTGAGAAACGGGGTAGAGCCGCATTACAAAATAGTATACTATTGTGATTTTATATACATTTAGAGACAGAGAGAGAGAGAAATGGGGTTTAACGTCCACTCGACGCAAACTAGGTCATTTCGGGACTAACATATGGTTTAATTTTATTTCAATAATTCGCATGCGCGTAGGGGTCTTTAGCAGTGGGAGGAAACCGGAGTGCCCGGGGGAAACCCACGAGGTTGAGAAGGCACCCCCATCTCCATGCCACATATGCTCACACCAGGGATCGAAACCACAGCCGCAACCCAGCGGTGACCGTCCAGCTAGAGGTCGAAGCGCGGCACACTATACCACTAGGCCATCCCAACCCCCCATATACATTTAGGACAGAGTATAATATTGGGGTTTTTTAATGACGGCCATTTAGGACAGAGATCTTGTCTCGAAGTAGATATCAAGTTCCTTGTGTGCAGAATGGAAACTAGGTTGACAAATGCCTGGTGATTCGGCGGCTCCATACTCATCTCACCGCATAGCATTATTGTTTGAAAGTCTGCTGAAAGAAACTCACCAGACCACTTGAAGGACTAAAGTATGTCTAGCAAGCTTCCGGTCTCTATATAAATCTATGTACGAATATTTCTTCACTCCTTGCGTTCTGTTATTCTCTTCGTCCCTTATTTTCATGATGATGACCCTGGCGTTAACAGGTTTAGGTCTACCGTTCATTACTGCTACACCTTCTATGATTCTCTCGGCTTCGTCCAACCTGCCTTTAACAGATAACCACCGGATGCTCTCTGGAACAACACTTCGAAATAGAAACAAACAGATTCAGCGTATTGATCAGAGGAAACATACAAATTATAAAATTTGTATAACTTCTAATAATAGGTTTTATTCTTCATGATTTAAAGCTTATCGAATTAATAGTACATTATGGGAGATACGATAAAGAGATGTCAGTTTTCACAAGAATAGTTAAAAACTAAATAGTGTAAAGGTAATTTGCTAAAAAATTTCAGTCAAATTGATCCACTATTAGCCGAGAACGAAGCGAGTGAAATATTCACATAGCCTTGGTCATTATTACCAAAATCAATAATATAAACCGCATAGTCGCGATTATCCACTTGATTGATTAAATTATCAATGGCCGTTAAGCGGCATATATGAATTTAATCCGCCAACATCGAAGGCTAGCCTTGACACCAAGAGTTTATTATGGTCTGGATAAGTTAATGTCTAATTGATAATGCTATTTTAATGTACAGATATACGGTTTCCCCAGTCCAGTTTCATAATCTAATAATACGTTTATCTTTCATGATCTTCTGTTTATTGATTTAAGATTATTTGTATTTTCCCTTGCCTTAGCTATCACCCTTGTTCACTCATACTATACACGCTTCTTCTCTTTTAGATATTGTTTATCTATAGCGCAGGTTAATTGGTTTCCCGTTAATAGTGTTCTAACATCGATCTTTATAATAAAAGGCCCCCCCCCCCCGCCCTTCTATTTTTTTTATCCCTAAAAGAGTTTCCAAATTGTAGGCTTAGTATTAAACCCAGTAATTGTGTATCCAGAAAATTGTATCTTGAACCGTTTATGTATATTTCGAGAAGTCTGTTGAAAGGTACGTGGGCGATTTAGAACGCATGTGTCTTCTCAACAGCAGCCACCATGGACAATCTTTATGATCGGTCACTTTATGATCCGCGCTGTGGTTCGACATTTCTACATACCAGGGCCGTACCTAGCGATGGTGCAGGGGGTACATGGAACCTCCCTCCCATCAAAGCACAAAAAATTAACAATCTTTCAATTATAAAATAATACACTTGATTATGATCACACAGTGATGCTCTTGCGGTACTGACCAATTGGTCGGTTTTTAAGGGCGCCCACAAGCCAGGATCTGTGTGTGCCCTGTTCCAAACATTCTTAAATCACTTACGCTGCACCTCCATTTTTGAAATCCTATATACGGCCCTGCTACGTACACGGAACCCTTTTACATTGACAGTCCTTATGATCGGACACTCAACTCCGCGTTGTAATTGGTTATTCTACATACGTGGAACTATTTTTACAATACCTTTAAACATAATATAAATACTTACAACCATCCCAATAAAAAAGGTATGGTACTAACTCCAACTGCGATATGAACATAACTCCAATCATGCATCAGCCATGTAGCAAGAGCCAAAAAACAAACGCCGGTAGCCCAGAAAGGAACAACAGTAAGAGTCGGTCTCCATTTAAACCCAATGAACTCCACAGGAAACATACTGACTACCAAATAAGATCCAATAGTCGTTCCAATCAAACAGCGCATGGCAATAAACGCATGCCATGACGTAACAAATGCTATAGCAACAGTTAGAATGGAATGAAGTAATAGAGTGAGGTAGAAGGTTTTTTTACGACCAAACGTATCGGCTGATTGGCCTGCGATCACGGCACCAACCAACACACCTGCCATCTGGATAGATGTTATAATAGGAGTTATCCATTTTCGTTCACACATTAAATCCCACTGAAACATAAATAAAACAATTTCATTTGGATATTTGCTATTTCTATAACAGATTTATACATAAAGTTGAGTTTGTCTTATTTCAGTTAATGACTTTCGGCCGTCTTGGTGAAATGGTTAACGTTCCTTTAACGTTGGTTTCCCAGATAAGTATGTAGCGGGTGGTTATTGCCCATAAAAGTTCTATTTTTATAACAGCTTTATACATAGAGTTCAGTTTGTCATATTTCAATTAATGACTTTCGGCCTTCTTGGTGAAATGGTTAACGTTCCTTTAAAGTTGGGTTCCCAGATAAGTATGTAGCGGTTGGTTATTGCCCATAAAAGTGTGACAATTTTGGTATATATGTATATGGAAAGTAGAGATATCTAGTCTTACTAGGAAAATACTGGATTCCCTGACAAACACTCATGGAGCGTACACATGACAAAAATGTAAGGCTTACCCTTAATAGTCAGCCCGACGATTACGAATATCTGCACGCGTCGCGTCGAAGGCTGCACGCGAACTTGAGCGTTTTGTGTACATGTTGATAAACTTTGTGAAGAGTTAGACGTACAACACTTTCTGGGATATAAATCACGGAAAAAGACGCGAGCAGTGGATAATCCGGGAATTTAATTAGGATTCGATATTTGTAGTAAATAGTCAGCTATTACAGACAGTATCGTCTTGTGTTTGTAATGAGTTCTCCCCGGTCTCCTACCGCCGTTGCTATAGGTACGAAGAGGGGTAATCCTCTGACGAAAACATGGTCTCTTTTGATAGATTTTTATAGCATGTTATACTTGGCAATTACAATGTTTTGAGAAGGATTTGAAGCAACATTATGATAAAGTAATTAGTTTGAATATCTTTTAGTTCTAATATATATATCGTCAAATCACCCAGTTTGTTCCCGGGAATGTAACTTTAATAAGACGTTGGAATGGACAAGAAGTAGGGTTAGCCAAACCAATACGTCGGTCATTTTGGCACCATGTGGTGCCTTCTTGTCAGTGGCGCAGGGGAACTTATAATCGTCGTTCGGATGGGACGAAAACCGCTGTACACATTGATGTGTTCGTAAACGAACCCTTGGCAGTTTGAATCTGATATAAGAGTAGGTCGTAGCGCCGCCAAATTGCCCTCATAGACATTGTATGGCGTAGGTCCATCTTCATTAGTCTAGTCGCAGCAGAACAGTAGGACCTTTAATTGCATATCATTTCATTTCAAGGTTACGTTAGTAGGGTGAGTTTGGTCTCAGTCCGATGTATCTGATTTCTATTCTTCGATTTCCAAGGCCTCGATTTTTCGACAATATTTTTATATTGGTGTTTTACACGCCAATAGAACGAGAGATTACAGGAGCTTGATCACTGGACTACTAACGTTTCAATGTTTTACATCCCAATAGAACGAAAGATTACGGGAGTTTGACCACTGGACTACCAACGTTTCCAATACCATATGGATTATGTGGTGCACTATAATTGTTTTAAAATGATATGTTTGTGTTTGGTATATATGTGGGTTACAAGACGAAATATGATGATAAACCAACAAACATAAATATACGGAATCCGTGTCAATATTTATATTGGGTAGAATTCGACTTATTATAAATGCTTCAAAGATATGTCGCACAGAATGACGTAGGTTTCAGGTAAGTATATTTCTTGGTGTAAAAGCAATTAGTTTATCGTGCGTACAATAATGTGTATATTATTATTAATCGATTCTATATCAAATAAAATAAAACTAAGTACGAACAATCCAAACCATTAGACAAAATCCTAAATCCTTAAAACAGTATAGGCTATACAGTGTAATCAGCAAATGGACTGTTCACCATGTACAAAATACACGATGGACGGTGGTAACAGGTGTCCGGAAGAGTAACCTTACCTTGCCTGGCGCCATAGCTGACTATCATTGAGAGAGAGAGAGAGAGAGAGAGAGAGAGAGAGAGAGAAATGGGGTTTAACCTCCACTCGACACAACTAGGTCATTTCGGGACTAACATATGATTTAATTTTATTTCAACAATTCGCTTACGCGTAGGGGTCTTTAGCAGTGGGAGGAAACCGGCGTGCCCGGATTAAACCCACGAGGTTGAGAAGGCGCCCCTATCTCCATGCAACATACGCTCACACCAAGGATCGAAACCACAGCCGCAAGCCAGAGGTGACCGGCCAGCTAGAGGTCGAAGCGCGGCACTCTAGACGACTAGGCCATCCCAACCCCCCGACTATCATTGAAAACATTTTGAAAGGTGTGGTAGATGACATACAACATCTGGAAAAAAAATAGTAACACTGTTGAATGTAGTTTTGAGTAAACAAAGGAAAACTGTTTTGTTAAGCTACTGAATATATAACCAATTTTATTTTGTCTTTTTAGATGCAGATAATTAGAAGCCCTTTCGGTGAAGGAGAAAAAAACCTATTATTATAATGTGTACCAAGTCCAAATTTGGGTCTAACTCAATTTTCACCAAAATTGAATTGCTAGGTTTTTCCAGATTACGGGAGACATGTGTAATATTAAAATGTTTCTCAATGCCACACTGTATGTAGTAAGCAGAATAGTTCTTGGCCGCGACTGCGTTATGTCGAATTTTTGACCCAGTTATCTCGAGTGTTTGAGATAATTGTATTTTGCATGTCTTAAATCAGCTACCACAGAAAGGCGTTGACTAACTAGATTTACTGTCTTATCAAAGTCAAAGGTTTTATTATCCTGAACTCCTGTTAAATTATTCCAAGGTTAATAAAAATTTGAAATGGAGAAATATTACGTAGCCTACCTCCGTAACCACGGTTCTGGCATAGTCATCATAAACTCTGGTACAAGTCGAGTTACCGTCAACAGCACAATATTTATACGTCTCATTATTCCTGCTCACATTAGACATGACATCATCAACACACCACCAATCATTGACGTAAGAACCAAATGACATCAGAAGCATGTTGTATCCTATCGAAAGCTTGGGTAACAAAATCATGAAAAGCATCAACACTTGGAATTTCCCATAAGACCCTATTTCTTCAATTAAGTTATCCAAATGCATCTTGCCTCAGAAGTTTTTTCAGTAGTTTACTTCGGAATGTTTTAAGATTGGACAATCTCTCCCTATAGTATCTCGGTATGAATACAGATTTTGGTCCATTGTTTAAAGTTTTAATCTTTTTCTCAAGTGGTTGTTGATAGAGAGACAACATAAGATCATAATCTTGTTTATATGACCCGGAGACCCTCGACATATATTTTTATCGTATGACAATGCTATTATTTTATTACCTATAGAGTTCCCCATTTATAATAAGTTCAGATGTCACTTTACAACCCATACACGAGTAGCATTGGGTATCTGTGTATTGACACACTCAATCTTGAATATCGCTGGGGTAGCGGTGCACTTTTTGTGGGGGCCTGGTGGACTATTCTGAAACTTTTGAAAAAATGCCATGACCCTGTGACATCAGACATTGTTTACTCATTCAGCTTTAACGTTTCTAGTTGCTTACCCTCAGTTCCAGTGCCGGACTGGGCCCTCCTGTCCACCTAACGCTCGTGACGCGCCTTTAGCGCGTGTTCGTGTTGGCCTTGGTCAATGACCTGACAGGTGTGCCTTCGGTCCGCCTGTCCGGCACTGCTTAGTTCCGCGGATCAAAAGGTCAAGAACTCGCTGTAACAGACCGTTTCATTGGCTAATCCCGCACATCATCCAGAACACGTCAATGATAACAATTCTTCCGAAATCGAAACGAAATAGGATCACGTGGTTTTTTTTATAGATTTACTGTCACAAAATTACACTTTTGTAAGATCAAAAAAGGGTATCAACTTTATAATAACTTATAAATCGGGGTTTAAACAGCACTTTGTCTAATAGAAAGTGACAGCTCATTCCCTACAACCGGAAATCTAAGAGAGAATAGACTCACCCTTGGTCATTTCGGGACAAACATATGGTTCAGTTCCATTTCAAAAATTCACTTGTGCTTAGGAGACTTAAGATGTGGCAACAAACCGGATGTTTTAATTGTGTATTCTACGAGTTTTATATTGCGTGTTTATAATGATATGTGTTTTAATGTACACTTGACAGGACGTATACCAGCTCAATAACGTGTTTTAAAAGAAAAAGGTAAATTTAGTATTTTCTGTCAATATAACCAAACCAATCGTTGTAAACAGAGAACAATAGAAAGGAGCATTAAAATCTGGAACGTTTTAGACTGTTCCATTTATTCGGTTTTTTTATAGGTACTCGAGACTCTATACTTACGAAATCTATCAAGGAAATATTAATTACGAAAATCGATAAAAAAAAACATTACTTAAAGCAGCATTTCTACAGGTTAAACATTTACATACAAATCAACGTTATTTTATAGAGAAATATATATAATACAAAAACTTAAAGGGGGTAGGGATCTTTAGTAGTGGGATTAAACGTGAGGACTCGAAGTAAACCCACAGGTTTGAACAGGCGACCCTCTATCACGTATTAACTTGAAATGAAATCACCCCCCCCCCCCCCCCCCCGCCCTGAGTATATCCCACACGACACCTCTCATCCCTTAGAATATATTAAATTTGGCACAAAACGCATGTGAATGTATCGAAAGTGATATAATTTTTTCTAAAAATTTGTTTCGGTACTAAGTGGGTAAGACGCTGGCTCGCTAGCCGGGAAGTCGGGTGTTCGATCCCTGCATAGGCCGAAAAAGTTCATCTCGATTTTCCGACGTGGTTGCCTCTTGTAAGTGATGCAGAACGGGGGGCCTGGCAAGGACAGCTGTCTAGTCATTCGGATGGGACGAAAAACGAGGTCCCGTGTATACATAAGCGTGCACGTAAAAGTTCCATTGGCAGGTGGAATTCGATATAAGAGTAGGCCGTAACTCCGCTGATCGGGCAATATTTCCCTCATAGCACACTGTATGGCGTATGCGGGTCTTCCATTAGCCCAGGTTAGTTGCAGAAGAGTAGGACGTTAAAGCCCATTTCATTCCATTTCTTTCTGTAACATATGTCGGTAACAAGCGTAGTTCAAATTAAAGGGCAGTCATTTCCGTTTGGCAAGTCGAGCCTATATGTGTATGGCTTTACCTTTTAGGTGTTTGTGGATCACGTTTTCTTTGTTGATTACAAATGGCGCTCGATACCATTGGGAGTCGACATATCACGGTAAAGTAACAACATTAATATTAATTGAATGGGTCAATATCGAATTCTAATTCGTGTTTTTAAATTTCGATTCTTTTATGGTTAATATTGGGTTTGTTCTATATTCCCTGTAAAAAACATAGTTTCTTCTCACACAGACAGTCAGTATTCAGGACGTCACCATACTTAGACAACAAGCAGACAAAGTGTATCCTGATTTCTTTGAATTAGAAGCGATGTATGTGAATTAACGTCAATCGCTAATGGACCCAGAACAAAAGGGTGGTTAAACCGCAATAACGGACGTCTTGTCTATCACCCTCGGTGGAAGTGAAGGTTAAACTCGAGAAACGAACTGTTAAGACAAACAAGTTCAGTAGAAAACTCCGGAGGGACAATATATAACCCGACTTCATTATAAATTACGGCCATGACTCAGGCAGTAATGCTGGTCCTAATCATATCTATGTCCGTTGCTTGTGCCACAAACAAAATGTGTGCAAACCTGGATACTTTCGGATATGAAGTTTCCAGAAACACTTTCCGTACTGGAGAAACTATTTTAACAGTTGAAGGAAGTGAATTGGTGACGTGCATGCGAACATGTCTTCAGTATAACCTGTGCTTATTTATCAATTTCAATACTGAGTTAGGTGTGTGTCATTTGATGACGATCAGAGACAATTTGGTGACTCAAGAAGGCACCCCGACCACTATCGAATCTCTGGATATAGTGTCCAGCATGGCGAGTTCATGGACCAAGGAGATATTGCATGGTCCGTGTTTCAATCATAGTTGTCCGAATAATACCCACTGCATCGTTAACGATCAAGAGACCAGAGAATGTGAGGTTATTGGTTGTGTGGGGGCACCGTCGATATCATATATTAACCAAAGCGCCTTTCAGATCAAGACTATG